>BTHU01000013.1:88618186-89218186 GCA_036184795.1 Tokudaia tokunoshimensis
CATATTATAATGTAAAGTTCATTTAGTCCAACTTCAAAAGTCCCTATAGTATATAACATTGTCAAACTCATTTGTATGTCCAAGTTTCAATATTTCTTCTGAGATTTATGTCATCTCTTAACAGTAATCCCATGTAAAGTCAAAATGAAAGAGCAGATCACACATTCCCAACACACAATGTGACAGGCTATTCAATAATGTTCTAAAAGAACAGGAAACATAGTGAGGAAATACTGGACCAAATCAAGACTAAAAACCAGATGGGCAGACTTCAAATTGCCTCATTACATGTTCACCAGCTTTCTAATTTCAATGTTTTCCTCCGTTGTCTAAGTTTGTATGTCCTGAAACCCCATCTGTAGACCACACTGGCCTTATACTAGGAGATCTGCCAGGCTTTGTTTCTAGAATTTTGGAAATAAGTTATGCACCAACATACCCAGCTATAAGCTTTTCTTTAACTCGTTTTCACAAGTTGGAAGCAAAACTGGGTGGAGACTTGCCTTGAGATTAAAAATCAGATCAGCCTGGTGTGATGATTTTCAACTTCAAGCCCAGAAGCTAAGGGTAGAGGCACAGAGATCTAATAAGTTCAGAGACCATACCCCACTTTGGGTACCAACCTTTGTCTTAGAATTTTATTATTGAGAACAAACATTATTACCGCACAAATTCCTATTTATTTATTTATTTATTTATTTTTGATCATTTCATTCTTTATTCCCCTTGCTATCTTCCTTCAAGAGTTCTTCACCTAGTCCCCCTCCCCTTCACATCTGAGATGATACTCCTCATACCCCCTTGGGCACCTGCCTTTCTTGGGGCATTAAGTCTCTAGGTGATTAGGCATATCCTCTCCCATTGAGACCAGACAGGGCAGTCCTCTGATTCATATGTTCCAGGGGCCACAGATCAGCTTGTATATGCTCATTCCTTGTTGGCTTAGTCTCTGGGAGCTCCCAGGAGTCCAGGTTAGTTGACACTGTTGGTCTTCCTATGGGGTTTCCATCCACTTCAGCTCTTTCAATCCTTCTCCTCACTCTTCCGTAGGGGACCCCCCGACCTCAGTCCAATGTTTGGCTCTAAGTATCTGTATGGGTCTCAGTCATCTGCTAGTAGAGCCTCTCAGAGGAAATTTAGTCCATTATTGCCATGTCATGTTTAGTCATTTGTTTTTATTCACATTGTCTTTATTGATGACAAAATGTGATATTTTGTTTACCCTAACCTTCTACCCTAAATAGCCTTCTTTTTGTTTTATTTTGCATGTTTGTGGTATTTTCCCTATTTTTATTTTATGACTCTTTGGGTTTTTTATTTCAATACATGTTCTTAAACATGTATATTTATTTGGTTTTGCTTTCTTCTCTTTCTCCTCTATGTGGCTCACTTTCTTTTTTTTTTTTTTTTTTTTTTTTTTTATCAGGCTCAATAATTTGCCTACTGAGGCCATTTTTTTCCTAAGTTTTTTTAATTTACATTCCAAATCATTTCCCCTTTCCCATTTCCTCCCTCCCCAAAAGTACCATAAGCCCCCTTTCCTCCCTCTTTTCGCCATTCAACCCCCTCTCATTTCTATGTCCTGGCATTCCTCCACATCCAGTCTTTCCAGGACCAGGGGTCTCTCCTTCCGTCTTCTTGGAAATTTATTGATATGCAAATTCTTATGCATGCTCTGAGTTTATTTCTTTTCTTTATTGACTTCCTTGCTTATTTTTCCATTAATGACATTGGTAAATATAGAAGTGGGATTTTGAATTCATTGTCCTTTCCATATCTTTGGATCATAACTGAGGAAGCATGATATCTTAAGGATGTAATTTTGCCTTTGTCACATTATGTGGCATTCTGACCTGAAGCTTTTTCCTGGTGTTGTAGAAAAGCTCTTGTTTTATTTGAGGACCATTATGATGATCAGTCTGTTCTTAAGTATTCAGTACCCTGTGCTATTCATAATGAAAAAAAAACTGGCAGCAATAACACCAAATTGAACACAATCTTGAGCTAAACCAAAATCAATTAAAATTGGAAAAATTTATCATCAGGTACAATGAAACAGAGCATGTTTTATGTATATATATATATATAGAGATATATAGATATATACATATATCATATATATAACATATTTAACTTTATAATATAATATATATATATTGTACTTTAAAATGAAAATAGTAAATAAAAGAACCAATGAAAGGAGCACAAAGGAGGGAAAGCAAATGAAGAAATGACAAGATCAAGTAAAAGAAAGGAAAATAGAAAATGGATTAGAATTTTTGAGGAGGAAAGAAAGGAGCAGGAGAAAAATAAAAGTAATTTAAGGCCTAATGAAGAAACCATGTGAACATAACTACATAATTATAAATAAGTGTAATAAAGTTTTATACAGCCTTGTAAAAACTAAAAATTAATATGAAACACAATTATGGTGAAAAAGAAAAGGAGAAATACAAAGGACAAGGCAAAAAGAGGTGGGAAAGCCAAGGTTTGTGAAGCTTTTCCTGGTTCATTTCAAGAATGAATGTGGTGGAGGCAAGAGGAATCCTGGTGAACTTAGACCATTTATCCTGCTCCTGATCTTGGACTGGATGAATGTTAGGTGTCCAACAGAGCTATCTTCCTATTGTGTAGCACGATGTCTGCTGCCCATACTTAGCTGAACAGGTTCTCTCATTCTCTTCAGATTTCTTAGTTATCGATCCCAGAACAGCTAATAATTGAGGTAAATGGTGTCTCTCATGTAAACTGGGACTAATAGAAGCAACCACTACTGAGATGCATACAAATAGATCAACCATCTTGATAGAATGATGCAATGATAGGAATTAGGCACTCAGCTGCAGCTGTAAGTTCTCAGTCCTGACAGAAATAAGCCCTATGACAGATAAATGGCTTCAGAAGTTTTATCATAAGTAACCCTAGACTCAGAGTTATCAAAATCAAAGTTATACATAGTTGATATGGTTAACTTCTATGAACTGAGGGTGAGGTCAACAGCCATCATAGCCCACTCTATCCAGGTAAACCTCTTGCCACCTGAACTAGTTTATATTATGCTTGCTGCTAGGCTATAATTAAGTTGATAATTTTAACAGATTACAATTGTCATTTAGTGCTCATGCACAAGCATGCATGAACACACACACACAAACACACACACTACAATGTTTACTCTTATCTACCACTTATATTTCTCTCCTACTCTCATCATCCCCTTCCTCTCTGGAGATTGTTTTTTTGTTGTTGTTTTCTTTTTGTTTTGTTTTTTTTACATTCTTGTCCTTTTTATTTTTTTGTGACCCATTGATATTAATCAGGACTGCCTTTGTTGAGTTTGAAACTTTCCATTGGAGCCAAGTGGGCTCACAACATGCATAGTTGAAGACAACGCCCATTGCTTCCAAGAGTTCATCAGTAGCATGTGCACATTTTGTCATGTAGAATTGTCTCTCCTTCCACAACTAACTACTTCTCATAGTGTTCTTCCATTCTTCCACTCAACTGCCTGTTGATGATTGAACATCATTATTACACACACCCCCTTAAGCCATTTTATTTTCTTTATTTAATTAAATTTAATTTAATTTTTAATTTGCATGCAAAGTAATGGGTTTCTTTAAAGTGTTTTCACACATAATTTGTTTTGATTGATCATCCTTCTAATACTTATTGCTCTATGCTATCTCCTGGGCCCCATTTCTGCTTGTACCATAAGATTACCAGTATGTCCCCTACCAGTTTCATATCCTATGTGTTCTCTTATTATCCCCAATTCCAATCCCAAACAGGTCAGTATAGATCTTTTGTTCATGGTGGCTGCACTCTTCTTTGACATACTAGGAGTGGTTGAATGGACTCTGCTTTATAGATGGGCCATACAACAGGGGCATGAGCTTGCCATGGTATTTCCTTCAAAGAAACCTGATTTCCCTTTCGAATGAATTCTCTGGCTCCCTGGCCTCTAGTTCTCTCACAGCTGCAGAGCAGCATGATCCCTATGCTGAGAGTGGCTTTTTGCTCACACTGTTTTGCACAATTCTTACGAGAGCATCTGTCACAATCCTGTGGTTTCTGATACTGCTCCAATCATTATTTTCTTAGAATAGAGTCTATTCTTTGCAGTCTTGATTCTTTTCATTCACTGTGTTACACAAGGTCAGCCTCATATCTTACATCTTAGAAAACATCGTGAAGAAAATGTGCAAGAAACTTTTGCTGTATTCAATCAAGCCATTGATAAATTAGATTTTAGGACAAAAGTTAGAAGACAATAAATTAAAGTAGTTTGCAGAGGAAAAAGTATTCCTCATCTTGGAATGAAAGCAAAAGTTAACAACCAACAACAGGACTTCTGGACATGGCATAGTTTTTGCACACATCATCTCTCTTCAGTTGTAGCTATCCACACAAGACCTATATAAGATAGATCTAGTCAAAATTCCAGCAAAAGTAGTGGGGAGCTTCCAAGGCTCTACCTCTATTGGAGAAGATACCATCAGTTGCTCCTAAGGATGAGAGAGTCACTCTCCTTTGTGTAAAGAGATTTTGTGTGTACTCTGAAGTCAGTGGTTGGCAACAAATCTATGGGCATATGGGTGGCAAAAAGTAGGCAAGGGCTTATCAAAAATAACCTAATACAAAGTGGATATGAACTTGGGAGGTGATATAGAGAACACTCAGGGGAATAGAAGTGAGGGAGTTGTGGAAGTATGTGATAATGTCCTTTGTATATTGTATGCTATAAATTGTGTAATACACATTCAATAAAAGTATAGAATACTCAAATAACATTTTTTTATCATTTTTTAAAAAATGAAAACCAACAGCAGAATGAAAGCACAACTGGGCTGGGGTCTGTAATCCAATAATAAAGCAAAATATAACTGGAATTGTGGTATATTCCTGGACAATCTGAGAAAGAAAGAACTATATTCACACAAGGTAGTCAGTCCACCAGGATTGTTTACCACTGTGGTACTGAGAAAAAGTTTCAAGACAGAGAATAAGCAGAGATATTGACTCTAATTGAAAGTCACACCAAAAAATAAAAAGAATCAGCCTCTGTGTTCATGATAGCCATTGATTGCCAGCCCTCACCCTCATAGCATTCTCCATTTTGCTGTTCCTACTGTTATTCATAACATCTCACAGTTCTACTGTTGACCATTTCTGATGGTTAGTCCTACTGCAAGAGAGCTAACCTGGCATCCTGGGAACTCTCCCTAGAGAGCTACATCCCTGCTGACACAAGACACAGCTGCATCACTACTGACCTCAGACAGAACTCTGCCTCACTGAGGACCTCAGGCAGAGAGCTGCATCACTAGAGACAAAGAACCTTGTGTCAGGCCATGTACTCTTCAGTTGTACATGTAATTGGTCATAAACACAACTTTCAAACTTAATTTTTAATATTAAATAATTATTGTCATAGGTGGTAGAAATTGTCCCACAGGCTGGCCAATCAACTGTTTTACAACTGAGGCACATACGAGCACCTTCTGTGCAAATGAAAGATCTGCTGCAAGTTGATGTCAATTCTGTGTATGAATGCAAGGTCTTCATACAGCAAACAGTGGGGTCAAGGCCGCCCAGAGAGTCATGAGAAATCACATTAATGTCTTATAGTAAGAAAGACATGGAGGGTCAGGCACAGAAGGTGAGGTTCTCTGTGCTATATTTTAGAGAACTGCTGCTTTTTCGTCGGATCATTATGAAGCCATTTGTCTTTGAGATTTATGGTAGAGACAGAAGACAGGGTGATATTCAAAAACAAAACCACAGTATTTGTTCTCATTGTTTGTGAAGTGAAATTATAGGTTAAAATGGGAAAAATAAATGAAGGCGAAATCCTGAGTTATCACCTCTAAGTACTTGTAAAGACATGAGGCAGAATTGATACTTCATACAGTTTAAACACTATAGGTCGTTATGTATTCAATAGCAAGAAGAATTTTATCTTGCCCATAAATGCAAGTGAATCTCTTAAGCTCTAAATCCCCATATGCAGACAATTTACTGTAGTAATCAAGATGATACACCCAATTTCACTTCAGTTCCATCTGTAACTCTATTGGTATTTTAAGTATAATGAATAAAAATATACGTTGGCACCAAAAGGAAATGTTACTTAAACCAGCAACCTTTTTCACATTGAACAGTAACTTCTAAAGAGCTGTTGTAACATTGGATTTACCACAAATTCTGGGTGTTCTGCCCCATGCTATGAAAGAAGGTCTTTGAAATGCAGCGTTCTTACTTGTGAAGAGCAAGTCATCCCTGTGACTGCAATGTGAAGCATCAACATTCTTGGCTATACATGCAGATATTCTGAAACAATAACAACAACAAAAATGAGTCTATTCCATTTTTCTCTTCTTATGACTTTCCTTCCTTTGTCCTTCTTCCCTCTTGACAAGAAAGTGCCGGAAATGCAGTGAAAGAGAAATCAGAAAGCAGTGAAGATGTAAAATCTGAGAAAACACACTGATAAATGTCAATGGTTTCCACTGTCTAGAAATCCACTTTCTTTTAACAATAAGATATACAAAGAAATGCTACTTAAAGTGTTACTTCCTTTTCTTGCCATTGTGACAAAATATATTTAATATATATATCAAGAGGCACAGGCTAACCAGGAAGTGGAAATGAGCTGCAATACCTTCGTAATCCTCCAGAGATATTTCGCATGCAAAACACAACACACATTAAATACATAGTTATGAATAATGTAAATGGCAGCATGTCTCATATAGACATGGAACATCCCCAGCAGTCATCAGTGATTTGCCTAAGTCCTGGTCCAGTAACAGTCATAGTTGAATTTTCCCTTTTTATGTTCAAATCTTCTAATACATAAAGTGAATTCAGATGTCTGTCTGATTGCATATATTCATCAAAATTTGTATATTAGAATATGTTGTTGGTAGATGGGTTTTATATCGTGTCAACAGTGTCTAATATGTAAGAGTAAATGTGCTTTTGTCCCACTATTAGGCTTGAATTTTCATTGAAATAGACATAGAGTATAGCTGGCATTTTATTTTTAAGTCATAAAAGAAGACAGTGAAAGACTGCAGAGATGGCTCAGCATTTAAGAGTTCTGACTTCACTTATGCAGGACCTGGTTTTAGTTCCCAGCACTCAAATCAGTTCACAACATCCTGTACATCCTATTTTAGGGAACCTCTTCTAGCTTTCACAGCCACCCACCCCATGTGTACAGACCCACAGAGAGATTCATACATGCCTAAACAAAAACAAAATAAATTTTAGAAACAGCAAACATCAAAGATGATCAGTCATTTGTTAAAGAAAATAATCATAACAATTTTAATTTGGGCTTAAATTTTAATTACATCTGAGATTTGGAAGGAATGTCACAGGAAGGAGAATTTTGAGAGCTGATTTTGGAAGTACACTGTTATGGATTAGGTGATATCTCTCCTCAATTCTTGAAGAATGCCAGGGGCCTGCCTTGGCCTTTAGAACAAATGGTACTGAGGCAGGACACAGCATTGAATGAAGGCCAAACACTGATGATGATCATTGTCCTTGTAACTTTCTCTTACTGTTTTGTCCTAATAAACACTAGTTTCTGTTCTCTTACTATATTGTGCTAATAAATGCTAGTTTCTTTTCTCTATGGCTCAAGGATATCTCACTGGTCAGGCCAGTCTCGAAACTTATTAATTCTTTGTGAACCAGAGAGAAAAGAGAGGGAAAGAAAAAATCATTGACAAAGATAATACACAAATATTGATACAAACACACTCTGATCAGGTCAAATCATTTGTCTCATCAACTCCACAAGTGTTCATGCACATGTATATATATAGACATGGAACATCCCCAGCAGTCATCAGTGATTTGCCTAAGTCCTGGTCCAGTAACAGTCATAGTTGAATTTTCCCTTTTTATGTTCAAATCTTCTAATACATATATACATATATACATGTCTATATATATATATATATATACATCCCCAGCAGTCATCAGTGATTTGCCTAAGTCCTGGTCCAGTAACAGTCATAGTTGAATTTTCCCTTTTTATGTTCAAATCTTCTAATACATATATACATATATACATGTCTATATATATATATATATATATATATATATATATATATATATATATAGAGAGAGAGAGAGAGAGAGAGAGAGAAACAAACATACATACACACATTTGGATGGGGCACAATCCCCCAACATGTACATTTTGTGGGTGGATGGGACAAAGCCCCAGATACCAAATTTATTCCTTCTTCCTGAACTTCTTATTTGTTCTTAAAGAACAAAATTTCTTTAGAACATACCTATAGATAAAAAGAAACACAAAGGGGAAGTTCCAGAAAGATATTGATACTAAGTTCTAACCAGTTTTTCATTCTATAAGAGTATTATTAAGTTCAAAGCAACAGTCACATATGTTCTCACTTTATCAGGGTGCATAGCTGTGTCTTTTTTCTTGGACCTGTCCTAGAATGAATGCTTTTTCTTGTTCCCAATTTGTCCTAAGCCCATTTCTCTTTTTAATGTAATTGTAAAGACTCTTAGTATTCCCTATCATGCAACCTTTACTTACTATTCTATGAAAATCAGACATATTCTGTTCTTAGTTATAAATTTATTACATCTTTCTAGCAAAACAATTAAAATCATTTCCTAAAACCTTCATCCTGAAATCAATTGAATCAAATCAGGAATCAAGTCTTTAATTAATCTAAAGCATTTATGAAAGTTCATCTTCATTTGGATTTGCTAGGAATTTACCCAATAGGGTGAGCTGATGCCCAGGAATCATTAGACTATAGAATAGTGACAGGTAAGGTGTATCAAGGGCAAGAAGCAATCTTGTCATGAAGTCTCTAAGGACTCTAAGTTCTGAGGCTCACCAATTTTAGTCTAGGCAAAACAGTGAGGATCTCCAGAAAATTCACTTACATGCATTTAGCTATGTAATAGCTAATGTAATGGAGTAATGAAGCAGATGGCCTTTCTTTTTCTTTCCTTTCAGACATGTTGGGTGTGAAGTTAAACCAGCCTCTACTAGGATGCCCTGCTGTATGATGGTTACACCTGGTGATCCCCTTTGTACACGTCTTCATCTTTTTCTCCTCTGTACTTATCCTGAGTCGTTGACTTACTGTGGGCCATCAGCAGCACAGTTCTTTGAACAGTTTCACAGCACAGGAGCAAAATCCTACAAAGAAAACCGTTAGATCTCCTTGGAGACAGCAGCAGCTATCCCCCGAAGCCTGGGCTACTGTCAGCTTTTATGTGGACTTCATACTGACTATTTTCTTCCTCCTGTTTTTATTTGTTCACAGTTTATGACTAGATTTGTCACAGACATAAAATGCAACTTGATCCACTTATCAAGATTTTCTCCTAGGCAGTGGTGGCGCACGCCTTTGATCCCAGCACTTGGGAGGCAGAGGCAGGAGGATTTCTGAGTTCGAGGCCAGCCTGGTCTACAAAGTGAGTTCCAGGACAGCCAGAGCTACACAGAGAAACCCTGTCTCAAAAAACCAAAAAAAAAAAAAAGATTTTCTCTTGACACTCTGACAGAAGAAGTAAATCTAGGAGTTGGGAACACCAAGATCAAAGGCCCAGTCTATTGTTTGTCAGGATTATTGTGTAAACATGGAGATGCCAGAGGGAACGACCTCCTTACTTAAAATGGAATCTTAATGGTCAGAACTTGAAAATATCATCCTTAGTGAGGTAACCCAATCACAAAAAAACACACATGGTATGCAGTCACTGATAAGGGGATATTAACCCAGAATCTCAGAATACCCTAGACACAATTCGCATATCAATAGATTTCCAAGAAGATGGAAGGAGAGACCCCTGGTCCTGGAAAGACTGGATGTAGGGGAATGCCAGGACAGAGAAGCGAGAGGGGGTTGAATGGGGAAAAGAGGGAGGGAGGGGGCTTATGGGGCTTTTGGGGAGGGAGGAAACGGGAAAGGGAAAATGATTGGAATATAAATAAAAAAACTTAGAAAATAAAAAAAAGAAACTTCCATCCAAACGATTAAATGTCATACTTTTTAATTACTGATCTTGATAATTTACTTCTTTTCCTCCCTAGTACTGGTATTAACAGAAGGCAACATTCCTCCCAGGATTTTATCTGGGTGGTTGAACTCATATCTTTATGGTTACACAGCAACACTTGGCAAATCAAATTATGACTCTAGCTATATTTCTTTTTCTGATGTTTTTTTGATGACAAAGAGTTCATAAGCAAACCTAACAATTGTCTTGCATTTATGTGTGAGGTGGAAATTAGACAGAATCCTAACATATTTTGCTTTTGTATTGCTTCTATCTCCCTTATCAGGTCTTACATGGCTTTATTTTTTACCTGTTTGTTTCTATATTTCTTTTTTTATTACATATATTCTTTATTTACATTTCAAATGTTGTCCCTTTTCCTGGTCCTACCCCTCAAAAAAATCCCATAAGCTGTCTCCCCTCCCCCTGTTCCCCAATCAACCCCCTCCCACTTCCCTGTCCTGGTATTCCCCTACACTGCAGCATCAAGCCTTTCCAAGACCAAAGGCCTCCCTTCCCTTTGATGTCCAAAAAGGCCATCCTCTGCTGCCTATGCATCTGGAGCCATCGGTAACTACATGTATACTCTTTGGTTTATGGTGTTGTCCCTGGAAGCTCTGGGAATACTGGGTGGCTCATATTGTTGTTCCTGCTATGGTGCTCTAACCCTTCAGCACCTTGGGTCACTTCTCTAGTTCCTCAATTGGGGACTGTGTTTTCAGTTCAATGGCTAGTTGAGAGTGTATTTGTCATGCACTAGCAGAGTCTCCCAGGTGATAGCTATATCTGGCTCTGGTCAAGAAGCACTTGTGGGCATCAATAATTGTGTCTGGGTTTTGTAACTGTATATGGGATGGATCCCTAGGTGGGGTAGTCTCTGGAAGGTCTTTCCCTCAGACTCTGCTCCACACTTTATCTCTGTATCTCCTTCTGTGGGAATTTTGATCCCCCTTCTAAGAAGAAACAGAATATCCATACTTTATTCTTCCTTCTTCTTGGGGATCATTTGATATATGAATTGTGTCTTGGGTATTCTAAGCTTCTGGGCTAATATCCACTTATCAGTGATTGCATTCCATGTGTTCTTTTGTGATTGGGTTACCTCACTCAGGATATTTTCTAGTTCCATCCATTTGCCTATGAATTTCACGAATTCAATATTTTTAATAGTTGAGTAATATTCCATTGTGTAATTACACCACATTTTCTGTATCCATTCCTCCATTGAGGGACATCTGGGTTCTTGCCAACTTCTGGCTATTATAAATAGGTATGCTATGCACATAGTGGAGCATGTGCCCTTATTAGATGCTGGAGAATCCACTGGGTATATGCCCAGGAGCAGTATAACAGGGTCTTCCGGTTGTATTTTGCCCAGTTTCTGAGGAACTGCCAAACTGATTTCCAGAGTGGTTGTACCAGCTTCCAATCCCACCAGCAGAGGAGGAGTGTTCCTCTTTCTCCACATTTTCACCGGCACCTTCTGTCTCCTGAGTTTTTGATCTTAGCCATGTTTCTATATTTCTTAATATTTATTTGCTTCTTTTATTAGTGCCTATTTGAATATATTTTCTTATATTTTCTCAAGGATTTATTCATGTCTTCTTTGAAAGCCTTAATCATCTTTGTAAGATTAGATTTAAGATCAGCTTCTTATGCTTCAATTTCATGAGGATACTCAGGGTTTGTTGTAGCAGAATAGCTGGGTGTACTGTCTCCTGGGTCTTGTCATTGTCTTCTTATGCTCTCCTTTTAGCATCTGGTTTTCCCTGATGTTTGCTGTATGATCCTGATATTGGCAGGACTTTTTGGGATGGTGAGGGGAGTTGTTGACCAGACAGTGGAGATCAAGGTACTTGCCTCTGCTGGCTGTGTCTCAGAAAGAATGCACTCTGTAGGCTGCGTCCTGGGTGGATTCTACTCTGGAGGCTCTGTCCCAGTTGGACCCACCTGGGATTGAGAGATTAGGCTACTGATATAGGCTTGGTGGATCATGTTTTCAAGCTGGTTAGTTTTGCCACCTCCCCCACAAGGTTCCAGGGGGAAGCAGGACAGCTCTGGAACATGCAAGACTCATTCATCTAGACTGAAGAGCTAGAAAATGGGGCTCACGAGATCCCATGCAACTCACCTCTAGCTAACCACACTTTTTAACAAACAAACATTTAAACCTCACATTTTTAATTAGCATTCATGCAACTATCTGAAACACAGCTTTGCAGGATTTACCTGGATAAACAATTATGACCCTATGTTCAGGTTCTTTTCAAATATCAGATCAGTTTCTCCAAAGAGGCTACAAAATTTACCTAGAATGGCACATTTCAAATCTGTTTTCAATAAGATCTGTCTAGATGTTGTGGAGTCATTTTTTAATATCCCCAAAAAATCAACTGTGTTCAAAATTTAAAAATGGGAAAATAATTTTGGCTTTGTAAGTTTAGCTAGCTGTTTCATGGATTGGTTCTTTATCTTGTCCATATCTTCATCATTCACCATCCTACTCTTTCCATGCACCTTTTCTTGAGTTCTGTTATGCAGTAGGTTTATTGCCAAAGACCCACAAAAACATGGACCATCTCATGGAAGATTCAGAAAAACATACATTGCTACAGCTTATTGATTACTAAGTCCTGTTGCCTGCCTTGTGCTTCTATAAAAGAATATCTCAGATAGAATATTGTATAACAGTTGTTGGCTGACATCTCTAGAGGATTAGATATCTGATACCAAGTTGACAGTATATAACCAACATGCTGAATCACTATGTGACAGGAGGAAATTGGATGAGAAACTGCACTTCTAAAACATTAAACCCACAGTGGCAATGAAGCTTTCAAAGATGCCACCTCTTATTTTATATGCATGGAAATTAAATTTCAATGAAAATTTTGGTGTACACAAATATTCAAACCAGTTATTTATATCGTATGTGCTAAGGGTGAAGACTAAGCTTCTCCATCTGATATCCAGTGTCTATGGATTAGTGTGAATATAAAGGGACATGACACTGATGTCAAGGTATGTATTTGTCCATGACCTCATCTTGTTTAATATTATCAAAGCACCTTAGAAAGTACTTCACCAGAGAAAGCTAAAAGAATTAGCTATTGAAGTACCTACCCAGCTGCTGTTTGTACATCTGAGTCTATTCTATTTTATTTCCTCAGTTATGTAACATAACTGAACATATGTGCAAGTATCATATTTCCCACTTGGTCACACACAAGTTGTAGTAAGAAATTAAAAGGTACTGTACTTTGAGGGACACATTTATTCAAAGCATTCATGGAAGCTGAAATGGAGAAATAAATGATACCCTTTAAGAAACACTGTGAGGCTTTGCTCAAATGCTCAAGTAAAGTAAAAGATTGATAGCTGGATTTGTAACTGAAACAAAGCTTCCTGAGAAGTTTTGTTTATAATATTTACTAGTGTTGTGAGACTGAACCCCTCCACATACAGGCTTCATTTTCTCCATCAATAAAAGGAAGTCTTGTTTGAGGATTTTGAGATGTAACTGCAAATACATACACTGAAAAATAGTTCCCAACCTTCTCCAGAGCAAATGATTAATAAAGAGAACATACATTATTATCTTCTTGTGCATAGATTCTGACTTCTCCTGTTCTTACCATTTTTACAGACAACTGTGGTGACCCATTGACCTCCTTCCTCTCAGTGAGGGCTTTTTCCAGCTCCTCAGATCTCACTGAATTATCCAGCCCTGCCCAACTCAACTGGAGAATGGGTAAGTATAGTGACTAGGCCCACAACACATGTTTTACATGAGGATATCATGAGTGCTTAGGAGAGAGAAAGTGGCCTGTCTACATAGGGGTCTCATCCAACTTCACAGTCCAGAAGGAAATCTTCAAGGTTAAGTCTACAGTAAAAGTACTTCCCAGCATGTAATAGGCAACATGTCACACAAACCCAAGGATCCACCAAGGAAGTCTTTGTGGTTTGTTGGTGTTGTTTGAGGTACTGACTCTTGAACCCATGGATCCCTGTATGCTAAGAATGTGCTCTCTCATGGGACCACATAGCTATCCTGTAAATTCTTTATGTAGATTTGTATGTGTACATAAACTTGCTTATGTAGAGATAACATGTAAGTATATACATGCTTACATGTTTGCAACTATATGTTGTGGGAGGGGCAGAGGACAACTTTGAGTGATATTTCTTAGGTGTCATAAACTCATATGAGCAAGGGTGACTCACTAGTCTGGAGCTTGAAGGTTAGGCTGCCTGAATTTCTGTTTCTGCCTCCCAGAAGTGGAACTACAAGCATGCACCACTGTGACAATTTGTTTTGTTACATAGGTTATGTGGGATCAAACTCAGGTTTTCATGTTTGTATGCAAGATGTAAGCACTCCATCCATTGAGCCATCCCCAACACTGTGAACTTCTTTCTTTCTTTCTTTTTTTCTTTCTTTCTTTCTTTCTTTCTTTCTGTCTGTCTGTCTGTCTGTCTGTCTGTCTGTCTGTCTGTCTGTCTTTATTTATTTATTTATTTCTTTATTTCTTTCTTCCTTCCTTTCATCCTTTCTTCCTTTCTTTATTTTTGGTCATGGTAAGATGTACTGACAAAGATTTTTTAAAATATTTGTTTTATTGTATACATTTTATATGTCAGCATAAATATCTACAAAATCATCAAAATCATGCTTCATGATAAGTTAGTGGATTGTTTATAAAATACCTCAAAATATTCAATTATACTCTGAGATTAATTTCACTATTTTAAAGTATACATTAAAAGTACTTAACTAAAAGTAAATACAAATAATATGTAACCTTTCGAGATAGAGTGCACTGTGAATAATTGGTCTGGTTAAACTAGAATAGTTACAATTTGAATGTAAAGTGTTTAATGTAGAGACTATAATGTAAAGATAACTTAATCAATATAAAGGTGTATCTATAGCATTATTTTCATCATATTTTGATATTGATTTTGTGATATATATGCATTGATATAGAGAACAAAGTTGTTCCTTTTCATAAAGAATTTAACTTATGAAGTTGTTAAATCTGGTTAATATTTTAAATTTGTTCTTAATTAAAAAAGAGTTGAGTACCAGGATTAGGTATCGAGGATGAATCACAGGGTAAAATACTTGCTTCAGAAGCATAATGGCTGGTGATCCAAGCCCTAGAACCCATACAGATGCCAGCAGGGTGTGGCATCTGTCTGCAGTACCAGCGTTCAGGAGACATTGACAGGCTATGCCTAGAGAAAGCTGACTAACAAAACTAGTCAAATAGTGTGTTCCTGGTTTGCAAGAGAGATTACTGTACAGCAGTTGTTTATTTAGCATTTGCAACATGCTAGGTATTGGAATAAGTGATTATTCTGTCATTTTATACCAGAATCTTGAACATCTATGGATGTTATGCAGTAGGTTCTGAAACTTAGCACTTGAGATGCCAAAGGGCTGTACTGTTCTAACAGGAAAAAGAAAATACCATCATAGTACAGTGGAGAAACTATTGATATAAAGTCTTTTTAATAATGGTCTTTTATTAATCTTATAAATTAGAACCAAATTTTATTAATGTTTTATGTATATCATAGTAATCCATAGCAAAACTATATTAAGGTATGAATTACAACTTTTCCCCACCAAATAGATTTGCTGACCTTCAGGGCAATGTCATAGTTTGCCTAACATCACTTAGTAGGAAAAAGAAAATACTTGGGCCATGATCCAACTCAACTGAATTCAGGATTCATGGTCATCACTGCTATAACAGCAGGTAGATTCATTAACTAACCTGGGAGAGGGACAGAACAGGAAGAAAATTGTTTAGAAACTAATGAATCAGAGCTGACATGCCAGATATGATACTGTAGATTGATATCTTAGGCATTTCTGGGTACTATCTGTCTTGTAGCGTGATATGGAGAACCATATTAGAGGTCCATATTGAGAAGAGCATTTCTCCTATAGGAAAAAAGCTGTGAGTCAAGCAGGTAGTTCCTCTTTTTATTTCACAACGAAACACATGTTGAGACATTTTAATACTGTTTAATATGTGATTCCCAAGAAGATTAATCTGTGTCTACTCAAATTATGTGATACCATGTCAGCATTCTCTAGGAACACCTTACCCACTTCTGTAGAAGCTTAAGGTCTAGACTTTGGTCAGTTACCTCTCCTCAAGAAAGATATTTACAGAAGACAATATCTCTACAATGATTAATCATACCTGTCCTTTTCTCACTCGGTGAGAAAGAAGCCTAGGTACTCTACCTCAGATGAGTGTGTGTGTGTGTGTGTGTGTGTGTGTGTGTGTGTGTGTGTGTGTGTGTGAGAGAGAGAGAGAGAGAGAGAGAGAGAGAGAGAGAGACAGAGAGAGAGAGAGACAGAGAGAGAGAGAGAGACAGAGACAGAGACAGAGACAGACTCCTTTTCTTTTAATTAGAGTCCAAACCGAGATTACTGAGCAAAAGCTACAATTATGAAGTTGGTATGCAGTGACTAGAATTCGCCTTCTAGTCCAGTGTGCAATATACTAGCAAGACTCTCCATTCAGAGGGCCTTGTCTCCTCTTAGAGAAAAGCAAACTCAGGCTCAAGGGCAATTAGAACACCTCTGTCTCTCTCAATCTCTCTGTCTCTGTCTCTCTCTCTCTCTCTCTCTCTCTTTCTCTCTGTGTGTGTGTGTGTGTGTGTGTCTGTGTGTGTGTGTGTGTGTGTGTGTGCGTGTGTATGTCTAAATCACCTGGCCCATTTTCCAGTGACTGTCAAATCCATAGCCCATACATTGATTAAGTGAATATACAGTTTTTGGAAGGTTTTAAAATGCAACCAGAATTACAAAAAACAAAACAAAACAAAAACAAATAATTAATATCTATATTAAGTAGGACTTTTCAGAGACATAGAAAATTATGTACATATATTTATACACATATATTTTCAGATACATGTGAGTGTATATGTAAAGAAATACAATAAAAAGCTAGGCAAATAATAGATGATACAGATATGGAGGACAAGGTTCATTGTGGAACTTGGCCATGTGAAGAACCCTGTGAGTTTTCTAAAAGTCAGAGAACCAGGGAACCTGTTGTATCCCTGTGAGTCCATAAATGTGTGAAAAGAGATGCTTTTGGAGTAACTATTGAGCTGAAGATTAAGAATAGACAACTCCCTCTTTATCTCTCCAAGGCCAAATGTGTTTGAGCCTGAAATCCTACCAACTAAGAACAGGTGGGGCAGTTGTCTCAGTGACAGTGTAGGGGGCTGTGCTTATTTTATCTGATCCTTTAAGGGATTGAGTGACATCTTCTCAGGTAGATGAAGATTGAGCTGCCACACTAAGTGCAGTGATTGAAATACCAGTCTGTCTCAGAGACATCCTCACAGACAAAACTAGAGACAATATTTTACCAGATTTCTGATTGTCCCTTAACTAAGTCAGAATGACACCATATCTTAGGTGATGCCAAAACTCTACAAGCCAGACATTCATTAACTAGCAGGTAGATCATGCATATCTGAAATCTAATTAGTCCTCAAATTGAAAAAAAAAGTTTATTTGCAAGAACAGCTGACTTGGTCTGGACAGTTGAATAATCATGAAGGTGATGTGTTAAAGTCTCCTTTAATCTTCTAGTATTGTTATCTCATCAGAGAAGAGTATTTATCAAATGAATTTTGTTGTTTTCCTTCCATTGTCCCTCCAACCCCCATCTCATCTCACATAAGGAAGAAGAATAGCAAGAAAGAACACTAATCACTTCTGAAAAGAACTGAAAACTGGCCAAGGATAAAACTGTTCAGATGTGATTTGGATCTTGACAATTATGGGAGAAACTTAAGTTACCCTGTGTAATTAGAACACAAATAATCATAGAGGTCTTATTATCTATAAGTGGAAGAAGGTTCATGGCTCTCCTTCCTATTAAATAGAGTTAATAAATAATAATTCTGCACATTATTCCTGGAAAATTTAAGTCTTCTCCTTCACTTGAATATATATATTTTAAAAACTTTCGTTTAAAGGTTCAAATAATTTACCTCTGTTAAGACAATTTGGTTTAAATGGAGAATTTGGCTGTTTTACTTGAATGTATTATTTACTTCCAAGTTTCATGGATGAATGAAAAGGTTTAGTGTTCTTGACTTTCTATTTTGACACAGATTACACACACAAACCACACCATATACACAAAGAACTCTAGATTTTGGCAACAGAATTTGCATACACACATCACACCCCCCACACTCCCCCCCCCACACACTCTTACACATGTGTGTGTACACATGCACACATTCATGCACTGTACACCACATACAATATCACACACATACCAGTCACAGCACAAGTAACAAACTGTACACCCCCTAACACACACAAAACATTCCCACACACCACACAATGCATGAATCACAAGATGCGCACACACCAGAAACTATACAAGAACCACAGCGGACCATACCACACACATTAAACACACACACACACACACACACACACACACACACACACACACACACACACACCAACTTTCTTGATAAATACACTAAAAATCCATGGAGGTCTTTGGAAGTGGTCTCTCTCATTTTTAATCATTTACTGAGAAGACATGGGTTTGGAAAGAATTCTGAAATCAGAGTTCATTAGTGAGGTTCACCTCAGAACACCAAGGACCCTATAATGCTAGTGCCCCTGTATCTCCTTGCTTAGTAAAAGTTCCCAACTCCCATATAGACTAGCTGAAGCTGCATGATTATTGTTTAATGTGTCTTAAACAGGTTCAAGACTAGGGATCTAAGTCCATTGGTATAGTACTTATAAGAAGAAGAAAGCGAAGGATTTCTTTCCCAGCACTGTATAAAGGAAGTATTGTAGTGGGCTTGTAATTCAAGAAGTTAAAGTTGAGGAAGAAGCTAGTAGATCAGAAGTTCAATATCATCCTCAGCAAAACGGACACTTTGAGGCTAGCCTGGACTAAAGATCCTGTCTCAAAAACTAGCAAACAACCAAACAAAAGAAGAATGATCTAAGTCACATTTGTAGATATCGGCCAACCCATTTCCTCTTCTAGCAATGATCTATCTCAGGTTCATTTTGGTCAGCACTTTCCTGCCTTCTTGTACTTACTGCCCCAGGTATAAGAGGCCTTTATACATGCTCTTCCTTTTGTGTCCTTATATTGCTCTCCTCTGGGAGGTCCACACAAGTGGATCCAAGTGCATCTTGAGGAATAGGGCTTCAAGAGGAACAGTGTGATGTATTGTTGTGGTTATTAGAAATTATTAATGTTGTGGACAGATGGAAAGACACCAGAATAGAGAGTTTTCGAAGAGGAAATGAGAACCAATATGGTGATATGGGAGTTTCTCTTTAACTATCTGAGGATGGGGTGGATTTCAAAGCACAAATGTACATGGAGCCAGGATCTTCAGTTCTAAGGCAAAATCATGATGTGTGGCTACAAATAATCCCTTTATATATAAAATCACTTAGTGTTCTTGACTTTTTATTTTGGCACAGAAAAGAGATCTGGAAGCCAATTAGCTAGGGACTCACAAGCAATATCTCACTGGGTTGCTTGTGGATATATGTAAGAAGGAAAAGCAACTGCAGGCATCGTGGTTTGAGCAGCACCTGGAGTCTAACATTTCATTCTTGCACTCTCCTGAACTTCTGGATAAAAAGTTTGCATAGTGACTTTGCTCATGCTAGTGTCTCTTCAATTCTTACTGTGCTGTTTTATTTACTGTAGATTTGATTGACTAAGGAGCTTGGGATAATATTAAAGTTGATGAAGGTTTTTGAACAAGGAAACAAGTGAGAAAATTTAGCCCATTCTTTTTATCATGAAATCAGTATTCTGAAATATTTCTTCCAGTTTCTTCTATTTCTCTTTCCATGTTCTATTTCCTTACACTTTTTCTTCTTTATGTTCTTTTACTCCCCTCTCCTTTTTTTCCTTTTATTGTCTTTTTGACACATGATTTTATTCTGCAGCTCTGTCTGCCCTTGAACTCATGAACACATGTCTGCCTCAGTCTCTTGGGTTCCAGGATTACATGTATGAACACAATCCCCAGACATAAGATAAATTCTAAACAGTGTTATATAATGCAATGTGTTAACAGTTTGAAGGCTTTAAGTAGCCTTGCCTGCTTTTGTTCACCAGTTGATAATATTTAATTTAAACATGTGACTTAAAGATAAAGGAAAAAACAACAGATTGCTAATCTGTCTAGAGGTTGGTAGTTTATAATTTTTTACTGTCAGAAAGAAAACAAGAGTCCTCTGCTTCTTAAATGCTCTTCACTATGAGAAATATCATTATTTACCTGCTCTGGAGAACACACAGCACCTTGTATTAGTATTGGTCATGGGGTTGAACATTACCACCACATATATCATTATTCAGATTGCATCTTCCTTACTACTACTACTGTTACTTGCTATTATTATCATCATTATTATTAGCAGTAGCAATTATTTTATTATTAAATATTTTTTATTAGTTTTATCATCATCATCAAAATATACCACAATTGCAGCTAAATGATTTGTTACAGCAAGCATTATTTTTGTGATTTTAACATATGTGTATATGCACTTGCCCCTCCCCTGCCCTCTTTGTGTGTGTGTGTGTGTGTGTGTGTGTGTATTCCTGGGAACAAGAACCTAGGACCTCATGTGTGCTAGTCAAACACTCTAGTGTCTATATGCATAGATGACACTTGTCTGCCAAATCCAGAATAAGACTTGAGATACCATGGAGCTGGATATACAGATGCTTGTGAGCTGCCAGATGTAGTTTCTTGGAAGCCACCTTGAGTCCTCCAGAGCAGCAAAAAGTGAGCCATCTCTCCAGCCTTGTCCTATGGGATTTTCATCTTTTTAAAAATTGCAGTGGGTATTTGGTGAGGTTCCCACTTAGTTTTTCTCTGGAGCTTTGTTAGTACTTAAACTGGAACTGTGGTGCATGGGAACATGTGGTACATGCATAGCATGCTGTCATACTATATAGGCCCAGCAGCACAGGAATCATGTGTATGTTTCATCCCAGGATTAGGGGTCTTTACTCTACCCAGATCCTGTTTCAGATGGAGTTGAGTGCTCTGAATAGAGGAGCAGGTGCCCTGCTGAATGTTGCAGGTATAGGCTCATAAGAGCATAATGTTATTAATCTTAGACACATGATGCAGTGTTATGGTCATAGAAAGGTGTCACATGTATATAATGTATGTGTGTTTATATGTGTGAATATGTGCATCTGTCAAAAAACAACTACATGTATCATTATTCAGATTACATCTTCCTTACTACTACTACTATTATTTGGTATTATTATCATTATTATTCACAGTAGTAACTATTTTATTATTAAATTTTATTATCACCATCATCATCATCATCACCACCATAAGGCTTTCTCCCTGGCCTGAAATATGCAACCATTTACATTATCTAATAGTTATAACAAAAAAGAAACATGAGGTGTAAACTGAGGTAAAACCTGCTAGTTCAGCTAGGTAACTTTATTTTCTAAATGGTATACAGAATGTCTATTTACAATCCTGATTCTACATATAAACTATTATCTCCTTCAATGTCTCTTTCTCTCTTTGTCATTCTAGTTAGCAATGCCATTTTACCTTTCTCTTGAGCTCCTCCAAACCCAAGAAGGCTGCTTAACAAGCACTCTTTCCTGAAACACTGTTTTACCTATATGCTGCTTCTCTATTGTTCCTATAAGCCCAAAGAGAAAATCCCTATCTCTTACTCTGAGTTCCTTCCATAAAGCCTTTTCTATGACAAAAAGGAGGTAGAAAGAGAGGGAAAGAGGATGGGGAGAGGGAGAGAGATATTGAGAGGGAGAGAAATAGAGAGAATTCCATCTCTCTACAATTGCTATCAAAGAAGTCTCCTACATGTTGGCAGGCTGAACAATGTCACAGTCATGAAGTACTGGGGGATCCAAGCCAAGTAAGTAAGGGCTTAACCATTTCACACTTATACTGGATAAGCTCAAGGCCACCCAGGTCATTGTGCCTCCAGTCATAAAGCGAAGACCATAAGACTTCCCCAAAGCAACTTGTATTAAAATAGGCAGAAACTTTGCATTGTTTCTTATCTATGGAGGCATGTAGAGATATACCCAAACTGCACCTACTGAGAACATACCTAACTGCATCTGAAGAATATAATATCTATTTAAGCTTTCATATTTTGCTAATAATTATGTTTTCTATGTACAATAATCAAATATCTTTTAACTAAAACTTCTGCAATTTATCAAGTTGGCTTGCCAGTGAGCCTTAGTAATCTAGCTATATCCTCCTTCCCAAAGCTGATTGCAGCTGTGCATCATTCTGCACTGCATGTCAATATGAATGATGGGGTTTGAACTCAAGTGTTCATGTTTGCAAGGCAAGTGCTGCACTGAGTTGGCCATCTTGACCAGCCCCAAGTCCTTTGTTTACTTAATATTGTGCTTTATTCACAAAGTAGATTTGTCTATGAAGCAATTTGGAATCTTGGCTTACAGAGTCACCAAGTGTGTAATAACTGAGGTTGTGACTTGTCTTCCCTGATAGTTCTAACTACATTCATGGAAAAGTGTTTGTTGTTCAAAGGACTTCTGTATGATGTATGGGAAGACACAAGTCTTCAAAATCTGTTCCTTCTAACATTTATATTAGGGATTAAAATATAGATGAGAGTTGGTATAATATCTTAGTTTTTTTTTAAAAATCCAGGTGTACAATTTAAGACCAAGGCACAATAACTAGTGTTCTGTGGTTCGCTGATTTATTTGGATGTAGAATCTTTCACTGACCAAAGTGTTCACTGTCCATGTTAGTACTGCTTCTCAGTTTGCTTGGGGATTCCCTTGCCTCCACTTCCTGTGCACTGAGATTACAACTAGGATACCATCTATGCCCAGGTTTACATGTGTACCAGGATATAAACTAAGGTCCTGCACAGCAAGCAATTTGCCTGTTGAGTCATCACACAAGAACTGCTTTCTTATATTTTAATATAACTTAAATTTCCATATAAATATTTGTAAAAAGGAAAAATTCTAAATCATGAACAAGAAGTTCAGTTGGGGACTCTTAACAATAAGGGAAAATTACAAAGGCTTGAAATGTTCACTTCAAACTAGTGAACACCACTAAAAAGAGCGAAAGTCCTACATTATTCTGCCCATAATAGATTTGTCATTTATTTTATATAGTTATTTATGATACAGATATAATAAATGAAAATTGTACATGCAAAAACTACAAGAATACAAATCAGCCTCTCTTTACTCAGAAAAAGTAACATCATATATACATTTCCTATCAAGTTTTAATGTTTTTCAGGTGATTCTGCTTAAAACCATTTTGAAATTTCTATCTTTTAAGAACAGTGAAGCCTTTAAAATGAGTAGTAGGAGAGACTGGGTATGATGAATGGTTCCAGAGTTAGTTTGTATTTTCTAGGAAAATAAATTTTGCATCAATTTCAGTTCTAAGAATTTGGCAGATAGTCAGCAGGAGTGGTTGGGACTTTTGAGTGTGGTATGTAACAAAGTAGGAACATCAAACATTTATTTCTGGGGCTGATATATCAGGATAGTCAATGCTTCCTCCAAAGACTATTAACCTTTATTTAATTTGTTTTTCTGTATTTTTACTGAGACATACATACAACATATTATGATCAAAGCTACCCTTTTCCCTCCTCTCTAGTTCTTCTATGCCCATACTACTTATCCCTCCCACCTTCAGAATATATTTTCCATTTTGTGCTATTGATGTTGTTGATGTATGGATTTTTTTTAAATCTACTGAGTGTATTTAATAACTTAGTGTTTTCTGCATGAGAATGGCTATAAATCTATCTACTAAGCATGTATAGATCTTCAAGGGTCATTCCTGAAATAATATAATGGTCCCTAAAATGAAAGTCATCACTTATTCCTCAGCTAGAGGTGGAATTTCATGACCCTATTCTCTCTCTGTGGTGAGAATTTATCTGCATTGACATTGTCTTACACACAGTGGGTACACTGTGAGTTCATAAGTGAACAGACCTTGTGTGGAAAACACCATTTTAGCAAAGACATTCACTAAATGTACCTCTTCAGGCCTTTTTGTATCCTCTTACAAGATGATGCCAGAAACATGGGGTGAGTGAGTCTTAGAGAGCTGGCCCATTTAAAGCTGAGAACTACACATTCTCTTTTCTCTGCATGTTTAACAGAATTAATTTCTGTATAAATATCCATCTGCTGTAAAAATAAGCTTTTCTTATGAGAGTTCAAAAATGCACTGATTTATGGGCATAATGATAAGATATTAGGGGGCAGTTTATGACTGTGTTCACTTTGCAGAGTTTTAAGTTCTCCCCTAGAGCCTGTGATCAAGCCAGCCACAGGTTCTTTCCCTAGTTAACAATAACAGGCATGAGTCACATCATGTAGGTCGGGATTTAAATCCTGGTCATAGGTTTTGTCAGTTAACAAGAACCAAGCTGGGATTAAGACTTCTAGAACAGAACTTCTGATCAATCATAAAGTATTTTATTACTCCCATTACATTCATTCCATGACTAAACCAGTGGTCATGTCTTGCCAAGGCAGTCTTTATTGTAGCTAACCTGATTCACAACTAGTTAAGACTGATGACTACAGTTTTTCCTCTGGTAGTCTAAATAGCACTTTCCAGCATTGTGGATATTAGTCCATAGGAATAAAGCTTGAAGATCAGTACAAGGTTGATTTCTCCATACCCTATGACTCAAGTATATTGCATCTTCAGCAACAGTGTCTCGCCTTCAATATCTGGAAGGAAATCAAGAACAATGGTTATAGCTTTTACTTTTTTTAGAGGAATTTATGATCCTACTGACAAAAGTAACAACTTACAGGTAAGCAATCCGTAGCATATATTTTTGAACTCATGCTTTCAGAGTTCTTTCCCACAGGCTTACAGGTTGTCTTGTCTCGACTGTCTCAGCAATTACCCATTTGTTGAGATTTTAGCCATGCTATCACTTTCCAGACTCTTGCTGTCTCTGATTATCATGGAGTCATTAACCTTGGCAGAGAAAACTTTCATCAGAGAAGGAAGATGAAAATTTGTAAATTATTATGCAAACAAGCTTAGGTCCACATCAACCATCAACACTCATGAAGTCCCATGTCCTCCATGGGTAGGAACCATGTCAGGCCACTCCATTGACACTCAGGTTTCAGCGTAACTTGCTCTGTGTTTGAAAGGCCTCTATGAGCATCTCCTAGGAAAGTTTGTCCCGTTTCAATATTGTGACTTCTGGTTTTCTTCTGTGAAAGTTCCTCACATTCTTTCTTTGAACTTTTTTTTGTCTACTTCACCCAGAATTCCCCTCATGGAAAATAAAAATTAAACAAATAAATGATGCCCATGTAGGGCTCCATGAATATCTTCTTTCAGTTTTGTACCAAGAGTAAGATACAGGTCCCCTTGTAGGTTCACAGCACAGATCTGGACAGAGAATATAAAGAAGGAGTAAAAGACAAAGGAATGGGAGAAGAAAAAAATGAGAGAAGGAGGGAGACACCATAAACACTGCACTTTCCCTCAACTTGGAGCCCTGGGATACAGAATGGAAAATTGATTCTGAAAGTACTAGGAGTTTAAGTTCAGAGGCATCAACTGTGCCTTAATGAAACATAGTTTCATTGGTCTTTGGCATAAGAAATGGTGACTTTCTAAGACATTATTAAAAGTTTCTTTTCCATTCTCTTCCAGGTACTGGTGGTTGGTCCCCAGCAGATTCTAATGCCCAACAATGGCTCCAGATGGATCTGGGAAACAGAGTGGAGATTACAGCTGTGGCTACCCAGGGAAGATATGGGAGCTCTGACTGGGTGACAAGCTATCGCCTGATATTCAGTGACACAGGGCACAACTGGCAACAGTACAGTCAGAGAAACAGCGACTGGGTAGGAAATATTTTCATCTACCAGTGAATACAAATGAATTTGTTAATGCTAAGCAGCAAGTGTTTCTATCACCTTACTGTATCCAGACTACTAGGACTTAATCACCCTACTGCACCTATTCAGAAATATAACATCACATCTAGGCCATGTCTCCTGTATAGCTCTATAAAGTGCAAGTAAATTAGCTGTAAAGGGTTCTTTGTGTTCTTCCCTCTATTGGAATTTTGAAGGTTTTAGAACAGAGTCTGTTACATCATCTTTGAAAATATGGAAACATGATAACAAAAACCTAGTTGTTAGTAAGGCTGTGTCATTGGCTAGCCTAGTTTCTTTTCTTCATTTTTTTGTGATGAGGTTCTATCAACAAAAGCAATACAAGTGAGAAAAACGTCACTTTTGCTTATGGTTCTAGGTTACTGTCTATCAAGGCAGAGAATTCAGAGCTGCAGGAGCTTGAGACTGATGGTCACATGGTATTTATAATAAGAAACAATGAATGTTATGCTAGTGCTCATCTCATTTTCTCCACTATTATACAGTCCAGAATCCTAGTCATGGAATGCTGCCTCCCACAGTTTGCCCATCTAAATTAATGTATTAAAGAGAGTTGCCTACAGAAATGCTCAGAGGATTATCTCTCAGCAGACTCTAGACTTTGTCAAATAGACAATTAACATTCACCATCTTATTGGTTGCAGATATATCTGCCAACGTTTTTGGTTTTGTGTGTGTGTGTGTGTGTGTGTGTGTGTGTGTGTGTGTGTGTGTGTGAGTGTGTACACTTTACATAATTTTCACAATTAGCTCAACTATTTCACTTGTCCAAGGTTGCAAAGTATGAGATTATGCCTGGGGAATCTACTCCTGATGGAATATGTTAAACATTCCCCATTGAAGATTCTAAAAACATTAAAATACAGAAAAACGGACAAGTTTCATCTCATGCTGGTACTGTGAGTACATATCACTTTGAAAGTGAAACACCTACTCTAAGTTATAAAACAGAACTTTCTTCCCTTCACAACCTCACATTTGTAAATTTCCTGTAAGTAAAAGTTGTCAGGAAACCATAAAGGAAAAGGAAGCAGGGACAAGAGGCATAGGGTGATGCTACCTGGAGATGTCTCTAGAGGCTGGAGTTTGAGGCTTGGGAATATGGCTTAGCAGGCTGAGTGCTTGCCATCAAAGAATGAGGAATGAAGTTCAGTTCTCATAAAAAAAGCCAGGTAGAATGGCATCCTTATAGTTGTCCAGAGTCCACTGGCTAGTCAATCTAGACAGAAAGACAATAGACACTGCTTAAGTAGATAATGAATGATAGAGAAAAAGACACCTGAAGTCAACCTCAGTCTTCTACACAAAGGGAAACACCTGTATGAGTATGCATGTATATGTAAATGTACATGTGCATATCAAAAAAGAAAGTTAATGCATTGAATAAAATAAAATGTAAACAAAACTATTTTTAGTTTAGGAGAAAACAAACCTCACAAATTTCTTTTAAAAGAATATAAAGTGTGAACACATGTCGATGGATAACAATCTTTCCCTCTCAGAGACGCTTTGATCTTAGTTAGTACATTTTTCAGTATTAGCCCAACTTCGATGGAAAGAATGTTCTTTATCTGCATTGATATTTGAGGCTGATCTACAATGTATGACTGTAATTGAGACCAGGAGTAAAGTGAGCATTCTGGTTAGTTAACGAACATGGAATATTGAATATCAGTGCATAAACATTCACTTGCTGGCATACCTTACACTGTTCTACCATGTCTCTGGCCCAGAACCTGAGGTCTATTATATATACTTTTGGTCCCTTAACTGCTTGGACAAGCGTTGTATCCCCTAAATGAGTCCATCTGTGCATTTATCCTAGGAAGTCTTTTGTTTACTTTCTGGGGAGTATAGTTCTCCCTTCTTGTGTGCACCATTGTCCTTCCTTCTCTTGGTAATAATTGGTAGGGTGGCTAGCAATCTGAGTCCTTTCTCTATATATTTTAAGTGAAGCCATCCCTTAGTCCAGTCCCATTTCCCCACAGGTGTTTCTTGCAGGTCCATAAACAGGATAGACTCATGCATAGCCACTTCTGGAGCTACTTGATCTGCTGGGTTATTGCCCGGGGCCAGCGAGTCTCTTCCCTTCTGGTGTCCTAGGCACTGACATTCAGTTATCAGCTCCATTAGGGCATCCAAGAGGTCCAAGATTGCCTGTTCCCTCTGATGTGAGCAGTCTTCTCTCGGCATATAGACCTGTGGACATGGACTGTGGCAAAGGCATACCTACTGTCTGTATGGATGTTCCAAGGCCTTGGTAAGGGCAATCATTTCCACTTTCTGTTTATATGCCAGGGGGTAAAGGTGCTGCCCAAATGACAATTGTGCTGTCCACTACAGCAGCACCTGCTCGTCTCTGAACTTCATGGAGAAAAATTCTCCTGTCTGTAAAGCAGGTAGCCTTGGCTTTCAGCAAGGGTCAGTCAGAGAGGTCACTCATTTTGGGCCAGCTAGCTGTGGTCCATCGTGTAGGAAGTGTATCTGGGCCCCTATTTTGGAGAATATGTCTCACCTCGACAGGGGGTAGGGAGAGTCATGAATGACCCTAAATGATTGGGATACCTGGCCCATCCCTAGGTTCACGGTTCTTTGTATAGTCCATGAATACATTGACCCAAGATCTTTTCTTGTAAATGGGACCATCGGCTTGTAATGTTGAGACTTTGTGTCCACCAAGAATTGAATGGGTTTCCCCTCCATTCTCAGAGTTACCCTGGGTTCGGGGGTAGGGTCCAAACCCTGTCTCACCTAATTACTGTCTTAACCCAGGGCTAACACCTTTGCTGTTTGGGTGTGGTTTTCCCAAGACCTAGGATTTCTTGCTCTCGGCTTCTGTTTGTTAGGGCACTCTCGAGGCTCAGTGGCCTCTCTCTTTGCAGTATGCACACAAGTCCTTTTCTGTCTCTCTTCTCTGTTTGCCCTAACTACTGTAGCCAGGACTCTGTAGATTCCTTCCCTGACACTCTTCTTTCTTTTTCTCTGTTTCTCCTCTCCTCTCTCCCTGTAATGGTAGACTTTCTCAGCAATCTACACTAAATCATTCAACGGGTTATCCTGTCTTTCTAGCCTCTGAAGCCTTTTCTTGATATTTCTACTAGCCTCGTCTATAAAAACCATTTTCACAGTAGTTTTATGCTACTTGCTGCGGGGGTCATAGGGTGTTTATTGGCGGAATGCCTCCATGAGCAGCTCTAGAAAAACTGCAGTTGACTCTTCTGGTCCCTGCTTAACCTCACATACAGTGGTCAAATTTGTGACTTATCATTTGACACCCTTGAGATCTGCCAATGGAGTCTTGTGGTAGACCTTCAGGTTCCCTTTGCCTTTTGCCATATTAAAGTCCCAGTCAGGTCTAGTCCAGGGAAAGCCCACTGTCTACAACAGCCTGGACAACTGATGGATCTCATAAAATGGAAAGATCTCCCATGCTCATGGCTTGATAGAATAAATATAGTAAAAACAGCCATATTACCAAAAGCAATCAACAGATTCACTGCAAACCCCAACAAATTCCCAGCACTATTCTTCAATGATATGTAGAGAACAATTCTGTTTCTTTCTCTCTTTCATTTATTCATTCATTCATCCATTTTGTGTATGTGGCATATGTGAATTCATGCATACTCCTAGTAAAATGAAAGTGTACTAACACATGTGTTCAAATTTCCCATAGATTCCTGTACGTGTACAGGTAGTATTATTATGTATAAAGTCCCATTTTTGGGACTAAGAATGTCTTCATTGATGGTTCTTTTCCTTATACCTTGAGGCAGCATACTCTCACTAAACTCAGAGTTTACCCTTTAACTAGACTAACTAGCCTGCTTGATATGAGGATCTCCTGTTTCTTGAGCTTGAGAATACAAACAGAAAGTCATACCCACTCAGCTTTTAGTTTGGTGGATTAAATCTCTGCTCTTCATACTTGTGAATCAAGAACTGTCCATCCTTTGTCTTCTCCTTAGTATCCTGTTTTTGTGTTACTGGTGATGAAATTCATAGCCATAGGTGTAACAGGCAAGTTCTCTTTTAACACTTATAGCCTGTGGCTCACTTGGTTATTTGCAGAGGCTTGAAATTTGATGTGTTTTTATAAGTATATATACTTAACAACATATATACCAGCTCTTGAGATATTACTTTTACTTCAAGTTCACTTCATGATAAGAACCTTTAAAAAAAAAATCTTTTGCAGTAGACAGCAGAAAAATCTATGTGTGCTAAATATCCAATTTGGAGAGTTTCTGATCTGGCACTGGATGGATCATTCATGAATGAAGCCACTGAGCAGACACTTAGCAGTGCCTGTGATTTATTAACAAACTGAGCTTCTGGTCATTAACTGATCAGGTGTGGATGTGTTTCAGGGACAAGTCTGTCAACAAATTTTGGAAGACTCTAACTTGTGATGGAGACTTGCTAGAGGGTTGCAAATATTAAAATTCTAACTCTGAACAGCAGCCTGAGCTAGTGTGATTCACTCTGTGTGTGTTGGTGGGTTCATGCACAGGCTAGATGATCACTCTGTGTGTGTTGGTGGGTTCATGCACAGGCTAGATGAAAAGCCACAGAATTCTATTCTCCTCTTCTACTGTGTGTGTTCTAGGGATAGAACCTAGATCATTAGGCAAGAGGATAGTGCCTTTACCCTGTGAGCCATCTCCTGCATTCAGTATATAGGTCTTTAGTGAGGCAGGAAAAATAAAACACCAGACTCTCCTGCCTACTTTTACACACGCATCAAAAGTTACAAAAACTGTTTCTGTGATCAAATCCTTCTCTCTCCTACTTGAAGACTTTTAAGTAATCTAAAATCTTTGAGGACATCAGCATTGCACTCCTTCTTCATTGTGTTTACAAAGAAAACACAAAACAAAAAGCAGAGTCAACGGATGTGAGTCCGGATATTTCAAATTTCTATTCCTCCAATCACTTGTTTTTCCTTTTCTGATCCAGTCCCCACATTATCAGTAATAGCATGGGCCTCTTTGTGATAATTTACTTCATCGGTCTTTCACTAGTACACTCCATGATGCCCATTTCAGGTGCCCATTTTAGGATTACATTTGCTATGGTAGCTTCCTCTGTTTGGATAATGTAGATATTAGTTCAATCTATCTAACTGATCTGCCACTCACATCTTCCTGAATGAGATTCAGTCCATAAAAGGCCACTTTACATTTGATGCAGTCACTTTTAATAAGAGGTGAGAGCTCTACTCTACTCATCTTTTATACAATAACATGAAGACAGTTTTCCGAAGTATGTGAAGACTGAGGACAATAATCTGGAAGAAAAACAAGAAACCTGTAGAATCATGTCCATGAGGAAACAAGCAAGCTTCCAAGGAAGTATCTCTGCACTGATAATTCTAGCTCAGAAGTCAACCGCCCAAAGCTCAAAACGACTTCATTTGGGTATTTGTCCCTTGGACATGCATCTTTGGTATAAGATTATCTGTGCATCACATAATCTTTTCCCAAAGCAAAAAGCACATGGACACTGATAAGATTATGATCCTATCATTTTATGTTTTGTTGAAGCCTAATTTGTAGCTTCTATTTTACAGAAGATATTTCTTGACCTGCAAAAGGTCAAGAAAGCTGGGCTTTATCACAGTGACAGAACCCAATTTACAAACTCAGTTCTTCTTGTCCTTCATGTCTAAACACATGCCACTAGGTAAGACCTTAGACTAAAGGCACTAGCAGTTGGGAACTGATGTTCTCTAATTATGGAGACGAAGCATCCCCAGTAAGATTTCAGAATATAATGCTCAGCTAAATCAAAGTAGAAACTCAAGTCTCCTTGGAAAATCTGGTTTGAAGTGTTTTGTAGTTTTATGGGAAGATGTGGTGAACACAGGGATGCTTAATTCTTGTTCCCACTCAGTTTCCTGACAACAGCTACCATGTGAAGGACAGCCTCCCATTCCTGCAGCCATAATGGGGAAGAGTATTTCCTCAAAGTGTCACCCAGAGCTATTTTGTCACAGCAGCCAGGAAAGCCACAGATATAACAGTCTTTTACTGCCCTCTGACTATTTTGCATCTTCTTCATATTCATTTTGTATTTTGAGTTTACAGGAACCATACAGCCTTTTACCAATACTAAGTTAACCTGTGCAGTATGATGCTTGGTGATACTTGGTGGTACTTTTCTGGAGTCTGTTTGCACATACAAAGTATCCATTGATTTCCCAGCACTTATTTTTTACTCTGTGGTCAATTGAAACAATGAATTACATATTTCAGTCATCAGTTCTCCAATTTCATCCTTGAATACCTCCCAAACTACCTGGAGATGCTCTCCTATCTTCTTGATTTACACACATTTATTCTGCCAATTTTCTCCAGCATGTCCTGAGTATTGATCACTATTTGATATACTATTTTGAGCCTAACAATTTCAGAAAACAATTTGAGAGTTAAAAGCTCATTACTATAAACATATATCTTCTAAGCTCTCATTATGTGCCAAGCAGCAGGCTACATGAACAGAGCCTTAAAGAGGCAGTCTCTTCCTTTTCTGTATGCTCAGAACCATTGAGAGACTAAAACACGGTTCCTACGCAGCACTGCCTGCATTCTTATTTGGGTAGGTGTATATGTTGTGTACTTTTTCTGACTTAATCATTTGAAACAGGTCCACTTGGTGAAACTGGAGCTAGGCTTTCAATCAGTAAGCTCCAGTGATCCTCCTGCCCCAGTTCCTGATAGCCCAGGGTATACAGGAATGTACAGGGTCAAACCAATTTTTTGTTTGCTTGATTAATTTTTATGAACAGTCAAGGTCATAGACATAGACCTTCATGTTCATATAGTGAATACTATTAGCCACCACTTCATCTCCACATTGTTTCCTTTAGCACCTTTAAAATAAAATAATAGGACAATATACCCTCAAAGATATTTGCCAGGATGTTGTGACCTGAAACATACTATGTTACTCATTGCTAGCACTTGACTTGGCCTCTAGAGTGCTGTGACTTAAAAAAAAAAAAAAACAGGCCACACCACTGTATATGGTGAGTGCCATGATTTTAAAATATTTCTTTCATTTGTTTTCTTACACATGTGAACTTAAAAGTGCAGACATATGTTGTTAATTTTTTAGATGAACATTATTTAAAGGCCAAAAAGGAGTTGTTAGTAATACTAGAGTTTTTTCAAAAGTACTAAGGAATTATATTATTTTATGTTTATTGAATAGTATATATAATACATCTTTGTATATATACATGTATATTAATTGAAGTTATACTACTTAGAATGACAATACATGCCCCCCCAAACAAAATCAATAATCTACCTAACAAAAAGTTTTGACTTCAGGAAAACTTCTGAATTTTTGGTCAGAAAATTTTAGGAGAGCCCAAGCAATATAGACTATCAGTGTGGTCATTGGTGCAGAAAAAGAAGGTTCAACCCTACTTCTGAAGACAACACAAACTTTGGACAGAGAACTTGGAAGAATAAATGTAGGTCTGACATGCAAGGCTCCCTGATGAATAGCTCTAATAGTGTTGAAAGAATCCATGAAAGCTGCCACAGAGAAAAGTAGTTGCTATATCCATCTGGCTACAATGCTTACCTACCGCAACAACGTCCTATATGGCAAGATATTCCTGAAGGTACAAGAGTGGTATTTATGTCCTGTGAGTAATTTATGGGTGCCTGGACTTGAACTTAAGGCCTCAATGGAAGGAATACATGTCTGTTCCTGGATTCCTCTCCATGGCTAGTGACATTATGGAGCCTATAGAAAAACTCCTACAGCCACTTCCTTAAACCAATATAATTTCTCAATGCTTATCTTTGTACCCACAGATACTTGCAGCTCTTACCCCTCATCTAGAAAGAGATTATTGATTTGTAGCAGAGACCATTAAGGAAGCCATGAGTGGAAACATGCAGGATAAATTGACCACAGGATACCTGTCACAAATTAACATATTTATAATACAATGCAACAACATCTTACATTCAAGAAATACTGCAGATGCATATAAATACTTAAGAGCTAGACTACCATGGAATCTGCTGTGAAATATCCTTCTACAAAAAGAACAAGACAAAATGAAAAAGTAAGGATTGGAGCTAGGGATATCCTTATACATACAGATGTTTCCTTCATGATTGCCAGGAAAAGAAGTGCGTAGTCTTATATGTTGCAAAAGTTAAATGCTTCCCTTCTAGCCCAGTCTTCACCAGAGACAGTATAAAGGAAAAGTTAAAAGGGGAACTGAAGATGTGGACCTGTTTAGCAATGGTTCTTTGGGGAGAATACAATTTGTGTTGTCAGGATATTAGCAGTTTAGTTCACAAAATCAGCAGCAGTAGCTAGATCCACTTGCAAACACCATTCATGAATCAGCAACTGCAGTTCAGTATTAAAGAAATTGCAATACTCTGCCAATCTGCCCCAGTCCTCTGAAGTGACAAGCCAGAAAAAAAAAACACCAGAAGTTCTTTGGTACATTTATTTCTACAAAGTCAGGACAAATAATGATCAACAAAGAGTGTCAAGGAAAATCAAGCCACACAGAGTCATCCATTGGCTCTTGGGGTATATTTATACCCTTTTCAACCATCAGGTGATCTCGCAAGCATCTGCTTTAGTAAGACATCAATAAAGGCTCTTTTTCCAGGTAGCCTTCAGAAAAACACCACATGTCTGTCTTCATCAAAACAGCCTCAATGTGTCTGATTAGGCAAAAACAACCTCTTATAAGACAGTTTCAAAAAAAAATATCACATGACAAAAATAAGTCTCCAAAGAAACCAGAAATTTCCACTTCAGAGGTGAGAGAATGAAATCAAGACACATTGTATGATATTCTCAAAGAATGAATAAATGTATTTGAATGCTTATGTACATATACATTAATATTTTGTCAGTTAAATTCCCAAAGAACCAATGCAAGCTGTTTAGAAAATATCAATGAAAAACTCTGCACACTCAGGCTGTCAATTTAACAGGAACCACCAATGCAAAAAACAATTGTTTTCATACAGCAGGTTGGATTACATCTGTTCCACTGAATAGAAATATAACTTGGCCTGTCTTAGAACACTTTTGCCACCATCCATGCCAGGTGTAGACATACCTGCTTGCCAACATCCAACATTCAATCCTCCACACTTCCTGCTCATACACATTGGTATACAGATTGCCTTGCTTGTAGTGGTAGGAAATACCTGGAAATGGCATCTTATGTTCACATGGATCCAGCTTAAATCACCAAGTATAGAATTCTGAAGCTCAGTGTTCTTGAAATGTTCCAGTGGGCATCAGTGGTCTTTGCTAACCTGAGATACTCTTACACCTGAAGGAACACCTCTAAAATGGGAAGAAGGAACAAGTGGCTAATTTGACAGCTGGTGCTTGCTCCAGCCTCAGCAGGCTTTTTTCTAGCCCTCTAGCTCAGTACTTAGTTCTAAAACTTCCTGGCTGTTGCATATTTGTTTTTTTTCTTTATGTGAGAATTAGCTGTGATGTTTCATGGTGTTCCCCTGTGTGGTGTCTAGCCTCTTCAGGAAGCTAATACTTTCTCAAATTTACACAGGTGGCATTTGAACACATTCCATAGACAGGGAGTCAACATGCAGTCTTCAGCATTAATATTCATATGGACATTTTCATGAAATAGCAGATGACTCCATGCCCCAACCAGGTCTTATTTGGTGTGGGATATGACCCAAAGCTGACAACAAAAGACTGGGATGAACTGCTTAAAATTAATTCTTCAGAGTACTCCATGTTTCCCAGGAAGTTCAACTCATCATAGTATTTTCAATAATCATACCAATTGGATTCTGAAGACTTTCTCCTTAGAATAGAAGAAATTAGAATTAATATTTCAATTGTAACATATGTCTTTACTTCTTTATATTTACACAATTGTATTTGTTGTCTGAGAGAGAGGTAATTATTTCAAATGCCTTCTCTTTACAAAGGTTTGTGTGCAAATGTGTGTGTGTGTGTGTGTATGTTTGTTTTTGTGCACACACGGGAGTATGTGATTGCACTGGTATATGTGCTTACATGGGGAAGGCAGACCTCAAATTTAGGTGTCCTTCATCCAGATACTTTTGGAAACATATTTTCTCAGTAGCCTGGATCACTTGAATTTGTTTATACTGGCTGACTAGCAGACCCCAGGAAATCGCTTGTGTCTTCCTGCCCCATGTTTGGAATGCAAATGCATACTCCCACATCAGACTTTGCACTTGTATTCTGGGACTTGGACTCAGATCCTCATTTTGCACATCAAGCACATTACAAACCAAGCCATCTCCATTTCTATTATTCAGCTTTTAATACTATACAAGCAATTAGTGTTTCATCTTTAAGCTGCTGTTTTCTTCTATATTTTGCCTCAGCTTTGAAGTTTAAAATAATCTGTGCTTTGATAAATAACTAAATCTCTAGGAAGCTTAGCTCCCTCCCTTGAAAAGCAAATTTAATGGGGATGCTGACCTCACATGACCTGTAAAGGCAAATTTCAAAAAATAAATAAATAAATAAATAAATAAATAAATAAATTATCATGCCTCAAAATGTCTAACACGGCTTATTAAGGCACAGTATGCTGAGCTCTGACTGTGGAATATCTTAACCAATGGATCAAAGTTGGGTGATGAATTTATATTTCTAAAGTATCAAATGATTGTGGGACAGCTGGTTAGGCCCTCAATTTGTGAAGCTCTGTGTAAACTATAGGTGGATTCATGCATTTGATAATCTTTGACCAGAGTTAAAATGGTGAAAACTATGACTATTATTAAAACCAGTGTGTTGCATCCACTTGGATAAGGTATCCAGGGGACACAGGCTATTAGTTTCTTTAATTTGAGCTTTGTATACAAATGACAGAACAAGCCTAAGATGTCAGCTCTTTCTGGGTAGACTAAAAGCTCAGTGGGATCAGTAAGTTCTCCCTGGGTTAAGGGAGGAGTTACACAGACAAACTCATTAAAGACAATTATCTCAGAGTCCTTGCAGCAGACAGAAGAGCTATAGAAACAGCCTTGGGGAGATGTTGATGCCTCAAGTAAATATCTCTAGGCTAAAATGTGAAGCCCCAGGTGTCTTCTTGGCTTGTAGTCAAAGGGAAAGCTTCCAGGTTTGGAAAGGACTCCTGGAAACTAAGACTGTCCCCACTCTCCTCTCGGCTTTTAAATAAGAAAAGAAGATCAAAGGAAATTCATCTTCAATAAGATTATTAAGCTCATTATTACAATAGCAACCAGCGCTAAGGAGAGAAATACAATATAAAAATCACAAGGCACTATTGCTGTCAAGGAAGACTTGATTGTTGCCTCAGTGTGAACTGCAAGCAAAAATGGATAATGTAAAATTGACAGAGGCAGGATAATAACAAAAGTGGCCCAACACCACAAGTGAAATATAGAGGTGTACAGAGTTGATGTGTTTCATGTCTATGTCCAGTTACAGTGGTTCATGTGAAAAAAAAATCCTCCATCTAAGAGCATACAGATACTTTTGACAATATTCTGAAACATAGGGAAATGCCTAACAGGGCTACAAAAATGTGTCCAGCATCCCCAACTTGCCTTGAAAATAATGACTTTATTCTGGAACCAGAATGTACCAGAAACCAAGCTATAGCCTGTACATAAATGTAATAGTAACTTCTTTTCCTTCAAACATAACACAGAGAAGAGGTCCCCAGAAATGAAGAGAAAGCTTATCAGTTAAGAGCTCACAGACTTGAATTCAGCTCACTTCACTTCATCGATTTATGGTGGGTAACTCCATAACTCCAGCTTCAGTGGATCTAACACCTATGGCCTCTAAAGGCACTGTACTCATACAAATACACACACACACACACACACACACACACACACACACACACACACACACAGATTCACGCACACACAAATACACAGTTAAAGCTACAAAAATGTTTAAAAAGAAGAGGTCCTTAAAATTCCACTGAAGTTACCAAAAATCCTGAGTCACTCATTTCTTATATTTGTTGATTATAATTTAGGGTATCAAGCATGGGTGAGATATCACAAAAATCTGTGTGAAGATGGGGAAATGCATGTTTAGAAATTGTTGGTTGATCAAGGGGCATAGTACTTTTTCCATAGAAGCAATTTTGACTTTATAATGATTTTGTTACATTTGTGTCTCATGTCTTCTATGATAAGCTGCAATGATAGAAGACCAGACCTCTATTAAGGGACTGAGAAGCTGAGTGTCTAGGCAGAATAAGGAGAAAGCAGGCTAAGCATGTTTGCTGACTATTCATCTACCTCAGGTGGACATGTACATGTTGAGTGCATATTCTTTTGGGTATGAACTTATTCTAAAGTAGCTGCTTCTGTGATATGCTGTTACTTCAGACATTGCATCTATGTGAGTGCTGCATAACTGTGAGAATGGGACAAGGTACACACATAAAGCCCACATGACTCTATGAGTTATGAAGAGCAAGGGCACTTGCTGAAGTAGCACTAAGCTCTGAGTTCTAACGCCAGCTCTCATGTAGACTGTCAGATGTGGCCACATACGATTGTAAGCCTAGTGATCCACAGTGCACAAATAGAAAGAACTTGCTAGCTCGGACCTAATTCAAGTTTCAGTCAGAAGCCCTGTTTAAAGCGAGTAACTCAGAGAGTGACAGAGCAGGATACCTGATACCTTTCTATAGAGCCTGCCCATATGCACAGAGATACCTGTACCCACAGGAACATGTGAACACAAAATTACAAATCAAGAAGCGAAGAGGTTTACATATTCACAAGAGGACTGCATAAATGCACAGGAGAATTAGCCCAATCCACACTAGAAAAAGATAACAGTGTATCTTCATTTAAATAGGAGCAGGATCTGGGTGACCTTTCTATTGACATGTCTTTCTCCACACTCAGAAACTCTAAAGCTGTATTGCTAGAGTAGATGTACACATGAAAGTGATTGCTCATCGAGGAACACCTAGGTGAAGAACAACCATTTTGCTGATCTCTCTCCTAGACAAGAAAATCTTTGATCAAGTAGCCCCTGTGTTATGGCAGTATGTTTCTCTTTCCCTGCTGGGTATTCTAGTAGCTCATCATCTTCTGTGTACCTCCCGCTCCCACATAATTTTTCAGCTTGTCAGTGTTCTCTTTAGAAATGGATACAAATTGGAGAGGAAGAAGTCAAAATATCACTATTTGCAGATGATATGATAGTATACTTACATGACCCAAAAATTACACCAGAAAAATCCTAAACCTGATAAACAACTTCAGGACAGTGATTGAATATAAAATTAACTCAAACAAATCAGTACCCTTCTTATTCTCAAATGATAAACATGCTGAAAAAGAAATTAGAGAAAAAACACCCTTCACAATAGTTACAAAAAAATATAAAGTATCTTGGTGTGACTCTAACCATACAAGTGAAAGATCTGTATAACAAAAACTTCAAGACTCTGAAGAAAGAAATCAAGGAAGATCTCAGAAGATGGAAAGATCTCCCATGTTCATGGATTGACAGGAATAATATAGTAAAAATGGCCATCTTGCCAAAAGCAATCAACAGATTCAATGAAATCCCCATCAAAATTCCAACTCAATTCTTCATAGAGTTAGAAAGAGCAATTTAAAAAATCATCTGGAATAACAAAAACCCTTGATAGCAAAAACTATTCTCAACAATAAAATAACTTCTGTGGGAATCACCATCCCTGACCTCAAGCTGTACTACAGAGCAATAGTGATAAAAAACTGTACTGTATTGGTACAGAGACAGGGAGGTAGATCAACAGAACAGAATTGAAGTCCCAGAAATGAACCTACACAACTATGGTTCATTGATCTTTGACAAAGGAGCTAAAACAATCCACATTTTCAACAAATGGTGGTGGTTCAACTGGATGTTAGCATGGAGAAGAATGCAAATTGATCCATTCTTATCTCCTTGTACAAAGGTCAAGTCCAAGTGGATCAAGGACCTCCACATAAAACCATATACACTAAAACTAATAGAAAAGAAAGTGGGGAAGAGCCTCAAGCACATGGGCACAGGGGAAAATTTCCTGAACACCAATGTACTAAAATTTTATGCACTAAAATCAAGAGTTGAAAAAAGGGACCTCATAAAATTAGAATGTTTCTGTAAGTCAAAGAACTCTGTCAATAGGACAAAATGGCAACCAACAGATTGGGAAAAGATCTTTATCAACCCTACATCCAATAAAGGGGTAATATCCCATATATACAAAGAACTCAAGAAATTAGATTCCAGAGAACCAAATAAACCTATTAAAAATGGGGTACAGATCTAAAGAAAGAATTCTCAACTGAGGAATACTGGATGGCTAAGAAGCACCTAAAGAAATATTACATCCTTAGTCATCATTGAAATGCAAATCAAAACAAGCCTGAGATTCCGCCTCACACCAGTCAAAATGGCTAAGGTCAAATACTCAGGTGACAGCAGATGCTGGCGAGGTTGTAGAGAAAGAGGAACACTCCTCTATTGTTGATGGAATTGCAAGCTGATACAACCACTCTGGAAATCAGCCTGGTGGTTCCTCAGAAAGTTGGACATAGTCTTACCTATGGACCCAGCTATACCACTTTTGGGTATATATCCAAAAATGCTCCAACATATAATAAGGGAACATGTTCTTCTATGTTCGTTGTAGTCTTAGTTATAATAGTGAGATGCTGGAAAGAATGCTGGAAAGAACACTGGAAAGATGTCTCTCAACAGGGAAATGGATATAGAAAATGTGGTACATTTACAAAATAGAGTACTACTTTGTTATTAAAAGCAATGACTTCATGAAATTCACAGTCAAATTAATTCAACTTGAAAATATCATCCTGAGTGAGGCAATCCAGTCACAAAAGAACACACATATTATACACTCACTGATAAGTAGATATTAGCCCAAAAGTACAGAATACCCAAGAAACAATTCACAAGCCACATGATACTCAAGAAGAAGGAAGATCAAAGTGAGCATACTTCTATATTTCTGTCCTTAGAAGGGGGAGCAAAATACCCATGGGAAGAGATAGAAAGAAAAAGTATGGAGCCGAAGGAAAGGCTATCCAGAGACTGCCCCACCTAGGGATCCATCCCACATACAGTTCCCAAAACTAGACACTATTGTGGATGACAAGAAGTACTTGCTGACAGGAGCCTGATATAGCTGTCTCCTGAGAGGCCCTGCCAAAGCCTGACAAATACAAGGGTGGATGCTCACAGCCATCCATTGGACTGAGCATGGAGTCCCCAATGGAGGAGTTAGAGAAAGGACTGAATGGTTTTGTAGACTCATAGGAAGAACAAAAATATGAACCAAGCAGACCCTCCAGAGCTCCTAGGGACTAAATCACCAACCAAAGAATACGTATGGAGGGATCCATGGCTTCAGCCTCATTTGTAGCAGATGATTGCCTTGTGGGACATCAATGGGAGGAGAAGCCCTTGGTCATGAGAAGGCTCCATGCCTCAGAATCAGGGGATGCCAGGACAGGGAAGCAGGAGTGTGTGGGTGGGTGGGAACACCCTCATAGAAGCAGGGGGATAAGGGGTTTTCAGATGGGAGACTTGGAAATGGGACAACATATAGAATGTAAATAACTAAAATACATAATTAAAAACCTAAAAATTAAAAATAATAATTTCTGAAACCATTAGGTGACAGACAACTCAATACATGGCTTTGTCAGTTCCGTGTAGTGCAAAAGCCAAATTATCATGTGAGAAAATGCAAAATCTTACCTCAAGTGAAATTGTGGAGAGATTTTTCTTTTTTCTTTTTTTTTATTTTCTATACTTTTTTTATTAACATTCCCAATGATTTCCCCTATCATGGTTCCTCCCTCCCCAAAAGTCCCATAGCCCTCTTCCCTCCCCCAGTTCTCCATTCAACCCCCCCACCCTGCTTCTCTGTCCTGGTATTCCCCTACACTGCTACATCCAGTCTTTCTAGGACCAGGGGTCTGAAGAGATTTTTCAAGAGCCACAGTGCTCAAAATTGTGAGCTCTTTAAAACTAGCAAAAATCAACATGAATGTTTATAAACAACTTTTTCTAGAACCTAAAATGTTCCATATGGCTGTATTTAAATGTACAGATGTAAGGAAAAAAATCTTTCAGAATGGTAACTTCTTATTTAAGTAAACTCTCTCACCGCATACATGTGTGTTTGTAAATATGTATATGCATATAGAAATATATATTATTCAAATATGCATTCATTTATATATACCTTTTTTTTTTTTTTTTTTTGGTTTTTCGAGACAGGGTTTCTCTGTGTAGCCCTGGCTGCCCTGGAACTCACTTTGTAGACCAGGCTGGCATCGAACTCAGAAATCCTCCTGCCTCTGCCTCCCAAGTGCTGGGATTAAAGGCATGCCCCACCACCGCCCGTATATATACCTTTTAATTAAATGTATTTCTGTTTATTGATTTAAATTTATTTGCAGGTATGTACTACATATAAATAAGTATATGTTCTATACATACACATAAACTTGAGTCTTAGAATACTGCTAAACTATAAATTTTAATCATTTATTTTTTAACCTTTTGATGATTAGTAAAATATCTAGAAAATGTTGAGTACATAGACTACATATTAACATTTTAATTTTGCAATGAGATGTCTCATGTAAATTTTCCCAAATTACTATACGGTTGTATTAGAAAAAACCAGTATTGTATCAATGGGAAACATCAAATACACAAAACAGAGATTTATACCTCCCCACCTAAGCACCCATGACTGTTATAAATATTTCTGTACTCTGTATGAGGGGACAATGTGTAAGATTTTCACTAAACTTATGCAATGGCAGTAATATCTACTTTGTCCTTGGTTTAGTTACTTCTGCAGTTGTGATAAAATACATTGCTAAAACAACTGATGGGAGAAGGGACTTAAACTGTCTCTGCAGTTCTAGGATGATATAGTACATCATTGAAGGAAACACACAACAGCATGACAGTCGATCACATTATATTCCCAGTTTGGGAACAGAGAATAAAAAAGTAAGCTGTAAAACTTCTCACCCTAGTGACTCACTTCCTCCCGTGAAGTTTGACTCTATCTTCCCAAACAGCACCATCAACTAGATTAAAAGAGTTCAAACACATGATCCTACAAAGGACATCTCACAATAAACTATAACCATCTGGTTGGAGAGATTTCACAGAGGTTAAGAGAACTGGCTATTCTTTTTGAGGTTGTGAGTTCATTTCTCAACAAGTACATGATGGCTGACAACCATTTATAATGAGATCTAGTGCTTTCCGCTGGTGTTCAGGCATATGCATAAGCAGAATTCTATACATTATAAATAAATCTTAATAAAAATTAAAATAGTAAAGAACCTGAAAAGTTACTGAATTTATTCTTGTCCAGATGAAACATGCTAATATACATCCTGGTTGCAAGTGCTTTCATTCCTGTCTGCTGGTACATGGGAAAGGTAGAGGACAACCTCACTAGAGTTTCTTGGGTGTTGTCCTGCTTAATTGTTTTGAGACATGATATCTCATCAATCTAGACCAACTTGAAATTAAGCCCTAGAAATCTGCCCTTACAGGCATGCATTACTTAATTTCCTGATTTTTTTTTTTAAAAAATGGACTCTGGGGATTGATCACAGGTTCTTATGCATGTAATTAAAGAGTTTACTGACTGAACTATCACCTCAGCATACAAGTTTGTTTTATTTATTTGTTTTTGGTTGGCTGTTTCCCTTTTCCATTTCTCCCCTCCATGGTATTTAGAAGCAAATATATTAGCAGTACATTGTAGGTATCTTTCCTGAGTGACATTTGTGTTGAGTGTTCTTTTAAACTCATCTCAGAGAACAGGAGAGACAGATGATCCCCATATAGAGATGAGACAACAAAGAGTAGGGATGCAGCTCAACTGTAATTTAGAGAACTTATCTGGGATTTATGAGAGTGTAGATCCAAATGCTAGTTTTTCCTAAAAAGAAATAGAGAAAAGGAAAAATAAGGAAATAAATTCCTGGTGTCAGTCAGAAGCCCAGGTCAAGGATGACTAGCAGGGCTGAGAATTATAGAAGAGATATCCAGTTTTCATACCTTGGCTCTTCTATTACACAGGTACATTCTTGTAGATAGCCATAATCCTTTCCCTGTCTCTAAGCTGTCTGACCACAGGTGAAGTGACATATAAAGGAATTGTTAATAATGTTCTTATTCAATGACTTATATGGCTTTCTGATTTACACAAGGCACTGGAAACAGAAAATAAATAATCATATTTTGGAAATAACTAGGTATATGAGTATTGACAAGGATGGTTGTCAGACTTTGAATTCATTGTCTCTTACTTCAGCGTTCATTGTTTACCAAAAAATAGATTAACTGTGTCAGTAACCTGTGTCTGCTTCAGAGATTTAGATAAAATAGATTGCTCCCTGAAACTGGAGCAGGATTACATCATTTCTCTTCCACCACTTTCATTTAAATGTGCTTAACTGAGGTATCCTTCATGCTCAGATATAGTACATGAGCTCTGGATTTAGGCAAATCAGTTTGAACCCTGCTAATTGATAATCTTGTCGTCCTGACCAGAACTTCATAACTCTGGTTGATAGAATCTGCGTCTACCAAACATTTATAAGGTTTACATCACAATCACTGGGCTCTTCTACATATATCATCCTGCATCTCTTACTAGGTGGAAGTGGTCAAATCAACAATATTTAAGTACTTATATAGTAACCTTGTTTGAATCCCCAATGTTACCTTTCCTCCTCAAATGTAAAATGCCTTGAAATTCACACTGCTTAACTGGGGTGATAGTGAAGTCAATGAACTACTGGCTTGGAAACATAAGGATCTCTCCTCTATCCTCAGAAACTACATTAAAAAAGCCTTGTGTGGTAGTGGTTACTGGTAATCATAGCACTAGGGAGGGTGGATCCTTGGGGTACAATGATGGTCTCCTTTGTGAGTTTCAGGCCAGTGAGAGCTCTGCCTAAATAAACAAGGTATGTAATATCTGAGAAATGGCACCTGAAGTTGTTTCTTTCCCTCAGAGGAAAACAAACAAACAACCACAAACATAAACACAAGTACCTGCATATAAGCAGACATGCTAATTCTGTTTACATGCCTGGGCATATTTTCAGAGGACAGTGGCATTTGTAGACTGTAGAGACAAAGGAACTACTTGGTGATATGAGAAGGTTTGGAGGTCCCATGGCTCCTGGATCATTGACTATTCAGCTGAACAGATTGTTTCAAGAAGGAGAAATCATCTATTCTGGGGGATGAATACAATTACTGAGTAATCTGCTATCAAACACAAATGGGACAGGGAGCAAAACAAACCACCTGGTGAGCCAGGAGTTTAACAACAGACAGTAAACTGCTGTAACTGAAAGCTGCTGGCATTTTGTTTAAATCCATTCCCAGGACAAGCATCCCAGTTTACCTTTAAAATATCACCTAAGACTTGGTTGTAGTTAAACTCATATGTTGAAGCTTGGAGGCATAGAACCCAAAGAATCACATATGAGCTCCTTGAATCATGAGATAATTAATGCAGATACTGTGCATTCATTTTCGAGTAAAATGGTCACTTCTGATTGGTTCCCAGTGCCACAAGCTTGTTTTACAATTTGTTTCACTACTCAGATAAATTCTAAATAAAAATTTAAAATGTTGGCCTCAATATATAGTTTAGGATCATCTTGATATTCTCATCCTGCCTTCTAGAATTCTGGTATTTTAGTCATATACCATAACCTCATGCTTATAAAATGATTACTCTGAGTTAATTGTATGCGAGGCAAGCACTGTATCAACTGAGCTGCATCCTTTCTCCTGGTAGAATTTCTTTAAAATCCTTTCAAAATATGAAGACACTATTTATTATAGACCTATATTAGGAAATGCAATGTTACCGTTGCTCATGGAAAATCAAGGTCATGGACAAAATATGAGTCCTTCAAAAAGAAGAAGGAAAGTTCAAGGATGTAACAGACTCTGTACCTGAGAAGAAGAATGGTTCAACAAAGAAGGCAAAAGTATGACATCCCCAAATATAATTGGCACCATTAGGTGAGACTGGAAATAATCACCTCAGACAGGTAGAAAGAACAATTACTGGAGAATTGAAATAAGAAATCTATATTCTGTCATCGCCCATGTCCCTTATTGGCAAATACATTTCAAACCCATTTAATCTATTGAGTCTTTCAGGCTGTATTTCAGACAAACAAATGCTTCCAAGGCAATCACAGAGAAGCTATGCTATTAATGTTAGCTGTGAAAGATTAATGACACATCATTTTTCATTAAATAGCAGCTAAATATTTCAATAAATCATAAGACTGACTAGTGAGAAATACATGTAACTCACATTATCTGCTTAGTAGTTAACAAAAGTGTCATCAGTTTGGTAAAAATCTGTATTGCATTGAAGACCTTAGTGATTTGATTGAATAGGCTTACTTATTGGTGCTTTTTTTCTAAATAAAACAACACACAGGTTCCCATTGTTCTGGCATAACTATGAATAGAGAGCAACTTGTCATCACTTTCTTCTTCTCCTCCTTCTTGTTCTCTTTCTCTTCCTTCTCCTCCTCCTTTCTTTTTTTTTTTTTAAGATTTATTTATTTTATGGAAGGACACTGTAGTTGTCTTCAGATGCACCACAGAAGGGCATCAGATCACTTTACAGATGGTTGTGAGCCACCATGTGGGTGCTGGGATTTGAACTCAGGACCTTTGGAAGAGCAGTCAGGTGTTCTTTACCCACTAAGCCATCTCTCCAGCCCCCTCCTCCTTTCTTCTTCTTCCTCTTCTTCTTCTTCTTCTCCTCCTCCTCTGCCTTCTCCTCCTCCTTCTTGTTCTTCTTCTTCATTATAAAAACCAACCAACGAACCAAACATACAAACTCAAAATGGCTTAAGGATATGGCCAGATAGCTCAGTCAGAAAAACACTTATTACACAAAAATGACGACCTGAATTTTAATTCCCAGGAGTTAAAGAAAATAAAAACAAACAAAACAAAACAAACAAAAACTAGGTCCTAAATCCTGTACCTGTTATGTAAGCACTGGCTGGAGGCAGAGATATGAGAATCCCTGGTGCATACTAGCCAGTCAGTCTAGGTAAACCAACAAGCTCCAGATGCAGAATGACACTCTGTCACCAAAACGAACATAGAAAAATACCAAGGAAGGTTCCCTTCATTTGATCTCTACATGCACGCACGCATACACACACACACACACACACACACACACACACACACACACACACACACATACACACACACACACACACACACACACAGGCATGTAATACACATACAAAGTCTTGATAATAGGTTATATAATCAATACCCTAACAGATGTAATCACAGTAGAGTGAACAAAAATATTTAAATCAAGGAAAGCAGGGCTTTTTTTTTTATTTTGTTTTGTTTTGTTTTGTTTTGTTTTAATGCACATGACTAGGGAACATTTGATGATATTAGTTGAGGTTGGTTAAACCTTACCTTATGGTAATTCATGAGATTATTGCTAATTTTTCAAAAATTAAAATTTCAGTTAAATGAAAGTGATACTCATGATTATAACTTTGTGCATGTGCTAATTTTGGTGGAGTAAGTTTTAGATCTTCAGAAATTTACTTGATATCAAAGTTATATATAATACTATAACCAATCATGGAATCCCTACTTTCTCAGGCATTTCTATAGGTACTTTATAAATATAAGAAGTAGGGACCTTTCCTCTCTCACTACTGTGCATTTAAAGACAAAAGTATCAAATGAAATAATTTACTTAAGGGTACCAATATGAGGGCAATAAGCTAGAAGATAACAACAATGACGGTAAAGTAGTTTATACAAGTTTAAGGACACAGAACCTAAGTAAACATCTGTAATCCTCACCTTCCAACAGTGGTGCACAGAAAAGCAGGGATTTTCAGAAGTTTGTGGACCAGTTTTCCTGGAATATACAGAAGCAGTTTCTTTTCAAACCCTGGGACAAGTGACTGAGGGGCATATTGACATTTCAAAGCAGACTTGGCCTCCAGGTTCTCTCAGTTCCCTCAGTCCCTACTTCCAACCCATTTGCAGAACTGGCCTTTCCCCAGCACAATTTCTTTCTCTGTGTCTCTCTGTCTCTCTCTCTCTCAATCTCTCTTCCTCCTCTTCCTTCTCTCCCTCCTCTACTTCTTCTCCTCCTCCTCTTCCTCCTTCTCTTCCTCCTCCCCCTCCTCCCATCCTCCTTTTCCCTCTCCTTCTCTTCATCTCCATCCTCTTTTTCTACCTTCTCTTCCTCCCAACATCCTCCTCTTCCTCCTTCCACTCCTCCCCTTCCTCTTTCTCCTCCTTCTCTTCTCTCTGTGCTTCAGTGTCATTTATCTCTCCCTCTTTTACCCCCTTTACCTATCATTCACCCTTCTCTCTTTCTCCTCTCACCCCACTGCTCCCCATGACTACTCCCCTATCCTCAATCCTTGGGGCCAGTGAACTCCTTTGATAGCAACTTTCCAACAAACTTGCATCTAATGTAATCTAATCTATCATGAATTGGTTCATTTCACTGGTGAAGAAATAACCTATCACTGAGAACAGGCAGACCCTATTATAAACAGCATAGATGGTGAAGCTCAGCAATTAAGAATGTCTACTGACATTCAGGCATACCATTGCACACACATAAACACAAATGCATGCATCCATAAATACCCAATCTCAAAATAAGACCTGTTTGGAAACAGCTTCTTTGCCAGTGTATCTAATCTTCATTTGAACTCTCTCTAGAATTCGAGAAGAGCCTCTAAACCAGGTGACTAGTCTTTATCAAGAACAGAGGTTAGTTTAGGGGATGCTATGTTAATAAATTCTTGAAGACCTGAGTTCCATCCTCAGAACACAAGCAAAAAAATGCTTTGATTGGTGCTGTGCACTTGAAATCCAAGTGATAGAATGCAGAGACAGGTGAATCCTTATAGTTCCTTGGCCTGTTGAATTCAAAGTGAGTGATAGGAGATCTTGGCTGCTTCCCTACTTAGTTAACAGGAAATAGATTTCAAGACAAGCACCTGTGAGAAGGATTTTTCTTGCCTGTCTTCTGAATGCACACTAACTCAGAAAGAAAATGTAAGACAAACAAACAGAACTGTGGCTTCAAGAAGATGAGATGGTTGTAAAATTGAACTTCACTGGAGGATATCAGTTTATTCTGGTCACTACCCAAACTGACAACATGCACAAGAGGAGAAATAAAAATATCTTTCAAAATACAGAGGACAAGCAAAGATCTCCTCTCATGGTTTCCTTTAACAGATCAAAACAGGAAGTCAGACAGGCATGAAAACGTGTGTGTGTGTGTGTAGGTGTGTGCAGATGTGTGTAATGTGTAGTGTATTATGTCTACAAGTGTAAATGCACAAACACCTGCATATGGTTGATGTTACATGTTAACAGGAGTTTCACTCTGTGTGTGTATAGGTGCATATAGTGTAGTGTGTAGTTGCATGTATGCATATAGTTGTGTGTGTGTGTGTGCACATATGCTTAACACAGTCACTTGTAAATGGTTGATAATGAATTCATACATGTAAGTGTGTATATGGAGTCCAAGGCTGAAGACAGATGTCTTCTTTTATGACTCTGCCTTATATACTGAGTCAGGGTCTCTCTTTGTATACAGAGTTCACCTCTGTAGCTAATTTGACTTGCCAGCTAGGTGCGCTGATTCCTTGCCTTTGCTTCTTGTATACCAGGAATACAGACAGGCTGATACATACATCCTGTTTTTATGTGTGTTATGTGTGTTCTTAGAATACAAACTGATATATGTAACTCTGTAGCAAGCACTTTATCTGATGAGCCATCATCCACAACTTGAAACCTGTATATCACTGAGGAGACAGTTTCTGTATACTTAGATCCTGTCTATAGGTGCTACCATGGACAGACTAGGACAAGAATAAAGAGTTCTCCTGCTTACAAGTGATCTGAAGTTAAAAATAAGTTTCCTCTTAATTTCCAAAATCCAATATTACATAATACTATAGTGACATTGTAGCGACACCATAAAAAGATGACAAATTTCAGATTACAAGCTCATGTTTCATGTAAGAGACATCCCAGGTAAGCTTGCCTGTTTCTTTATTCTTTACTTTTCTTGTTACTACAAGAAAATACCTGTAAAAGACTATTTATAAAACTATTTGTGGTGGCTTAAAATTTGTGAGTATAGTCCTTCATGCTAAGAAAGGCATAGAAGCAGGATCATAAGTAGGCTGGTCACCTTGTATCTGTTGTCAGGTTCTACCCACATTTAGAATGAATCATTCACTTTCAATTAACCCAATCTAAAAACCACCTCAGAGACATGTGTCAAGGTTTGTCTAGATCCAGTCAAATTGACTATAATATTAAATATCACATGTGTGATTTTACATATACCTGGAAACTCCATGCTTCAAAGAGCACACCGTGTTTGTACAAGTTTAAAGGAGGGAGATAGGAATCTTTATTGTGGGTTTGAGAACTATTATGTTTGTAATTACAATGAATTTGGTTATGTTCAGTTTTTTATGACCGAAACATCAAGACTGAAAAGAAAAATTTCAACCTGAAATGCCATATTTATGTTCTAATTGTTATTACATCAAATGGTTCTATGAGAAAGGCAAGTTGCTTTTCTTGCTACTTCTCAATTCTCTCACTATTAGAATATGGGTATACTTAACACATTATCTATACCTACACTCAAGTCCCACTTACAGTCTTTGACCATGTGATATCACCATTTTATTTCTGGACTGAGGTACAGAAGGTATTATTTTCAGAGTTGTCAAATCTCTTAGCTCTGAACTGTAAAAGAGGTAGCTACATCATGGTCAGAGGGAGGCTTTGTTTCTATGATCAATAATCCAGCACCTCTACTACTGTTCACATATAATTATTGAATATTACGATTCCAGAAGAGTTCAAAATCACTCTTATGGAAAGTCTAGAGAAGATGGAAATGGGAATTGGTTGAATGAAACAGGAACATATTAAGGAAGAAGTAATATTCATAATTCATATCTAACATGAGCATACAATTTAAAATTAGAGCAGATGATAATATGTTTCCCATGACAATAAAGGCATATACTATCAGGAAAGACACATCTGGGCGGTGGTGGCGCACGCCTTTAATCCCAGCACTTGGGAGGCAGAGGCAGGAGGATTTCTGAGTTCGAGGCCAGCCTGGTCTACAAAGTGAGTTCCAGGACAGCCAAGGCTACACAGAGAAACCCTGTCTCGAAAACCAAAAAAAAAAAAAAAAAGATGCACAGGAAAGACACATCTGACCCTCTGGAAAAGAAATTCATGATATGAAACACCTATCAAGGTACCTGTGCATGTAATATGTGGAAGACAAGAAAGAGACGGTCAGAGACAGATGTGACATGGTGGTGTTGTTTGCTTTCCTTTGATATGATCAAATAAGCCAAAATCAACATGGAAGGAAAAGGTCTATTTAGCTTCCATGGAACTTTCCATCTTTGAAGAATGTTTAGGAACTTGTGGCAGGAATCTGGAATCAGGAACTGAAGCAGAGATTATGGAAGAAAGCTGGTTACCATCTTTTTTGCTTCAGCTCCTGCTCAGCTCTTTTTCTTACATATCCCAGGCCCATATGCTCAGTGGACGGCAACACCCATGTTAGGCTACGTTCTTTTAAATCAGTGATCAATTAAAAAAAAATATCCCACAGATATACCCAGGGGACAATCTGATGGAAGAAATTCCTCAGTAGATATTATTTCTTCCCACGTGTCAACTTGACAACCAAGATTAGTTAGGGTACATTGTGAAGATAGGGCATATGAAATATACCACTTAAATGAATGAAAGACTTAAGGAATTCAAAGCAGGTGTAATCATGGAACTCTAACAAGAATCCGCCTGAAAATTTGCTTTGCTCTTTTAAGCAACCTTTGGAGTCAAAATATATACTGACTTAGGGGCTGGAGAAAGGGTTCAGTTGGCAAAGTCCTTCCCTTTTAATCCTGAGAACCTCATGTTGATATTCAGGTACAGTGAGTATTCCATCTCACAAAATAAGGTAGAGAATAACTTACCCTCCACACATATGAACATATAGCTCCCTGCACATGTACTCACCTGTACACACATTCACTTTCACACACATCTACACAGTGACCCAACACACATGCACACATAATCACTTGCACACAGAGTCATATGTACATACATGCACACAGAAACCTTCACACACATGCACGCATAGTTATTTGCACATATATGCACACAGTCACCTGCATGGGCATGCACACTCATGAATCATACATGAAAACTAGAATCTTTTATTTTTCAATGCTTTTACAACTGATATTATACACTCTTTTTGAAAAATAGTTTTGTATTGGAGAAATTTCTATACATAGCATTTAATAGTAGGTACTGACAACATATAGATTGTTTTGTCCCCTATATTTGAGACATCACTATTGATAGCTATCATCAAAAATGAAGCAGCCACACAGCTTATTTCTGAAATACTTTTAACTTTCCCAATCCCGGATCTTGATTTTTCAGTGCTCTTTTATTTTCTTTAGTTCAGATAAAATGGATTCCTTTGGCTTATAAAAGAGATCATTTTCTTCCTGGCACTCAGCTCTACTTTTAACTATGGTATGAAAGTGGATTGAAATGGTCTTTTATAGGAAGTAGCTGGAGCATAAATATATATTTATACACACCCCAGATATGCACCCAGAGAGTACTTTCAGACAAAGAAGCGCATAAGCCGTCCGCTCTCTCGCTGATCTTCTCGGTGGAAGGCAGAAAAGAAGTAGAGACAATGCTTCACTACGGAATTTCAGGGTCAACGCAATATAAACCCGGCTTTACCATTGCAGAATAATGAAAGGTACCAATAAATCGGTTCCGATAGGGTTTCTTGGATGGTCTTTTACTGCTTGTTAGTTATTGCTTCAGGTATCTGAGTCTGTTTCCTTGTCTATGCAATTACATAGAGGTAAATACCTTAGAGGAATGTTAGATTGATTAAATAATGCACAGTGTGATGTGTAACATTGGGAGTCAACCTGAGAAGGTATACAAGCACCTAAGAGACAAACCCCTGGGTAGATCTATGAGGAAATTTAAAGACCTGGGTAATTGAGATTAAAAGATCCATTCTAAGTGTGATTGAAACCATCCCTTGGACTGGTGTCCTGACCGCACATAAGTTAGAACGATGTCTACTAGGCCTCATCACTGATTGTTTTCAGAATATCAACATAATGTGGCCAACTGTCCCATGTTCTTGCCTCCATGCCTTCCAAACCATGATGGACTATATACTCAAACTGTGAGTCAAATGAACCCTTATTCTTTAAGCTTCTTTAAGCTGTTTTAGTATGGTATTTTGTTATAACATTGAATACTTAATATAATTAATACTGTATATAAAAACAACAGAGAGATTTATTAAATCAACCCCATGCACTATTTTATTGTTATGATTAATGTTACTATTATAAAGATAAATTTGGAACAGGAGAGCAAAGATTGTTCAGTTCTGCTATAATTTCAACCAGAATCTTATCCCTTTACTTTGTTTTTAGAGGGAAAATAGTAACACAGAATGGTTATTGTTTCTGCTATGATATTTTCTAGCTATGAAAACAACATTTTCATGTGAATTTCCTGGCCAAAAATATCTAGTATTAGGCAAGTTATAGTGCTTAATACAGGCAGAGCAATGCAAGCCACATAGTGAGTTATGAATGAGTACTGACCCTTTATCCTTAGTGTCTCACCTATATTAGAATGTTACTAGACTCTCATACTTCCCAAGGTTATTTTATCAACAGAGAAGGTATTTGGCTTCGCAGAAACTTGAAATTAATAAGAAGTGAAAGAAAAATCCTCCCTTATTATATATTTCTCTTATTTTCTCACAAGGTCAGATTGCAAATCCTACTCCCAAATTGTGTACACTACTCATACAGATTTAAATCACTCCATCCTTTTGATTGCACTAATAGTTGATTTTGCTAATTAATTAATTCACTTTACATCCTGGTAGAAGACCCCTTCCTCCTCTTCTCCCAATTCTAACCTCCTGCCACCCCTCTATCATTCCTTTGTTCCCTTCCCTCAGAGAGGATGAACATTCACTCTCTTCCCCAGTATCAACCTATCCTGGCACATTAATTTTCATCAGGACTAATCATCAGCTGATGGAAACAGATACAAAAACCCACAGCCAGACAGCAGAAAACTCCGGGGGTAAGGGGTAAAGATTGAGGGAGCTGAAGCAGTAGTGGACACCACAAGAAAACCTCCAAAGCCCACTAATCTGGGCCCTGGACCTAACAGAGACTAAACCACCAACCAAATAGAATGAATAGACATGACCTAGGTCCGCACAACTGTGCTGGCAACCTTGTGGAATGCCTCGATAAATAAAAAATAATGTGCATGAATTTAGAAGTAATGGGTGTGAAATAGAGTCTAGTTCTGAAATTTAAAGCAACAAGGAATGTAGGAAATAGAGAAAGAAGACCAATACCCCACACTGGATGCCATGTCTAACATGTCTATTATGTAAAGTGATTTGAGAACAAAAGACACTGAAGGGACAGTTTATCTCTGGTTTCAACATGAAGAAAGTATTGATAAATTCATTTTAAAATGTACCAAGTAAACAGTGGGTCAGGTATTGCCCAGCTAGCATTTCTATAAACATGAGTTTTGATGTACTTAAAGTTTATATGACTCTGGAAACAATATGAATTCATTACAGTTTGCACACAATTAAATTAGGGGCCATATTCAAAAAGAAGACATTAGTGCCCAAACTTACAAGAATTCAAGAATTTTCTCAGTATCTGAGAAAAATTATTTTTCCATGAGTGAATTTTCACAAAGAATAACTTCGGTTTTAAACATATATCATGTGGTGTCTTTCAAACCCATAGCCATGGCAAAGCCATCTTATAGTGCTCTTCTTCTCTGAGATGCTCAGAAAAAATATTATTTGGGGTGCTAATTTCTTGTTACTTACATATTGAAAGAGTTATGCACAACAAATGAGGGTGCCTCCATGGGAGAGACTGTGGATTATTAAGCAAACTCAACCAAATTTTGAGACTGGAGCTGTAGCATAGTCAATAGAGTATTTGTCTAACAAGCATGAAGGCCTGGGTTTCGTGCACTGCCACTATATAAATGGGAAGCTGCCATGCATTACTGAAATATAAAGACTCACAAGGTAAGGATAGAAGGCTCAGGAGTTCAAAGTCATCCTTATTTACTAAAGATTCTGATGTTGCACCTGCTATATGTTCCAATGATCATGAATCTAAGAGATAGTAGAAACCAAAAGTTGATGCTCATCATGTTCTTATAAAACATTCATATATATGCATAGGTATAGGTAGGAATGGGTATGGGTATGGGTATGGGTATAGGTATATATATGAAGCTAAATCTAATACTTGTCAGCTTTTAGTTCCTAAAGGTTTGCAGTGTAAACTGTATTGTATTATAAGAAATAATCAGTTTGGATTCTCTTCATTATTATAATTAACAGTATCAAGCTTGGCATTAGTTAATTAGTTAGGTTCATTCATGTGATAACATGGTCATCTTTGTGGCATGGGAAGGTAGCTCAGTCAGTTTGCCATGCATGAATGAAGTCTGAAGTTTGAGTCCCGGAACTCACACATATATGAGTAAGTTCCAGGGAATAGTACCCAAAGTTGTCTTCTTTATTTTACATACAGATATACAAATCTACACAAGTATTGCCACCCCACCTCTACATGAACATGAGACTATGAACACACACACAGACACAGAGACACACAGACACACTCACACACACACACACACACACACACACACACACACACACACACACACACGATCTCTAATCTGGAGAAAGGGACTATTTGCTTATCTGTAGGTCGATGGGAATAAATACCAAACAATTAGTGAGTGTGACACTGGATCTGAAACAAGTCTATCTGCAACAATTTTTGTAGGGTTGCCATCCTTACAACACTGTCTCATAGGAAAGGGACATCCCCAAGATGCAAGTCTGCTCTATTCTGAATTCTTACCTTGCTGCTGTGCTTCCTTTTCTTTCAAGAAGATGAATAGCATTGTCACTGTGTTGAACTGTCCATGGTAGTTTTTTTTTTTCCTACATGATATCCTTCCCATATGATTGTAGTCATGAGAAGTAAAGGGAATAAAAGGGCAGAAATGCCAGATTTTACAAATACAGATGAAGCCAATCATTACCTTAGACAGGGTAACATCAGAATACCCAAGCTCCTATACCAAATAGCCCCAATGCTGCATTTAAGGAGGGACATGGAAAATATCAAGTGCATAATAAGGGTCAACCAGATTCTATTCACTTAATTAATCCCTGCATATGAATCATAAATTATTTTAAAAAGTGAAAATACTAAAACTATAATAACTTAGCAAAAAGTTAGTGTGCTCCTCCTTCAGTGATGAAACCTAACAAGGTTTTAAAAACATTCACCTATAGCTAATTATTCATTATAGTTAATTTTATATGTAAATTACAGAACCTTAATAGCCCAGTAGCTGATTATGTATTCATATATCTGTTTATCAAATTCAAAAACTCTCTACGGAGGTGACAATCGTTATATTTTCTGTAAATTTGTAAAACTTTGCATAGATAGATATGATATCTGAATTTTAATGGTCAGTATGAGACTTTCTGGGCAGACATGAACAAATGTCTATTCACCCTAGACAAAAAATAGCAGAAATTACTCCACCCTTGCCTGACTTAGGGAACCAAGAATTTTACAGAAGTCAGGTATAGGAACAGAGATGACTCAATGGAAACTAAATAAAAACAAAGCCCAATCTACTCTGAGTGATGACCACAGAAGCTGAAGCCATGTAGTACTCTGAATGACTTGCAGACCCCTAGGCTGGTCTGAGAATCTCTTCCATCATCCACAGTTGCTTGTATACCTTGTAGAGGACCCTATAAATTATAGAGGCTCCTATGCCTTGCAACTTTTATTTATTTCATGAGTCTTGTAAATTTCATTTCCTTCCAAAGTCTTGAAGAAACTTTCTCTAGCATGGAAGGTTTCAAGTGATAGATAATAGCTAAACTCCAGATGTGATTTATAGTCCATATGTTACGTAGGAAAATCACCTTTTCCCTATGACCATGTCTACTTCTAACCATCTCCTGTTTGCTTCCCACAAAACCTTAGGAAATATATTCTTTTCTTAAGTGGATAGCCAAGTCTTAGATAGGATTTAATAGACAAGAAAAACTCAAGTTACATGGTTTGATAAGGAAGTACCATGGATTCCTGTGTGGAATCCATCTCCAAGGTCTACCTGCAAACAGTTGCTAGTTACAATGTTCTGTTTGCTTTCACCTCACGTAATGAAGGGACTAATAATTAGAGTTAGCGATAATCTATTAGACATAAAGTACCAGGCTCTATGGTAAGGATCATGGACAATCATTTAATGTTTATCAACAGCCCAATCAGGTGGGCATATTTACTTTCCTTTTCATATTGAATAAAGGAGAAATGAACTTCTCATTGCCTTAGTAGGCCTGAGATAAGGGATGATGCATGTAAATCAGGTTTTTTTTTAATATTTGTAAAGTGCTGTTCATAAATGGTAGAGAGTCTATTCTTTTTTGACCATGTATAGTGCAGAGAGAGCATGCAAGGACCAAGGGTTCTGTATTATATTTCCTGAGGATGTATGAACAACCATCTACTTACCTCAGGTAGGGCATCAGTAACAGATCAAAAAGTCAAACAAAACACAAACAAACAAACAACAGAAACAAACCATTCCATCCACTTTAAATTTACTGAATCAATAACACTATTGGTATTTCTTACAGGAGTATGGATGGGGGGTATTACAGGAACTTGACTAACTCACAAATATTTGCATCTCTGAGCAGCCTACCCAGCATGAATGACAACTCACAAAAGATGCATCCTGACAGCTTCCTGCTGCACAACTCAATATTGAGAGTCTTATCTCTCTAGCAATTGTTACTGCTTATATCACTTTGAGAAAACGGGCTTGTGACTCTCAGAACTGACAGAAGGTTCCTAAGTCTTTCACAAAGATATTTCATAGGTTAGAGAGAAGAATCTACATTGGTACTGTAGGGGACTTGTGTTTTGCAAACCATAAAAGTAGAATCTGATTGACATAGGGACTCATCTACCATTATCCCATCCTACCTACATGTGCATCTTTACCTTCACTCATTTCTTTAGATAAACATTATTTACTGCTCACCAAATGAAAATGTGTATTAAACATCATACTATGCTTATAAATTCCATTAGCATTTTCCTTCACACATATCCAAATGTACAATTTAAACTTACATGTATTATTTTACTAAAATTGCAATGCTTTCCTGTGTATATATTTCTTATTGTGTTTTTCAAGTCCTAGTTGTGACCCTAACAGTCAATTTTTTTTTCACATGCACAAGCTTTACATGACTTGCATGGGTTGCTCATTTAGAGTGTGTTTTCTAAAGTTCTCTGGTGATAAGAATGATCATAGAGCCAAAAGAAGAAGAGAATATCAGATCCTGGTTGATGTTCCCATTGTGTTCAGTTCCTCTTCTCTGGGTATCTAGATGACTTATACTCAAAGATTCCAACTGTTTGAAATACTTTGCCTTTGATTCATCTTCTTCCTCTTATTCATCTCCCAGAATAAATAAAAAGACAATAGATTAAGGATTCAATGATGGAGTATTTACTTAAAATGTGTTGGCCTTAATATAATCACAGCATGGCAGAGAAAAGAAAGAAGGAGAGGAGAAAGAAGAGGATGAGGAAAAAAATAAAGGATTATGTTCTTTATTTCACAACAATGTTGTTATATTTGATGCTATTAAAGTATAATGCTTAAAATGATTATTATAATACACTTGGGAGAACTTGGGAGTTGTAAAAAGATGAAGGAGCAATATAGTGAGTATGTTTGAAATGTATTACATACATGTATAATTAGTATGAATAAAACATTTCTTAATTATTTGAAATGTTGAGTATTAAAAATAAATACAATAATAGTTTGCATAGTTATTAAATAATTCATAAGGATCCGACTGAAAGCCTCTCACCACAGAACAGCTGTTTATTATAAAGGAAGACTCTTGCTGTGTCCTGGCCTTTCTCTGCCTTTGTATAGACCTTTCTATGACCACTTTTAGCTAGTCATTAAGCTCTTTATCTAACTGAAAACCTAGAATAAGGAAATGTTAAAAGCAGCTTTCAGATGAACAATTTAACACTAGAAATGAAATATATTGGATTGATCACTAAAAACACAGTTATTGAGCTTCTGTGTGACTTTAGCAGTATGTGGGGACCACAGGCTCCACAGTAACAAAATGAAGGCATACTTTCAGAGTATTCAAGTCAGATGAGGTCAGAAAACTCCTTCAAATGGGACAAGGAAGAAGGAAAATGGTGAGGGTGCTCTACCTTGTGTCCCTTCCTCTCCTCTTCAAGGGCCATGAGCTTGAAGATTCAAAGGGACAGGGTTCATGAAAAGACATATCTTAGCTTTAAATAAATCAATTATGATTAATTCCATGCTTATCTTTCCTTATCTCTGTTCTTCTGGTAACATTCAGAAGTTTTTCAAAAATAACATGGTCAACTACCATTCTGTGAAATGTATTGTTGACCATGGCCAAAGTAATAAAAAGAAACACTGATTTAAAAACATGTTCTTTTTGTTTTTCATTTTCTTTTATTTTCTAAGTTTTTTTGTTTACATTCCAAATCATTTCCCCTTTCCCGTTTCCTCCCTCCCCGAAAGTCCCATAAGCCCCCTTCCCTCCCTTTTTTCCCCATTCAACCCCCTCACTTCTCTGTCCTGGCATTCCCCTACATCCAGTCTTTCCAGGACCAGGGGTCTCTCCTTCCATCTTCTTGGAAATCTATTAATATGCGAATTGTGTCTAGGGTATTCCGAGATTCTGGGTTAATATCCCCTTATCAGTGACTGCATACCATGTGTGTTCTTTTGTGATTGGGTTACCTCACTAAGGATGATATTTTCAAGTTCTGACCATTTGCCTAGGAATTTCGTGAATTCATTGTTTTTAATTGCAGAGTTGCATTCCATTGTGTAAATATACCACATCTTCTGAATCCATTCCTCCATTGAGGGACATCTGGGCTCTTTCCAGCTTCTGGTTATTATAAATAAGGCTGTTATGAACATAGTGGAGCATGTGTCCATATTGCACACAGGTAAAGCCTCTGGGTATATGCCCAGGAGTGGTATAGCCGGATCCTCCGGGAGTGTCATGCCCAGTTTTCTGAGGAACTGCCAGACTGCTTTCCAGAGTGGTTGTACCAGCTTGCAATCCCACCAGCAGTGGAGGAGTGTTCCTCTTTCTCCACATCCTCGCCAACAACTGCTCTCTCCTGTGTTTTTGATCTTAGCCATTCTGACTGGTGTGAGATGGAATCTCAGGATTGTTTTGATGACTCAGTGGCTAAGAGAACTGACTGCTCTTCCGAAGGTCCTGAGTTCAAATCCCGGCAACCATATGGTGGCTCACAAACATCCATAATGAGATCTGATGCATCTAAAGACAGCTACAGTGTACTTACATATAATAAATAAACAAACAAACAAACAAACTCTTAAAAGCATGTTCTTATATAAAGCTTTAATTAATTTTTCCTCAAAATATACATTTTTGTATGTGGAGATATTATACTCTTGTTATTACATGGGTAATTTTATTATGAAAGTCTACCCCAAGGAAAAGGCATAATCCAGGATGCTTGCAAATTTGTATTCTTCTAAGACCAATTAGGTAAGAATAAAAAATGAGTTTCAACTTGTTGTTTCTGTGGTGACTTTCCAGACTGTTTGCACAGTTATTTACAGTAAAAAAGCTTGATGGAACCTTTTAAGGAAGAAACTGAAAGGCTTCTCTCACAATTCTAGTTCCTAGGCTAAAGTCAAACAGCAGGACCTTTTTGCTGTCGTGAACCCAAATCCTTTCTTCCCCATCAGAGTGTGGCCTTACAGTCATCTGTAGGAAGGTAACTCTGACACACTCTGAAATCACTTTTCTTCTCCTCTCTTCTTTGTTCCCACGAGGATTCACTGTCTCCTATGTTTGAATTAATTAGGCTCAAGATAATGTGGGATTTGAACCATTCTTCAGACCTTTTTAAAAGTTTCTACAAATCTTATAAATAGAGAATCCAAACAAGCTTTGACTTAGAATAAGGGCCAAAAACACTACTGTTGTAAAATAAAAACTTTGAAATAGCATGAACTTACTTTTGAATTACAGCTTTTCAGTATATTCAATGTATACCTTGCATTTAGTGTCTAGATATAACAAGCCTTCATATACTTAATTCTAAAATGGGAATAATAGATGCTTCCACAGTTCTGATATTCAATTAATAATGTCCATGTGGATGAAGTGAAATATTATCACAACATGGAGTTACCTACCATCCACATTTATCTTTGGAATCAGCAATTATGAATACTACTCTGAAGAAAAAGACAATTTACAAAGGATTTGATGGGGTGAAGTGAGTAAAGAACTTGCTATGCACACATGTGGATATCATATCCACTTGCAAATCTACTTGCAAAGTCAGGCATGCCAAAGCACACTTCTTTTTTTAATATCAGCATTTCATTTTTTTATTGAAGATGTTCTTTATTTACATTTCAAATGTTATCCCCTTTCCCTGTTTCCCCTCTGAAAACCTCCTATCCTCTCCCCCTGCTTCTGTGAATGTGCTCCCACACCCACCAACCCACTCCCATCTCCCCTCCTTAGCATTCCCCTACACTGGGTCATCAAACCTTCACAGGACTAAGGTTCTCTCCTCCCATTGATACCTGACAAGGCCATCCTCTGCTTCACATGTGGCTGGAGCCATGGGTCCCTCTATGTGTACTCTGGTTGGTGATCTAGTCCCTATGAACTCTGGGGGATCTGGTTGGTTGATATTGTTGTTCTTCCTATGTGGTTGCAAATCCTTTCAGCTCCTTTAGTCCTTTCTCTAACTCCTCCATTGGGGAACCCCTGCTCAGGTCAATGGCTATCTAAGATCATCTGCTTCTGTGTTTGTCAGGCTCTGTCAGAGCCTTTAAGGATACAGCCATATCAGGCTCCAGTCAGCAAGCCCTTCTTGCCATCAGCAATAGTGTCTGGGTTTGGTGACTGTATAAGAGATGGATCCCCAGGTGGGGCAGTCTCTGGAAGGCCACCCAGAACACACTTATTTATTTATTTATTTATTTATTTATTTATTTATTTATTTATTATTTATTTATACTGCAGATTTAATCCCCCCTCCCTCCTGTTCATCCTCCAACTGTTCCATATCCCATACCTATTCCCATACCCCTGTCTCCACGAGGATGTCCCCATCACTTGCCCCCATTCCACCTGACCTCTAAATTCCCAGGGGGAGTTCAGTCTCTTGAGGATTAAGTGTATCATCTCTGATTGAACACAGACACAGTAGTCCACTGCTGTATATATGTTGGGGGCCTCATATCAGCTGGTGTATGATGCTTGTTTGGTGGTCCAGTGTTTGAAAGATCTCAGGCATCCAGACTAATTGAGATTGTTAGTCCTCCTACAGGGTCAACCCCCTCCTTATCTTCTTCCAGCCTTTCCCTAATTCAACCACAGGGGTCAGCAGCTTCTTTCCATAGCTTAGGTGGAAATATCTGCATCTGACCCTTTCAGCTGCTTCGTGGGTCTTCAGAGTGCAGCCATGCTAGGTCCCTTTTTGTGAGCGCTCCATAGCCTCAGTAATAGTATCAAGCCTTGGGACCTCCCCTTAAGCTGGTTTCCACTTTGGGCCTGTTGCTGGGCCTTGTTTGCCTCAGGCTCCTCTACACTTCCATTCCTGTAATTCTTTCAGACAGCAAAAATTATAGGTCAGTGTTGTGACTGTGGGATGGCCCCTTTCTCCCTCATTTGATCCCCTGTCTTCCTGCTGGAGGTGGACTCTATAAATTCCCTCTCCCTACTGTTGGGTATTTCATCTAATGTCTCTCCCTTTGAATCCTGAGAGTCTTTCATATCACAGGTCTCTGGTAAATTCTGGAGGGTCCCAACAACCTCCTATCTCCCAAGGTTGCCTGTTTCCATTCTTTCAGCTGGCCCTCAAGGATTCGGTCCTTTCCCCTCACACAATACCAGATCCAGTTCTTCTCTTCCCCAACCTCCTCCCACCCAATCCACTTACCCTCCCAGGTCCCTTCCTCCATCCCCACTTGTGATTGCTTTGTTCTTCCTCCCAAATGGGACTGAAGCATCCTCACTTGGGTACTTCAGCATGTCAACCTTTTTGAGTTCTGTGGACTGTATCTTGGGTACTTTGTACTTTGTTTCTGTGTACTTTGTTTTGTTTGTTTGTTTGGTTGGTTGGTTGGTTTTGGGTAACATCCACTTATTAGTGAGTACACACCATGCATGTCTTTTTGGGTCTGAATTACCACACTCAGGATGATATTTTCTAGTTCCATACATTTGCCTGCAAAACTCAGAATGTCCTCATTCTTTTTTTTTTTTTTTTTTTGGTTTTTCGAGACAGGGTTTCTCTGTGTATCCCTGGCTGTCCTGGAACTCACTTTGTAGACCAGGCTGGCCTCGAACTCAGAAATCCTCCTGCCTCTGCCTCCCAAGTGCTAGGATTAAAGGCGTGCGCCACCACCGCCCGGCATCCTCATTCTTAATAGCTGAGTAGTATTCCATTGTGTTAATGAGTCACATTTTCTGTATCTATTCTTCTGTGGTGGGACATCTGGGTTGTTTTGAACATATGGCTATCACAAATAAGGCTGCTATGAACATAGTGGAACACAGGCACCTGTGGCATTTTGAGGTATCATTTTGGAATATTCCCAAGAGTGGTATAACTGAGTCTTCAGGTAGATCTATTACCAAGTTTCTGAGGAACCTCCAGATTGATTTCCAGAGTGGTTGTACCAGTTTGCAGTCCCAGCAGCAATGGAGGAGCGTTTCTCTTTCTCCACATCCTCTCCAGTATGTGTTGTTACTTGAGATATTGATCTTATCCATTCTGATTGGTAAAAGGTGGAATCTCAGGGTCGTTTTGATTTGCATTTCCCTGATCACTAAGGACTTTGAGCTTTTCTTTAGGTGCTTCTCAGCCATTCCATATTCCTCAGTTGTGAAATCTGGGTTTATGCAACATGCTTCTAATGCTAACACTGAGAAGGGAGAAACAGGCTGATTTCTTGGGCTCATTAGTTTACTTAGTGAGATAAAGTCTAATAAGAGACTGTCACAATTTAGAAGGTGGGTGATTCTTAAGCAAGGACACCTGAGGTTATCCTTTGGCCTCTCAATGCATTTGCACACACATGCATAAACACATACATACACACACACACACACACACACACACACACAAATACCTACTCCAGTTTGTGTACTTAAGAACTGAGCACCTCTACACAACTGGTAACAATTGGAATTTTTTATCTACACATGTAGCCAATCAAAATATATTTCCTAAAAGTATGAAAACTTTGATTTATTGCAACACTCCAAATAGAGCATGTTAGAAAGCCTGGTCTGCATTTGGCAACACAGATACTCATCAATTTTAATTTGAAGGGAAGACTGCAAAAATAATGCTTTCCATTTTGTAGTTAAGAAATCTAAGGCTCTAGAAGAACATTTTCTCTAAGGTAGAATATAGAACAAATGATGGATTTATGGTGGTCTATCGAGGAGGTTATTCCCTAGAGTTACTTTCCACTAAGACAGAGACCTTCTCATTAATGTCACCTTGTCAGATGAATGACAGTAATGAGAGGATGCTGCATAACTTTCCTAGACAGCTACTCCCAATGTTGGGTCAAATCTATGCATGTCACTGGGTCTACCATGCTCCTATCATGTCTGGCCTGCTGCTTTCTGTGACTACATATGTATGTGGGGTGGATGTTTGTCTCTTCAGCATTTTTGTTTGTTTTTTTATTGTTGTTTTGTTTTGTTGTTTTCCTTTCTTGTCTTTCTTTCTGTCCTCTTTTTAAACATAAGATCTTCATCTGGGTCTTTGAACTCACAAATTAGACTGTCATAGATTCACATATATATTTAGTCACATGCACACATATATTCACATGCATGGATTGGACAGAGGACAATGTCAGATGCCATTTTTCAAGTGTCATCCTCCTGTTTTTTATAGTGAAGATTTCTCTCACAAGCCGGGAACTCTTCTTGAAGTTACATTGACTGGCTAGATAACCACACATTCTCCAGAAATCAGAAGACACAAGTATCTTGACTTTTCAATACTGGCTAATAGTTGACTATGTTAATCATGGAGTAGAAATGCATTTCAGAGGTGACTGTGCTTGCTTTTTCCACCAGGGGATATCACTGACTTCCCAAGCTGCAGTCTCTTCCTTCGTTGCTATTATCCTGGTAGTTTTATAATAAACATGTTAGTAGAGTTTCACATGAGTTTCAGAATAATTACTTTTATGACCTAGGATCGTTTGGCAGCTTGATATTGCAACCCTGGAAGTACCTCAAACACATGATTTGCTCCTTCTTTATGGAGTTTTTATGAAATTTTACTTATGCTATATAAAATATAGATAAACAGTAGGAGATGAGATTTTGTAGAGTCACTTGTATGTTTTGTCACATTAAACTGTGAGACAGCATCCATGTACAAACTCCCTTGCATTTCCTCTTCAGAATTTCCCATTCCCGGGTCCCCATCTAGTCTAATGCCCTTATGCACGTTATCGAACAAGAGTCACATTTCTAGAACCTCATTAACTATAATGAGTTCAATGTCTATGAAACTGTTCCAATATCTTTACATTCAGGATAAACAGAAAAACAACAACAAAAATAAAACAAAATTTCCTGGAGAAATGTCGTAATTGGTAACCAGAAAGACCTGAATTCAGTTCCTAGATCCTGTATTTAAAAGGCAGGGTTGCTAAAAGTGGGCGGGCACTTAAGAGCATATACTGTTGTTACCCAGGACTGGGGTTAGGTTCTGAGCACTCATGTTGTGCAGTTTACACCTGTCTATAATTCCAGCTCTCCTAGCCTCGGTGGGTCCAACACACAAGTCACACACACACACACACACACACACACACACACACACACACACACACACAGCATACATACACAAAATTAAAACTCAAAAGAAATCTATTTAGTTAAAGGTCAGATATCTTCTCTGCCTATATATTTTGTTGTTAGCATGGTGGATTTTGTGGGACTGCTTCTTTAGAGGAGGATGCTTCTCTGATGTTTTCGGCCGGCTCTTGGAACTCTTTTCCTTCTATTAGGTTGCCATGTTCAGCTTTGGTAGGAGAGCATTTGTCTAATTATTGTCTGTATTTGGTTTGTTATGTTTGATAGTTGCCTCCTAGAGACCTTCCTTCTTTTGTTTGCTGAGAGATAGAGAAGATAAGTGGAAGCAGGAAGGTGGGGGCAGAGCTAGGATGAGTGGAAGGAGGGGAAGGTGTATTAAGAATGTACTTATGAGAGAAGAAACAAATATAAATTTATATTCACATGTATACATATATATGAGTGTGTGTCTATGTGTTTATATTTATATGTATACCAGCTACACTGGCCAGTGAAGGACCTGTCTTCTAATCCATGGGGCCGGGATCTTTCCTTTTAATCTATATACATATATATGATGAATTCTTGTCTAGTGTCAAACTCTATTTCTCAAAAATATAAGGTTTATGGTGCCCAAAGAATGACTTTCAAGGCTGTCTTCTAGACTCTATATGCATGTATAAGTACCTATATATGTGAACATGTATATGTAAGTATATTATTAATATTTATGTTATTAATGGTGTGTTAAGGTAGTAGTTATTATTTACTAATTACATGACAAGTTGCTAGGCCTTTCAATGCATAGCCTTAAGTTTTAAAAATAGCTCTCCAAATTGGATATTTTTATCTTCACTTTTACCTATGGAAAAAAAAAAAAAACGAAATCCAGAGAGGTTACAAGATTTCCCCTGAGCCATAAATTAATCTGATTGGAGATTCTGGGATTGATCTCAGGTCTGTATGGTTCTTGACCACATTGGCATTTCTCTCAGCTCTTATTCCCTCTTTCCTCACTGAGTCAAGCTTCCCAGAAGCAAGCCTTTACTTTCTATAGCTCTGGCTCAGCTTTGACAACAGGAACATCTTCCCATTTCTGCTGGAGAAGTGTGACTTTGAAATTCTGTGGTCCCTGAAATTACTTGATTAATGACACCAATTTATGACTGCATAGGATCTGCTTATAGACATTCTGGTTCTGTGGTCTGTAGCAGGTTCAACCCTAGCATCTGCATCTCAGGATGCTTTCCTGCAATTTAGATATATGAGGAAGCTGGTAAGATTGTTTTGCGCTAATGCTCTTTGAACCTCCTGGGAATTCCTGACAGAAGATATAGCATAGTAAATCTGTAGCTGATTTTCAGTTTCACCCTTGCCAAAGCCCCTCATGACATTCTGCTGAGGTCCTGAGATGCACTCACTGTAACAAGGCCCCCAGATTGCTTCTCTTCTCAGTGTACTAGCAAAGCCTTGTTCTCCAGCTGGCTGCTTTTCTAGAAGAAATCCTACTAGCGAGGGGTTCTGATATTTTCCTTCTCCATAGATGCTCCTTTATGAGACTCATCAAGTCGTATGAATGCTTGAGTTTTGCTGGGCTGCATGCAATTAATCCAGGTCACAAGGTCACATGTACATGGCAAGAGTTTAATGCCAAAGAGGCTACCATCTCCCTGCTGAGAACCAGTCTGAAGGACTGCCTCGCACAGAGGGCGGAGCTGGCTCTGAGGGATGAAAGCCTCAACATCTCCCCTCCCAAGAAATATAGATTTCTTACCAGGAGAGTATTCATTGCGAGATTCCCACATAGCTGGAAAACCACAGTACCATCATCTCTGGAAATATCTGTTTTACCCCTTGTGCAGTGAAACAGTTGTAACCTCTACACTGTTCTCCTTTCCGGTGCTGCCCTTGTCCCTGAAGAGTAGATGACAAACTAGTTGAAGGTCTTTAATTTCTGACAGCTGCGTCCTGTAAGAAAGGCAGAAAGTAAGGACTCAGGGTGGAGGAGCCTGGGTGTGGATGAGCATGACAGGAGACCTACAACCTTGAGTCTTAGAAACTTCACAGGTAATTCTTCCTTCTCAACCCAACCCTGTCTTGCTTCCTGATCCTTAGTCCATTATGATGATGACTACTTTGCTGATATACTGTTTTAAGCTTGTTCAAAAACCTAATGAAAAGCTTAACAACAGTCCAAAGTTAACAATATTTAAATGTACCCTCTCTGTGCAGTCACTGTGACTGTTCAAAGAGCCACTTGCAGATGAGTCTAATAATGGTTTTGTCCCTGTCTTAGGATTTGTCACAGGTTTACAAGGTAGGTTCTAAGCTAGAAGCTGGGAAAAGTTCTATTTGCTCACAATTTTCAGGTCTCAGTTGTGGGGTCTCTGTCCAGTTTGCATGTTATATGCTATGCTCAGATTTTAAATGTTTACATGAGTTTAGTAACACTAATTTGGAAAAAATATTTAATTTATTTTGTTGTTTACTTTTGATATTATATAATCATAGTATATCTCCCTTGCCATTTCTCCCTCAAATCTTTCCTACTTAACCATCCCTGCTCTATTTATAGCCAATTTTCCATTCATTATTAATGCACATATACATAAATATCCCTGAATATAATCTATTAAATCTGTATAATGTTACTTGTACATATGTTTTTAGGGCTTAAAGTTTGATACTTGACAACTATTTGTTGTGCTTTTCCCTGGGAAAGTCCACCACACCAGCTCCCAGCTTTATTCAGTTGCTAATATTTCTTTGTATGGGATTGAGACCTCATGGGCTTTGGAAAAACATTTATAGAATAAAATAAAATACACAGTTCACTAGGTAGAGTGCTTACCTACTATGAAGCCTTATGTACCACCCCCTAGTACCTCATGAACTGGACATGATGGCTCACTTCTAATTCCAGCACTTGGATTTATAGTTGCAAGAGAATATGTAGTTTAAGGTCATAGTGAGTTATGGAGCAAATATGAGGGCAGTTTACATATAACACTCTGTCTCGTAAAACAAACAAATATATCAAATAAGCCTCATCTTGTTACAGTTCTGCAAAACTAGTGCTGGGGAAAAAAAAAGAGCTTGCTATACAGACAAGATCACTGAATCAATAAACTCCAGGTTCACAAAGAGACCCTGTGTCAACAAATACTATAGAGATTGTCTTATTTAGGCATTCTATTGTTGTAAAGACTCACTGTGACCACCATAACTGTTATGTAGAGAAGCATTTCATCTGGCCTGTCTTATAGTTCAGAGATCTAGTCCATTTAGTCAGGGTGGGAAGCATGGAAACATGCACAGAGACATGATACTAGAGAAGTAGCCAAGATTTCTACACCATGATTTGCAGGCAGTAGGAAAAGTGTGAAACACTGGCTTTGGCTTGAGCAAGTAAAGGGAGAATGAGGAATTTACTTGCCTAAGTCTGAAGGCAAGCATCCAACCACGTTTGGCTTTATTTGCCTTTTCTTATATTACAGTCCATATAATAAAACATTCAAGGATGACAGAATGCCATATTGAAATGTCATGAAGCTGATTACTATTTTCCCCAGTTCTTAGAGTTTGAGAATAACGTAGACAAGTTATTTCTACAATTATATTCTACCTTCATCTGACAGAGGAAAGAAAAATCAGTTCAGTCTACATATTGACTGTAAGGCTGTTATTAAAGAGCCATAATCTGAATCTACTCTGCACATGGATCTTTCAAATTGCACCTAGGAATGAAACACTGCTTTCAAAAATGGTGCTATTGTGCTAATGAGGCCTCAGAATTATATGAAACAAGTTTGGGACTCACTTCAAGTTCTTCACAAGTTTTCACATTGTTTACTGAGAGCAAATGGTCTTATTTAATAGTCATTGATCTGTTTCTACCCCAGTTTCTTTTTTATAGAAAATGGGAACTGCCCCATCTGTACTGACTAATTTTATGTCAAATTGACAAATGCAAGGGTGGAGAGAAGGGAACTTCATTTGCAAAAAAGCCTCCATAATATTGGCTGTAGGCCAGCCTGTAAAGCAATTTCTTAAATATTGATTTCTATGGAAGGGACCAGCCTGTTGTGTGTAGTGCCATGCTCGGTTTGTAGTACTACTAGGTTCTGTAGGAATGCAGGCTGAGCAAGCTATAAGAACTGAGAGAGTAAACAATATTTCTTCATGGCCTCTGCATCAGCTCCTGCCTCCAGGTTCTTGCCATGCTTGAGTTTTTGTCCTGACTTCCTCCAATGATGAACAGACATAAGGAAGTATAAGCCAAATAAACCCTGTCCTCCTCAAGTTACATTGATAATTGTGTTTCATCGGAGCAATAGTAATCCTGTTTTTAAAAATCCATAATTTATTTAACGGAGATGTAATTTTTATGCAATGATGGAGTTGAAAGATATGGGACTTTCGGGGAGGGAGGAAAAGGGAAAGGGGAAATGATTTTGAATGTAAATAAAAATATAAAAAATAAAAAAAGAGAAAAAAAGATTAAAAAATAAAAACAAATAAAAAAATTAAAAAATAAAGCAATTATATATTTAAAAAAAGAAGTTTTAGGAGTCACACAATTCTGGAGAAAATGCACTAATTTCTGTCTCTACCACTCACTAGCTACAGAACGTGGTAAGCCTCAATTTCCATATCCCTCAAGATAAATCAAATATTTTTTTTAAAAGTCTATAGTTAGAAATTAAACTGTAGAAGTTAAGTATAATTGATCTGAAAGTCTGAAATCTTCCTGGGTCAAAAACATTTTGAGTACTACTATAACAAATTCTATATTTGAGATTGGCAGATGACCCATTCAGTAAATTTCTTGCAGTAAAATTTGAAGACTTGAATTTGGGCCTTAGAAAATATATTTAAAAAATGCAGTCACAGAGGTACAAGTCCCAAAAATACCAGTGTCCAGGAGACAGAGACAGGAAAACACACAGGGTTTGAAGCTAATTAACCCAGCACAGTTTGTTCCAGTCCCAAAGAATAAGTGGAGAGTGAAGGGGACAACATCTCACACTGACTTCTCAACTCTGTATGTGTATAGACATACACACACACACACACACACACACACACACACAAACACACACACGGAGAAGGGATCGAGGATGAGCATAAGAAAATTCCATAATTAACTAATATGAAAGTCAAAATATTAACACTGTTAACAAATTATATATAAAAGCATGAATGGATTTCATGTTCAAACTCCAATTCCACCTTTCACAAACATCTTTTTGTATATTAATTATTCCAAAATCCAAAAGTTTCAATAAATTGAGATGAAAAAACCCAAAACATTTTTGACTATTCATTTCAGATAAGAGACACAGAGATATCTTGAAAAAGATATTGTCATAGCAGCAGCTAAGCCCCTTCATTTTGGACAACGTAAGACCAAAAAGACAGTTATAAATGATTGTGAATGTTTTATTAATAGTTCTTTTATTCCTAGTACCTTTTGCTTTCCATTGGAAGCTCCAAAATTATATGTGCTTATGTTCATCATTGAAAATTTGTTAACAAAAGAGAAGTGTTCCCACTCATAAGTCTACCAGTCTTATCTATATTACTATAACATTAGATGTTTTTTCTTTCAATTTTATTAATTCTTTAAATGTTTTTAAAAAGGTATGAACATGTTTATACATATTTTAAGCTTTTTATCAGTCAGCCACAACACATAAGCACTCACTCTTGTTACTACAAATTCTGGCCATTATTAAACTGTTAAGTGTAAGAAATTGCATATATAATTTAAATGTATAAAAGTAATTATATTTTTTTGATTAGAAAATATAGAGAGCAAACTTTTAAAGTTCTAAACTAGGGATGTAACTCACTTAGCACCATACAGGGAGCCATAGGTTCAACCCTCAGTACCAAGACACCAAAATGGTAGGACATTCCAATAATTCCAGCGTTTCGGAAGCTAGATATAGGACAATCATGTGTTCAAAATCACCCTTGGCTATACAGCAAGTTTGAGGTTAGCCTACAGTATGTGAGAAACTGTATCAAGAACAATAATAATTATAAACATTTGTAATTCCATAAGCCACTAAATTCTGCTAGTTATATTTCCCTCTGTTCTTTTCATTCATATAAGTATGAGTTGGCCTAATTAAGTGTTATGATAATGCTTGACATTTCTTCTCAATAGAAAAAATGAATAATGTACTATGTCCAATGAACAAAGAAGAATTTCTTGTTCTCCATCTAATATAAACTGAAGTGGTCCTTCCAACAGATAAGCCAAATGTTTCATCAAAATGCCCTTCTTAGAAAACCATTAGATATAATGTAAATGGTCCATGATATTTCTCAACCCAGAATTGGTCTCCCTGGGATTCCCATGGGATAACCCCATGTGGGGTTCAAAACAATGTCATGACCTGAATAGTTCTAACATATAAGCCGTGTTTTTCAGTGTTGAAGTCTAATATTCTGCTATTTAAAAAGAAATTAAACTAAATATTAGTATTAAAACAAAGGTATTTATATTCTGTAATTTGAGGATGGTCTGTGTAAAAGCCTATGCATTTTCTATGTCAAAGGACAATGGCAGGATAGCCCATGTAGGTAATCACTGTGAAGGTTCAGCCCAATTTCAGGCATGTATTAGTAGCAAGAATATATATATTGTTTGCATAAGTTTTGATTTATAGAGGTTTATTTAATTTTATCCTACTAGTCAGTCTTAAATTAAGAACATTTCACAGTATCTTTAAAACACACACACACACACAAATTTCTTTCAATTTACCCAACAAATGTTGAGCCAACAAAGCTGTAGTCATTTATATTTTAAGGAAATTACAATTATTGAAAAATAAAAGAAAAAGGAATATAATTGAAAGTGTTCCAGCAAAAGCCAGGAGGCATTAAAGAAAATAGGAAGAAAAATATTTAAATATTCCCAAATTTAATTTCAGCAATCTCAGCCTGTGTATTGCTATCAATTTTCTTTCAGGAAAAATATTTTGATGCAACTCCTTTTTTTTTAATTTTATTTTATTTTTTAAGTTTTTTTTTATTTACATTCAAAATTATTTCCCCTTTCCCGTTTCCTCCCTCCCCGAAAGTCCCATAAGCCCCCTACCCTCCCTCTTTTCCCCATTAAATCCGCCCCTCGCTTCTCTGTCTTGGCATTCCCCTACATCCAGTCTTTCCATGACCAGGGGTCTCTCCTTCCATCTTCTTAAAAATCTATTGATACGCGAATTGTGTCTAGGGTATTCCGAGATTCTGGGTTAATATCCCCTTATCAGTGACTGCATACCATGTGTGTTCTTTTGTGATTGGGTTACCTAACTAAGTATAATATTTTCAAGTTCTGACTATTTGCCTAGGAATTTCATGAATTCATTGTTTTTAATTGAAGAGTAGTATTCCATTGTGTAGATATACCACATCTTCTGAATCCATTCCTCCGTTGAGGAACATCTGGGTTCTTTCCAGCTTCTGGCTATTATAAATAAGGCTGCTATGAACATAGTGGAGCATGTGTCCTTATTGCATACAGGTAATGCCTCTGGGTATATGCCCAGGTGTGGTATAGCCTGATCCTCAGGGAGTGTCATGCCCAGTTTTCTGAGGAACCGCCAGATTGCTTTCCAGAGTGGTTGTACCAGCTTGCAATCCCACCAGCAGTGGAGGAGTGTTCCTCTTTCTCCACATCCTCTCCAACAACTGTTGTCTCCTGTGTTTTTATCTTAGCCATTCTGACTGGTGTGAGATGGAATCTCAGGGTTGTTTTGATTTGCATTTCCCTAATGACTAAGGATGATGAACATCTCTTTAGGTGCTTCTCAGCCGTTTATATATTCTTCAGGTGAGAACTATTTGTTTAGCTCTGTACCGCATTTTTTAATAGGGTTACTTAGCTCTCTGGAATTTAACTTCTTGAGTTATTTGTATATATTGGATATTAGCCCTCTGTCGGTTGTAGGGTTGGTAAAGATAATTTCCCAGTTAGTTGGATGCCGCTTATATTTTTGACTGTGTCTTTTGCCTCATAAAACGTTGTAATTTAATGAGGTCACATTTGTCCATTCTTGATCTTAGAGCATAAGCTATTGGAGTTCTGTTCAGGAAATTCTCCCCTGTGCCCATATGTTCAAGGTTCTTCCCTGGTTTCCTTTCTATTAGTTTCAGTGTGTCTGGTTTTATGTGGAGGTCCTTGATCCATTTGGAATTGAGCTTAGTGCAAGGAGATAGTTTTAGCTATCCTGGGTTTTCTGTTATCCAAATGAATTTTTGAATTGCTCTTTCTAACTCTATGAAGAATTGAGTTGGGATTTTCATGGGAATTGCATTAAATCTATATATTGCTTTTGGAAAGATGGTCATTTTTACTATATTAATCCTGGCAATCCATGAGCATGGCAAATTTTTCCATCTTCTGAGGTCTTTTTCAATTTCTTTCTTCAGAGACTTGAAGTTCTTGTCATACAGATCTTTCACTTGTTTGGTTAGAGTCACAACAAGACACTTTATATTGTTTGTGGCTATTGTGAAGGGTATCATTTTTCTTATTTCTTTCTCAGCCTGCTTTTCCTTTGAGTATAGGAAGGCTACTGACATGCTTGAGTTGATTTTATATCCGTCCACTTTGCTGAAGTTGTTTATCAGCTGTAGTAGTTCTCTGGTGGACTTCTTTGGGTCGCTTAAGTATACTATCATATCGTCTGCAAATAGTGATAGTTTGACTTCTTCCTTTGCAAATTGTATTCCTTTGACCTCCTTCTGTTGTCTAATTGCTCTAGCTAGAACTTCAAGTACTATATTGAAAAGATATGGAGAGAGAGGGCAGCCTTGTCTAGTCCCTTATTTTAGTGATATTGCTTCAAGTTTCTCTCCATTTAGATTGATGTTGGCTACAGGTTTGCTGTAAATTGCTTTTACTATGTTTAGATATGGGCCTCGAATTCGTAATCTTTCCAAGACCTTTAGCATGAAAGGATGCTGAATTTTGTCAAATGCTTTCTCAGCATCTAATGAAATGACCATGTGGTTTTTCTCTTTGAGATTGTTTCTGTAGTGGATTACATTGATGGACTTCTTTATATTGAACCATCCCTGCATCCCGGTGATGAAGCCTACTTGATCATGGTGAATGATCATTTTGATGTGTTCTTGGATTCGGTTGGCAAGAATTTTATTGAGTATTTTTGCATCGATATTCATAAGAGAGATTGCTCTGAGATTCTCTTTCTTTGTTGGATCTTTGTGTGCTTTTGGTATTAGGGTAATTGTGGCTTCATAGAATGAGTTAGGTAGTGCTCCTTCTGTTTCTATTTTGTGGAATAGTTTGAAGAGTATTGGTGTTAGGTCTTCTTTGAAGGTCTGATAGAATTCTGCACTAAAACCAACTGGACCTGCTCTTTTTTTTGGTTGGAAGGCTTCCAATGACGACTTCTATTTCTTCAGGGGTTATAGGATGGTTTAGATGGTCTAAGTAATCCTGATTTAATTTTGGTATTTGGTATCTGTCAAGGAAATTGTCCATTTCCTCGAGATTTTCTAGTTGTGTTGAATACAGGTTTTTGAAGTAGGATCTGATGATTTTTTGAATTTCCTCAGTTTCTGTTGTTGTCTCTCCCTTTTCGTTTCTGATTTTGATAATTTGGATAAGGTCTCTGTGTCCTCTGGCTAATCTTGCTAAGGGCTCATCTATCTTGTTTATTTTCTCAAGGAACCAACTCCTAGTTTTGTTGATTCTTTGTATGGTTTTATTTGTTTCAACTTGATTGATTTCAGACCTGAGTTTGATGATTCCCTGCCTTCTACTCCTCTTGGGTGTATTTGTTTCGTTTTAGTCCATGGCTTTCAGGTGTGCCATTAAGCTGCTAGTGTATGCTGTCTCCCTTTTCTTTTTGGCAGCACTCAGGGCTATGAATTTTCCTCTTCTCACCGCTTTCATTGTGTCCCATAAATTAGTGTATGTTGTGCCTTCATTTTCATTAAATTTTAAAAAGTCTTTGATTTCTTTCTTTATTTCCTCCTTCACCAAGTTATCATTGAGTAGAGCATTGTTCAGCCTCCATGTGTATGTGGGTTTTCTGTTGTTTTTGTTGCCTTTGAAGACCACCCTTATTCCATAGTGATCTGATAGGAGGCATGGGATTAGTTCAGTCTTCTTATATCTGTTGAGGTCTGATTTGTGACCAATTATATGGTCGATTTTGGAGAAGGTACCATGAGGTGCTGAGAAGAAGGTGTATTCTTTTGCTCTAGGATGAAATGTTCTATATATATCTGTTAGTTCCATTTGTTCTAAGGCGTCAATTAGATTCACTGTGTCCCTGTTTAGTTTCTGCTTTAATGAACGATCCATTTCAGAGAGCAGGGTATTGTAGTCACCCACTATTATTGTGTGAGGTGCAATGTGTGCTTTGAGCTTTAGTAAAGTTTCTTTTACGAATGAGGGTGCCATTGCATTTGGAGCATAGATATTCATAATTGAGAGTTCTTGGTGGATTTTTCCTTTGATCAGTATGAAGTGTCCTTCTGTGTCTTTTTTGATGACTTTAGGTTGAAAGTCAATTTTATCTGATATTAGGATGGTTACTCAGGCTTGTTTCCTGGGACCATTTGCTTGTAAAATTGTTTTCCAGCCTTTTACTCTGAGGTAGTGTTTGTCTTTGACACTGAGGTGCATTTCCCACATGCAGCAAAGTGCTGGGTCCTGTTTAATTATCCAGTCTGTTAGTCTATGTCTTTTTATTGGGGAATTGAGACCATTGATATTAAGAGAGATTAAGGAATAGTGATTATTGCCACCTGCTATTCTTGACGCTATCTTTGTGTTTGAGTGGTTATCTACTTTTGGGTTTGATGCAAGAAGGTTACTATCTCGTTTATTCCAGGGTGTTTTTTTCTCTCCTTGTATTGGTGGTTTCCACCTATTATCCTTTGCAGGGCTGGGTTTGTGGAAAGATATTTTGAAAATTTGGTTTTATCATGGAATATCTTGGTCTCTCCATCTATGGTGATTGAGAGTTTTGCTGGGTATAGTAGTCTAGGCTGGCATTTGTGTTCTCTTAGTGTCTGCTTGAGATCTGCCCAGGATCTTCTGGCTTTCATAGTCTCTGGTGAGAAGTCTGATGTGATTCGGATAGGTCTTCCTTTGTATGTTACTTAGCCTTTTTCTCTTACTGCTTTTAATATTCTTTCTTTGTTTAGTACATTTGTTGTTTTGATTATTATGTGACGGGTGGTATTTCTGTTCTTGTCCGGTCTGTTTGGAGTTCTGTAGGCTTCTTGTATGTTCATCGGCATCTCTCTCTTTTGGTTAAGGAAGTTTTCCTCCATAATTTTGTTGAAGATATTTACTGGCCCTTTAAGTTGCAAATATTCACTCTCATCTATACCTATAATCCTTAGATTTGGTCTTCTCATTGTGTCCTGGATTTCCTGGATGCTTTGGGTTACACGTTTTTTGCATTTTGCCTTTTCTTTGACAGTTGAGTTGATGCTTTCTATGGTATCTTCAGCACCTGAGATTCTTTCTTCCATCTCTTGTATTCTAATGTTGATGTTTGCATCTATGACTCCTGATTTCTTCCCAAGGTTTTCTATCTCCAAAGTCGTCTCCCTTTGTGATTTCTTAGTTTTTTCTACTTCCTTTTTTAGATCCTGGATGGATTTGCTCAGATCCTTCCTTTTTTTTTTTTTTTTTTGATTTTCCTGTATTTCTTTAAAGTATTTTTGCGTTTCCTCTTTCAGGATTTCTGCCTGTTGACCCAATTTCTCCTGTATTTCTCTAAGCAATTTTTGTGTTTCCTCATCATGAGCTTCCATCTGTTGATCCATCATCTCCTGCATTTCTTTAAGCAGTTCTTGTGTTTCCTTTGTAAGGGCATCTATCAGTTGATTCATTTCTTTAAACAATTTTTTTGTTGCCTTCCTATGGACATCCATCTGTTCACCCATTTTCTTCTGCATTTCTTTATGCACTTTTTGTGATTCCTTTGAAAGTGCATCTACCCATTGATTCATTTCTTAAAGCGATTTATGTGTTGCCTCCTTATGGGCCTCCATCTGTTGACCCATGTTCTCCTACATTTCTCTAAACGATTTTTGTGTTTCCTTTGTAAGGGCTTCTAACCGTTGATTCATGATCTCCTGTAATTCTTTATTAGATTTATTTGTGTCCTTCTTGAAATCCTCTAATAACTTCATGAGAAATGATTTTAAATCCAGATCTTGTCTTTCAGGAGTGGTGGGGTATCCAGGACTTGCTGCTGTTGGAGAGTTGGGTTCGGATGGTTCCATATTACTTTGATTTCTGTTAGTAACGTTCCTACGTTTGCCTTTTGCCATCTGGTTACCTCTTTTGTTAGTTGGTCCTGTTGTCACTGGCTGTTGGTTGGACCTCCTGTGAGCCTGCAAAGCTATTTCTGACCTCTCTGGATTACCGGGGTTCCCCTGGCACCGTTTTCTGGGGCCTGCCCTGTTCCTGAGTGACTTTGGAGCCCCGATTTGCCTTGCCCCAAGTGATGTTATATTGGGGAATCCCTGCACATCCCAAGGCTCATCATAGTGGATTCCTGGAGCAGAGGTCACCAAAGGGAGGCAGGTAGGCTCCCACCCTGTGCGGAGGGGTGTGATGTCTCCCAGAGCGGGTGTCCCTCTGAAGAGCAGAAGTCCCACAGCAGAGCTGGTGCGTCTACTGTAGACCTGCCCAGCTCTTGGGAGCAGGGTACACACAAACTGCCTGAGACCCAAGCGATATTATGCCTGTCTGTCCCAGAGCCTGGAGGTCCCAACTCCCCTGATGCCAGAGTAAAGATGGAAGAGTACACTCTGCACTCTCTCGGTGCAGAACACTCTGCAGGGGAGATGGCCTACAGCAGAGCTGGCTCCCAGATGACCACAGTGCTGTCCCTCTCTTGGGCGCAGATGGAAGCCCAACAGGCTGTGTCCCAAGCGATGTTATATTGGGGAGAACCTGGGTACCTGTCTCCTCAGTGCAGTCGATCCTGGAACAGAGGTCACCTTTGATGCAACTCCTATTTCCTAAGTAGATTAATGCCTATTCTAAATCATGGGCAAATGATCAGTAAATCCTGTACTTTGTGCATAATTCTAAATTTAATAAAACTTGTATGCAAATCATAGAGGTATTCTATTTGGCAAATCTTATTATGTAAAAATATTAATCAAAAGGAAAGAAGAGTAGATTTTAAAAAGTAGCAAAAGGAATCCATCTGGAAAAAAACATAGCTTAAATATTAAACAAAATATTATTACAATAATTCAAAGTTGAGAATCCCTTTATGCCAAGGACCACCCCAGCCAGGCATGGAAATACCTGTGATGTGGGTCCTTGAAGCCAGGTTGGTAAGGATTGGATGGTGACAAACAAACAAACACAAAGGTAGTTTGAATCTGAGTATATTTTGCAGCTCTCAAGCAAGGATTTTTTGTAAATAGAGAAACAGGTGTTTCAACACTGAAAATCTGTATTCAGTGAAGCAGTACAACCGAATGGGCATTGCAATAATCATTTGGCACAGCAAAATACAAAATCATTCAAATATTACAACTTTAAAAGGATATATTCAATGAGGCAGCCAGGTAGAACAGATATGGTTATGGTCATTTACTACATCAAAACACAAAAATCTCCTAGGCTAGTGACAAATTTCCAAAAATTAAGATTTTTATGATCAGCTACTATTTAACTTCTAGTTCCTGTTCTTCTATACTCTTTAATTCTTTTCTATTTAAGGCGCTCTTAATATTCCAAAACCTACTTCTGATGACACACATGCAGCCATATAAAGTATTATTGTTGGGAAAGTTTATATTTATCAGTACTATCTCATAAATGATTTATATAGTGAAGCGCTGTCTTACCCAGAGATGAGGACATGGTTAATGAGTTCATCTCAAGAGATGGTTTCATACCCATAATACTTGCTTAATTTCCTAACCTAGAGTATCAGGAACATCTTGCAATTAGAAAAGAATTAGGAAACATAAGACAGATAAGTTGCCAAGAGAACTACAGCTCAATAATTTTTCTCAGGCAAAGAATTCCACAGCCGGTTCCAGGAGGTCTCCCCTGTTGAGGTCAAATGCCTCAGTCTGTGGAACTTGTCACAGAGATCCTACTGGAGGTGGTGTGGCACCCTTAATTTTGTATTTGCTCTGAATTAGCCAGAAACCTTAACACTTTAGAAAAGTATTTTTTATGTTTAATCAATGAACAATTTCAAGTCACACCCACCACAGAAAACTATCACAGTTTGAAAAATGTAGCAATGAGGCATGACAGAAGTAATACTGATTAATATAATTAGCAAATATAATGAATACTTAGCTCATTTGCCTTTTGGGAATTTTGATGATTGCTAAATAAAGATAACTAACTAAAATCAATGTGAGTGAGTGAGTGAGTGAGTATGTGTGTGTATGTGTTCACATGTTCCTGAGAGTGAATATGTCTAAAGGGGCATGAAAGCGTTCAAGCACGTGTGTATATGTCAGAAGACAGTGTAGATCAGTCAAATTTTCATCTTACTTTTGAGATAGGGGTTCCCACTGAATGTATATCACTGACTTTATTGCACTTGCTACCCAGAGAGCTCCTGGGACCCTTCTCACTCTGACTCCCTGGACGGAGATCAAAGGTGCATGCAGAGGTACTCAGCTTTTTAATTGGGTTCTCTGGATCAAACCCAGTGTGGCAAACCATTACCCAACTGAGACATCTCCCTGTTCCCTCTGAAAAATAATTGTGTTATTAAAATTGATATAATTTCTCTTTAAAACCTTCCATTAATATAAAGTCAATATCTCGCTTAACAAGTAAACATTTTCTAAAACTGTGCTAGTGATATCTGTAGACTCAATATTCAGGGAGATGAAGCAGTGGAATGGCATGTTTGAGGCCAACATGGGGCTTAATTTTTTAGGTTCTTAGGCCTAGAAATAAGCACTCTGTGTTATATAGAAGGTCTTTCACATTCTCCTACTGCTAACTATATCCCTCTCTGTATGCCTTCCTGGTATTTTACTATCTATGCTATCTATGATACTGAAGTTTTTTAAAAGTTACATTTTGAGTATATTGGAGAATATTAGAAATAAAATTCAAATATATAATTTAGAAAAAAATTAATAGGCTTTAAATAACTGAAAGAATAAGAGCAATATAGCTTTGTAGGAAGCTAATGTTCAGCAAATCATCTGAAGTGTGCCTGTGAAAATTTATTAGAGAATGGTTCTATTTTTAGTTCAGTCAATTATATTTTAAAGGTAAGGCAGATCTTGGATTTTTGCCATGTCTGAGTTGTCATGTCTGAGGCATTGTGTATAATGGTGTAGTTTTCAAGGTAAATTGGATGTACATGCCCTTACAGTATTCTTTTGGTGAATATATATATATATATATATATATATATATATATATATATATATATATATATATACATACACACTTAGGAAAGTCACCAGACATTTTAATGATAATTTATTATACATATTTAAGCACTGTATTGATCCTCAATAACAAAGGAAGGCTTTGGGCATAATGGCTAAATACAGTGACAATTAAAAAAATAAAAAATATTTAAACAATCCCAATGTTATGAAATAAATAAACCAGTTAGAATTTTATAAAAATGCTTGGACTAGTTGGATATATATTACAGGGTTTGAGTAGGTCTCTCTGAAAAAACAATATGTGGATTTCTTTTAGTTTCTTTTTCTGCAATAAAATACTCTGAAAAAGGCAGGTTAAGGAAGGCAGACTTATTTTGACTGACAGTTTCAAGTTACATTCCATCATAGTCAGAAAGTTAAGACAGCAGGAGTGTATAGGAGATTCTCATATTACATCTGTAGCCAGAAAGCAAAGAGATGAATGCAAGCTAGTGCTCATCTCACTTTCTTTATTTTTTACAGCCCACAATGCCCGGTCCAGGAAATGGTCTAGCCCACAGTTAAGATGAGACTTTCCTTAAGCAGTGTCTAATTGCTGTGAAGAGAAACCATGACCACAGCAATTCTTAGAAAGGAAATCATCTAACTGAGGCTGGCTTACAGTTTCCAAGGTTTAATCCATTATCATTGTGGTAGGAAGCATGCTGATGTACACTGCAGGCAGATGGTCCTTTTTTATTATTATTGGCTATTTTCTTTAATTACATTTCAAATGTTATCCCTTTTCAGGGTCCTCCCCTCCAGAAACTCACTATCCTGTTCCCCCTCCCCTGTTTCTGTGAGGGTGTTCCTCCACCCATCCACCCAATCCTGCTTCCCTGTCCTGGCATTCCCCTACATTGGATCATTAAGCCTTCTCAGGACCAAGGGCTTCTGAATCTGCAGGCAGCAGGAGGAGAGACACCACATCTGGCATGAGCTATTGAAACCCCAAATCCTATCTCTAATAAGTCCACTGCTAATCCTTTTCAAGCAGTTTCAGTTCCTAATGACAAAGCATTCAAATATCTGAGCCTATGAGGACCATTTCTATTTCAACAACCACATACCTCCATACATCAATCAAATGATCCAGATGATCCCCCAGAAGAATGCCTAGAGCCCCATCTCTTAGGTGATTCAGAATTTTGTCACCTTTAAAATTAACACCAACTGCAACAAGAGTGTAATACAATACAGTTTTTAAACGTCTTCAGAAGCAGAGCAAAGGTAAAATAGATAGCAAGAAGTGCTATCATGCTGGATGTGGTATTCTAAGAACTAGAAAATATCTGTGCCTACTGTGTGTGAAAAGAGTAAGAATGAGGGGGTATAAGAAAGGGACGTAGAGACCTAATCATAGCCAAAGCTTATAAGTTTTGAATTTGTTTAAAGCTCTTTGCCTAGGACAGTTCCTAGACATTTCTACTGTACATTGAAATAATTGATGAAGGCTATTTATTTTCATATAACAAACCAATAAGTGTGTTCTTACTATCATTCCAATGTGAATTGTGATGCATCTATGTTCACAACATGATGAAAGATTGTGTGACTGTAATGTAATGTTTGCAAATGCTCTATAGTGTTTCATAGATCTAGAGACCAGAGACCAGAGCTTGAGATGATCTAGGCAAGGTCTCTCTCTCTCTCTCTCTCTCTCTCTCTCTCTCTCTCTCTCTCTCTGTTTCTGTCACTCTCTCTTGCCTTCCTTCTTTTTCTCTCTCTCCCTCCTCATTTAGCAAATACCTTTAAGGTACTTGTATACATATGTGCATGACACACTCACAAAACAATTTTGGGTTTTATTACTCAGGCAGTTTTCACCTTGCTGCAAGTATCTCAGGCATTTTTAGAATGCATAAAGATAATTCAGGAAGCCTATATAATCTCTCGTAATGGAACAATAATTTCACTCTTACTACCAATACAATGTAAATCTAGATGTGTCCTTGATTATATGATGGAACACCCACTGTCTTTTGAGGCCTCTCAGTCTCCTGGAGTTCTCCAAGTACACTGTGATAGCTGACTACTATGTTCTAATGTCACCTGTCTCAGTCTCCTCAGTGGTGGAGTAGAAGTGCACAACACCATGTCTGATTTTCTCACATAGGTTCTGAGATCCACCACACATCTTATATGAAGGAAAGTACCTTAGTAACTAAGCCATATGTCTAGTCTGAATTATTTTGTTAATAAAGACATCTTATGTCTCTGATTTAGATGAATAGTAGTAGGAGGGTGATTCTTATATGGTGTGGACAGTGTGAAGTGGATGGGGCAAAGCACAAGGCCACTATGTAGAAAAATGAAATGTAAAGTCATGCTTCTATTTCAGAGATTAATGTATTTTCCATCTGACAATCGAAAGTAATTTTAACATTTCTTTGATTTTTCTCTCAGCCTTTTTCATGACAATGATCCACTATAAGAAATGAACAAATGAGGGAATGTTATAATCAACTAAAAACAAACAGGATATTTAGATAAAAGATAATGTTGCATATTATGGTCATATATTCACAATGTATTTCTTGAGCATTGTGGATGCAGCACAGCCTTAAAGCTAATCCTGGGTACACATGAACTCAGCAATGAAAACAAACTATTTTGAGAGTTGACACACACAGACTTCATCTCTTCTTTTGCTTGTCTGACCTCATTTTGTTATTCCACACTTGTGCTTGTTTAGATCTTTCCATACCATATAATACATCATTTGATGGATTAGAATGTTAATGCAATTTTGTTAGTAAGACTTGTAGTTGATCAAGATATTCAGCATTAGCTGGTCACAACAGGAAAATGCTCTTGAGAGATTGTTTTTTAGGCAAAGCATATCCAAGTATATGTGATGATATAAACTTGAATCTCCAGAGCTCACATAAAAGCCTTGTGCACAGAGTTGTGTCCTCTTGTAATTTCATCTTCTGGGAGAGAAACAAAGAAATACCATAGAAGGGTGGCTAGCATTACTAACTACAATGGTAAATTACAGGTTCTTCTGCCTTAATGAGTAAGGTAGAAAGTCATTGGAGAAAACACCAACAATCTACATCAAGTTTCCACAGGCATGTCTACAACTGTACTCCTTACACACCCCAGAGACCTAATAAATGCAAACACACATACCTACATCTATACAAAATCAAAAGAAAACAAAAATAGAGAAAAATAAAAAATCTTTGAAACACTGGTGATTTAGTGCCATAATTATTTAATAGAAATTCACTAATATGTAACTGTGAGATAGGATATCTTTTGCCTTGCCATATAGAACAAGAAGATACAGTGTTGCAACAAAGGGGAAAATAAATCCAGAATGGAGGACACTCCTGCTCACTGATCCTCAGGAACCATATAAGAGGCAGATGCCGATAGATTGACCTCCATCTCAGCTTCTGCTGCCAAGGAAAATGCATGCTATATAGGAGTCATTCTTACCATTGTGTCCACAAACATTCATCCTGTTCTTGCTTGCATGTATTCTTACTGACTCTTGCCTTTCTATTGACACCACACCCATGAAATTGTTATCCATTCCTTGAGAATACGCTGAAGTCCCACCAATACTGCATCTACTTCTAAGACCAGATACATAATAGTCTTTGAAGAAATTGCATGTGCTCCTCTTGGAAGAAAGATCATCAACTTATACATAAGTAATTAATAAAACTATTGTCATCTAACTAACTCCATATACATATACACATCCATATCCAGGGCTCAAAATTGAAAAATGAACAATAGAACTAATGGAGACATGGTGTCGATTCCATATAGGAGAGGCTGTAAGACAAGTTTGTATTACTGACTAAGTAGGGGTGGTTTTACTTGGAAGTAGACTCTGAGTCTCCTGCCTACTATCATCTTCTCTTTCCACATCTCTCACCTGCCAAGGACCAGCCTCAGGTTAGAAAGAGTGTCCTGAGGAAGAGGTGTTTATGAACTGCAGAATAAAAGACTTGAAGTCAATGATGGGTACAAGCTGGCAGCTCTGTGTTCTGCTCGAGTTGGACCTCCAGAAAGCTGAATGGATAGTTCAGCTCTTGCAGACCAAAGCCAATTCTTTTATTTATATATCAATTTAATTAGTACCAGGTTCCATTTTGATAATCCCACAAATCAACATTTTATGACCTGAGTCCATTGATTCTTAGAAAGAGACAGCAAGTACATTTTGTTAACATACCAATTAACTCAGAGATCTGTCTGCCTTTGTAAATATAAATAATATGTATAGTTGGGTGGGACCCCATCCTGAGATTACCATCCCGCCACACTTGGACCTAAATTTGTTCTCTCCAAACTGACCTTGAACTCAGGAATCTGCCCACTTTTGTAAGCACAAGCAAAACACTTAGTTGGGTGGCATCTTTCTCTGAGATCACCATTCCCTAAATTGCTTTATTGCTTTCTTTAATATCTTTCTGACAAGCTGGATCATTAGTGCAGGTGTCCCTGTTCTTTTCGATCCATGAAGCTACTCATACAATTCATATTGCATTCTTATATTTGCATTGTTGAGAAATTATATATTCTTGAAATTATGTTTTCAGAGTTCTTTCCCATATACTTAAGAGCTGTTCTGAAGGTCACAACATTGGTGAGGAACACATTCTTACCTCTCAGATTTGTGCTGTTTCTAATTATAATCGAGTCATTACCCTTAACAGGGAAAGTGTTCCCTGAAGGAGGAATATGAAAATATGGACATTATTATACAAACAAGCCTTACAGCCTAGCAGTCATCAACATTGAGAAAGGCCTATGACCTCCTGGCTCTGCTCCAGGCAGGAACTCTGCCATGTTGTCCTTTCCACAGCCATGCAGGACTTGACACCCACTCATAAGAAACCCTCCGCAATTGCATGTGAATAACATATGTGTGAAAATATATGTGATAATGATGCAATTCAATTAGTACATTAAACTTAATGGCTTTACCTAACTGTGGTATTTTTCAGAGCTGATAGTAGTTCTTCAAACTTTTCATAAACTTCTTATTTTATATAACTATACAAAACTCCAGTTTCCACAAGCAAGAAACACTTCCTTCCCCACATTTGTTCTCTTAATTCCTCTTTCCCTATTCTGACTTCTCTAGCTCTTCCCTTAAGTGATTTTTTTTCACTAAACTTTCATCTGAATAATTTCTCTCAGTATTCTGCACTGGCAAATATGGCTATCCATCTTTCCAATTTCTGACATGCAAATCCTCCACTCAATCAGGAAGCACTTTTCCAGGTTAACCACACACAATTACTTATATATTCATCTCGCGTTTTCTTCATGCAATAGCAGGTCACATTGTGATACCAGTTCTAATTAATTAGAATATTGAACACAATTTGTCCATGTTACAACATTCTAATATGTAAAATCTAAGTGCAACAATTTGTTTCTTAGACTACAGTTAGAACACATAAGGCTTCTTAAGCCACTGCCTTATGGTACAGAGTGTATTAGTGAATGTCTCTGTGCTGCTACAAATATGTGACCACAGGAATTTCAGAAATGAAAAGCTCATAACGAGTTATAGACCACTATGGCAGGAAAAGCATGGAAGCAGGAAAATGAGGGAGCTGGTCACATGGCATTCGGTAAGGAAGCAGAGAAGGGTAAATACTGGTACTCTGCTGGCGTTCTGTTTTTTAAGTTCAGTATATCAGCTCATAGAAGGGTTCTACCCACAGTCAGCATGGGTTTTTTCAATCCAAATCCAAATGAGTCTGAAATTTGAAGGATGCACAGAACATTTGGGAAGGCGAAGTTTCTGTGTCATTCTGGTACTAAGTATTTTTTCTTTGTAAATTCATGCTCACATTGTAATATAAAAATATTCCCAACTCCTTGTCTGAATTGAGCCAACTAAGCCCTGGAACATTTCAGTTTTGTATATGAAAAAAAAATGGCAATGGACATACACTTGTCCTCAACCACTATTACTGAGCATAAATAATCCAGCAATCAGGAAAAAACACGATTGGGAGGAGGGAAAATCAATCTGATAAACAATGACAGGCACTGAGGATGTGGCAAAGAGGGTAGCCATTCCAAGCCTGATGTGCAGTAAGGGTCTCAAAGCCATATGGAAAGAACCTTTGTAAGGATCTGGTTAGGTACTAGTGTTCATCCTAGGAAACCAGTGAGTTTATATAGCTATGAACAAACAACTTGGCAATGAAATAATGCCTTTCATCCTACAGGGTATAGTGCATGACATAGGAAAGCCAATGCAGGAAATCAAGATCAGAACTTGAAGCATTAATTTTGGAGAATACCGCTTACTATCTCTCTCCTTCTGGCTCATCCTTATCTAGCTTTCTACTATAGTCTAGAACCATCTGTCCAAATGTGGGCTATAATGTGCTATGTCCTTCTTCAGACACATTTGATTCAACTAATCCCTCAATTAATATACCCTTTTTAATTGTCAACTTGGTTGTGTCAAATTGACAATAAAAAGAAATCAGTATAGATCACAGGTGAGAGATTATTCAAATAGGTGTGGGCATTCAGAAAGCAGCTACCCAGGTGAGCTTTCACCCAGAATGGATACTGTGTTTCCCATAGCCACATAATATATGGAACCTTCTTTTGATATTATTAACCAACCTATTTACTCTAATCCTACATATCTAAATGCAATTAGGGCAATTTTAATAAAAATGGGTGGCAGTAGGGAAGTTGTACTATCATGAGTGTTTACTGACCCTCCTTCTTGGAGAGAATGTGAACAGTCTAAAGGCCCCATAGTAAATCACTATCAAATGAGGCATAGCTGATCTCTTTGAAAGTGGAGGTGTTTCTAGGTTTGTGCCATCCTGTTCAAAGAAGTGAAGAAATATGCAAGTAGCAAAGTCACTGGGTCTCTTGTGCAGAAGGAAAGGTGCAAGAAAGAGTATATTCACTGCAAAGTACAGCAGCACCTGAGAGAGATTGGTACAACATTCCTGCTTATAGCCTAAGGCTATGTTTTGTGGGAACATTAAAAGAAGATGGATGCAGAGGGTGGAAATTGAGGATGGTTTTCTGATTTGATCGATAGTCTGGGTAGTGAAAGCCTTTAATTGCTGTTAATGTTATTTCCCGGGATATATCTGATTATAGTAATGTTTATGTTGTCTTAGTCTCTTCTCCTATTGCTGTGATAAAATACTCTGGAAAAAGAAACTTAGGGGCGAAGTTTATTCTGAATGGGAATGGTCCATCATGGCAGAGAATTCAAGGTATGAAATTGAAACAGCTACTCACAATATAACCTCAAGGAAACAAAGCACAATAAATACACAACAGTGCCCAGTTCTTTTCCCAGTTATAAAATCTTGTTCCCAGTAATAAATGGCCCCATCCACAGATCCTCCCTCCCCCTATGATCTCAATTGATATAATCAAGGCTATCTTCCCAGGAGAGCTTAGAGCCTACCAGGTGATGTTTGATTATGTCAAATTTGCAACATTGGTAATCACCCATGTCTGTCATATATGAGCATAAGACTGCAAATAGGAAAATTTCCCCAAAGAGTGATTCAGTTTTCTCTACTAAGAAATGTGTAACTAATAGTTAAGGATAAATTGGTACACTAGATTTGGGATAAGGTTTATGGTAAAATTGATAGATAGGAAATTCCTACAAGTTTCTGGGACCTATAGCAACTGTCAGCAGTTGTTTCATTTGGAGTAGTGAAGTGAAGTTGGATGTCTCATACTGCAATGTGCCTTGAAGGCAAAGGTTAAGTAAATAGTTCATGTTTCCTATATCTGCCATCTTTATACTGCCTGCCTCAATCTTAGACCTTGATTCCATAGGAAAATTCATAAGGTTCAGGGAAGAACTGTAGTGGAAGAGGGTCATCATAGCTCCTAGCCTGAGGGACAGCTGAATCCTGGTCCAGGGAAAAAGGGTCATGAAACCTGTAGGTTAAATGAAGGGACAGGCAAGGACTGGTGGAAGAGCCATATTCAGGAATTTACAGGTAACATTCAAACATTCATCCTTGCAGCCCCCAATCTTGCATTCCCTGAAGCCCTGCAGACTTCAAGGCTTGGATCCATGTCTAACCTGAAGCAACACTGATTTTGTATCAGGTTTTTCAGGGGGCTCTAGTCAATGTTATTGAGTATATTTTCAAATTCTTGGGAACTGTGCTCATTTTCAAAAAAAAAAAACCTTCCCACAATTGAGTCTACCAATTTCCTGTCCTGGAGGAGAAGGGAAGCACAGTTTCCATTTTTTCCTCCAGGAATATGTAGTGGTTTGAAGAGATACATACATACATACATACAGACAGACAGACAGACAGACAGACAGACAGACAGGGGATGGGGTGTTCTCAGTGTTGAGATCACTAGAAATGTTCCTATCCTTCTGTAAACACCTCACTGGATCAGAGGAGACATGAAAGCATTAGCAGGACTAGTTGGAAAGTACAACGAGGATAAAGAGATTAGCAGGAGTCAGAAGTGAACATGATTGAAACTCCTTACACATGCATGAATATGTAAAGTAATAAATGCTTTTTTAAATAGAATATGCTGAGAAAATAAAAGAAAAAAATGATAAGAAAAAAGTTAGGCCAAGATAGGTCAGTAGGTAAAGGCAACTTTTGCCAACATGGACAACCTTTGGAACCCAAAAGTTTGATAGAGAAAACCTATTACTGCACATGTCATCTGACCTCAATAAATGCACACACACACACACACACACACACACACAGTGGCATGTTATGCTCCACTTCAAAATAATTAAATGAATAAAGAAATGTAATTAAATATTTTAAAAAGAAAAAGGCATAAGTTGCTTAAGATTTTCTCTGCACTCTCTGAACAAGTTATAACATCTAAGAACACCCTTGTTTCCAGTCTGTTTGTACCTTAGTAATTAAGTGTTTAGGCATCACGCTTTATAAGGACAATTCTTCCCCTTGGATGATGGATTGCATGATGCTTGTACTTGATAGTCAGAAAATCTTTATTTTCTTTACAGAGGTGGTATATAATCTCCAAATAATTGGACAGCTGAATTTCCTAAATAAAATTTAGTTGTATATCAAATGAAACACGCCACTACAGAAGACCTGGTAATGCTGAATGAGCACATGCCCTGTGAGTCTCAGAATTGAGAAGGGTAGGAGTGGGGCCAAGTGACTATCTAGCTCTTTCCACTCTGGAACACATAACAAAGACACCACACTGAGAGGTGGCAATCATTAACATAGGAAAAACACCTGAAGTACTTTCCAATGCACATAGAGCATCATTAGCATCTCAAATTGATCCAAAGGGAAACATTTACTCCTGGATCCTACCTTGAATCAATTTTTATAAAGTCCTTATCCACATGGAATAAAGTCCACAAATTATTTCACAGAAATCATTGGAGAGTGGATCTTTTACGGAGCTGCAATATTGTGGGGAAGCATTTTCTCTCCTAAAGCATTAGTCACCAGGCTTATGGCTCTGCTGACCCTGCCATTGCCACAGCCTTAGACCACCACTGCTGTTGATTGCTACCCCTTATGCCCAAGTTTGAGACCTGTTTTCCCAGGCTACCTGCTGTGCACAGCCTTGTCTTCTGAGAGCTTTAATGTTTGAACTTTTCCAGCCAGAACAGAGATCTGTGGAACCTACTCATCCCAGTTCCACAGAGGATGACATATATTATTGATTAACCTCTTAACTTATTACACCCTTTCCAATCTATGAACTAACACTGTGCTATCAGTTCTGTCCTTTCCCATCACAACATTCCCACAGCACAAACCCTAATGAAGTCTTTATGCCTAGTGTGTTGTTATTGGCTCTTATACTGAAATTAAATCTTTATACTAAGAAAAATGATTGCTGTTTTATCACACACATCATCATTTTACACTATAAAGATCAACCAGCTTACTACAATTTATTCTGTCTGACAGTTCCTCTTATACTCTTTTGTCAACAACAGGCAGGGCAAAGATGCAGATTCAATATCTTTTTTTTTTTATTTACATTCTAAATCATTTCCCCTTTCGCGTTTCCTCCCTCCCCGAAAGTCCCATAAGCCCCCTTCCCTCCCTCTTTTCTCCATTCAACCCCCTCTCATTTCTCTGTCCTGGCGTTCCCCTACATCCAGTCTTTCCAGGACCAGGGGTCTCTCCTTCCATCTTCATAGAAATCTATTGATATGTGAATTATGTCTAGGGTATTCTGAGATTCTGGGTTAATATCCCCTTATCAGTGACTGCATACCATGTGTGTTCTTTTGTGATTGGGTTACCTCACTAAGGATGATATTTTGTGTACAAATGTGTACATGGATGTGTATATGCTTGGGTGTAGAGACAAGAGGCTGATGTCTGGTGCCAAATTTCAATAGAACTTGACCTTAATTTTGAGATGTGGTTCTTCACTGAAGATAAATCTTGTTGATTCAGCTACACTCCCTGGTCAATAGTCCCAGGCACCTCATTTCCTTTTTCCCAATTCTGGGATTTCTGGAACATGCTGCTATGATTAGCTTGCTACAGGCTTGTACATAAATCAGGTCTTCATGTCAAAGAACTTTACTGACTTATCCATCTCCCCAGCTTCAGGCACTTCTGTTATATGTAGCTTTGTGCTACCCCACCTATGCTCCAGAAATGGGCCATGCTACCAATTTCAAACGAGCTTTGCTTGTATCCATAGATAAAAGACCCACAAATGGTTGTTTATTTTCAACTTGCCTTCTGGGCACAATTGTTAGGTGTGACTATCTCCCACCTAGAAAAGTTTACCCTTACTGATATTCTTTTTTTTTTTTTTTTGGTTTTTCGAGACAGGGTTTCTCTGTGTAGCCTTGGCTGTCCTGGAACTCACTTTGTAGACCAGGCTGGCCTCGAACTCAGAAATCCTCCTGCCTCTGCCTCCCAAGTGCTGGGATTAAAGGCGTTTGCCACCACCGCCCGGCTCCTTACTGATATTCTTATCTCCGCACCTCCCACCTGTTCTAAACTTTAGTTACTAAGATACATCTAGTTCCTGCTAACTGTCCCTGACGACCTGCATGTAGGCCATAGGCCCTCACTCCTTCTGAGACTTCATATGGCTGTTTAGTTCTTCTCTCTCCAAGGCATAGTGAGCTCCCCTCCTCACTTGAGTCTGTATCTTTTCTGCTAGGGACTTGGAATAGTTGCCGATTCATCCTGGCCAGTGATTGGCCCATGGCTTTCTTCATTGACAGATCAAGAACCAATTGGGTAACAGGGCATTAGCATCAGAACCACTCCTACACACTTAAAACTTCACTTGCAAATAACCCTAATAAAAATGGGGTACAGAACTAAACAAAGAATTCTCAACTGAGGAATACCAGATGGTTGGGAAACACCTAAAGAAATGTGCAGCATCTTTAATCATCAGGGAAATGTAAAGCAAAAGAACCCTGAGATTCCACCTCATACCAGTCAGAATAGCTAAGATCAAAAACTCAGGGGACAGCATATGCTGGAGAGGATGTGGAGAAAGAGGAACATTCCTCCATTGATGGTGGGATTGCAAGCTGGTAAATACAATCTGGAAGTCCGTTTGGTGGTTCCTCAGAAAATTGGACACAGTACTACCTGAGGATCCAGCTATATCACTCCTGTATACACTCTAGGTAAACCCAGAAGATGCTCCAAAATATTATAAGGATACATGCTACAATATATTCAGAGTGGCCTTCTTTATAATAGCCAGAGCAGGAAAGAACCCAGATGTCCCTCAACAGAGAAATGGATACAGAAAACATGGCACATTTACACAAAGGAGTACTACTCAGCTATTAAAAACAGTGAATTTGTGAAATTTGCCAGCAAATGGATGGAACTAGAAAATATCATCCTGAGTAAGGTAACCGAATCACAAAAGAACATGCATGTTAGGCACTAGCTAATTTGTGGATATTAGCCCAAAAGCTTGGAATATCCAAGATACAATTCAAAGACCACATGAAGCTCAAGAAGAAGGAAGACCAAAGTGTGGATACTTTGGTCCTTCCTAGAAGGTGGATCAAAATACCAATGGCTCACAGCCAACCCGTGGACTGAGGATAGGGTTCTCAATGGAGAAACTAGAGAAAGGATCCAAGGAGCTGAAGATGTTTACAGCCCCATAGGAAGAACAATAATATGTACCAATCAGTACTCCCAGAGCACCCAGGGACTAAACCAACAACCAGAGTACACATGGTGGCACCCATGTCTCCAGCTACATATGTAGCAGAGGATGGCCTTTTCAGACATCAATGAGAGGAGAGACCATTGGTACTGTGAAGTCTGGATTCCCCAGTGTAGCAGAATGCCAGGTCAGGAAAGGGGGGGTTGTTTAGCAGAGGGAGGGGGGGATGGGATAAGGGGTTTTTGGAGGGTTAATAAGGAAAGGTGATAACATTTGAAATATAAATAAAACAAATATCTAATTGTAGAAAGTTTTTTAAAAAGAAATTTTGTTATGACACTTCAGGTGACTGATTTGTAGATCCATCTTAAAGCTCTGTTTCAATATATGAAGGGGAAGATGTACACCACAGGTAAGTCCTTAAGGGAAAATTAAACTGATGTGAAATGTGATGGACAAATAGTGCCCCCTCTACTTCAGATTTACATATTGAAGCCATTACTCTCAATGTAGCTACTTTGGAAGCAGGACCTTATGCGTACAAACAGTTGTTAGGTAAAGATATAAATAAGCAAAAAGATAGTGAAATGTCAGGAAGGCACCATTATAACACAGCTATCTCTACAAAAGGAAGCCTCAACATAGACTTATTCATTGGAAACTTGACCCTCTAGGAATGGATAAACATGTCTATGGCTTAAGCCATTCAGTCTGTGGTATTTTGTTATGACATCCTCTGAAGTACTGCATAAAATATTTACTAGTTTGAATGAATAAATGAATGGATGATGATGAAAAAATAGCACAGTGGACTAAGTGCTTGTTCTACAAATATGAAGACCCTGGGTTGTCTTCGCTTCCACTGAAAACAAGAGTGACAGTAGTCACCTGCAATGTCAGCCTTAGTGACAAGCAGGCAAGTGGATCCAGGAGGCTAACTTGCCAGCCAGCCTAAATGAATTAGCAAGATCCAGGCTCAGTGGCAGAAACTGCCTCAAAAATTAAGGTGAAAAACAACAGAAGATGATCCCCAAAGTTGACATCTGGCTTCCTTCCATATATGCACAAGAATGTGTGCATGAATGCGTGTTTCTTGCCCTGTGGATCTGCTTTACACAAGGTTCTTGTCTTGTGTATCTGTAGGTTTAGAATGTTCATTGTCTACCTGATTCTGAATCTAAATGATCCAGGAGAAACTTGAAGTAATAGACTGATGCTGTGAAGTATTAACTAATAACTTCTTTAGTGAATATTAACTTACACAAAGTAGAATTTAGCTAAAGGAGAGGAGTTTTTAATAGTAGTAGTACACTAACCAGGCTTGTTAGGAGATGTAAGAAAGAGACGTTTGTGGCATAATTGAAGTTTCCAGTTGCTGACAACTTTTCTGCTATTGCTTATTCACCAAGATTTCCCTTCAGTTAGACTCAAACACCACAAGAGGAGACAAGCTTGACTTACAATCTGCCGTAAGGACAATCCCCATATGAAAGAAAAAAATCATGCCTCTAAGGGACATCTCAAGGGTAAAGCACTAGTCACAAACACCCTTTCCTCTCATATACTTGAATCAGTGAAAGCATTATTCAGCTTTGTGGGCAAGATAATTCCCATAACAAGTATTTGTAAAGAACAGCATTAGTGTGCTTACGAAATGATTCTGACAGTATATTTGCTGTATAAATCCCCCAGTTGCCCAAGTGGCTAGACTTGCAGATATCTGTCATTATCTAAATTGATCACAGTGTAACCTGGGGCTGGGATCTGAGACAGACTTAAGAATGACAGCATATGTGGAATTCATCAGCCTAAAGTGTACATAAATTTTCTATCATGGCTGATCTTCATTGAGCATCAGCCAGACCCAGACTCAGACTACATGAAAGAGTTTATGCTTGTTTGTTTGTTCGTTTGTTTTGTCATCTCTAAGCGTGCAGTTATTTTTTTCATTGGGAAGGCATAGCATTCCTGTAACACAAGTAATCCAACACTGGGAGGACAACTTAATTTCCAACCTCTTACTATGTACTTGGTGAACTACACCCTGCTTCTGAATTGCTGAATTGAAATTCGTTATTCCATTGCTCAGCTGGTTTTCTCTGGAATGGAACCTTGGGTTTGCTCTTAGTATTGACAAAGCACATTTGATCTTTGCCTTCATAAATGTGCATGTCCTATATACTGGTTGTTCCTTCCCCAACTAACCTACTTGATATTGTACTAAAAGTACCATGAATTGTATTTTATCAGCTGTTGTAGGGAGACTTTTACTTGGGTTATAATAAGAGGTTGTCTTGATAGCATACCTACTAGCCATGAAAACTAGAATAGAACCATACAGTGGAATCCAGGTCTATGGTGATTGTACTGGAGGTATTGACACTCCATAGTAGATAAGGATTAGCCATTTCTCTTTCCTCAGGTTTGTGCCATTAATCTAGTTGACTTACAATATCCAGACAAGAATGTGTCCTGTCATGGACTACAAAGATGTGGCTCTTTCTGATTGGAAGAAACATTCACCCTAGCAATTATGTTTGTTGAGCCTGAAGTTCTTAATTTTTTTATTATTATTTTCTAAGTTTTTTTTTATTTGCATTCAAAATCATTTCCCCTTTCCCATTTCCTCCCTCCCTGAAAGTCCCATAATCCCCCTACCTTCCCTCTTTTCCCCATTCAACCCCCTCTCGCTTCTCTGTCCTGGCATTCCCCTACAACCAGTATTTCCAGGACCAGGGGTCTCTCCTTCCATCTTCTTGGAATGCTATTGATATGCGAATTGTGTCTAGGGTATTCCGAGATTCTGGGTTAATATCCTCTTATAAGTGACTGCATACCATGTGTGTTCTTTTGTGATTGGGTTACCTCACTAAGGATGATATTTTCAAGTTCTGACCATTTCCTAGGAATTTCGTGAATTCATTGTTTTTAATTGCAGAGTAGTATTCCATTGTGTAAATATAACACATCTTCTGAATCCATTCCTTCTTTGAGGGACATCTGGGTTCTTTCAACTCAAGCAAGTCATTAGCCTTCCTATACTCAAAGGATAAGCAGGCTGAGAAAGAAGTAAGAGAAATGATACCCTTAACGATAGCCACAAACCATATAAAGTATCTTGGTGTGACTCTAACCAAACAAGTGAGTGATCTGTATGACAAGAGTTTCAAGTCTCTGAAGAAAGAAATTGAAGAAGACCTCAGAAGATGGAAAAATCTGCCATGCTTGTGGATTGGCAGGATTAATATAGTAAAAATGACCATCTTGCCAAAAGCAATATACAGATTCAATGAGATCCCCATCAAAATCCCAACTCAATTCTTCATAGAGTTAGAAAGAGCAATTCAAAAATTTATCTGCAATAACAGAAAATCCAGGATACCTAATATTCTCAAGAGTAAAAGAACTTCTGGGAGAATCAGTATCCTGGGCCTCAAGCTGTACTACAGAGCAATGGTTTTAAAAACTGCATGGTATTGGTACAGTGACAGGCATGTAGATCAATGGAACAGAATTGAAGACCCAGAAATGAATCCACACTCCTATGGTCACTTGATCTTTGACAAAGGAGCTAAAACCATACAGTGGAAAAAAAGATAGCCTTTTCAACAAATGGTGCTGGCTCAACTGGAGGTCAACATGCAGAAGAATGCAAATGGACCCATCCTTATCTCCTTGCACTAAGCTCAATTCCAAGTGGATCAAGGACCTCCACATAAAACCAGACACACTGAAGCTAATAGAAAGGAAACTAGGGAAGAACCTTGAACATATGGGCATAGGGGAGAATTTCCTGAATAGAACTCCAATAGCTTATGCTCTAAGATCAAGAATTGACAAATGGGACCTCATTAAATTACAAAATTTTTGCAAGGCAAAAGACACTGTCAAAAAGACAAAGCAGCAACCAACTAACTGGGAAATGATCTTTACCAACCCTACATCCGACAGAGGGCTAATATCCAGTATATACAAAGAACTCAAGAAGTTAAACTCCAGAGAGGCAAGTAACTCTAATAAAAATGGGGTACAGAGCTAAACAGAGTTCTCACCTGAAGAATATCTAATGGCTGAGAAGCACCTAAAGAAATGTTCATCATCCTTAGTCATTAGGGAAATGCAAATCAAAACAACCCTGAGATTCCATCTCACACCAGTCAGAATGGCTAAGATCAAACACACAGGAGACAGCAGTTGTTGGCGAGGATGTGGAGAAAGAGGAACACTCCTCCACTGCTGGTGGAATTGCAAGCTGGTGCAAGCACTCTGGTTTTTTTTTTTTTTTTTTTGAGACAGGGTTTCTCTGTGTAGCCCTGGCTGTCTTGGAACTCACTCTGTAGACCAGGCTGGCCTCGAACTCAGAAATCCTCCTGCCTCTGCCTCCCAAGTGCTGGGATTAAAGGCGTGCGCCACCACCGCCCGGCTGTGCAAGCACTCTGGAAAGCAGTCTGGCGGTTCCTCAGAAAACTGGGCATGACACTCCCGGAGGATCCGGCTATACCACTCCTGGGCATATACCCAGAGGCTTTACCTGTGTGCAATAAGGACACATGCTCCACTTTGTTCATAGCAGCCTTATTTATAAGAGCCTGAAGTTCTAAGTGAAGACAAAGAATATGTATAAACACATTTTATGGGAGTTTTTATTATTATTAAGGTCTCCAGTTATGATCTCTTTAGGCTCAATAATTTGTTCTTAAAAGAGTTTCTGTTTTTTAATCTGTACATGTTTATTGTTATAACTTGAAAATAAATCACTGGACTTGGCATAAAAAAATAAATACCACTCAATTTGCAGTTTTTATTTCTTTACCTGCTTTCTCAACTGCAAATGATGTTTGTAGATTAAAAGGAACTAGATGGTTAATTGAATGTTGGGTTATGTGCCTACTTCAGGAGATCATCATCCATGATAGGGTAGGATTTTGCAATGACACAGCTCTTGAGGTCTGATGTGCTCCTGTAAGTAATCCCTCATGTATAATCTCTAAACAAGTCTGATAAACTCATTTGTCTCACCAAGTTCAATTGACCAATTAGAGGAGTTTGTTTTTCCCTAGGAAACTAATAAAAACTTCAGTTTCTGCTGTGCCGTAGATGTTCCCTTGTGCCTTTAAATGAATACTCAGATGATCTGTTATCGTAGATGTCCATAGAAGTCACTAGATCACTTATTTGCATTTGGGAAAGAGGGAAAGAAAGGCCAGGTACCACATTCTAGAACTTGCTCCATTAGGCTAGCAGTTGTATGCACATGTAGCCAAATGCCCTCAAGAGATGTGCACATGAATCTTGAGTATTCAGGTATTCATCATTTTCAGATTATGATTTTTTCAAACACAGATGGATCCACCTTATATACTCTTGTGCAGAAGCTTTCAAGAGATAAATATGCAATGTACCCATGGTAGGAGCCATTGAAAGGTCCGACCAAAACTTTGAGGGTGTTATGGAATTACAAACCACAGAAAAAAGATGACTAGAGACTCAATTCAAATTGTAAGTAGTTGAGTTTATTTGAAAATGCTAGGAAGTCAACAGCTTTAAAAATAAGTAGCAGGTATGCACCCAGAAGGGGCTAAGGGAAGGATTTTCTTTTCTTTTTTCTTTTTTTTTTTTTGGTTTTTCGAGACAGGGTTTCTCTGTGTAGCCCTGGTTGTCCTGGAACTCACTTTGTAGACCAGACTGGCCTTGAACTCAGAAATCCTCCTGCCTCTGCCTCCCAAGTGCTGGGATTAAAGACGTGCACCACCACCTCCTGGCAGGAAGGATTTTCAAATAAGGGGAACACAATTTTCTTATTTCTGTGGAATTTGAACAGAAATAAATCATGATAAACTGCTTCATTTCCTTTAGCTACATGAGATGCTGTCACTTTCTGAGGGTTAAAAGCTGTATTATTTCCCTTAAGATGGTGGTGATAGGATATTAGAGAAACCAGAGCAAGTTGTTAATTATAGTAGCTACACCAGCCTGCTACAGATTGGTTAAAGTTCATCTTTCTAGAATTTAGACCAGAGGTCAATGGCTACTAATGACCTAGCACAGAATGTATATTCCTCATCCACCCACAGTATAAAGCAGCAAATAGTAAAACTCATAACTAAGAAAACAGATGCTCCATTTAGGAAAAAATTATTCCGGAAATTTTTATTACTGTTTGTTTCTATAGACCATTAATATATTTCAATACAGTTTTCAATTACATGTGGTGAAAAATGCAGATTGTCTAAAGGAATTGAAAATAACTGACAAGGCATCTTTTGGGCCTCAATGACCCATACAAATATGGGTAATCATCTCCATCCTCATCTTCATCAAAACACATTCTACTCATGCCAGAAAGATGATCTGTGACTACGATAGACAAAGGCACTGATTTTTACAAATTGCACATTCTATTAGTGAGGGTAATTAAGAAAATAATTTGACAAGTTATCAGAATCATAAGTAATTATAGTTATTGTGCAACAAAATAGAAATACCCTGTGAATGGAGGGCTCAATATTTTAGCAACTGACTCGGACTAGAGGTCCAAGATAGTTTCTTCAAAATGATGATATTGCGCTATGCTAACATCTTGCACAGAAAAATGGATTAAATCAAAAGGGGGATTGGAAAAGTAGCATAACAGATGGAACAGACCAAGAGAAAACTCAGAACCAAGCCCAGCATATTAAAGGAGGCTGGGGAGAAGTTCTCAGGCATTCATTCCCATTCTCAGTTGGACTGAGATAGTGAAAAACTGAGTGTTGGGATCAGATCCCTCTCTGAAAACAAGACACAATATACAGTTATAGAACAAACTGGTAACTGATGGTCAGGGATAATATTGCTAACTTGACAGGACCACAAATCTCTTCAGAAAAAAGGCTTCTGTTCACTAAGTATTTCTTTGAATATAACCTAGGTCATTACATCACTCATTATTCATTCAATTCTCATACCCTACTTCTGAGAGGAAATACAAGACTCTGTCTCTTAGTAAATTAAGAACTGGCAAATTACTTTATTCCTAGCTATGACATGTTCATAAAAGAACGGCATGCTGTTAATGTTCATGTACCTTACTGAATTGTACTGATTCTACCAATAGTAGATCATGCCTATTACAATAATCATTGTTGCATGTCTTCTCAGTATGTACTGGTTATATCTTGTTATTAATCCCTAAGCAGTAAGAATAGCCAATATTCACATGGCATTTTCACATAAGACACATTCTAAATAATTCAAAGCTAATTTGAAGTGTATAGAAAGATATGTAAAGGCTATATACAAATAATACTCTTGAGAATCAATGACATTGTAAAACTACAAGGGAAGGATAGTGACCACAATTCACAGTGCACAGCTCTACAGCCAACCTTGACATAAGTCAATTCATTTCAATGGTGAAAGATAAGGGATACCCGAACTTCTCTGTCATGAATGAAGTGTCTCCCCTTGGTGCCCAGTTGACAGAGGTGTGTGTGTGTGTGTGTGTGTGTGTGTGTGTGTGTTTATTTGTTGTGTATGTGAATGCCATGTTTCATGTATGTTTATATAGTGCATGCATGTGATGCACTACATGGATGGAGAAGCCCATGTGGATGCAGATAAAGTTTAAGACAGGATACCTGATGCCTTTATGGCTTTCCTTCTTTCACTGAACTGGAAGCTCACTATTTTGTCTCAGCTAATTGAACAGTGAACTATTAGGGTTTACGTTCTTCTGTCCCCTAATGCAGGGGATATAATCACCCAGAGCTGTGCTCAGCCTTTTAGAAACTCAAGTGCCCATGCTTGTATACCCAGCTCTCTTACTCACTGAGCGGTCTTTCAGCACTGAAAAGAATTTTTAAAAAAATCATACTTGGCTCCATATGGACAAATGTTACTGGTTGTGTGTTATTCCAGAGATGCCAGTGTTCACCACTTCTCCATAGTAACAACCATGTGCTACAACCTTCCTATAGGCTCTGTATGATTTCTTTATTTTTTAATTATTCATTTAATTTTAAGAAAGGATATTATGCATATCATGCTATCTTTGAATTCATTATTTAGTCAAAAATGACTTGGAACTTCCGATATTCCTGCATCCAGCTCCCATGATCTAGAGTTATAACTGTGTACCATCATGTCTCCTTTATACGACAGTGCCGAATGAACCCAGGGTTTTGTGAATGAAAATCAAACAATCTACTGACTAAGCCACATTTTTAACCCAACAATTACTTTAACTTTAATTGGTATATCTAAACTATATGTGTATGTATGTACACACACACACACATACACACACACATATATACACATATAAACATATATATGATAATGATAGAGAAAGAAAGAAAGAAAGTAAGAAAGGAAAAAGAAAAGAAAGAAAGAAAGAAAGAAAGAAAGAAAGAAAGAAAGAAAGAAAGAAAGAAAGAAAGAAAGAAAGAAAAGAAAGAAAGAAAAACAAAAATCAGGGCTCATGTATTTAAGGTGGAACTCAAACTTGCTATGTGTCCAACGATGACCTTCAACTCCTAATCTTCCTTCTTCCATGTCCAAAGGACTAGGATAATAGGTATTTTCTACAACACCCAGTAGATGAAATACTAGGGATCAAACCTGAATATCATGCATTCTTGCCAGGCAGGCTGCTGGACAAGATTCATTATCAGTTTTTGCTACGAATTTTTTCTTCAAATTTATTTTTGTTTAGTTTATGTGTTTGTGTGTATTTGTATGGTGGTGTGCATGTGTGTGTATGGGCATTAGGTACATGCTGTGGAGTGGTTGTAGATCTGAGAAAGTACATCTTTTATGTGAGTTCAGAGGAATGAACTTGGGTTTCCAGACACACCAAGCTAGCTAGCACTTACCCACTGAACCATATCACCCTCCTTCTACCCTGATTTCTAACATGATTATTATCTGCCTACCTAGCTGCTGGAATTTATTGTTTCCATTTCCTTGGGCACATGTAGCCAATTCCTATGCTGCAAATTTAAATCAAACAAGATGTGCTGAGACTTTTATTGACGATTTTATGTAACAAGTTGAATTTCCAGAAGGCTCAAACAAAATTAATTGAAAATTAAAGCTTAGAAAATTTAAATCACTCACTATTTAAATGGGCTTAAGAAGTAACTAGAAGAAGAAAACCAGGATCAGTTTGTTTGATTTATGAAAAATGAAGCTAAGCTGAATTGAGGCTGTAAATGCTGGTCCTTGACCTGTGGTTTGTTTTCTAAATGAAGTATTAGTTGCTTTACTGCATTGGGGATTAAAAAATAAACACACTTGTGTATAAATATAAAATTGGCACATAAAAGTATGGGAAATCCTCATATAGACTTGCAAAAAAGATTTTGTGAAAGAAAAAAGAGAATCAGTCTGGTCAGATATTTCAGCTTAAGGTCCCAATGACCAAGATGTGCAAGAGCTCAGCTGTTTTGATTTGCTGAGTCAGGAGTCTTGTTTGGACACAGAGTAGGAGCATAACTGATCAAGGTTGGTGAAGCTGAGTAAATTGGATTTATTGTGCAGAGAGCCTACCATGTGATACAGATACTCAGTAGGCATGGATTAGTCACTTCAGAGGAATTGTTGGCTTAAGAGTTGGAGCAGGAGTTAGAGACTGCCTGATGCTAAAAGACATCTGCCAAGTCAATTTAGCTGAGATTATAAGATATCACCTCTATATTCTGATTTGCATTTCACATGGGCCTTTGAAGTAGTATGGAAAATCTGCTTTTGCATACAGCTATCCATTTTTCCAAGTTAACAGAAGCAGAGGGAAAGCTAGAGATAATGTTGTCAAGTTGGCAATTGAAAGCATTTATGGTACACGGTGGAGCCTCCTAAAGCATGGTGCCATGTCTCCACATGTCTCCAAGGTCTAAATACTCTGTAACTGATATACATTTTATCAGTGACCTATTGGCCTGCTTCTCCCCAGTCAGTTCCCTACCAGGACAAATCAGCTATAAGAAGACAAGAGGAGCTCTGGGGAGAGTCAAATAAACACTCATTCCTCAAGGAAGGGCTCAGTTCTATTCCATAGGTAGATCTAATGCCCCTGGAACAAAAATATGAAGATACAAGACATTGTAAATATTCTCTCTCTCTCCCTCTCCCCATCTATCTCCCTCTCCCCATCCCTGCTCTCTCCCTCTCCCCTCTCCATCTCTCTCCCTCTCCCTCTCCCTCTCCCCTTCCCATCCCTCTCCCTCTCCCCTTCCCATCCCTCTCCCTCTCCCTCTCCCCTCCCCATCCCTCTCACTCTCTCTCCTCCTCATTGTGTGTATGTGTTTGTGTGTGTGTGTGTGTGTGTGTGTGTGTGTGTGTGTGTGTACTGAAGACTAGAAGACAATTCAGAAATTGGTTCTATCCTGGCACCATGGTATCTCAGGATAAAACTCATGCAGTCAAACATGTACAATGATAGCTTTTACCTTCTGTGCCACCTGTGGGCACCCCATTACATTTTTCAGACAGGATCTCTCCTTGAACACAAATTTCATAATTTCAACTTAAATAACTGCCCAGTGAGCTTTTGGTAATCACCCATATCCATCCCAATACTGAACCTTCAGGCCATACATGCTCAGATTTGATGGGGTACTGGGGATTTGAACTGAGATATTTTTTCTTTCCTAGCAAGTGCACATACTCACTGAGCCATCTTTTTAGAACAAACATGTGCTTCTTACTTTACAAGGGGAATGGAGGGCTAGATTACAAAGTGTATCTGTTTCAGGCAGTCTTTATCTGCAAAGGATTTGAATTACTTACCAAATTTTTATAAACAGTAAAATTAGGTAACTCTACCCACCATCAGAAATAAAGTTCATTTGTAAAGTAGTTCTTACGCCCTTGTGTTGGCATTATATAAGAAAATAAATGATGCACATGGAAATCTCTGATATAAGTGGTGCTTGTATTCAAACACATGCATGTATGTCTGCCCTCACATATAACTGTGTAACTGTTTATTTCCTGAATCAGGAAGAAGAGTGAAAGAAGTGGCTATCCTTACTGAGAAAAAAAAGAAACAATTCTTATATTTGGCTAGTATGGACAGTGGGTACGGTTACACTTTCCTATCAATAACCTTTATCTCTCCATCCCCCTGAAGGAAAGGTCATGACTGACTAGAACCATAACTTTGCATTAAAGCTTCATTCCCTCCCTTATTCCACATTCCCCTTCACTGGAAAGACTCCCATCTTAAAGAGCCCTTGGAGGCAGAGAGAAAAGAACACAAGCTTCATCAATTTCCCTAATGGCTCTTTCAGAAAGTTTTTGTTAAAAGAACTTTATATTTTTAGATCTCTTAAAATAATGTTCCTATTAGAGGGTTGGCAAGGGCCACTTGGGATTTAGAGAAACTTTCATTAAGAAAGATTGTGAATGATTTCAATGTCAGTGTCAAGTTTCTTCAAAGAGCTTGACTTCAGAGCTACAAAGTAGTAACCTGTCTCACTCAGCAATTAACTACACTGATAGCCAATTCCCTGGCTTGACTGTTTGAATGAGAATGGCCCCGTAGGCTCATATGTTTGAATTCTTGGTCCCTATGTGGCAGAACTGAGGGATTTAGGAGATGTGTCCTTGTTGGCATTGGTGTGTCCTTGGAGGAGGTGTGTCATGAGGGGTGGGCTTTGAGCCAGGGTTAAGCTCTGTGGTTGTAGAAGACCACATTAAGGTCTCTGCCTGCTTGCTGCCATGCTACAACCATGGCAGTCATGGACTCATTCTCTGAAACTATAAACAAGCTTTCATAACTTGCTTTCTTTCGTACATTGTATAGGTCATGATGTCTCTTCACAGAAACAGTAAAGTAACTAAGATTGGAGGAAAGAAGCTTTCTGATACAGGCTTATGTTACAGTCCTTATTGTGATAGTCCTTGATCCAAGAACAGATGACCATGTTGCCAGAAAGACAACACCTCTTCCCTGCAGCATTTCTATAACCTTGCTGCTTCACTTTTTAATAAGAGAGATGTCCTATTGTCAGAACAACTTGACTTCCCATGGCAAAGAGAGGTGGTGAACAGATAGCTCCTAGCTGGCATCAGAAACCAGCCATACCTGCCACTATTCCACTTCCCAAATTTTTTTTTAATTTTGGAGCTTCCTTGTACATTTCTCTCTACAAGGGAAGCCTTACTCTAACCCACGCATATTTTTTAAGTTACATTCCGTATTGCAGAGATAAAATACCTGGCAATAAGCAACTTAGGGAGTGTCAGTGCACTATTGATATGAAGAAATACCATGTGGAAATTCATATAAAGGAAAGAGATTAATTAGTGGCTTGAGTTTAGTCCATTATCATGGCATAGAACATAACAGTGGACATGATGTTGGAGTAGTAGCTGAGAACTTCATATCCTGATGTACAGGCAGAGAAAAAGATGGAGAGGAATAGAGTGGGAGAGGAGAGAGAGAAGAAGGAGGGAGAAGGAAGATGGAGAGGGAGAGGGAGAGGGAAGAGAGACATGGCAAGGGTCCCTGTAAGACCGCACTTTCTCCAACAAATACATACTTCCCAAATCCTTCTAATACTTTCAGTCAGTTCCAATCCTTGGTGGCTATGCCTTCAAATATGTGATCCTATGGAGTCCATTATTATTCAAACCACCTGAGGGAATAAGGTTTCAGTTTGAAATTTCAGGAGATACTATCTGTCATGACAAGGAAGATAAGGTAGCAGGTCAGCCACATTGCATCTGTAGTCAGGAAACCTACATAGATGAATGCTAACACTAAACTTCCTTGTATCTTCTTATTCAGCACAGAACCTTAGCCTATGTAATGCTACCGCCCCAGTTTTGGCTGTATTCCCATCTCAGATAAAACAGTTAGAAACTTCCTCAGAGGCAAGTCCACAGGTTTGTCTCCTGTGTGAATCCTGTCAAGTTGATAGTCAAGATGAATACTCTCAGACATCAGGATGACACTCTAGAATAAGTTTGTTTCAACTCCTGTCAAATGCATGACTCATGTACCAAATATGCATAAATGTTTGTTTTATGTAGTCAAAACCATTTATAAATTGACTTTTTGTCTAGTATTTCATACATTTTGTACTTGTGGGTATTTAATTGCATGTACCACATTCAAAGTGATTCTGAGACTAGTGATGCATTCCATGATGAATAATGAGATAAACTCTGAAGGAAATGAGTGCTTGGCCTAAGGTAAAATGAACAGTTCCTTAAAGGGAGTTGGGCTGAACCAGGACTAGGTGAACAATCACTCCAGAGTCTGATATCTTTTACATCTACTAACATCTGCTCCTTGGAGGAAAGGCTGCAGGAGCAGGCTTACCACATTGCTAGATTGTATGGATGCATAATGGACTCCAAAGGGCACCTGCTGAAATTGCTGGGTCCCTGAACAAAGGGTTATATCCAGGACATATGGGGATAGTTTATTAAGAAGGTGAAAGGGAAGTAGGGCCCTGGAGATAGGGAAAGTTCAAGGTTAATGTGCCCTCAGCCAGAGTCTGATAATTCACTGATTATATGAAATGAGCTCTCTTTCTCCTGCATTTGAGGACCAGTTTTTTTCTCACCAAGTTGTTTTGTTCAGTTATTGTTTTCTGCTAATTTGTTTTTTTCATAACAGATATATAAAAACAATAAATCACTCTTATTTCGAAATTGAGAAACAAAATTTATCAAATCATAGAAAATATTACAGAGGAAGTAATTATAATTGTCCTTGGGTATGTCAGGAGTCAGATTACTCATTAATGCATGTTTGTCTCTTAACAATCTTAATGATTGATTCCTAAATACTCAGAGTGATAAGAACAAAATAATAAAGGGATCAGGTAGAAACATGAAGGGGTACAGTAGTAAAAAGGTAAGACATGGATTTAGAGGCTTTAATATGGCAAAGTTTAAAAAAAAAGGCAATAAATCCCGAATATCTGTATATATGTCAACAGTCACATAGTGAAGCAGGATGGACATTTAAGGAGCTAGGTAAAAGTGTCATATTGACAATCATGGCAGACCATTAATTTTTTTTTCTGTGACTTTACTGTGCCACTTATCTCTCCTGTAGAATTCTTATCTATAAAGAAGACACTAAGGATATGATTATAGCAAATACTAAGGTGTAAAATGATAAATGTGACCACCCATTGTTGACCTTAAGCCTTCACATGCACGTACACACGTCTGAACACACCACACACACACAGAGAGAGAGACAGAGAGTCAGAGAGAGAGAGAGAGAGAGAGAGAGAGAGAGAGAGGGGGGGGGAGAGGGGGAGAGGGAGAGAGGGAGAGAGAGAGAGAGAGAGAGAGAGAGAGAGAGAGAGAGAGAGAGAGAGAGATTAATGACAGCAAGAATTTTATGTTCAGCAGAGGATGTGGACATAGACCCTGGGAGACAGTGTGTGGTGGAGAGCTTGTATTCAATGGCACACTGACCCTACATACTTCAACCTCTTTTATCCCTTAAAGAAATAACAGGAATGGAATTACATTTGAGAAAATCTATGTTTAGCAGCATAGTTCTAGACTTAAATGTGTTTTTATATCTAGAATACCAGGGTTTTTGTTTGTTCACTTATTATATTTTGGTTATTTTGGTTTTGTTTTGTTTGGAAGAATATGTCTCTCTTATATCTATTATTTTTTAATATATATTTTTTTATTTTCATTCATAAGTTTATATCATTTGCACTCCACGCTCTTCTCAGTTCAAGTCTAACCATGCTCTCTATAATGTGTGTATGTTTATAAATGCAACTTGAAAAATTTCATTTAGTTTTTTTCATATGTATGAGTTTTAGGGTGGCTGCATGGAATTGGCTAATCTATCAAGTCGCTTGTAACTGAAAAAGCCTAATTCTCCTCTCCTAGCTTTTCATCCAGGGGTGAGAATCTTTCAGTTTCTCTCATCTACAAAGGCACACCAAATGGTGTCGCTACTGTTCAGGTCTTGTTTAGACAAGAACATTATTGTGATTTCATGGGTGCAACTTCCCTGTCATATATAGAAGATGTGTGCATACAAGACTGTCTCAAAATACATGTCCAAATCCTCTGGTTCAAATCTTACAGCTCCCTCTTCCACCATGGCACTAGAATGTTAGGTGTAGGTATTGCATTGGAGATGTGTATATTTGGCTGTCACATAATTGTCAGTATGTTCTCTGTAATTTGGCCAGTTTTGGATTTCTGTAATGGCCATTTTGTGCTCCAAAAATAAGCTTATTTGATGAAGAATGAGAGCTATACATACATGTGAATTTAAGGATAAATATTTAGACTGCAGTTGAGAATTACATAAGTTTTGGAATGTGACAATAGAAGGTTTTCGTCTCAGGTCCATTACATCAGTCGTAGGTAATTGCCTAGGTTTATTGTATTAGGTGTAGATTTCCCATTTATTGAGAGATCCTTAACTCTAATTTTTTGACTGTTAGTTACCCATGAGATATAAGTGCCACTGTGTATACTCTTGGGTATGTGTTTATGCTCATTGTGTTTTGCAGGTTTTAGAGCTGAGTAGGTCTTTTGACTGATTTTTTTTCCTTGGAAGCATGACTAACAATTGTGGGTATAAGAGCCAGATAACAGAGTGAAAGCTTCCAGATCAGGTACAGCTTTAATCCTACAAGTTCTATGTCTGAAGTGTGTAATATCTTTAGCAATTCCAGCATTCTTATGGTGAAAGAATACCGCAGAAACTCATGGACCAGGTATCTTGTCACAAACAATGACAGACAAAAAAAGACCTACCTCAAACATGGTGGAGGTTAGGGATGAACATATGCGATTATCCTATTCCACACATTTGTTGTGGCATCGGTGCATGTCTATGCATGTGTTCATGAAGGCACAGGCAATGTGCCAGCACATGTGCTCACACATGCATATTTGTGCGCATATATATGCACTCACATATACTTCATAGGTTATTTGCTTCCCATGCACTCACATACATAGTTATGCTATCTGTCTATCTATCTATCTATCTATCTATCTATCTATCTATCTATCTATCTATCTATCTATCTATCTAACCATCGCAACCTCTATCTTCATACACACACACACACACAGAGAGAGAGGGAGAGAGAGAGAGAGAGAGAGAGAGAGAGAGAGAGAGAGAGAGAGAGAGAGGAAGATCAAATGATTAAGAAGAGGTGCTGTCATTTTCACAGTGCCCCTTTAGTGAATACCCCTTTCACTTAATTACTAAGTGAATATTTAATTCTTCAGTATAATTACTACTTTCAGTTTGGGACTGCCACTTCATACTTGAGCATCTGAACTGGTGAACAGAGAGACAGGGAACCTTTACATTGAGGCAGATGCCCTTGTTTTCATTTGTTTCATACTGCTGTCTGTGATGTGATGGTTTGTAATTTTTAGGTCCCTGACCTAAATCTATATTTGAAAGCTGTAGTTTGGCTGGATTGATTTTTAAGAAGGCTTGGGGTTTAATTGTATTTTTTTGGAATCACAGAAAGAATATGGAATTCCCATGTGAGGGAATATTAGAAAACTCACAAAAATTTCAGTTACTTACAGAGAGAAATCAATTCTTGGAAGGGTAGTGGCAGATAATTTCTGAATGTACTTGCTGTATAGTACTGTGTATCTGTGCAAATATTTCTCATTAAATACGATGTGCCATGTGAAGAAAGCATAGATTGAACAGAGAGAAAGTGACATTTGAAATATGCTGAAAATTAATTTGCATGAAATGACAGGCTTGTCATCTGTGTGATTTCTGGGGCAATTACTGGATGGATTCTCAGGCTATCTCACATACTAGCCTTTTTAGTACATAAAGACATAATCACAAGGCTGGAAGACAAGTTTGCTAAATGTGATAATTAGCAGCAGTATAAAAGGTAATCAAGGAAGTTAAGGAAATACTTCTGCTAAACTGCTTGCCTGGCAGCACTAGGTTTGTATTTCAATTCTTATGATCTGTTGAAAAATATCAGGCATAGTATTTGATTCTTATAATCTCAGTACTGAGGATATGGAGATAGGTAGATCCTTAGGGATCACTGCTCAACCAAAGTGACCTAATTGATGAGCTACAGGCCATCAAGGATGGCTAGCTCATAAAGCCATGAAGAAGGATGGCCCTGAGGCTCTCTCTCTCTCTCTCTCTCTCTCTCTCTCTCTCTCTCTCTCTCTCTCTCTCTCTCTCTCTCTCTCTCTCTCATTCTCTCCATACACACACAGACTGAACAAAATGTAGCATTAATTGTTAATATCTAAAATGGTTTTCAAAGTAAAACAAAGTAAAATTCCCTGAAAATAATTTTCATTTGTCCAACTGAAATGATCAAACTTTTCTTTAGATGTGGGACATGGGGAGAGCATCACCCTTAAATATACTGTGTAGATATTAATTTGACAATATCCTCTGAACTTTGCAAAGATACCTCCTCTGATACAGAAACATCACTTTTGAAAATGTGTTGCAGAGAAAGGACCCAAGGAGCTGAAGGGGTTTGCAGCTCCACAGGAGGAACAACAATATGAGTCACACAATACTTCCAGAGCTCCCAGGGACAAAATATCAACCAAAGATTACACATGGAGTTACCCATGTCTCCAGACACATAGGCAGCAGAATATGGTCTTGTTAGACACCAAAGGTAGGAGAGGTTCTTAGTCCTGGAAAGACGTGATGCCATAGTGTAGAGGAATACCAGGACAGGGAAGCGGGCGGGCGGGGGCAGAGTTGATTGTGGAAGGGGAGATGGCTTAAGGGATTTTTGGGGGAGGGGAACCAGGAAAAGGGACAACATTTGAAATGTAAATAAAGAATATATCTAATAAAAAAAGAAAGATTATGTATTGTAGAAATATACTTCATGTGGGCAGAACATGGAACAAATCAGTGGATAATACTGAATGCGATAAGCAAAGATTTGAAGGAAACCTAACATGTTTTGGGAGAAGGGGTAGGATTTAGAACTAATATAAGAAAAGATGAAGGGACAGCCTGTGCACAAATAAGTTTTTAAAATGATTAATTTGTGAGAATACCAAGAAGTTAAATATCTATATTGCATAATATTTGGAGATTAAAATAAGAAAAAATATGTCAAGGGTTAATCATAAGATGCTCCTGAAGGACAGGGTGTGGAAGAAAGCAAAATGATTGGGAATTAACTCCCTTTGAAGTTAGTTCACCTATTTTTAGAATTATTTCTGAAAAAGTACTGATTTAGAATTAATAATGGCATTTAAAACACCTTCACCTGGCCTATGTTAGCACTGGTGAACACATGGCATAGCACACACATGTACTCTTAAAATATTCTTTGACATTTCCCTACATGGTGTAGATATAAAAAGGGAGTGTTGAAAAATACTTCAGTACAGAAAGAATCACCCAAGAAAAGTGGAAGTCTACAGATGGAGGACAATCTCTGCTACTTTTTCACCTGACAAAGAATGAATATTCAGAATATATTAGGAATTAAACTAATTAGACTAATTTAAAAATGTACTTGGAAGCTAAACAAATAATTATTAAAAGAAGAATAAATGCTTCCTCAGGTAGTACTATGTCCAATCTTTGGAGGAACTACCAAACTGATTTCCAGAGTGGTTTTACCAGCTTGCAATCCAACCAGCAATGGAGGAGCATTCCTCTTTCTCCACATCCTCTCTAACATCTGTTGTCACCTGAGTTTTTGATTTTGGCCATTCTGATTGGTGTGAGGTGGAATTTCAGGGTTGTTTTGATTTGCACGTCCATGATGATTAAGGATATTGAACATTTCTGAGGACCTAGCTATACCACACCTGGGCATATACCCAGAAGATGTTGCAAAATGTAATAAGGACATATTGTCCACTATGTTCATAGCAGCCTTATTTATAATAGACAGAAGCTGGACATAAACCAGATGTCCCTCAACAGAGGAAAGGATACAGAAAATGTGGTCCATTTACACAATAGAGTACTACTCAGCTATTAAAAACAATGAATTAATGAAATTCCTAGGCAAATTGATGGAACTAGAAAATATCATCCTGAGTAAGGTAACCCAATCACAAAAGAACACACATGGTATATATGGTGAACATTTGCCCAAAAGCTCAAAATACCCAAGATACAATTCAAAGACCACAGAAGAAGTCCAAAGTGTAGATACTTTGGTCCTTCTTAGAAGGGGGATCACAATACCCATGGCTCACAGCCAACCAATGGACTGAACATAAGGTCCTCAATGGAGGAGTTATAGAAAGGACCCAAGGAGCTGCAGATGTTTGCAGCACCATAGGAGTAACAATAATATGCACCTACCAGTTCTCCTCAGAGCTCCCAGGGACTAAACCAACAACCAAAGGGTACACATGGAGGGACCCATGGCCCCATCTACATATGTAGCCGAGGATGGTCTCTTCAGACATCAATGAGAGGAGAGGCCATTGGTCCTGTGAAGGCTGGACACAGTGTATGGGTTTGCCAGGTCAGGAAAGTGGGAGGGAGTGTTGGTGAGCAGGGGGATGGGGGATGGGATAGGGGGTTTTCAGAGGAGAAACAAGGAAATGAGATAACATTTGAAATGTAAATAAAGCAAGTATCTAATAAAAATTTTAAAAAAAGAAAGAAAAATGGCTAAGAAATATCTCAAAGATGTTCATCCTTAGCAATTAAGAAAATTCAAATTAAAACAGCTTTGAGATTTAATTTTGCACCTGTCAGAATGGCAAAGAACAACAAAACAATGTACAGCAAAGGCTGTAAGGATGGAGGGAAAGAAAATCATTATTCACTGTTGCTGTGATTGCAACCTAGCACAGCAATTTGAGAAATCAGTGTAAATTTTTAAAAGCTAAAAATGAATCTACCATATGACCCAGTGATATAGTCTTTACATGTGCCCAAAAGACTTCACAGCCTTCTTTACAGAAACACACTCAGCTGTGTTTGTTGATGCTCTGTTCACAATAGTTAGGAAATAAAAACTAACTAAATGATTGTCAACCAAGGTTTGGACAATGAAAATATTATCCTATGTCAATTTATGATCTAATAAGGCATATCAAAAAAACTAATAGGGGCCTCAATTAGGGAGAGAAAAGGAAATAAATAATGAAGGAGGGTGAAATAATCATAGAAATATTAAAAACATGATAAATGATCATAATATTAACTATCTCAAAATAACTATAATACACATGAGTTGGTATATAAATATAAACATAGAGGTGAATAAAAATGTATCATTTGGCTGAGAGTGGTCCTTCTAAGAGCCAAAGGCCATCCAACGAAATCCTTACACTAGGCATGAGAGACCCTCTTCTGAACTATTAGTCAAGATTGCTTACAAAACTTTCAGAACACTGTAGGCTGTGATGATTCTCTTTGTTTGTCCCCAAAATAGAAGATGAGTCCCTATTGCTGACTGTATCATTCACTTCAAAAACAGAGCCCAGAGACTCCTGAGCTAAAAATGGCCTGAACACCTTCTTCATGAGCTCTGTCTTTGATAGTATCAGAAAGTGTCATAGATGATTGCAAAGAAGGGAAGCACCCAGCAGTTTTACCTGGATATGATGCCTATGAACCAAAACAGCAATGAGCATGGCACAATAACCACAAGGACGCAATAATACATAGTAACCAACTGTTCTTTACCTGGACTTAAGAAAGGCACACTCAATTTGAGGGAATCACATCTGGTACTGGAAAGCTAACTAATTACGCAGCTATCTTTCCAGCTAATAATGACCTAGATGGACAATAAAAGTTAATTTAAAATTTCCACTTTACTAAACCAGTCTAATCCTTAACTATACTGTGAATATGTGTTCATATACTCATAGATAAGTATATTCTTGACACCTAATCAAAGAAAAATCTCTTTATAGCATTACAGAAAACCATAACCAATCAAAATTTACAGTTGTAAAGGCTAATCTCAATTGATATATCTACAATTCAACTTCCATACTTAAGTGCCAGGGAACATTGCCAAAGATGGGGCAGAAGAGTCAGAGGATTATGGAATTTGCTATGAGATTATGTTTACATGGAATAACAGAAGACATATCATACATAAAGTCTCACAAGCACAACCACCTAATGATATGCTGAACAAGGACAAAAACATTTGACACATTAACACAAATAGGGAAAAGTTCATGAGATCTCAACTCTACAAAATAACTACAAGCGGCTAATGGATACTGAGAGTGGGAGAAAGTCTTTCTTGGAAAGAGCACATCAATTAGTTATACAATAGCAAAGGGTCAACTGTGAAAATAGTAGTTCCAGTAACGTTATACTGGTTGTATTAATAGTATGTATGTATCTAGGAATACATATGTATACATTTCTCTCTCTCTCTCTCTCTCTCTGTGTGTGTGTGTGTGTGTGTGTGTGTGTGTGTGCATGTGTGTGTGTTTGTGTGTGTGTGTGTAACAGAAATTAATAAAAAATAAATGTATATTTTAAATGCCTTGGCAGATAGTACTTTTGGGAAATATAAAAAACTCATTTGAGAAGAAGTCCAGAGTGAGTGAACACAGTAGATTGTAAGAGCTTGGTTGCCACTGACTGCATGAGCTTTTGTGGTCTGCGCAGGTTTCTAGAGTACTAGAAATAGTGGAAAATGTGATTCTTGTTGAAATGGAAGGGGTAATCATCTCCATCTATCTGTCTGGGTCAGAAGAGTCAGGACCTTCTATGGTAGGCACTTTAAATATATTTGTTTATTTGTATAGATTAAAACCTTGAAACTTCTGTGCCTAGTAGACAATTTGGGTCTTGAAGAAGAAACTAGATCTAACTGCAAGGTCATCTAATCTCACAGTTCTTTACCATGGCTACACCTTGCTTTCTCTAAGACACTTTTAAAAGCTATGCATCTCTGAATTAAGGAGGAATAAGTCTCACTCCTAAAACAGTATAGCTAAAGTATGAGCTCTCGTGGGTTTTGAAAAAAATATCAAAAGCAAATCAAAGCTAGAACTAAAATTGTAATTCTTTACTTTTGCTTTTGTGAAATTTATTGTGTACCTGTGACTCATGCAAAGAAAGCACTGCCCAATTTGCAATAAGAATGGCATTTTATCAAAATAAACTTGAGGAGACTCTCAAAGGATATTTATCAAACACAATATGGTATACTCTGTAGGGAGCCTCCATTTCCCATTCCTACCTTCAACTCTTCCTGCATCACCAACAAATCTTCCTTCCAACTTCATCTGCTCTCTATAGGTATACATACAATAATAGACTGTTTCTATGTAGGGTGGCTATGCCATTCCAAAAAGAGCATTTCACAACACTGTTCCCTTCCTCCAGTTTTTATATCTTCCTGCCTTCTCTATCATGATGTTCCCTGAGCCTTAAAGAGATGAATATTGATAAAGCTGTACCATTTCTGACTGAAGACTCACTGTAGCTTATTTCAATATAATTTGTTACAGTGCTTACTCAATGTGGCTTATTTCTTTATTATTTATAGCAGTGTATATTTTTTCTTCTTAATACAACCTATGAAAACACGTATTGGTAGCTGTAAGTAAGTAGATTCTACACTGAAGTGAACCTTCATGAGCATTAAGTGGTAACCCTCACTGTGGGTGATAGGAGAGTTCCAAAGAGGATCTGTACCTAAGAAATGATAGATCTGCTCCAGTAGGCCTGGAGATGATGACTCAGTATTTAAAGTGTGTGTAGCCAGAGTATGAGAACTGATATTTGGATGCCAGAACTCACATAAAGTCAGACAAGGTAGCAAGTGAAAATGATCCTGTTGCTTCTATGATAAGATGGGATGAGGAGACATGAGATACCCGGGAATCTCACACACCAGGTAGCATGGTGTTTACATAACTAGACAAGAGACCTATCTCAAACAAGATGGAAAGCAAAAGTGACATCTTCTTACCTCCACATATACATCTTGGCATATGTGCACTCAGTGTTCCACACAGGCTTCCAAACACATATACAAGCATTCACACATGCACTCTCACTTAAACATGTACACACACAAAGATTTAAAAAAAATCACTTCTTCAAACAACTCTTATGTTTTACCTACTCCAGGATTTACAAATATGTAAAGTATTAACCTGCCTCCCCCCTTATTTAAGCCATTTGGCATGGTCTCAATTATTGCCGATAAATTTAAGCAGAAGGGAACCATCTCTTAGAATTATCAATATGATATTCCGTAACAGGATGGGAAATCCACTATGTCCACAGGAATTGTAATGCTAAGAAAAACAAAAAATGAAGTAGGAATCAACTGTGCATTGAGGAAGATTTATGTTCCTGTATGGAATGACTTCCTCCTGATGACCTCAAGATGTTTGAGAAACCTGACATGTACAAGACAAAGGCAGAGAAATCATATTTTTGAAGAAATAGATTATCCTTCAGGTGAAAGCAAGGATATGGTAGGGCAAACAGATTAAGAAGCACTATATAGATGAAAGACAGTACTTTGACAGCAAAATACCCATACACACATATTGTCGTAGAGTCTCACTTGAGAAAGGATCATGACATATACTATTTATTGCTTTATAGACAACTTCAAAATCTTAGAAGATGAAACAAAGCACAAAGAATGCTATAGTTTCTCAACAATAAGGAGGGGATTGTTTCTATACTGGAAACTACACAGTCTCTTATCTCTCCAGTTTCAGAGAGTCTATTAAACTGAACCAAACACTTCAGGTCCCACCATAGTGAAATAAATCCATATGTCAACAAAATTAAGAGACTATGTTAATTGAAATTGCAATTTAAAAAGTTACCAGAAGTGCCTAATATTTGAAGCAATAAGAAGAAAGTAAATGTTTATGTAATCACATGCAACATGGACTTAAAGATTTAGATTCTAGCAAAAACAATTCCATATATGGGGCAAAGGTAGAAATTGTGGTCCAGAGGTATGCAATTTAGAATAACTGAAATTTTCAAGAGAATATAAAGGAATAAAAAGCAAAATAAAGCCAACACTTTCCCTTTTACTCAGCACAATTTCAGTTATATTGGCAATTAATGCATATGTATGGCTAAGGAGCTATTTTGAGATGACAATAAACTAGTAAAAGATGACTTCAAAGAAAGGTGATTGTTATAGTGTACAATATTCAGATATTTTCTGACAATAAATATTTAGCTCTACTGAACAGGATTAGTTACACTGTTGTTATAAAAATTGTGTTTCTAAATAATATAAAAGTGAAATTATTAAGATGCTGAATACACTAACATATATGGAATATTAATACAAGATGTTCGTGAATATTTTACATGTATATGTACCCAGTGGAAATAGTATTTTTCTAGGGGTGTGTGATAACTTCTATTTTGTGTGAGGCATGATTTCTAATTTTTTAATATTGTGTATCTTAGTGTAGCTGGCTCATGGCGGTCTAGAAGTTCTCCCATCTATCTCCCATCTTGGCAGAAGAATTCTGGGGGTCCACACATGGGCTGTTCTGTCTGGCTTCACATGTGTGCTGGAGATACAAGTTCATGTCTTCATGCTTGTGAGTAAAACACTTTACCCACTGAAACATCCGCTCAGCCTAATGGCATTTTTTAATTTATGATGATCATATATTAAAAGAGATTTTGGGTTATTTTAAGTAAAAAAAATAAGATGAAATCTTAAATTAAAAATATTAAATTGACTTCAAATTCGATATTTAAAAAATACATTGGGGATTAAGAATAATCATACCTAGACAAGTATTTTATTTATACTAAGATAATATAAGGAGAAGGACTGATTTTATAACAGTAACAAAATTCAAGTTTCTATTTTTTTATTAGAGACAAATGTCTATAGATTGAAAAATGTGGAACGAACGTGATCAGTAAGGACTGAACTCCAAATCACAGGGAATTCACACTAGAGGTTGTGATCATGTGAACTTAGTTCTTAGTTTATGACCCTCTTTTTTTGTTATGTGTTTCTACTTCGTGTGCTGTATGTGTCAGAGGAAAGTCAATACTATTCTACTCAGAGATTGAGAGCTAAGCTACAAGATTCTTGAGATGGTGAGAAACACCAAAAAGGAAGGAATGATTAAAGACATGACAAAGATATAACAGAATGATCTAGACATCAACTTAGAAAAGATGCTCAAATGAGAAAACTGAGAAATAAAATAAATCTATAATATTAAACCATAACTACCAGACCGTCAGTTAGCTTTCCATGAAACTACCATTATGTGAACAAATATAGGATGGTAAACAGTGGAAAGAGAAGCAGTTCTCTCTACAGTAGAATTTTCCTCAACAGAAGCATGATGAATGGGCAAAGGAGAAAGTTAAACTGACAGTCCATAGTCTTACTTTTCTTCCTCACAAAACTCACTCATCAATGCACTTCTTATTGCACGAAAGTTGGGTGAAAGATGAGATATTGGATAGTATTAAAACCTCTATAAGGATTTTTTATGAATTAAAAAGATATTAGCAATTTATCATTAAGGAAATCTACAGACTGGATAAACTAAGTGATAAAAGTTATCTAACTCAAGGGAGATGGCTTTCATGAACTTTCTGGAAATCTATATTAATAGAATTGGTGAGCTCCAAGTCAAATTAAAAAATTCTGTTTCAAAATTTTGGAAGAAATATAAGTCTAGGGAAAGGACATAGCATAGAATAAAGCTTGATGCCAAGCCTAACCTTTGATAAAAGGAAAAACCAACTCACAAAAACTGTTTTCTGACCTCTACTCATGGGATCAAATATGCATACACATAGATGCATGCAGAAACATATAGCTACCACATACATAAAACAAATACCTAAATAAAATATAATAAAAAATTAACTTAAAAATTCAAGACTGATCCAACATAAGAAATGTCACCCTAGATTAACCTGTGTCATTTACATGTATAAAGAGATGTGGGAAAAGGAGATGAAAAGAGAGAAAGAGGTAGATGTGGGGAAAAAGAAAGGGAAAGAAGGCAATTAGCTCAAAAATAGAAAAGCATACTGGCATCCTGACAACCTTACCAAATCCTTCCTGCAGTACAACATCATTTCTCTAGAATTCTTGACAAATACACAATGTTTTAATCTAATTATTATTTAAGAGTAAGACTCCAATGGAGGTACATTAACAACACATTAGCATGTGTTTTTTCAATCTTCAAAAAGGTCAAGGAGAAACTGAGTAACTGCCACACACTAGAGAAACCATGGTCTCTGGTTGACAAGAAGTCCTAGGATTTTGGCTGAGAAAGTAGTGGTGACACATGAGAAACTTGAACTTGTATAATCGAAATGATAAAGGATTTACTAATAAACTTGTAATGGAAATAGTTACACAAAGCAGAATTTGTCTAAAGAAGTGTTGCCTACAATATGTTTGAAAGATAATAAGTGTACTAATCAGGCTTAGAAACTGCAAGGAAATAAATTTATACCATCACTGAAGCATTAGAATTGCTAAGAAAAATTTTTCCTAATGTTTATTCACAAAGAATGACTTCCAATTAGGCTCTGTCCCCAAAAAAGTAAAAGGAGACAAATCTCATTTACAATTGACCATTAGGTCAATTCTCAAATTAAAAAACCATGATTCTATCGGGCACCTCAAGTTGGAATCCCAAGGTCACATACACCATTGAGTCCTGGTCTGCCATTACTACCTCTGTGCTCTTATCAGGAAAATTTGGTTTTGCCTGGTGGACATGGCATCTCCCATCATCCAAATGGCCAAATTTTCAGTTTCTGATCTGTTTGTATTGTTAAAAGTGTAACCAGGGATAGGGACCTGAAAGAGACTTAAGGATGATCACTTATAAGAAATGTGAAAGCCTAAAGTGTATGTGTGTGTAGGTGTGTGTGTGTGTGTGTGTGTGTGTTTGTGTGTTAGTGAAATCTTTAACTCAAGGTCAGCTTCTCTATGGGCACCAGGCTGATCAAGAGATGTCTTACATAAAAGAGCTTTTCCCTTAATTAACCTTTAAGTATGTAGAGTGATTGTTCACCGGTAAGGCATATTAATTCTAGAATAGTGGAGACCAAAAGATATTAAGAAGAATTCATAAAGTGTAAATGAGGGGGTGGTAGAAGGACAGTGTGCATCAACATACTTACTGCCCTGTGTTCTTAGGGGAATTGCAACTTCTACAGATATTTGCAGAGTTCTGCACAGAGTCTGCCTGAGCTCTTCTAATTTATTTCTTCATTTTCATTGCTGTGTGGTATATATGCATATTTCTAATATTTTGATACATATGTGCCATGGTTTGCACAGTGCTAGTGAAAGCTAGAGGTTGATTTCAAGTGACTTCCTTAATCAATTGTTCAATGCAATCCCCATCAAAATCCAACTCAATTCTTCATAGAGTTAGAAAGAGCAATTCAAAAATTCATCTGGAATAACAGAAAACCCAGGAGAGCTAAAACTATTCTCAAGATTAAAAGAACTTCTGGGGGAATCAGTATCCCGGACCTCAAGCTGTACTACAGAGCAATAGTGTTAAAAACTACATGGTATTAGTACAGTGACAGGCATGTAGATCAATGGAACAGAATTGAAGACCTAGAAAGGAATCCACACTCCTATGGTCACTTGATCTTTGACAAAGTAGCTAAAACCATCCAGTGGAAAAAAGATAGCCTTTTCAACAAATGGTGCTGGCTCAACTGGAGGTCAACATGCAGAAGAATGCAAATTGACCCATTCTTAACTCCTTGCACTAAGCTCAATTCCAAGTGGATCAAGGATGTCCACATAAAACGAGACGCACTGAAACTAATAGAAAGGAAACTAGGGAAGCACCTTGAACATATGGGCGTAGGGGAGAATTTCCTGAACAGAATTCCAATAGCTTATGCTCTAAGATCAAGAATTGACAAATGGGACCTCATTAAATTACAAAGTTTTTGCAAGGCAAAAGACACTGTCAAAAAGACAAAGCGGCAACCAACTAACTGGGAAATGATCTTTACCAACCCTACATCTGACAGAGGGCTAATATCCAATATATACAAAGAACTCAAGAAGTTAAACTCCAGAGAGGCAAGAAACCCTATTAAAAATGGGGTACAGAGCTAAACAAAGAGTTCTCACCTGAAGAATATCTAATGGCTGAGAAGCACCTAAAGAGATGTTCATCATCCTTAGTCATTAGGGAAATGCAAATCAAAACAACCCTGAGATTCCATCTCACACCAGTCAGAATGGCTAAGATCAAAAACACAGGAGACAGCAGTTGTTGGTGAGGATGTGGAGAAAGAGGAACACTCCCCCACTGCTGGTGGGATTGCAAGCTGGTACAACCACTCTGGAAAGCAGTCTGGTGGTTCCTCAGAAAACTAGGCATGACACTCCCAGAGGATCCGGCTATACCACTCCTGGGCATATACCCAGAGACTTTACCTGCATGCAATAAGGACACTTGCTCCACTACGTTCATAGCAGCCTTATTTATAATAGCCAGAAGCTGGAAACAACAGAGATGTCCCTCAACAGAGGAATGGATTCAGATGTGGTATATTTACACAATGGAATACTACTTTGCAACCTCCATGCAATAAGGACACATGCTCCACTATGTTCATAGCAGCCTTATTTATAATAGCCAGAAGCTGGAAACAACAGAGATGTCCCTCAACAGAGGAATGGATTCAGAAGATGTGGTATATTTACACAATGGAATACTACTTTGCAACCTCCATGCAATAAGGACACGTGTTCCACTATGTTCATAGCAGCCTTATTTATAATAGCCAGAAGCTGGAAAGAACCCAGATGTCCCTCGATGGAGGAATGGATTCAGAAGATGTGGTATATTTACACAATGGAATACTACTCTGCAATTAAAAACAATGAATTCACGAAATTCCTCGGCAAATGGTCAGAACTTGAAAATATCATCCTTAGTGAGGTAACCCAATCACAAAAGAACACACATGGGTATGTATCCCTGATAAGGGGATATTAACTCTGAATCTCGGAATACACAATTCGCATATTATTAAATTTCCAAGAAGATGGAAGGAGACACCCTTGGTCCTGGAAAGACTGGATGTAGGGGAATGCCAGGACAGAGAAGCGAGAGAGGGTTGAATGGGGAAAAGAGGGAGGAAACGGGAAAGGGGAAATGATTTGAAATGTAAATAAAAAAAAACTTAGAAAATAAAAAATAAAAAATAAAAGACAGTGTTTGTTCTTGCTCTAATAACAAAGGAACCAATAAAAGAGTGATAGAGGCCACAACAGTGAACACAAAATAAGCTGTGAGTACTAAGCTTTAATTTTCTGAGCACACAGTATAAACATTCCATTTCTTTTACACTACTTCAATAGTATGAGCATAACATCATTTGCAGCAGTGGTGGAAAAACTAGGTCTTCCATTCAAATCATTGGCTGCATTGGTGGAATGTAAATATGTGTGCAAGTTAGATTTACTCATTCAGCATGCCACAATCTATAATCATCTGAGAAGTAAATCTCTGTGAAGGATCCTTTAGATTTTACTCGACTTTGAGCTTGTCTATGGGAATTGTCTTCATTATGTAATTGAGGCAGAAGAACACTCCTACAGTGGGGATCAAGGAATCACAAATTATAAAGTGTAAAAAGGGGCTAAGCATAAATAGGCTCACATGTTTTCATTTCTTTTTGTTCAGTGGATGTGATATGACAGGCTGTTTCAAATTCCTACCTTGATGACTTATATACAGGTATGGATTATAACCTGGAAATGTGACCAAAATAATTCATTTCTCCCATAAATTGTATATTAGGGTGTTTTATAAGAACCAAATTAATGCATTATACAAGGAAATTCCACTGCAATTGATGATTCCTCTTATTCTTCTACAAGTATTTTCTTTCAATCAGGTTATATATTTTCATTTCAAAATCCCATGTGTCTTACTTGACAATTGACATTAAATAAGAAACCACAAAACCATTTCTGGTTGCATGGAGGTGTATTTAGATGAATTTAAGTAGCAAGGAAAGGGCAGAACCTGAACAATTCTAGGCTAGCTGGCACATCTTCACTTCTGTGAAAAATGGGTTTTGATTCTTTCTTGAATAAGAACAATCATACAAGAAATGGTTAATATACTTGCTGTATTCTCTGAAGACACCAGAACTAATGTGACACAATGCCCCATTTGTACCTCTTTCTGTATCTTTATTCGCCATGCTGCATTTGCTCTTTTCTGTTGGTTGCCTTCTGGCTGTGGAGTCCTACAGAAGGAATCATTTATCGTGAATCACTGCAGTATCCCATACTTAGGCTGCACTGATATTATTGGATGAATAACTGAACTGCCTGGAGTGAGTTTACCATGGGATATGGGCTCAGTTGACCATGAACACAGGATTGTACTTCATGTAGAGTGATGACTAGTAGCATCCTTCTCTCTTACACATGTTCTACTGCAAACAAACCCCAGCATTTCTGAGGTATCTGCAAAGAATTTCCTAGGGCTGGTGAATGCCATTGCTTAAATTTCTTCTCTAGTGTGTTAAGACATTGTACAGCAGGCAGAGGAGGCCTGTGCCCTCTACAGACTGGCAATACACTTTCTCTGAAGGAAACACTAACTTAGGTTGAAAATCCAAACTCAAATTTTGTAACCTTTAGAGTCATCCAATCCAGTTCCAATTCTCACAGAAAACCCTTTTGTGACAATCCTATAAGGGTGCAAAAATGTTGATATGATGATGTTGCTGCAACATTTGATGCCTTCTATTGTTGAGCGGCCTTTCCCTCAAGAACCTGCCTTTATTTTTAAGCTAAGTCCTCCTCACCTTTTTCAATCTGTATTACTTTTGCACTTTTCACTTAAAAAAGGAATCAAATATTTATTCAGTAGTATCTTTGCAAGCAAGTTTTGATTACCATTAAAGTAATTAAGATAATTAATATTAAAATTATGAGTTTATTTTAGCTCATATTTTGAAAAGCTCACTCTATCCTTTCCTTCACACTCATGGATATCAGGAATATATGCCATATAAAGAGAGACAGAGGAAGTCTGGGATCCCAATATCTTCTTTATGGGCACATTCCTGGGTTTCATCATGACTCCTATATACTTTGTCTTATATCTTCCACTACATCTCAGTATAGCTAGATCAAAGACCCAGTATTTAATGCATGAGCAGATCTCTGATGACATTATTAATCTACACAGTAGCATGATGTGATATAAACTTGGTATATTCTTTCACAATATCCTCCACCCTACGCTTTGTAGCATTATCTGAATCTCAGTGTAAATGGCTTCCTATTATAGTATTCTCTTGTCATCAAGTTCTTCAAATCTCCTTCTAAAAATATGCCATTTTCCTTTTTAGACCAGATATATATGTGCACTACAAATCAGGTCTCAAAATCCTCATACTAATGGGATTGCATTTGGAGATGTGAATTCTGGAAATTAATTCAATTATAATTATGTTAGTGCCTACCACAATGCAGGTTCTATGATTTAACAGAACACTTAAGGCCAACTAAGTTCAGTAGAATAGAAGTCTATATTGACCATACTCCTGCAGGTTTGAAAGTTCAAGATCAGGTGCTCACACTTCTTTAATTCAAGGCAACAAGTGGAAGAGTAAGCTGTGTAATGTGAAGTGGTTAATGCCTGATGGTCAGGTCTTATAAGCACCTGCCAGACATAGAGTCCATTCATTTTATCCAGACATTACTAACCCCAAATGAGAGATCAGTCTTCATGTCTTAAGTATCTCCTAAGAGGATCAATCACAAACCATGTTTCACTTTTCTTTGGGGTAATAGGATGATTGTCATCTTGGACTGTGGCCCTGTAGCCATGGCAACTTATTGAGCAATGTAGAGTGTTGTTTCAGCTATTGTTATGGAGAGGGGTCTTAAGCCTAATACTTCTTTTCCCAAGCCCTCACTTCACATGGGATTCAGAAAAATGAGCACAATGCCAGTTCTGCAAGGGACAGTGAGGCTGGGGACGATGAGAGGCTGCTCAGACATGGAAGAGCCTCTGGTAATGTGGAAGAGCCTCTGGTAATATGGATCTACAATTTTACATGGAAGGTTTTTTTTTTTAAATCTCCGAGCTTGTGCCCTGACATCTAATGTCCAGTTCCATATACAACCCTTGTATATCTAGCCTGGCTACCCTCACAGTAGAGTCTGAAGTACAAGTTTAGAAGGAAGGCCATCCCAGAAAATCCTCAAAAGATTCAGAGGCTTTGGGAAGCTATTAGATTTCTAGCAGCTTGTGAGAGACTGAAGAGCAAGACACCCATTCTCTCTCTCTCTCTCTCTCTCTCTCTCTCTCTCTCTCTCTCTCTCTCTCTCTCTCTCTCTCTCTCTCTCTCTCATTCAAGGAAAGTCTTATATAGCCCAGGCTACTCTCAAACTTATGATGTAACTGAGACTGGTATTAAATTCTGAATTCTTCTAACTGGGATCACAGACACACGAGACTACAACTGGGTTATATGGCATCAGAGATTGAACTCAAGGCTTTGTGCATGATAGACAAGAACTTCACCAGATAATCTCTGCCCCAGAGAAAGCATTTAATTACTTCCTGCACACTCAGTGAAGTGTAGAATCATAGGCCAAACCCTGAAAAATCATACCTCTTGGCCTTGGGTCAGATGTGTGATTTTGTCCTGATCTATATATCTATCATGTTGCCATCTGGCACTGAAGTGCTATGGAGCAGATTCCATAGAAAGAACCCCAAGGCTGTGTAGGCTAGACTGTGCAAGTAAAGCAAAGTTCTGCAAAGGACCCTCTAGGAAGTTAACACACAGCCAATCAGGAGCCTCTGAATGCAACTTGGAATAACTTCTGCAGGCCACACCTTCAGCCTGTGTGTGTGTGCGTGTGTGCGTGTGTGTGTGTGTGTGTGTGTGTGTTCGTGTGTTCATATGTATTTGTATGAGGGCATGTTTTTCAAGACCATAGATGACAAGTCTCTCATTAACTAGCACTCAGTGATGAGGCTAGGATGGCTGATTATATGTGCCAGGCAGTCACTTGGTCTTGCCTAACCAGTGTTAGGACTACAAAAATGTTTCTTATTATGACCAGCTTTTCAAGTGGACTCTGAGGGTCAAACTTAGCTCCTTACACAGGTACCACTATTTTTGTGACTGAGCCATCATTCTAGCCTTGGCTGTACTCTTTCTGTGTTTAAAAAAAGCCTAGGTTTGAAAAGAACTTAGAAAACTTGTCTGAGAACATGCATTCATTCACTAGGAAGTGGTTTCAAGCAGGTGTAAGATTATAGGCTTGTAAACAATGTGCATAACCATCTTCTTTGCTCTTTCCAATCACATGTGCACCTGTGAGTACTTGCTACCATCTATGTCAGCTTGACTTCAGGCACTGAATATGGAGCATAGTAATTATGCTTTTGCAAATATCCTAGGCCACATGAAAACTCATATACATGGAAGACATTAGGTTCTATCCATTGTAAAGTAGCTGGTTGTCTTCATGACAATACTACCAACAACAGGAATCCACATACACCCGAGTGTATATTGTTTTCCATGATTTCATTTCAGTACAACCAAACTCTACATGGGACAAACCAAACTCCACATGGGATACAGTAAGATGTAGAGCCGGTAAAAATAAAACAAAACAAAATAAACAAAATAGTAACAAACAAAAATCAGTGCTTTCTATCCAGTGACATTTAGGTTGAGATAAGAAACATGAATAAGTAGCTAGGAACACTAATGAAATACCTTGCTTAAAAGAAACCGTGTTGTCCCCCTTAGAAGAGTAACTGTGAGCTGGAAATGAAATATAAACCTATTTCAGTTAACATAAACTCATGTTTTTAATGTTAATTATTTTAATAGTAATCTAAACTTGTTTGCAATGATACCACTGAATAAATATTTGATTCCTTTTTTAAGTGTAAAGTGCAAAAGTAGAACAGATTGAAAAAAATATAAGAAGGATTCGCTTTAAAGAATGAAAACACGTTCTTGAGGGAAAGACTGCTTAACAATAGAAGACATAAGATGTTACAGCATCATCATCATGTCAACACTTTTAGACCTTTATAAGATTGTAACAGATGGGGAGGTTTCTGTGATGATGAGAACTGGATTGGATGAATTCCATAATTACAGAATGTGAGTCTGGATTTTCAATCTAAGTTAGTATTTTTCTTTTAGAAAAAAAGTGTGTTGCCAGTCTGTAGAGGGCATGGACTTCCTCTGCCTGCTGTACAAGATCTGAACACAGTAGAGAAGAAATTTAAGCAATGACATTCACCAGTCCTAGAAAATTCTTTACAGATACCACAGAAATGCTGGGGTTTGTTTGCAGTAGAGCATGTGTAAGAGAGAAGGATGTTACTAGCCATCACTCTACATGAAGTACAATCCTGTGTTCAAGGTCAACTGAGCACATATCCTGTGGTAAACTCACCCCAGGCAGTTCACTTATTTATCCAATAATATCAGTGAAGCCTAGGTATTGGATACTGCAACATGTCCCATCCCTTTTGAAATCTGTCTCAGTTTTTTGATGCTGTTTACTTATGAACAAGTTAAGCAAAACAAGGCAATTTCTTTGGTCACACTGATAAAAGAGTAGGGAGATCCAAGACTGCTCCACCCAGAAGTCTATCTTCATTGTCCTGATATGAAACTCAGTTCTGAATACAGAAGAGTGTGTTGATTTTAAGCTCACATGATTGCTCTCCTAACCAGTCCTCAATATGGATAAATATTCTTCCATTCTTATCAAAATAGGCCAGTGTAGGTTAGACAAAAGAAAGGCAAGCTTGTACATTTAACAAGTTGAGTAATTCCTCATAATGGAAATTCTGCCTCAATTGCTCTGAGACATGATGCAGACAACTCCTTGCCGCCCAAAAGCCATCAAGATTTGAGTAATCACAAAGGAAGACCTGCACACAAGATAGTGTTATCAGAAGAAGAAAGAAAATTAAAGGTCAATCTACAGTCTCTTTCAACTCAAAAACCACAAATGGAAGTTTCTCCTAAGTATGACTAAAGTAGTATCCAGCTAGATACTGACTTGACTTAACCAAGCTAGCATAAACACTATTAAGTTTCTTTTTGTCAAGATATTTAGCCATTCAAGATCCACCTCTTCTTCCTTTTTATGTTATTAGTGATTTCTGTTTTACTTGTCTTCTCTTACTGACTTTCCCTTGATCTTCTTTCCACTAAATGGCCTGATAGCTCACACTAATAAGTGAATGAATATAAACATGCATATAGGAATGAACATATTCTACACAGACATTTATGCCTTTTCATTCCTTTCAGATTCTTGAAATTTTGGACTCCAAGCAATTAGAATTATCTAAGAACTTTCTTATTCTTAGAATAAGAATTTAATGCTTAGGTGAATATAAAAGGGTGAAACCTGGTCCCAGCCAAAGAGGTACCTGCCTTCTGAAAAAAGATTTCACACACTTCTGCCAGCCTATTGCTCTACTTCAGAAAGTGCTGTTAATGTTGGGATAGACGACACCAGGATGGGGACTACTCAGTTTTGCACACAGCTGAGTTTTATAAAGGGGGGGCGGGCAGTCATTGAACCTCCCTGCTCCCCTTTGTAATGTAGTCCATTAAATAAATCACATTTTCTGCTTTTCCCTATTGATCTGTTCTTTTCTTTGAACTGGCCTATTGAAGGCAGGTGGCTGACACTGACAACTCCAGTAATATGATATGCTAACTCTAGGTGGGGTTTCATGCATTTTCACATGGCAGGAAGGGTAACCATCAACCACAGAATTATCTGTGAAAAAATTATAAAAACAAGACCGTAGCCAACAAGTTCTTGTTCATATCAATGGCCAAACATGCAGGTCTAATCCACACTAAGGGAATTTGTGGAAAAAGAATGCTACAGTGTGTGTTAACAGAGTATGGGGGGAGACCTTTACTGAAGAATAAGAAGCCCAGGAAATTACTTTTTCCTAGGAACTGAGTCAGACTGGCAAGGCACATAGGATTCAAGATGCAGTGGATACATACCCTGAACTCTTTCAGCCAGAGCATGTCTTCAACTTTGTTTTAAGATTGTTTCTTTTATGATTAAACAAATAAAAGTATAGTTTCCCTGTCCTTTTAATGCCAGAATAATTAATGTTTTATTAGATATATAAATGATGTGATATAAATGCACAAAAATGAGGTCCAGTAATATTTTTTGAGGAATACCAGGAAAGGCAAAAACATCTACAAAATCATAAGATGGAAACTGTGTACCTCTATGGGAACATACCTGGAAGGGTGATTGAAATGTCTATATGGTAGATAAATAGTTAAGAATATGAGGTTCTAAATACATTTTGGATATCAGGCATCATTGCATTGAACTTATGATTCTGCATATTTATAAAGGTGTCCCTAGTGTAACAGAAAAACAAGCTTTTGCATAAAAGATACCAAAACATATCAACAAGAATGTTTTGAGAGACAGGATAGATAGCAAGATGTTGAACTATTCAGATATGCTGATTCAAATGGAAAATATAAGTAACAAAAAATGGGAAGTAGATACAATCTGATCATGTATGGGAAGGATAAAGTCAATGGAGTAAGGTCAAGGTGTTATACTCTTGGACAACTAGGTCTTAAGGAACAAGTATTAGTACTAGAAGAAAAGGAACATCAGGCCAACCCACTATAATAGAAGTCAGAAACTAAAATCAGCACAGATATCCTTCAACAACTGAAGAATGCATAAAGAAAACACTGTTTATTTACACAACAAAATCATAATCAGCTGTTATAAACAAGGACATCATGGAATTTTCAGGCAAATTGATAGAACTAGTAACATCATCCTGAGTGAAATAACCCAGACCCAAACATATATGCATGATATGTATTCACTTATAAGTGGATATTAGCCATAATTTTAAGGATTTATTCATTCATTTATTTATTCATTAATTCATTCATTTATTTAATTTATTATTAATCATTTCACTCATTTACAATTCAAATGATATCCCACATCTGATTCTTCTCTCCGCAAACCATGCATCCCACATATGCCCTCTCCCCTCTTCCTTTTGCCTCTATGAGGGTGCTTCTCCACCCGCCCTCTCCTACCTCAGTGCTCCAACATCTGTCTATGCTGGGACATCAAACTTCCATAGGACCTAGGGCCTCCCTTCCCACTGATGTCAGACAAGGCCATCCTCTGCTCCATATGTATCTGGAGTCATGGATCCTTCCAGGTACACTCCTTGGTTGGGGGTCTAGTTCCTGGCAGCACTGGGTGGTCCAGTCAGCTGGCATTGTTCTTCCTAAGTGGTTATAAACCCTGTCTGCTTCTTCACTTCTTCCAGCAGCTCCCCAAACTGGAGTCCCCAACTCATTCTAATGTTTTGCTCCAAGTATCCACATCTGCATTGGTCAGTTGCTGGCAGAACCTCCCAAGGAATAACCACACCAGGTTCCTCTCAGTAAGCCCTCTTGGCAACAGCAACAGTGTTGGGGGCTTGGTGTCTTAAATTAAATAATTGATGCAGGAAAACCCATCCTGCTGTGGTGACACCATTCCCTAGAGAGGGGCTCTTGAACTGTATATGAGCAGAAAGAAATCAAGAAGAGCACAAGGAATCAGGGAACACAGCAGGCATGTGTGTGTTTTCATTTTACTGTGCATTTTTGCTGTGTATGTGTGACTAGAAACTTCAGGTTTCTTGTGCCTTTACTATAATTCAGAATTATGAGCTGAAAGGAATCCTTTCTCCACTAAGTTTTGTTTTGTACAAGTATTTGTGAAAGCAACAGAAATGAAACCAGGGTACACTTCCTATAGTAAACATTTCCTAGGGTAACCAGACAATAAAAATATTTGAAGGACCTTACTTTAGAGAATATGCAGGCAGTGCCAGGAACTGCCTTGTTAGCTATGCTTAGCAGAAAGTGAGAAGGTGAAATCAGGTACTGGGGACATGTGCAAGAGACAAGCATAATCAAATATCTCTGAGACTGAGGAAGATATAAGAGGACCATGAATACAGATGAAGGACAGAACAAAGTGACTTCTCCCATCTCTTCTCTGTACCAAGAAAAATTTAAATTGAGGCATAAAGATATTTATCATGGGACCTGTTTAAAGGTCCAATTAGCATTTAATATACACCAAGATTGCTTATGCCAGGAAATGTTCACAGGAAAGAACTGTAAACGCTGACAAGGAAAGGTCACATTATCCAATCAGGATGAAATGGTTTATGCCCAACAATTAGCACTGGTGATGGCAAGAAATGGTTTTGATTGAATTTAAAAGGAAAATGGTTTTAAAAATTGTTAATCCTTTAAGTCATTTGTCTTTAAGGATACAAATAGGTTGGATAAATGAAACCTCTATATAACTCAGACAGCAAGCTCACGAAACCCGAAGCTGCTTTAATGGAGTCAGAGCTCTAATGCATTTTGACAGGCTCTTTGGAAATTAAGACAGTGATTATATCACAAAGAAGCAAAATCTGTACTGAAATTTCTTCACACGGCACTGTTGCCACTGTGTCTCTGTGTCACCACTGTGACTCCGAATAATTTGTTTGGCTATGTTTTTGAAATGTGTCACTTGAAAAAACCTGATTTGTGATTTGCATTTTGTCATTCTTTGCCCAAAAGGGGGATGGGATATAGAAAAAAAAAAGGCAAAGAAGGGAAACTACAACAAAAGATGTCAACATTTTGCTTTGGTGGTGTGGGTCCCAAGGTAAACTGGAGAGTCACAAGGAAGCAATTTGGCCATAATGTCTGTCAAAACTCTGGAATGTATCCTTTATTGTGTAAACAGTTCATTCCCTGGGATATATTCCAAGACACTCCAAAAATTATGCAGTTTTTACATTGGGTGTGTAAACCTCCACTCATTGCTTTACCTTTTGTTACTTTTCTGCTCTCTAATCGTTGTAAGAATGGAAAGACCCCATTAATGATCATTGGTTGCAGTAGATTCAAATTGTACCAACTTACTATAGTCTATTGTAGAATAATAAATGTTTGGAGCACTGTGTAATATAGTCAGCAGCATCTTCAGACATCATATTACCCTCTGATTTGCAAAAGACAATCAGCCAAATTTTCATTCTCTGTAACTGCTGGATCAGAAGGAAAGGAAGTTTCATAATCCTCTGTAACCAGGGGAAGCATCAATATAGAGCATGGAACCTAGTGTGATGCCATCTGATTGTGAGAAACATTATAGTGTATATGTAGATATGGATATTACACTCTTTTAGAGAGGATATTGCACTCTTTTATGTCTTCCTGGACTCAAGGTACTTAGATGGCATGATGCACATGTGGATTTCAGTTCATCAGGCTTGCTGACCCATGAGCTCCCAGAGAGCCTGTCTCTATCTACCACCTCACTGTGAGAACACTGGGATCATTGATTTATTCTAGCATATCTCAGTTTTACATGGGTTCTAGGAATTTGAACTCATATTATTTTCCCACTCTACCATCTCACTAGCCGGAATGTTACATTTGAATTAGTTTGCAATTCATCAGCTGCTGCTGGGGATGCAGGGGTTGCAAGGAAGCACTTTGTCAATAAAGTTTGTCATATCTGCCACACATACTACATGACGCTTGTTTACTTATTTGACAATGCTCTTGGCATACCTTGTATCAGACCCAAGTACCTTAGTCTGGAGTGTGTATTTGTCCTTGTTTATTCTGGAGGCCTGTGAAATATACCCCATTGTAGCCGCCTATGGCTAAATTCAAACTGGTAACCTGGATAGGGAAGCTGGGGATATATGGGAAGATGGCAGGAGAAACATGGAGCCAAGACCGATTTCTGTTCAAGGCTCAAAGTTTAATGGAGGTCTCCAAATATATATATAGGTGGCAGGGATGGGGGTGGGGGGTGGAGGCGGTACCCTTCCTCCCAAAGGCTGGAAACAGTTCTGCAGAACTGGTTTGCTTGCTCTGCAGGTGGCTGGCTCTGCTGCTCCATAGGATAGCCTGCTTAATTCAGGAACACCATGGAGATCTGAGAACAATGGACTTCACCTTGGTCCCGACTTGTGGCTCACTGGAGATCTGGAAATTCCCACTCAAATGGCTGAGTTGGGGGAGGGCATACCCCATCCTAGCTGAGGTCTCTGAACCCAACCTTGAAGGCACACATCCTTTTGATTCAGGCTTTACTTTATTGTATGAAGCTTTGAGTGCACTTAGGCTTACCAGAACATCGAGTTATGCCTTTCACAAAACATATACGTGATTTCTTACTGTGTAAGAAGAAAAACTATTTTCAGCTTCATACTCTTAGAAGTTCCAGGTTTTCAGATGTTCAGAGTATATTGGAGTTGTATAGCTTTATATTCTATAAATTGTATTTGAGTCATAATTTATATATTTATAAAACCTGATTATGAGTGCCATTCTGTTTTCTCTAATTATTTAATAAAACAAGAATGAATATCATAAAAACTAGAGAGACAAATTATATAGCTCTCAACTCACAAGCACAGGTCTTGGCAGAGTGGATCACATTCCTTTGGAATCAATGATCCTATTTTGAATCTATCCTGACTCAATAGAACTGAGAAGAAAAACACTGACCATGAAGAATATTTGATAGATGTAGAGGACCAATATCACATGAGTTTTTCCTACCATCCTTATGGTATTCCTCTGGCATCTCCAGGTTTGTTGCTCCCATTTAATAGAAAAGAAAACCAAGACACAGAAAGACAAATTACCTTGACCAGGTCTATTGCCATAGAGATAAGAGCACAGCCATCTGGTTGACCTTCGATCTTACCCTTAATGCCTTGCTTCTTCTGAGATGAATGTGTTCAGTATGTTTGTTCATGTTCAGTTTTACATCAATGTATCATGGTTCCATGTAGTATTTTTTTTTATTTACTATAAATTTTGAACTTTGAGAGGTATTTAATAAAGTACCCTGAGTGTTAACTCAGGTTAAATGTTAGAAAGATTCTTTTGAGAATTCAGTTCTCTGCACAAATTGGAAGATAGTATAACTGAAGCAAAAGTATCCTAAATAACACCCAGGAAGTTTGAAACAGATAGTATTAAAGGGAACTGAGGTCATACCTTTAAGAGAATGTTTAATGCATGGTGTTATGTATAAGTGTGGTATCTATATCTGGGAATAGTCAATCTCTTTCTCTCTCTCTCTCTCTCTCTCTCTCTCTCTCTCTCTCTCTCTCTCTCTCTCTCTCTCTCTCTCTCTGTGTCTCTGTCTCTCTTTCTCTCTCTCTCTCACTGTGTGTGTATGTGTATACATGTGTGTGTATGTGTGTATTTGCATGCATGCCCACGTTTATGTATGTTTTGATGTGTATTCCTGTTATAAACCAACTAATTTTTCCTAATGAAGGCCACACAAGCACAGATATAACTATAATACATAACAGAAACTTTTCAGAATAATTGTAGAATTAAATGGTATGTGCTGATTCAGCACAGAGGAGGAAGAGGCCTCCTGGGAATCATAGATGTTGTGTAGGAAGGATGGAGACTTGCACACATCCCAGCTACACCATAGACACTGTTTACAACATCTAGATCTTAGTTTCCTCATTTCCAAAAGCTCGTAAATGAGAAAGGATGTGACAGAGACTCATGTGTTTTTTCACTGAAGTATCCTCTAGTATCTAATAAATAGATATTTCCCTTACTTGCCTGCAAAATTGACAACTGTTTAACAAAGAATTCAGCATTTGAAATATGTGTGAAGAATAATTTGATTAACTAAATACATGGAACTAGCAATTAAAACACTAAACATTTATAAAGATCACACATTATACTAGAATTTCATACTATGTGAACATACTTTTCTAAACAGCATGAAAGCATTCTATGGTCAATGTGCCTACCACATAATTTGGATTTATATTAGCATTGATTATTAACATTTATATTAACCATCATGAGCACATAAACATTCATTTTACACAAATTCATAGTTGTATATGTGTGTTTATATGTGTGTGTTTGTGTTTCTGTCTATGTGATGGTGCATGAGTATGTATGTATATGTAAATGTGTGTACACCTGTGTGCATATAAATATATGTCTGTGTATAAATGTATAGTGTATGTATGTATGTGAATATGTTCAAGTGGGTATGTGTGTGTGTGTGTATGTGTTTCTAGTGTTACACTGCATATTAACTTTTGATTCTAGTACTCTGAAAGGAAAGAGTTCCACCAAGAGATATAGGTAATTTAAGCAGAAGTCTATTTATCAAATTTAAGCAAAACTAAAACTTGAAAGAGAAATTGTTTGAGCCACCTTAAAGTAGGAAACAATCTATAGGGTACTGTGTTATGGATTTTAAATACATTTTTTGTGAATATTTATGAAGTATACATTTTCATGTGAGCAGGAGTTCCATTGTCACCATCAAAATCATGATAGAATAGATCTTCCTTTGAGTTCTTTCCATGATCCTTACAAAAAGGGAAGAGTTGTCAAAAATCACAGCAAAGCAAGCTATTAGGAGCAATTCAGTAGGCAGCATTCATTCATGGCTCCTGCTTCTGTTCCTGCCTTGAGTTCCTGTTCCTACTTCCCTTCACAATAGATTGTAAACTCTAAATTGAAATAAATCCTTTCTTCCACAAGTTGCTTTTTGTAAGTATTTTATAATAGCAATAGAAAAATAAACAAAGCCGGGCAGTGGTGTCACACACCTTTAATCCCAGCACTTGGGAGGCAGAGGCAGGCAGATTTCTGAGTTTGAGGCCAGCCTGGTCTACAGCCTGAGTCCCAGGATAGCCAGGGCTATGACAGAGAAACCCTGTCTCGAAAAAAAAAAAAAAGAAAAAGAAAAATAAACAAAACACCTAGAATCCCTATACTGAGGAGTTGGAGCATAATTCTGTGACTTACTAGCTAGCCAACCTAGTAGCCTCAGAGAACTCCAGTTCATTGAGAGAGCCTGTCTTAAGAAATAAAAGGGAAAGAAATGGAAGATTCAGCGCTGACTTTTTGCTTTTATAGCTTCTACACACACACACACACACACACACACACACACACACACACCTCCAAAACACACACACACACACACACACACACACACACACACACACACACACACACACACAGTGGTAAAACAAAAGAAAAACAGGAGAAACAGGATACCACACCTAGAGACCTAGAGACTTGGGAATTCAAAATACCTGTTAGTTGCTGGCAGAATTTCTTAAAAGAGAAATAAGACTATGTGTACGAATTTCACTCAGATTTGTGTGTTTAAGTTTGGAAAAGATGTAAAGTTTGGAAAACACTTGAGTGTTTCTTGCTCTCAGCACAGTTTAGCTGGAATAGATATATCCAGTGTTAATCCTTTGCTACAGGCTCCTGACACCTCTTGTGTATATGGAGAACAGTCACAGAGGGCATTTTTAATATTAAAAACCATTGAAAAAGACTGACCAGTTCTCAGTTCTAGGGAACCATTTAAGTCTTGCTTTTGCTGGTGTTTTATTCTTTTTAAAATAATTCTTTTATTTCCTTCCACCTCTTATACCAAGAATCCTTTTCAGAATTGCCTATACTATTTTTACTCCTATCAGAGGATTCAGTGCTTGAACAAGTTGCAGTTTTCTAGATCCACCTGCACAATAATGATGAGTAGCATCTAGATAAAAATGACAGCAGGCAACAGGAAATTTTGATACCCTTGTCTATACATGGTTCTACCAAATGCTGATGCCAAAATTACACAGCCACTGCTGAGATCCAAGTCTCATGATAATGAAAGAAAAAAGATGTTTCTTTTCTGCTTTAATACAACTTTTCCCATTGATCTGTTATCTGCTCCTAAATTCTGTTATGGGATTTAGTTGAGCTTGGAAGGAAACTGCTTATCTTACTGCCCAGTTGGGGCTCATCTGCTGGTACAGACACTTGCACATGGCATGAGCAAGCGTGAAAAATTCTGGGAGGAAAAAAACTGTAAAACATTGTCAGAGAACTTTTCTGGTCGTCATTGGGCCCTCATAAAACCATTTCAAGGCATATCCTGTACCTGGCTAATTGCAATTGGGAAAGACAAGGAAGCCACTCTTAAATTCATGTCTGGCTGGAGGAGTAATCGTGACAACCATCATCATAAAAGACATCACCAAAGAAACAACTGGAAGTTGCAAAACTCCTCCATGCTGATACTTTCGTTGCTCCTGTGCAGCACTCTAGTCTGAGAATTAAGAGTTCTGAGGTCAACAATGTGAGTGGAAAAAACTTCTATGTTGCAATGACATTCCAATAGTCCTTAGTACTGAATCAGCATTAAGAGTGTGTCTTAGAACTTCTGTCTCTTTTTTTTCCATTCTTTTTTTTTAATATCATTTTTTTATTATTTATTTTATTTTATTTTATTTTTTTAATTTACATTCCAAATCATTTCCCCTTTCCCGTTTCCTCCCTCCCCGAAAGTCCCATAAGCCCCCTTCCCTCCCTCTTTTCTCCATTCAACCCCCTCACGTTTCTCTGTCCTGGCGTTCCCCTACATCCAATCTTTCCAGGACCAGGGGTCTCTCTTTCCATCTTCTTAGAAATCTATTGATATGCGGATTGTGTCTAGGGTATTCCGAGATTCTGGGTCAATATCCCCTTATCAGTGACTGCATACCATGTGTGTTCTTTTGTGATTGGGTTACCTCACTAAGGATGATATTTTCAAGATCTGACCATTTGCCTAGGAATTTCGTGAATTCATTGTTTTTAATTGCAGAGTAGTATTCCATTGTGTAGATATACCACATCTTCTGAATCCATTCCTCCGTTGAGGGACATCTGGGTTCTTTCCAGCTTCTGGCTATTATAAATAAGACTGCTATGAACATAGTGGAGCATGTGTCCTTATTGCATGCAGGTAAAGCCTCTGGGTATATGCCCAGGAGTGGTATAGCCGGATCCTCCAGGAGTATCATGTCCAGTTTTCTGAGGAACCGCCAGACTACTTTCCAGAGTGGTTGTACCAGCTTGTAATTCCACCAGCAGTGGAGGAGTGTTCCTCTTTCTCCACATCCTCGCCAACAACTGCTGTCTCCTGTGTTTTTGATCTTAGCCATCCTGACTGGTGTGAGATGGAATCTCAGGGTTGTTTTGATTTGCATTTCCCTAATGACTAAGGATGATGAACATCTCTTTAGGTGCTTCTCAGCCATTAGATATTCTTCAGGTGAGAACTCTTTGTTTAGCTCTGTACCCCATTTTTAATAGGGTTACTTGCCTCTCTGGAGTTTAACTTCTTGAGTTCTTTGTATATATTGGATATTAGCCCTCTGTCAGATGTAAGGTTGGTAAAGATCTTTTCCCAGTTAGTTGGTTGCCGCTTTGTCTTTTTGACAGTGTCTTTTGCCTTGCAAAAACTTTGTAATTTAATGAGGTCCCATTTGTCTATTCTTGATCTTAGAGCATAAGCTATTGGAGTTCTGTTCAGGAAATTCTCCCCTGTGCCCATATGTTCAAGGTTCTTCCCTAGTTTCCCTTCTATTAGTTTCAGTGTGTCTGTTTTTATGTGGAGATCTTAGATCCACTTAGAATTGAGCTTAGTGTAAGGAGATAAGAATGGGTCAATTTGCATTCTTCTGCATGTTGACCTCCACCTGAGCCAGCACCATTTGTTGAAAAGGCTATCTTTTTTCCACTGGATATATAACTGTTAAAAACCACATGGTATTGGTCCAGTAACAGACATGTAGATCAATGGAACAGAATTGAAGACCCAGAAATGAATCCACACTCCTATGGTCACTTGATCCGTTCTTTTTTTATATTTTCTAAGTTTTTTTTTATTTACCTTCAAAATCATTTTGCCTTTCCTGTTTCCTCCTTCCCCGAAAGTCCCATAAGCCCCCTTCCCTCCCTCTTTTCCCCATTCAACCCCCTCTCACTTCTCTGTCCTGGCATTCCCCTACATCCAGTCTTTCCAGGACCAGGGGTCTCTACTTCCATCTTCATGGAAATCTATTGATATGCGAATTGTGCCTAGGATATTCCGAGATTCTGCGATAATATCCCGTTATCAGTGACTGCATACCATGTGTGTTCTTTTGTGATTGGGTTACCTCACTAAGGATGATATTTTCAAGTTCTAACCATTTGCCTAGGAATGAATTTTGTGAATTCATTTTTTTTAATTGCAGAGTAGTATTCCATTGTGTAAATATACCACATCTTCTGAATCCATTCCTCCATTGAGGGACATCTGGGTTCTTTCCAGCTTCTGGCTAATATAAATAAGGCTCTTAAAATACTGTTGAAAGCAGTAACCAAGACATTCAAATGCCACATACTTATATTGAGTTATTCCACTCTGGAGTCTGAAGCTCAAGGATTGAGGGTCCAGGGACATAATAAGGCTTTGTTTCCCATATGCTAACAAAAGATTTAAAATTCTGTAAATGACTTCCCACATTATAACAGTGGTCTGATGTTTCTTAGGTGCACTAATTTCATAAGGTGCTCCATGAGATAGTAGCACTCAATATCTTAGAAAACAAATGCAGAGTATCATTCAGAGGATATATACTGCATCTTTGAGAGAATTTATCTCCTGTTTCTTACAGTCCATTAGCAGAATGATACATTATAATTGATAGAAGATAAATACTAGATAAAGATAGATTACAAATTTGAAATTTTATACATAGACATATTCATATATGCTATATTACACTTCTCAACTGGCAATAACATCAGCATATAGTTCAGCTTGTGAATGCAATTAGCAGGATAGATCACATTATGGAGTCGTTACCATGTGTACATATATGTGGACTGTTTAACAAGCTTATCCAACCTTCTATCTTGGTTTCATTATTTACTTGGCCTGGGCATCTTACCTTAGACATATAAGTGAGCTCCCCTAGTTCTGAGCCTGTTCCTTATTGAAATTTGAAATCTTATCCTAGGTCTAATAACAAAAGAGCAAGCTCTGCTGCTAACCTTCATACAGTAGCTCTCTGTTTCATTGGGAAGAACATTTTCTATCCATTTCTCAGGAGGACAAAGGCATTCTCTTTCTTTAGTGGAACGTGAAAAAGATGAATTTTGCTAAGTAGGTATTTCAGTCTTTCCATGTATGTATAGTATGGAAGAACTGCATTCATGTTGCTGTTACAGTTTCAGTGTAAATATGTAAACAAAACTGGAACATGCTTCTCAACACTCAGTTTAACATCCCTTATCCTCCACACAGGTGGAGCTTGAAAAACAAAACAACTATGGAAATCTTTGGTGAGGACCAATCAATAATTTAATGCCTATTTGCCCTTGGCATTATGAATAAATAGTTGATTGCATCATTCAAATCAATGGGTGACAAAACCATATGTTTATTTGGCTCTTGGTTGATGTTGTGTTTGAATGTAAAACATCCCACCATAAGCTTATGTGCTTAAACACTTGGTTTCCAACTGGAAGTTGTGAAACGTTTAGGAGACAGCCTCATTGGAAGAAGTAGTTCACTCACTGGAGGAAGATTTGGAGTCTCTATAGTTTTGTCCCATCTCCTGGTCACTCTCTTCTTCCTGACTGTGTATTCAATATGATCAGTAGGTCTCTGTTTCATCTACTATGCCTTCCCAAACATGATGAATTGATGAAAAGTATCCTTTCCAACTCTGCCAAAAAATAGTTTCCACCTCAAGTTGCTTCTTTATTTTGTCATAATAGTAAGTAAAGTAACTTACACTGTTGATACATATGATTTCTTTAGTTTCTAGCAATAATTGAGCCACACATTCGCACTTGTCATCACAAGGAATGTTTTCTACTGTACGGCTGACAAGGTTCTTGTTGGTATCAGAAGATGTTGGAGCTACCTATTAAAGAAGCTTCCTTCCAAATCAAAGATGATTCGTTATTAATGTAGGCAGGAGCAGGGACAAGGTTATTCAAGATGTACTTGAACATCATGTTTAAATGCACTTTTTGGTGTTTCTAACCTTGAAAGTTCAAAGACAGTGATAGAAGAAAGCAGCAACCAACTAACTGGGAAATGATTTTTACCAACCCTACATCCGACAGAGGGCTAATATCCAATATATACAAAGAACTCAAGAAGTTAAACTCCAGAGAGGCAAGTAACCCTATTAAAAAATGGGGTACAAAGCTAAACAAAGAGTTCGCACCTGAAGAATATCTAATGGCTGAGAAGCACCTAAAGAGATGTTCATCATCCTTAGTCATTAGGGAAATGCAAATCAAAACAACCCTGAGATTCCATCTCACAGCAGTCAGAATGGCTAAGATCAAAAACACAAGAGACAGCAGTTGTTGGTGAGGATGTGGAGAAAGAGGAACACTCCTCCACTGCTGGTGGAATTGCAAGCTGGTACAACCACTCTGGAAAGCATTCTGGCGGTTCCTCCGAAAACTGGGCATGACACTCCCGGAGGATCCGGCTATACCACTCCTGGGCATATACCCAGAGGCTTTACCTGCATGCAATAAGGACACATGCTCCACTATATTCATAGCAGCCTTATTTATAATAGCCAGAAGCTGAAAAGAACCCAGATGTCCCTCAAAGGAAGAATGGATTCAGAAGATGTGGTATATTTACACAATGGAATACTACTCTGCAATTAAAAACAATGAATTCACGAAATTCCTAGGCAAATGGTTAGAACTTGAAAATATTATCCTTAGTGAGGTAACCCAATCACAAAAGAACACACACAAGGTATGCAGTCACTGATAAGAGGATATTAACCCAGAATCTCGGAATACCCTAGACACAATTTGCATATCAATAGATTTCTAAGAAGATGGAAGGAGAGACCCCTGGTCCTGGAACGACTGGATGTAGGGGAATGCCAGGACAGAGAAGCGAGAGGGGGTTGAATGGGGAAAAGAGGGAGGGAAGGGGGCTTATGGGACTTTCAGGGAGGGAGGAAATGGGAAAGGGGAAATGATTTTGAATGTAAATAAAAAAAACTTAGAAAATAAAATTAAAAAAAAAGAAAATCAAAAGACAACAAAAAAAGAAGAAAGTAAAAATAATATAAGGAATCATAGTGGTTCATCAAACTAAACAAAGGATAAAAGAAAATATAATTCAGAATAATCACTTCTAGTTTTTGTGTGTGTGGAGGGGGTAGTTTATACATGTATATGGGTATATTATTTGTACAGGTACACCTGCTACTAAGCATATGTGAACTGAAAACCTTTAGTAGTCAGCTGTCTTGTTTGCCCTTTCAGGATTTAGGGATTAAACTCAGGTGTTGAAGGCAGAGAATGTGACTCTGCTCAGTGAACCATCTCACTATCCTGGTTGAGCTACATACTACCTCTGAGAACTAGTTACCTTGAGACTGAGATAGTGACTTGAGACTGGGATCTAGAAGTATCATGATCTTGGAGTCCTACATATCCTGGGAAGACTTGTTGCTTTAGACAATGTTGTTATCTGGGTCTTAGTGTTGTTTTTCTATCTGTACCTCCAGTTGTGCCTGGATGTCCAAGAGGCTGAGAACTGCCTCAGCCCCAGCCTCAACACAGGCCCTGTTACCTATGAACCAACTCCAGCTTTCCCAAGTGTCAGACTGTGCTTTCCCCAACCACTATACATGCCTCAGAGCTTCCCTACAGCCCGACACCAGTCCTGGATAAGTGGAATAGGGAGAATCAAACTCCCTGCATTCTGCCTCAACAAACAACCATGTTCAGAGGCAAAGTATATGGAGGCCTACAACCCTACACACATTTTTCATAATTTTACATCTTGGTAAATCCACTGTACATCATAAATGAACTCAATATTCCACACTTAGTGCAGCAAAAATGTAACAGTAGTTTTTCTCTGGCTGTCTGCAGTATCAACTCAGTCATACTGTTTAGAATACCAGGACCATGGTGTCCATCATCCCTGGATTTACAAATTCTACTAAATCAGTAATACTTTTATATTATCTCTAAGTTGAATTATACTAATATAGAGCAGTGCCAATCAAGACAAATAAGATGCATTGTTTCCTGGAATTCTTTCATTCTTCCTTACTATGGAAGCCAAAACAAGACAAAGAGGCAGAATGACATGGGGAGGGTGTTATGTGATAAAACTTTTCCTGGGGAGATGCAAAACATGTCTATTCACTCCAGATAGGAAATAAAGTGATCAATATCAGCACTGTACAAGTACAAGTTCTCAGCCCAAAGGAGATTTATTTATCCCAGAGTTTTATTGGGGCTACTTTCAGTAATATGGGTAAAGGCTTACTTTCAGGAACAGCAATGACTCAAAGATAGCTACATCATCAAGGCCTACCCTAGAATGGTTAATAACTTACAGGTGAAAGTTGGGAAATATGGCATTTACTGTCCAACCTCCAGGCAACTCAAAAAATCCTTTCTACATTCTTTAGTTTACCAAAATCTCTTTCAGGAAGTTTTGCTGTTTTCTGTTTCTTCCTGGCAGATGATCTGGCCAGTCTTCTCTGCAGCTTGGCTCTGTTCTTCTGAGAGTGACTCTCGGCAGTTATTGTCTACTACGGAAGGGAAGAATCTAGTCAATCTAGTCAGCTCAAAGGACTTCGTGAAGATATTTAGAAGTGTTTGACTTCATGTTCAAAAAGCTTTCTGCCAAATGGAATGCTTTAAATTCCACCAAAAATTGTTACACACAAAGTGTAAACTTCAGATCAACCATCTCCTTTCACTAATCAAACAGTCTACCACTAAGTATCTACACAGCATCAAATGAGGAGTGGCCTTTCAGTCTAAATCAGTGACAGGTCACTGAAATAGTTGGTACTTTTCTATGCACTTAAAATGTTGAAACAGACATCATCACTAACCCAACAAATAAAAACCTATAACTCAAAGTAGAATTCAGTGTTTTGATTTTTTCCTTTCTCTTCTAAAATGTCATGTTTTACAATCCTTGCCAGTCATCAATAGCAGACCAAATTAATGCATGTAATTTATTTCTGTTATCTGAGATCTTGATGAAAACCCATTTTATTATATATTCCCGAAGAACACATGGGAACTTGGAAGCATGAGTTGGTTTATTCATTTCAGCTTTAACTCTGTGTTTTGTATGTTAATTACCCTATGCTTTATTAAATGTACCTTATCATAACAGAGGCAATGCCTTTATGATTTGCTCTGAGCTTCCAGTATTTCCTATCCTTCCCTTTAATTGGTCTTCTTGGAGAGATAGGCCTTTAGGTGGTAATTAGAAAATGTTGCTTTTCAAAAGACTTGCATGTGCCTTCAAGAAATCAATAAGTCTCTATATTAGAATATATTTTCAGACAATTATATTTTCACAAATATGTCCATTAGGAATTTTTTATGTCTTTCCATCCATGTTATTTTCCCTGTCCTTCTCTTTTGCTATATCTTCTATTTATGTCCTATCTCTCTGTCTCTGTTTCTCTCTCTCTCTCTCGTGTGTGTATGTGTGTGTGTGTGTGTGTGTGTGTGTGTGTGTGTGTGTGCATGCGTGCATGTTCTGTATCACAAAATCCTTTTTTCTCATGTTCATTTTGACCATTAGAGTGGAATCAGGTGTACTGTCACTGCACATGATCAGGAAGATTACCTGTACATTAATGAAACTGAGGAGGGTAATCATGTCTTAGTGTAACACACACATCTGTTTAATAGCTGACAGCCTGTCAATGCGAAATAGACAACAAATTTACACAAGTTCAATTGTAACAGTTGTGCAATATAAGCACACTATATAAAGCTGAATTATGTACTATAAAAGGTTCAAATGTTGAATTTTGTTTGTGGATATTTGATCATGATGTTTTTAAAGTGTAGAGTTGGATCCTCTGCAGAAAAATAATAATTCTAAAATAATCAGCCATATAAATGAAGGATATGAGCATAACAAAAGCAGACAAAACAGGTATTGTATTGTATTGTGGGTTTGAATTTTTGTTTGCTTATGAAGCATATATGTGTATGTGGTATATGTCCACCTTTGTTGATGGGCAAGTGTGCATGTGTACATACAGAGTCCAGATGATATGCTCATATGTTCTTATGTCTTCTATCATTATCTGCCTTGGTCTTTGAAGCAGGCCCACATGCTAAACTATAAACCTTTGGATTTTTGGTAAACTGAGAGCTAGCAAGTCCCAGAAACCCTACTATATCTTCCCACTTTAGTGATTGCTATGCAGGGGACCATGCGAAGTTCACCATGTGTTTGCTGGGATCCAAAGCATGTTTTTCACGCTTGTGCAAAAAGTATTTATTTTAATAAGATTTTTTTTTAGTTTTGAAATTGCAGCATAAATATATGTTCTTTCCCTTCCCTCTCTCCAACCCATCTCATATACTTCCCCAATTCTCTTTCTCAAATTTATAACATCTTTTCTATAAATTGTTCACATATATTCATATTTGTATTCCAGTATACTTTATTCATGTATGTGTTTGTATGCACATGGATTTGCATAAGACTTACTGTGTTTGTACAATGTTTCCTATATGTATCTGAATTCAGGACTGATCATTTGATAGTGGATAAGCAACTGAAGGGTACTTCTCAGCAGAAGACTATTTCTCCTGCTCTCAGCATTCCTTAGTTGCCTGTAGCTCCTTGTCTCGGGTTGAAGTCTCATGCTCCTGAACTTCCATGTTAACATGCTTATTGGCCTACTTCTTTGGATCTTATTTAAGCAGCCATATGGGTGAAACTTCCTGGTTGTAACTTTCCTGATATTCTTAGGAGTCTCAATCTCTTAGGAAATATTCTGTTCTTCTGACTCTTACAATGTTTTCTTCATCTCTTTCATACTGGTCCCTGAGGCTTAGGTGGTAGAGTCCTGTTGCAGATGTATGTATTAGGTGGTACTGGGCATCATCCAGTACTTGTTCTCTACATTTTAATTAGTTGTGTTTTCTGTGATGGTTTTTCTCTTTCAAAATTTTTTTCTTTGAAGAGGGGTGAGGACTTCTTATCTGTGAATGTAGGAGTCAATGTTTAGTATAATGTAAGAGATTATGCTGGTTTAGTATAGCAGTGGTTTCATCTTCTCCTCCAAGACCTCTAAATGTGGGTAATGGAAAAGGCAGTAAACACGGTTAACCACTGACCCATCTCTTCAGACCATGTGTGACTTCTTTTCAAATAAACCTCAATCACAAATAAACAGAAATATGAACTACATATATAGCTAAACTGATGATTGCATAAAGAGTAGGAACTACAAAAGCAAGCATGGGTCTTAGAATAGAACAGTGTTGGAAGTGAACTTCACGCTAATCTCTAACTACTGGGTGACTAGATGATTTGAAGATTTATTTTCTTATGTGTTCCCTTCCTGCACTAATTTTTGTTTGATAGTTTTCTTAATTTTTAAAATGATGGTGATAATGTGCTTAGGTAATAACTACCCCCAAATAACGTTGACAAATATTTCAGAAAAACACCTTTCCTTCCAGGAGGTGAGTGTCAGTTATCTTACAGTGAACAGTGAGTACAGAAATGTAGAAAACTGAAATGTAATGGATGACATTATTAACATTTAAATCCTCAGATGTTATACCTTGAAGCTTTCATTATTCATAAAATTTAGCTAGGCATTATGATAGGAAAAGGATCTTCCTAAACAGTAGTATTTTGTATTTATGAAAAACTGTAAGATCTGTGGCAACACTTTCACCACATTAGAATAATGTCAGGGAAACTAGGGACTTTGTTTTATCTTGTTGTTACTGTTGACATTCTCAAAAGCCTGAGTGGATAAGCACACATACTTCTGTTTATATGGCTTGGTAATATAAGGTTCATTAAAATTTCTTTTCCTTTTAGACATTTGTAGGAAACTTTAATGCTGACAGAGTGGTTCACCACAAACTGCTGAACTCCGTGAGAGCCCGTTTTGTTCGCTTTGTGCCCCTGGAGTGGAATCCAGATGGAAAGATTGGCATGAGGGTAGAGGTCTATGGATGTTCCTACAGTAAGTACCCACATGGATCAAGTCATACAGCATACAGATGTCCATGGAATAGCAAATTAATGGTATTGAGAATTAAAGAGTGTGTGTGTGTGTGTGTGTGTGTTCACATGTATAGGTGCAAAAAGTAGCTAGACCAAAACCTCCATTGTTTCTGAAGAACATGATCGGTCCATCATTTGACCCAATAATTTTTGCTTTGTTTGGAACTTCCAGCTGTGTCTATGCTCATGGACCAGTGACCCACAAAAGTCTGGTCATATTTATGGCCTGGTTATATTTATTTCCTTACTGCTGGGATTACTAGGGTGCACTATTTTATCCAACTTGATTTGTGTTCTGGGAATGGAATTCATGTCTTTGTGCTTACAGGGTAAGCATTTTAGAAGCATATCTATTTAGAGCATATATATATATATATATATATATATATATATATATATATATATGAAAATGCATACTTCAGCTGAGATGTAGGAATGTTATTATACTTGATAGGGCTCTCTATAGGGATAAGGCAATAATGCAATAAAGCATCAACAAAAAGTTCAAAGCTAAGAGCCATTGGGCTTGCATAACCATTTGCCACCTGCAATCAGAAATAGCCAAGCTCTGATTTTTTAGAGAACTGATGTGAAATATCATAAAACTCTTTCTTTACTCAAGAGTCATAAAAGGAGTATGTTCCCCTTCTTCACATTCTTGAAAATTACCACCCAGGGTAGTTCATGAAATTCTGTTCTTCTGCAGTCATGGCATTCATATGTTATCATGAGAGATGTAGAAAGTGAATGTGAAGTAAGGATCTATCTTAAACAAAGAAGGTTTTTAAATATAGGTATAATTGAAGCAAGTTCTAAAACAATGGTTCTAATTTATTGTAAGGCTTTGGTCCTTTAATACAGTTCATCATGAGGTAGGGACCTCCACCCATAAAATTATTTTCACTGTAAATTCATAACTATAATTCTAATATCATTATATATCATAATGTAAATATCTGATATGTAGGATATCTGATATGAGACCTCTGTGAAAGCAACATTTGACAACCCCCCAATAGGGTCATGACAGAGATTAAGAACCGCTATTCTGGAAAGAAGTCAATTAAGAAGACAGCTATTTTATTTCTCTCTTGTAGTTGGCATAATCTCGAACATGCAAATTTTGTTGTTGTGAATTGATTTTCTTCTTTTAAGCAGTGGCATTCTGACTGTTGATTTTATAACACCATACAACGTCACCTAGGAGTTATCACATATAGTCAACATACTTTGTAAAAAAACATAATTATCATAGCTCTGTTTCCTATTACTGAGATAAAATACCTTGAAAAGCATTTTAAGGGAGAAAGATGTTAATTATTTCAGCTCACAATCTCAGCTTACAATCCACTATTGCTGGGCAATCAAGGAGGCAGAAAATTGACTAGTTTCATCACATTCACAGTTAAGAGCAGAGTCAGATGAATGCGTGCCCACATGCTAGTGCTCAACTTGTTTCATGGCTCTTGTCAATATGCTCAGGTGCCATTCAGAGTGTGTACATCTTCCCACTATTCAACATAATTCTCCCATAGACATGCCTACAAACTACCATAATCTAGGCAATCTCTTACTGATGTACCCTTCATAGATGATTCCTTGCTTTCATGCTGACAATGAAAATTATCACAACTGTTCAGCAAATTACTTCTTTGGATCATAGACAAACCTCACATGTGCCTACTATTGTTCATCAAAGCCAGAGAAAAGTAGCACTTGCCTCAGAAGCATTTGAAGTACTCAATAAAAACGCATTTGTTTCCCTGAAATCATGTGCACTGAATTAATATTTCTGGGAATGAAAACCCAAATGTACCAAGTATTGATGGCTCCTCAGGTAAACTATTGGCTAAGGTAGATCTGTCAGAGAAATATAGTCTGAAGAGAGGGTATTTGCTGGGCAAAGGACTGTCTTTATTATGCACAAACACTCATATAAAGAGTATGATATATGAGAAAAGAATCAACAATCCAAGAAGGGACTTTGCTACCAGCATGTCTGGAGCCTTGAATTCCCTCTGTTCCTCACCCCTCAATGAGAACGATTTGTCACTGCTGGAAGACTTCTTTGGTTCTTGTTGTCCATGGCTGCTTACTTATTTGTTAAGAAACTTTCATGATGGAAAAAACACTGAGAATTGTTGTATATGTTATTTATAAAGCCGTCTTTTCTAATCTAATAATTTCAATTTCAGCTACATTTTAGTGTGTGTGTGTGTGTGTGTGTGTGTGTGTGTGTGTATCAGAGAGCAACTTTTGAGGAGTCTTTTCTTGAGGATAGAGCTCAGATCATAAAGCTTGTTAGCATGTATGTTTACCCACTGAGGAGTCATTTGATAGCCCGGGTCTGGAGAATTTGACTAGTCTTTCAAATGTCACCATATATTTCTTTATACACAGAATAATATTTCTCATTATTTTTTCTACCTTTTGTTCATTCACCCTATACCTAGCCCAAAGGTACATGATTTCAGTTACATCTCAGGTATTACTTTATGTGTACATGTATGTGTGTGTGCTGGTGCATTTATCTGTGCACAATTGCCAGTACATATATAGGCATATGTGTGGAAGCCAGAGGTCAACTGAAGATTTTTTCTTATAGGTACTGCATACCTATATTTTTGTGAGACAAGGCTTGTTGCTGGTTAGTAGCTTGACAAATGATCCAGGCTGCCTGACCAGTGAACCCATGGATCTGCTTGTCTTGTCCTCTACCCACCCCGTCCTGGGCTCATAAGCACTTATCACCACCCTTCCCCTTCTGACACAGGATCAGGAGATCAAAAGCACCCAGAGAGCTATCTCCCCACCCTACAAGTCATCAGTTCGAAAGGTATCTTTGAACATGATTTTAGCTTCATCAAATGATGAACTCCTTTCATAATCTATGCTAACAAAACCCCTTCTCAATAGAAAACATTTGCATTTCTTCCTAAGAAGAAATATACCCACAGATCTGATAAAGCCCAGGACTGGTTCAATCTAATATACTCCTGACTTTGAGGGACTCTAGATCTCTTATCTTTACTGCAGGTACTTCTTAATCATTTGAGTTATGCAAAGAGATAAAAATCTTTCAGTAAGACTGGCTAGCAATGGGTGCTCCTAACAGTAATTTAAGAATGGTCCAAAACTGAATGAGTTTCCTCATTGTTTATTTATAGCTGGCATTGTTTTCCCATGATATTGTACAATTGCCTCCTTATACAAAAACCCAAGACATCACTTCGGCTTCTGACTCCAGTTTGTTCTACTTTGCTCCTCTGTTGGGTTGCTAAACCACTGACCAAATCAACTTGGGGAAGCAAAAGTTTATTTGGTTTGAAGGTTTATATCATTGTGGATTGCCAAAGCAGAAGATCAAGGCAGGAACATGGAAGCAGGAACTAAAGCAGAATCTATGGATAAATTATGCTTTCTGGTTTATTCCCTTACTTGTTACCTGTCTTTTTTTTTTCTAAGTTTTTTTATTTACATTCCAAATCATTTTCCCTTTCCCGTTTCCTCCCTCCCCGAAAGTCCCATAAGCCCCCTTTCCTCCCTCTTTTCCCCATTCAACACCCTCTTGCTTCTCTGTCCTGGCATTCCCCTACATCCAGTCTTCTTTTTTATATAGACCACAGCCAACTGTCTAAAAATAACACTGACCATTGTGGGAGGAGGATGCTTTCATGAAAATGCTCCCTGAAACTGCTAATAGGCAGACTTTATGAAGGCCACTCCTCTCAGGGATGTCAAGTTGACCACCAAGATTAACCATCAGAGGCACAACATTCTAATATCTCTGTATCCACTTTGCCTCTGAACTGTTCCCATTAACCCAAAAACCTGCTGTTTAAGTTACCAGAACCCCTAGTCAAAGACCATGTGGCTCTATTTGGGAATTCCCTCCCCTTTTAGTGCTCTCAATACTACACAATGCTTTTTCTAAATTCTCTCCTTAGTTACTGTCTCTGCCTGCCTCACTTTGCATAGGTACTTACCAGAGTCTTTACATATCTGAGGGTTAACAGGATGGCTCAATTTGGAAGAGCTATAGTTCTAAGGTATGCTACCACATGCTGATCAAAGTGTCTCTGAGATGTTGTGTAGGTTAGGTCTGTAAGCAGTTGATTTTGCTTATTTACTTTTAATTTTTAATTTTAATTTTATGTGAATGTATATTCTACCTCCAAGTATGTATACACCATGAAAACGGTACTCCTAAGGAAGCCAGAATAGGGCACTGAATCAGTTATGTGTCAATGTATGAGCACTGAGAAGTAAACCATGGTCCTCTGAGAAAGGCACCCATGTTCTTTACCTCTGAACTCTCTCTGCAGCCCTGTATCCAGGAGATATTTAGGTAAAAAAAAAAAAAAACATTGCACAATAGTCTTCGAGGGGTAATCCAAGATCACAACTGAGATTTCCTGATAAAGAATGCAGCCTACATTGAACCGTACCTTCAGCTCTGGGAGTTTCAAACTCATCAGTGGATGGTCTGCCCTGTGAAATTCTTTAGGTATGGCTTCTCAGCAATATGATATTCCTCAAGTGAAAATTCTTTGTTTAGCTCTGTACTTAATTTTTCAATAGGGTTATTTGGCTCTCTGGGGCCTAACTTCTTGAATTCTTTGTATATATTGGATATTAGCCCTCTGTCGGATGTAGGGTTAATAAAGATAGTTTCCCCATGTTCTCATTGCCATTTTCTCCTATTGAGATTGTCCTTTGCCTTACAGAAACTTTGTAATTTTATGAGGTCCAATTTGCCAATTCTTTTTTTTTTTGTCAAGTGACCAATTATTTATTTTTTTACAACCTACTATTGTTGTCATCTAGGATTTTGCTACCTATTAGGTTTGCCATGTGCTCTTGGTAGGATGATGCCGGCCTTGCCAAGGGTCCCTGTTATCTCTTGAGGCATTTCTGCTATTTTTGTAGAAAGGTGATTTTTTTCTAAGTTTTTTATTTACATTTAAATCATTGCCCCTTTCCTGTTTCCTCTCTCCCCGAAAGTCCCATAAGCCCTCTTCCCTCCCTCTTTTCCCCATTCAACCCCCTCTCTCACTTCTCTGTCCTGGAATTCCCCTACATCCAGTCTTTGCAGGACCAGGGGTCTCTCCTTCCATCTTCTTGGAAATCTATTGATATGATAATTGTGTCTAGGGTATTCCGAGATTCTAGGTTAATATCCCCATATCAGTGACTGCATACCATGTGTGTTCTTTTGTGATTGGGTTACACTACTAAAGATGATATTTTCAAGTTCTGACCATTTGCCTAGGAATTTCATGAATTCATTCTTTTTAATTGCAGAGTAGTATTCCATTTTTATAATAAAGTATTTTAAGGGAATTACTTTGGTTTTTTGGGGGCCTGTAAATCTCAATTTCTTCCACTGTATATTGGTAAAAATTGATAGAAATGTATATCTTTAGGATGTACCTCAGTTGTTAGACTGCTCCCATAGCTATGAGATTGATTCCCAGAAACTCCTTAACTTAGCACAGTGGCTCGTGCTTGTAGTCCCACCTCAGTGTGGTAGATAGAATTTGAGAAGTTCATGTCCATTCTAAATTAATTAGCAAGTTTTTCTGTTCCTGTTTAAAGAATGAATCACTCTAACTATACTTTTGTTAGAATAAGTGAGCTTAATTATTATGTATATAGAAAGCTAAAGTAAAATAATAACTAGCATGGACAGATCGACAGTAGTAGGATAAACAAATATATATGTAGCAAAACCTCATTTGATGGGCTTTTTGCATTTTTTTTGACTGTTGAGTCAATGATTTTTATGGTATCTTCAGCACCTGAGATTCTCTCTTCTATCTCTTGTACTTTGTTGTTGATATTTGCATCTATGACTCCTGATTTCTTTCCAAGGTTTTCTATCTCTAGAGTAGTTTCACTTTGTGATTTCTTGGTTATTTCCACTTCTGTATTTAGATCCTGATGGTTTTGCTCATTTCCTTCACCTGTTTGTATGTATTTTCTTGTAATTTTTAAAGGGATTTTTGTGTTTCCTCTTTAAATGCTTCTACCAGTTGAGCCATGTTCTCCTGTATTTGTTTAAGGTAGTTATTTACATCCTTCTTGAAATCCTCTATGAGCATCATGAGATGTGATTTTTAAATCCAGATCTTGCTTTTCTGGTGTGTCGGGGTATCCAGGACTTGCTGTTTTGGGAGAACATGGTTCAGATGTTGCCATGTTGCCTTGTTTTCTGTTGATAGGATTTTTGTGTTTGCCTTTTGCCATCTGGTTATCTCCGGTGTTAGCTGGTGTTGCTGTCTCTGACTGTGATTTATCTGTCATGCAAGCCTTTGTATCTGTGCTCCTGGGAGACCTGTTCTCTCTGTGTACACAGGTATGTAGGTACTCCTGCGAGACCTGCTTTCTTGTGATTGCATTTGGGTATGTAGCTATGTGGCCCCAATCAGGTCTGGGGTCAGGCAGAAATAGTAAGACTCCTCTCCCAGGCTGTTCCTTGGCTCTTGTGTTCCCAGTGTTTCAGTTTGCCTCCTCTGAGCATGAGGGGTGGTCCTACCTATGCTGTCAGGCCTCTCCACACTCCTGGGTGGTTACCTACCTCCCTGAACCACTTGGATATAGTTCACTGTAGGAGAGGATGGGCCTGAGGCAGAGACAGTAACCAGAAGGCTCCTGCCTGAGGGTTCTGGACGCAATCCTCTGAGCTGCAGGGGTGGTTCTATCTCTGTTGTCAGGCTGCTCCACACTCCTGCATGCTTAGCTGCCTCCCTGTGCCACTTTGGTATCTGTTTTGTTTTGTTTTTTTTTTATAGGAGAATTTTGTGGAAAATAATAATGATAAATTGGTAAACATAGAAAATATCTATAAATATTGATCAAGCATATAGAAAATTTTTCTGATAAAATTGTAGATTTACATGAAAAATATTTCTGATAAAATTAAATAAATACATAAAGTGTTGAAATTGAAACATTTGATGGAAATTACTACAGATAAAAATGGAAATATGGCTTGATCATTTTGCAAAGATAAATTCTCTGTTTACCTTTTTACTATGTTTTTCCAACAAATTCTTCAATTTTAATACTTTTTCCATATATTTCTTCAATTTGTTCAGAAATATTTTTCATGAAATTTTTCAATTAGATCAGAAAATTTTTCAACATGCTTTGTCACAAGGGAATTTCTGGGTTTTGTTGTTGTTGTTGTTGTTATTGTTATGTTTTGTCTTGTTTTGTTTACTAATGGTAATAAAGAGCTACAATTTAAGCCCATTGTCTCAAACTTTATTTCTTTATTTCTTTTTTTAATGGATATTTTCTTTATTTACATTTCAAATGGTACCCCCTTTCCCATCATCCCCCATTTACTTCACCCTTTCCCCCTCCTCCTGCATCTATAAGAGATTTCCCATCCAACCACCCACTCCTGCCTCCTCACCCTGGAATTCCCCTCCCCTGAGGAATCTTGCCTTCATAGGACCAAGGGCCTCTCCTCCCGTTGATGCCAGAAAAGGCCATTGTCTGCTACATATGTGGTTGGAGCCATGGGTTCCTCCACATGTAATCCTTGGTTGGTGCTTTAGTGCCTGGGAGCTTTGGGGGTGGAAGGGGTGTTGGTTGGTTGCTATTATTGATATTCCTATGGGATTACATATTTAACTTCTTTTAAAGTTATTTCTTTTTAGTTTGAACTGCTAATTTCATAAGTAACTGTAGATCTTTAGAATTTTCAAAAAGGGTCAATAAGATTGCTCAGCGGATAAAGGCTCCTGCCAAGAAGCCTGATGAGCTGTGCTGGATAGATCCCTTGGACCCACATGGTGGATGGAGGATCCAACTCCACAAAGTTGTCCTCTTGTGCACATAGTTTCCCAAACAGTAAAAAAGTAAAGGTTTCAAAATTAGGTTAGATTGTATGTTCACCAATCCCAATAACTGTGGATCCATCTATCTCTGTGTCCCCTGTGTTAGGATTACAGGAATATACAGCCATGCCTGCCTTTTTACACAGAATCTTAGAACTGAACTCAGGTTCACACACTTCAAGAATCTTCACAGCCTCCTTTAAAGCTTTGTAAAGTCATATGTGGACATATTTAACACACCTGACCTTAAAATACCAAAGCTAACAACCTGATTTTACCATTTGCTCCTCCTGTATCCTTAGGCAATCCTAAGTCTTATGTAAACATGGAAATAATAATTGTGCTTGTTTTATGCCTACAGTTTCTTGAAGAAGTGTTTGGCATGTGATTATCCCTCATATAATCTCTATTCCTCAGGTATTTAAGTCTCATATGCCCCATTCTTTCTTCCTTTCTATTCAGTTACACATTTTGTTTCTATTTTAAATGAAGGGGATTGGGTTTTTACATTCCTGGTCCTAAAGGATTTTGATACTGTCCATCAAGCTATCTGGAGACTTTAAGCTAGATTAAATTTTCTCTGGGGTTTCTATTTAAATTTCTTTATGTGTGGAAAGCTAATTAATTTTTAAAGCATAATAAATTCTGATAAAAACTAATAAATTGCCTGGATCCCCAGATTCATTAAGAATTACAAGTCTCTTTTTATACCACAGGTTCCTCCCTCTACATAAGACCTTGCTCCTATCTACTTAATTACTGCCAAGTGCTATCTTCCAAAATTCATCACCTTCAGAAACAAAGTCATATCCTCTTTCCCCAGACAAATCCTTTACCATCATCTTGGCTTTAGCTACCTTCTTTACTATTGTTCTTATTATCCAGAGTCATTTGTCACAGTAGCAGAAGTCACAAAGTTGTAAATTTCATCTTTTTGGTGCTAAAGGTCAGTATAGTCTCATCATAGGAAGGCCTTGTGCACAGCCAGGTCAGCCTTGGAGGTTTGGAGGACAGAATGACAATGATCAGATCTCTGACTTGGAAGCAACAGATCCCACTTCCTAAATCTGGCAGTTAGTAGCTAGAGCTGGACAGTCTCAGCTAATCATTGTAATTGCTTAATATGGGAGAAGAGAAAACAGGAATCTAGAAGTATATCATCTTAAAACTAATGCATGGGTATTACTCTTAGAGAATATTGAAAGAACTGTGGAACTAAATATGCATATCTATAGGTAATAGAAGTATAGTGCAAAGAAACCCTGAAGGCTTCTGTCTTAACCCTTGACCCTTTTGTGTTTCTAATTGATTGAGAATCTGAATGCTCCTCAGTCATTGATATATATTTCCATTGTTCTTCACTGCTGTATTTTGAATTATGGAGGTGCTATAGAGCTGCAGAAGGTAACCTATGCCTAGTGAAAATACAGTCTGTCCAAATCTGTAGAAGGGTGTTAAAGAAATGCCCATGACTTGGGGGAGAACCCAGTGTTGCCCTGTATCCTGAGTTTCACCCTCAGCTTCCATGTTTAGAAAAATGGTTAGCAGGTTCATATACACTTGTAATTCCATGGTGAGGGAGGTAGAGTCATACAGACCCCTGGGAACTATGAGTTAGCTTATCTGTTAGCCTCCTTGTTGAAATCCAGTCTAGAGAGAGACTTTGTCTCAAAATTGCAATGAGGATAGTATCTAAGGAGCAATACCCAAGGTTGTATCCTCTGATTGCCATATACACTATGCACACATGTACCATTTCATGCACACAAACATGTACAAACACTAACACAAAGATAGAGACATAAATAAGAATACACACACCTGTAAAATGTAAAAACACTCTTTATAACTGTGGAGATTGATGGAAACTAGTCATGTATGTAATGCTGGGGAAGGGAATTTCCACAGCAGCCAGTGTGTCTTGCACAATGAGAACCACATGAATAGGATGATTGCATGGCTCTGAAGCTCTGCTTGCCTTATGCTAATCATTGGAGTTAAAAGGTAAACTGCCCTCATAATTGGACCAAACACTCTGCAGCCAGTTTCTTCACAGAGGCCAGGGTCTTGTCTGACAACTTGTATTACCTTTACTCCCTCCAGAAGTGGTCATTTCACCACTTATTTACCCATTGGCTTCAACACTGAGCACCCAGGCAGAGTTGTGATTAAGGCAGAGTTTGGATGTATCCAAATGTATTACAGAATGTATCCAAATATATCACAGAATGTATCCAAAACATGAAATCATAGAAATGTGTGTGTGTGTGTGTGTGTGTGTGTGTGTGTGTGTGTGTGTTCTATGTATAAATTATATGTATGTGTACATTTGAAGCCTGGAGGGATAGACATTTTATTTATATTAAAACAGAGTTCCTCACTAAACAGGGAATTCATTGAATTTAATAGATCTTTGGATAGCAAGTTGCCAGATCCTTCTGCCTTCACTTCTACAGTTCTGAGATTATATGCTTCAGAGTGTCAACTGGCTTTTTTACTTGTATTGCTCTGCATCCATGTGTATGTGTATGTAGTATAGTATATGTATGTGGTAGATGTACATGGGTGTCCATGCTTCCTTATGAGTGTGGAGGTCAGAGAAGAACATCAAGCATCCTATTCCATCATTGTCTTGTTACCCAGGGAAAATTTTTCTTACTGAGCATGGCATTAGGGAGGCTTCTAATAATCCTTCATGATCCTCCTATCTTGAACCTCCATAAGACTTTAATAACAGACATATAGATGACTCCACTCACTTTTTGTTAGCGTTCCTTCAGGATCTGCCCCACAGTTACTTGGCATTGCTAGGTATGCCTGACTCACTATAAAAGGGGCTGTTTCTCTTTCTCTCTCTCTCTCTCTCTCTCTCTCTCTCTCTCTCTCTCTCTCTCTCTCTCTCTCTCTCTCTCTCTCTCTCATTCTCTTACTCTCTTAAATTCTTACAACTCTCTCCTCATTCCCCTTCCCCATCTCTCTCCACATGTTCCTGGCCAGCTTCTCCTCTCTTTCTGTCTCCCTTTCTCTGTTTCACTGTTTCTCTTTCTCTCTCTTTCTCTCTCTCTGCCTTTCTCTATCTCTACTCCCTCAACTTACCTCCCCATTCCTTAAATTAAACTCTCTTCCATACTGTAATCATCATATGGCTGATACCTCAGTGGGAAGAGATGCCTCAGCATGGGCCAGAAGAGGCACTCCCTTCCACTTCACCATAACACACCTTTACCAAATATATCCTGGTTCTTTCTTTTTATAAAACAACAGTTTTATTATTTTTAATGTAGGTTCTGGAATTTCAGAACCTTTTGCTTGTGAAGCAAATACTCTTATTCACTAAATCAGTCCTAGCCCTTCCCCTGGCTTTCTGAATGGGAATGGGAGAGCTGATCTCCGATCCTCATACTTTCAGAACAAGCACTGTACGGAACCCACTATCTCTCAAAGCCCATGTCAATGTTTTCATAAAAACAAAACAAAACAAACAAAAAGGAAACAAAACAACAAGAATAAGTATAACAAACCATACCAACTACTGCAAAAGGGAAAACTAGCAGCTTTCCTCTCCAATCCCAAGACTCCTGATTAAATACAAATAAGTGGCCTTCCTGACGAATCTGGATGTTTCATTTAAGAAGACCACCAAGAATGGAGTAAGCCAGAGGCAAACCTAAAAGCTGTATGATGCCATTTTCACAAGGGCTGCTTTCCTATTCTCAGCCTTTGCCACAGTCATCCCTTTCCTTTTGCTAAATTGTGAAAAAATTATTTTGAAATGTTGACCCCCTCACAAAACCTTTTTTCATGCCTAAACAAGTGTCCACTTGTCATGACTACTTATTTAATCTTGTCTCCCATTTTGCTCCACATCTCCTACTCCATTCTTCTTGTCCTTGCATAGTTATTTACATCTTATTGTTTTATACCCACGAGGCCCTGTTGGAATAATGAATTAATGTAATGACATTAACACTTCTTTCTTTATTACATGCTGTTCTGTCATGGTGATTTATTTATGTCCACAATGCTGTGTGTGATTGTGGGCACATTATTTTCATCACAGATGCCTCAGAGAGATAAGGGAACAGAATGAATTCAGTATATGCCCAATATGGAACTGAAGAGATGGTTTAGTTGGTAATGTGCTTGCATTGCATGCATGGAGACTCATGTTGTGTACCTAGAACCCATGTTTGGGAAAAAACTGGGCTAAAATAAGGTGTGTTGGCACTCATTGTCGTGACAAAGAAATAAAAGTTCCTAATGCATGCTAGTATATTGGCAGAGTAGACACTCCTACAAAGCAATAATCCAAGTTGTACTCTGGCATATAAATGCTCTTGTGTATACCAACTCATAATTATACACACAAGCACACTTATGCACACATACACACACATACACATACACACAAACACACACACACAGTGAAAATGAGAGTAAATAAGCCAAATAAATACTGTGAATTTAGGTATAAACCAAAGAATATACTGTGATACATGATTTTCCTCTGATCTTTGTAATTTGTGATCAGTCAAATTACAGTATAAACTTTAAGTATATTCATAAATCTCTGCACAAAAAATATGCAGAAATGTCTCATTAAAAGGAGGTAGCTCATCCTTCTTAGCAAGATGAGTCCCAGAGTTCAATCCTTAGATGATATAAACCAGGCTTTGTGGTACACTCCTCTAATCCCTGCACTCAGGAGATACAAGCAAATGGATCAGAAGATCAAGAATGTCCTCATTTACAGAGCAAGTTTAAGGCTAACCTGGTCTACTGAAGACTCTGTTTCAAAGGGGAAAAAAGAGAAATAAGAAAGATGTAAGGAATAAAGGGGAAGGAGGGAGTATAACAGGGAAGGGGAAGGGATGCGGGGATGGAGGAGTGGTGGAGGATGAATGAAAAGATATGTGGGTAGTTGAGTGGAAGAATAGATGGATGAATAAATGGATTGATGGATGAATATGGATGAATGGATGGATAGATATCTGGCTATAAGAGGACAATGCACATGTTTATGTGTTAGGATTATAATCTAGAGTTTTGGATTTACTTTGGGTTAACTTTTACTTTTAAGTTGTGATTGTTTTCCAATTTCTTTCTCCTGTTCATCCAACACTGAAATTTGTTAAAAAAGCTATCTTTATGCTTTGACAGTTTACTTTGGAAACTTCATTTGTTCTGATGGTTCATCTGAGGTAATTAGAGTTGTTTATAAATCCTGGAAAAGTCACAGAATTGTTGGGGGGGAGGAGTTGATACAAATTCAAGATGACTGTGGAAACCTTTTAGGGTTTGAGGATTACAAGCCATAGGTGCTCAGATGTTTAGTGCCATTATATGACCTGAATACAATATTTATTTTCATATAATGTACCATGAGAAGAGCTTCAAAATTTGGGTTAAAAATTCTTTTTAGTCTGAATACCTAAAGAGTTGTAGCAGAGTGGGTCAGTATTTTCTCCTGTCAGTGTTGATCTTCAGGTTTCTGATTTTGAGACACGAAAATCTCCTTTACCCAGGCCCTTACCTGACTTGTGCTTCAGCACACTTGAGATGCAAGTTTGGACTATTTTAGTCCAAAACGCTCCTTTTTAGCCAGTTTGTTGACAGGCTTCCAAAACCCATCAAACATGCCAGGATTTGCCTCAAGAATTCTGTCTTTCTCAGAAAAATAAGCTTGACAGCTTTCTCAACAATTACGGGGCCAGTAGAAACTCAGGTCTTATTGGCATTCTGGAGCAGCTCAGGAAAGTATGGTGGCTGCACAGAATTTACCTTGACCCAGAAGGTCAGGCAGAAAAGATGTACCACCTACCTTTACTGATGGACTCTTAAGACCATAATTAGCCTATTAATCATAGTCTGGGAAAAATTTACCAATGCATCATCAATGAAACAAACCACAGATTGCATTGAATAGAGTTTACAATAATGAGAAAAATCAACTTGGAGAAAGAGAGTAATATAATTCACTCCAGTAACTACCTAGTAGTGGCCAGGGCACTGACATTGTGGGTGAAATAAGAAACTCTCAGGAGTCTGCATCAGCATGCCTGGTGCACATAACAGAAAAAAACAAAGGAACCAAATGATCTTTGGAACTCCACAAACATCAAAGTCTCCTAGTGGATTCATTAGCGTACCATGTGTGGGTCCATGCTGTGAGAAATGTTGACCCTCACTTCATAAAATTACTTGAAATTCGGTGTAAGGAGAATGGAACCAATTACCATACTTCATTGTAACACTTACTGTTAGCTCAGAATAACAGGCACAGCGACCAAGAGCAGAAAGCAATTTAAAGAAACAGAAACCAAGTACTCCCTTCCCTTTCCTTCCTCCTTTTGTCTTTGGCTGGGTAATCAGGAATGTACCATCATACATATGATCTAGGTGTTTTTTTCCCCTCTGTCACCTATGTTCATCTTTTTTTTAAGCAATACTGTATAAGAGTTCATCTCTATGTTTTACATTCTGCTTATGATAGAGATTATAAGGCTGTAGATTGCTAGGCAACCTTAGCTGTTAGCAACTTTCTACTTTAAACTTCTAGTTTGGATAGCCAGGGTAGCCAAGCTAATAGAGTTTGGGTAGGGGTTTCTAGCTTAGGAGCTCCCAATATTTCTTGTCCATCTGTATCTGGATCTAAGATGACTCAAGTAATTTTTATTTTGAAAATTAGCCAACAGATTTCATTTTTTAAACATGTTAGGGTTTCTGTAAATATATGATCTTAGATCCTGTACTTCTGACTTGCATTCTTGCCATAGAATACTGCTGTTCTGAGAATGGGGCTAGACATAGCTGATCTTTAAAGATCCAATATTTAACTCTGTCCTGTCTTCCTGACATCTCTTTTCTGGAAATGTCCTTGGCTTTCAGAAATACTTCTCCAGGTCTGATATACTTCTGACACTCCACCTGACCTTGGAGAGAATAGGGAACCTCTTCTCTGCTCTGCCCAGCCCAGAGAGTTACTCTGCTCCTGCTGGGTGGAGAGTTCTGTCTATACTCTCCTTCTTAGAGTTTAGAACCTGAAAGCTTTATCAAGGGTGTCACTACTCATCTATGCTGTACATCCAGAATACTAAAATATGTGCAAAAAGGATTAATAGAATCAAGCCATGGAGATGGGAAGATTTCTCCAACACACACACACACACACACACACACACACATACACACACCATGCATATACACATTCAAGGAATGAAACAAAAAGAAAAAACAAATACTATAAACAAAGAACATCTGATAGTTGAGAAAGTATAAATCAGCTACTGTAGAAAGAGCCCTACTAGGAAGCCAGTATGCATCAGAAGAGTAGAACTGAGAGAAGGTATCAAGACTGACATATGTATTACTGGAACAGCACCACACCTTCATAAGCAAATGTTACAACAGATCATGTGGAATATGCAAACTCAGGAGAAAACAGTTCTTTATGAAGAAAAGACAAAGAGTCACAATCCTCATGATCAATTGTCATCAAGCCTCTGACTTTCCCAGCTTCTTGGCTATCTCCTAATATACAAACCGCTTTCTTCATCCTTCTCTAGGTCTAGCACTCCACCTTTTCCCAGTCTAAGTCTTTGTTTTAGGGCATGAGAAGATAGAAATCACCATAGGTCCCCTTCACGTTCCAAATCCACCCTAAAAGCTTTGCAAGTAGTGATTTTGCTAAGGCTCTATGACTATAAGCTGCTCACCTTGGACATTGTATACAGAAAGGAATGCAGAAGTCTAGGAGTTAGGTAAATCTATATATGCATATACCTCATAAGTTTGTTTAGATCTTGACTACTTGACTTGGACTTTCTGGCTTCCATACTAATAGAACTAAATGAAATAAGTCTCGTATATAATGCCAAATTCTGTGTGATATCATGCTTGGAATTTGGTCAAGTTGTTCTCAAGAAAATTACAGATTTACCCATCTCCCTTGACTTGGACTGTAGGGAGCTCTCAGAGACTGAGCCACCAACTAGGAGCTTCTATGGGCCATTCTGAGGCCCCTGGCACAAACATAGCAGAGGTCTTCCTGGTCAGGTCTCAGCGGGAGAATCTGAGCTTAAAGATTGAGTGATTTGAGGCCCCAGGGAATGGGGAGATCTGGTAAGGGGCACCATCTCAGAGGCAAGTGGGAGGAGGAATGGTATGAGGAACTGTGGGGGAGGGGGGAGACTGAGGGGACAATGACTTGAATGTAAATAAGAAAATAATAAACAAAAGAAAAAAAGAAAAGAACTGGGATTTAACAGTTGGAGGAGGGTAAAAGGGATAGATAATAAAAACATATAACTAAGTTGAAGTTGGATTAAATGAAGCTCTGGTATTCTGTATATGATGACAGTGTAAAGAAAAAAAAATCAAAATTATAATTAGCAATTCTTATGTTAACTTACCCGAGAAGATGGGAACAAAATCTAATCACCTGAGGTAATGCATAGAAGATAGACCAAAATAAGGATACCACCAAAGCATAATTTGTCAATCATGAACTTATTACGCTTACATACAAAGCATTGGTAAAGGCTTAATCAAAGGAGCATCAGTGATAGTACAATAGCTGGTCCACTGCACATTACCACCCTATTGTCAATGACAACCTCATGGAAGCTTCACAGCGTCCCCCTTCCCTAACCTTCCACTTGCTGTGTGCTGGAATCTCATAAAGTAACTTCCAGCTGGGGAAAGCAGAAAGGAATAATGGGTTGACTTCCAAGTGAGGGTCCTGTGACTGTACCCCCACCACCTGTTACTAGGTCAGGCCATTATCTCCATTCATATTATCATAAATCTAGTTACCTCTATATTGCTTTGGTCAATTCTATGAGGCTTAGCTAACCTCGATTCTAATGTTATAATGAGTGACCACGTTATATACTGAGAAAACAGGCCATTCTGCCCAACAAAGTAGCATATGTTTCAGTAACTAGATGCACTTATTCTGAGGGGACATTAGACAATATATGTACATATTGAGAGATTTCGTGTTAGCATATATAGTTGCTTAAGTTTTATGTCTTAACTAAAGGTCTATCTCAAATAAGACTACATGTCTAACCATAGAATAGTGATGGAATGTTTTGAATAAAATTCTAAAACAGTAAGTTGCCAGGCCAGAAAAAGGCAAATACCACATTAACCCTTTCTTCAAATTACCAGTCTCCATACACTTCATACATATTCATTCCCACTAATCCACAAAGCAACTTCAGAATTCTAAGGACAGGGTTCTAGAAGACACTGAATTAGTCAGCCAAAATTGGCAGAATAAAGACTATGTCTTTTTCAACTCCAGCCTGGAGCTTAGGATGAAGAGATCAAATTGTTCTAAATGTTAAAACCAAATTAGCAAGAAGGATAGGTCCTAAAAGGCGATTACAAATGAAGCACTGGTCCCAGCAAAGCCTGATGCAGGTGCCATGGCACTGCCATCCTGCCTCCCTAAGGATTGTTAGAACAGGGACCTGAACCTTTATGGCCGATTACATAGCCTGAATAAGATCACAGATACCAGCATTTCTTGCAGGGGCAGAAAGTTTAAGAAGCAGTCTGTCTTCCTGCCCTGAAAAGATATAAAGAATCAGATATTCTATTTGTCAAAGGATGGGTTCAAGACTCCTCAGAGGGCTTTCTTCACAGGAATTCAAAAAGCCTCTGTGAAGGCTTCTCTGGCCCGTCTCGGTATCCCTTGCATGACAGCGATATATTTCTCTCACTTTCCCTATCTCCTTCTTATTGTTACTGTTATGAACTTCCTCTCCAGGTTTTAAAGCAATCTTCTCCTTAGTTCTAAGGTCCCATCATATATAACTGTTCATGTGTTGCATTATGTTTGTCTAATTCTTTCCCTCACATCTGAAAGCCCAATCACAGCCTCGAGGCTCCCTTAATACACCTCATTGGAGGGATTTATATGACAGCTTCTTTCAAAGACTTGCTACTCTTCTTCTCTTGTTTTGTTCAACAATCACAAATGGGAGTTTCTACTTCAGACTGGTGTCTGCACTGCCTACAAATGTATGATTCCATAGATTCTGCATTAGTTGAATGTGTGTCCTCTTGCAAGACATCTTCCAGACTTCAGGAACATTCCTGGGAACTATGCAGCATCAAAGATGAGAAGCAAAAATAACTACACAGGAAACACAACAATTTTTTTTCTCTCTTCTCTCTGTTCTCAGGATCAGATGTAGCTGACTTTAATGGCTGGAGCTCACTTCTCTACAGGTTCAATCAGAAGACAATGAGCACCCACAAAGATGTGATCTCCCTGAAGTTCAAGAGCATGCAAAGTGATGGGGTTCTGTTCCATGGGGAAGGACAACGTGGAGACCACATTACCCTAGAGCTCCAGAATGGCAGGCTAGCCTTATACTTGAACCTGGGTAAGATCAGACCTATGCTTATATGTGCATATGACTGTTTGGACGAGAGGTGAATCTAGAGTATATTTTTTGAACACTGTTTCTCACCTTTTGTGGCAGTCTCTCACTGAACCTGTAGCTTACTGATTTGATCAGACTGACTGACAAACACCAAGGAACTTCCTGTCACTATTTCTCGTCTCTGATCTGCTATTCCTCCATGCTAAGATTATAAACATGAGCTGCTGCTGGCTTTTTATCTAAGGTCTAGGGATTGAGCTCCAATCCTCAAGCTCGTGCTGCTTTATCAACCGTACATTAGATATCTGCTCTGGTGCGGTTTTTTCTTTGTCTTTGTTTGTTTGTTTGTTTGTTGTTTTGTTATTTTTTGGTTTTGTTTTGTGTGTGTGTATGTGTGTGTGTGTGTTTTGTATGAACATGAATATACAGATATGAACACCTATGCACACACACAGAGAACTGAGCAAGACACTAGTTATTTCACCCTCTCTGTACTATTGCCTTGAGACAAAGTCTCGTACTGACCCAGAAGCTTATATTTTGTGTTAGGTTCTTAAGAGCTACTGATTTCTGTAATTAGGGCTGAGGTTATAGTACATATATTTGTACATATTCACCACCATCATCGCCATCATCGTCATTTTAGGACATGAATGCTAGGAAATCAAATATAGGACTTCAGGTGTTTATAATCTCTGATTTCTGTACAAGGTCACTATAACATACATGAGAACATCTTCCCACACATCAAATGGAGTCACTGAAGTACTGTCTAAGTGATCTATTTTCTTTGTCTTCATTGGAGGAGCAGTGATTGTTTTTAAATATTTCATATTAATGAAGGTAGAACAGCACTTAGTATTTGGGGGGGGCAGAGAAATCATTCAGTGATACAAGGCAATATAAGAAGCTATCACAACTTTTCAATATCTTTAAATCTACATACTTAAAATTAACTTTTTTATAACTTAAGCTTTAAAAGAATTTAATATTTTTTTAGATATGTGCTGCTATAATGTGCATCTTAAAAGAGCCATCTAAGCACAAAACAACAACAAACAACAAACCAAATAAACAAACAAAAATGCCTAAGTGTTAGGAGAAAACAATTAATTGCTTCATTCTACTTACTGGAGGTAATATGGAATACAAATGGAATACAGTGAAAATCCTGCCATAGAACACTAACAGATCTAAGTGTTCTTTGGAGCACTGGTGCAGTTTTCAAAGGTGAAAGCTTTCGGTTGTGTGACAACTTATCAACACAGTGGCAAGAATCCAATGACCATATGTTTTATAACGCCTTTGAATTTCAGGCATTTTATTAAGTAAACTAACTTGTATTACAGAATAATTTTAAAGTCCACAGAAAGGCATTTATTTCCAATTTTTTACTTTTCAAGAGTTGAAATTCAGGCTCTTAAGTAAGTATTCATATGTATGTTTCACGTATGTCACATAAAGCTATGGACCTTCAAACTAGAATTTTGTTTTCTGCATTTATTTAGTCAAACCACTTTTTACTACCTTTAATGTAAGATGTGACTTTCAGTTAAAAAAACACTAAAAAAATGGATAGAAGTTATCTATAGCATCTTTTGGATTGAATTAGGAAATAAACATGTGGGTTGGTGAGATGGCTCAGTGGATAAAGATGTCTGCTGGCAAAGCTTACAACCTGAATTCAAATCCTGGAACATAGAAGGTGAAAGGAGAGAATCAATTTCCACAACTGTTCCTCTGGCTTGCTCCACTACACCACTGCATGCTCACACTCACACTGTCTAATATAAATAAATAAATAAAATTGTGAAATGGACATAACGTAGTGGTAGATTATATTAAGAACCTGTCCATCATGTTCAAGACATTAAATTTATCCTTGAAATTACTACACAAACATGAAATTCTTTGTAATTAAAGTGACATTCCGTAATTCACATAGTCCAAAAAATATTTTTAATTTATTTTTATTAGATATATTCTTTATTTACATTTCAAATGTTGTTTCCTTTCCTAGTTTCCTCCCTGAAAGTTCCCTAACCCATCCCCCATCCCCTATCCCCCTGTTCACCAATCAAAAAATATGGAACGCTAAATTTGCATGTCATCCTTGCACAGGAGCTGTGCTAATCTTCTCTGTATCGTTCCAATTTTAGTATACGTGCTTCCAAAACCAGCACCAAACATAATTTCATAGTGCTCTTTCTGGAAATATAATAGTTATTCTAACTCTAAAATATAGAAGAAAAGGGATGTCTTTTGGTATTGTGGTAAATTATTGTGCTTTATGAGTTCACAGTGTTTATTGGTGCTTTTGAATAGTTGTGTTTAGTTGTGTTCTTGCACAATTCTGTTCTACTTCTATACATTCTATATTAATTATGTTCAATTGTAGGTATTTTACTTATTATCTATCCCTTTTAGTTTCATTTTAAAATATAGTGTTCATTCATACATATTTGAAAATGTGATGAGAACTTGAAATATGCCACTTCAACAACTATCTTATATCCTATTGTTGATTTACATGTATGTTTAATCACTCCCCAAACCTCTGAATATTATCTCCAATTTTTAAGTCATTAGTCTATTTTAACCACTATTAATAAGTGAAATAATAAATAATAATTTATTTCTTTATAATACATTTCCAGAAAGCAGATGAGTAGGTTAAAAAGGACCCAAGTAGCTGAAGGGGTTTGCAGCACCATAGAAGGTACAACAATTTGAACCCTCTCAGTATCCCCAGAGCTACCAGGGACTACCAACCAAAGAGTACACATGGAGAGGCCCATAGCTCTAGATGCATATGCAACAGAGGATGGCCTTGTTGGACATCAAAGGGAGGAGAGGCCCTTGCTCCTGAGAAGGCTAGATGCCCTGGTATAGGGGAATGCCAGGACAGGGAAGTGGGAGTGGGTAGATTGGTGAATGGGGTGGGGTGGGGAGATGGGTTAGGAGATTTGGGGGGGCACCAGGAAAGGGGACATTTGAAGTGTAAATAAAGAATCTATCTAATAAAAAGAAAAAAAAGGCCAGGACATAAAGATTCCTATCTAATGTCCTGATTTTGACTCAGCCATGTAGCTTGCTATATCTGCACCTCAGTGACCATGTTTTCTTAAACTGTTCATCTTAAATATTGCGATAATGAGGATTAGCCAGCACAAACTACCTACCTTCCAATAAATACAAGAACTAGGCTCTCACAGGAACTAATTCCATAATGAATTAGTTATGAAACATGCTGGGAAATTTCCTTATTTCAAAGCCAGGATGGGCTGCTGGAGGAGAAACTATGGCGATCCTTTTATCTTTTTCCATTTTTCATATGTAATAATCATAGACTCATCTGAGTACAGGGTGTTTCCTTGCGCATATGTGGCACATATCAAGAGGTAATCTCTCAGTCTAAAGCAGAGCTCAATGAGATGGGGGGAGTCTTGTGAGGTAGTTCGCACTGGAAACCTCAGTCTCTACTGACCAGGACTGGCATTACAGTGGGCCACATACCTACCAGATATTGACTAGGGTTTCTGGAGATCTGAATTCTGGTCATTAAGCTTGCACAAGTACTTGGACTGTAGAGCCATTTCTCTAGCCCTCATATATTCAAGAAAAAAAAATATCTTCAGTGTTAAAGTAAATGAAACAGAGAACACAACATACAAAAAGTCCAAGATCAAAAAGTTTCCCTCAAACTCTATATTAGAAAAAGTGAACTAAATACCAATTGTTGGAAAAACAAATAGGTAAAAGTCAGAGAATATAACTCACAAAAATAAAATAAAAATAAAGAGAATTTTCAACTCTCCCCATACTGAGAGAAATACACAGTAAGTGGCTTAGATAGGTGGCTCTGGCTACGTAAGTGTGAGAATCTGAACTTGGATTACTAATACCTGCATAAAACCAAACCTTTTATACCACAGCTTTCTTACTGTACATTGAGAGAGAGATTAAAGAATCTCTAGAGGCTCATAGACTAGTTACTCAGGGATATTCATGGGCAAACAAGGAACTTGTCTTAAATAATATAGAAGATGAAGACTAATATTTAAGACTGTCTCTGACCTTCAAAGGTACATTGTGGCATACACACACACACACACACACACAAACACACACAAACACACAAAGAGAGAGATTCTCTCTGTTAAACAAAGTAATGTGTGTTCAAATTTTTCAGAAATATATTTTTTGCCTATTAGATATGCATAAATTACAGCAGGAGTTTACATTGGCATAACTTTTAAATAAGATGAATTGGCCACAAATATCAAATTGTTGCTAACCTATACTTCCTTTGCTGTTAATCAAACTCAACAGTCTTGCTCACAGAGTCCAAGAGGGTGCTGCTAGACCTGTGAGCCAGCTCTCCTCTGAGAGACACTCCCCTGCTGAGGACACTTCCACTGTCACTGTCAACCCTGAGCCTAGGTACTAGTTCCTCCAAGCTGGGTGGATACTACCTCTTCCTGTGTCTTAGCCTCTTGCCTGTGTTTATCTGGTCACGTGTCTTAACTATTATTACTATGAGATAGCAACACTGGTGCTCTCAGAAGAGAGGGCTCCACACCTACTCGAAAACTTTTCCTTATATTACCATGACCAATACCACTATATTGAAATTTCCTTCAGAGGAAGGGGAAGAAGAGAGGGGGATATTAATTAATTAACACATTAGCATAATCTGACAATGATGAGAATTCAAGACTTGTGTAACAAATATATATATGCAGAAATAAATAAGTAAGAAAAACCAGAATCAGATATTAATTCACAATTTCTAATTTCCAACTATGCCACGTATGGTGTCCCCACACTAAATCGCGCAAGAAGCCAGACATTCTTACTCAGTGATACAAACATCACCACCAAGCCATAATGAGATTAGCAATGACCAGCCAACAAAATTAGCTGCTCCTGACCCCTTGAGGTCATACAACGTCACCTGTGCACAGGTAAATACAGGTGGCATTAAATACGACACAATACAAGAAAGAGAAGAGATACACTTATCTATCTACTGTACTCTGAATGGGTTGGGGACACATACTGTGGGGCAATGGACTTTGCCAGGAAACATGGTAAGGTTAAGTACTTTTGGAAGTCCCAGAACCTCCTACCAGAGGATGGTAAGTGCTTCACTTGCTCTCCAACCAGGCCCTTGACACATGACCACAGCACTCTATAGAGAGGATCGTGACAATCTGTCGTGTAGCCTCAGTGGCCCAAACCACTTCACCTACAAATGAGATATCCCTAACATCTCAGACCAAGCCAATAGATAGCAACTGCTGTCAAGCCCCAACCCACTCAAAAATGTATATAATATCTTATCCAGATGGAATAAAGGTGTGAGAATTACTCCATGAAGGATCATGTGAGAGCTTCTGCCATACAACAGCTGTAACATTTCCTGAGTAGGAGAGTTTTCTCCTGAAGCTTTCTCCACTGGAAGTTGCCAGTGCCCACTGTAATCAGTTCTCGCTTAGTGGAGCACAGACTTAGCTGCCTTACCAAGCAGTGTCTAGTCTCTTTTTGCAGATTCAGGAACAAGAGCTTTACTTTCACTCCCTGCTGCATTCTGGAAGCTGCTGCAGAAGGGAGCAGTAGCTGCCTCCATCCACCTCCCTGATCACCCTCACAGAGTGCAACTCCTTCTCACAGATTTCCACAGAAGGAATCGAGGAAACAGCAGGCAGTATACTATACTCTCAAACTACAATTAATATATTAGGGGTCCAAATGATGTATCAGTGGGTAGAGGTGGGGGCTGCCAAGTCTAATAGAGTTAGATCCCAGCACACACATAGTGAAAAGCAAAACCCAACTAAATATATGCACACATGCATACACACATGCATACACACACAAGCATGCATGCATGCACACACATGCACACACAATTTATAAAGATTTTAAAAAATTATGTATCTGTAATGACAGCTTTTCATTAATGTTGAGGATTTTTTTGTGGTAGTAGCAGCCATTACCTTTTGGTGGAGGAACTCTGTTCATACAGTAGGCACTCAACAGTTGCAGCTGGGATGGTTATGATTTCCTCTCTTCATATGTGCACAGACACACTCTTCATCAAAATTGGTTCAACATTTGCTTTCTTCATTCATAATTCTTATAAATTGTGTGTGTGTTTAATTATGTTTTTTCTAAATGTTGAAACTTCTGTTTTCAATCTCATTGGTTTGCCAGTACTATAAGCATTCCTGTCACCATGTGATTGCTGGTGTCCTGGAAACATTCATTTCCTGTCAGAAATTGGGGGTGTATATCATTTGAGCTACAACCTGGTTATGGAATTTGAGGGGAAACTTGTGTATGTCTCCTTCTGTATGTCTGGTGGTGTGCACTGTGGAGGGACAGCTTTGAGGAATCCTCACCTACCTGGTACTCAGTGCTGTTGATGGATATGACTCAAAGCTGCCCAGGCTAAGATTCCATTCCACCTTCCCCCTCTGCAGATGACCGCAAAGCCCAGCGCAGCAGCACTGTGCCCTTGGTCATCCTGGGTAGCCTTCTGGATGACCAGCACTGGCACTCAGTTCTCCTGGAGCGTGTGGGCAAGCAGGCAAACTTCACCGTGGACACGAACACGCAGCACTTCAGGATCAAGGGTGAGACTGATGCCCTGGACATCGACTATGAGGTGAGTCAACCCTCCATGCAGGTTCCCTAGAGTAGGGGGGAGGTCTATAGATAGAAATTTTAAGCCCCTCTATCTGGGCTAGACTACAAGGGTGAACTCTCCAAGGAAGATCTGCACTAAGGTTTAGAAATGCCTGGCCCAAGCTCTGTGTCCCTGATGAGGGACAACTGTACAAGTCAAAAGTCAATACTTCTTTTTACTCTCTTGTGCATATTTATGTATGTATGTATGTGCATCTGTGAGTGACTGTGTGTGTGTGTGCATGTGTGTGTGTGCATGTGCGTGTGTGTATGCGTGAGTGTGTATATGTGTATTATTTGGGATTGAATCTAGAATCATTCACATGCTAGGAAACCACTCTACCAGGAAACTATGTCTACAGTCCTTTTTTTTATTTTTTAAATTAATTTCAGTTAAGTTCATTATATTATTTTAAGACAGGATCACATATAGCTTAGGCTGGTCTTGAACTCTCTTAAACTACTAATCCCTTTGCCTTTACTTCCTGAGTATTGTGGATATAGTTGTGCACCCTCACAATTCCCTTCATGTGGTGCTAAAGATGGAACTCTACCAAAAAAGCTGCATCTTCTATGAATGATTTTTAATATTCAAGAAATAATTTGCACAGTTATCTGACTTAGCCTACTGAGTATATGAGATTATAGGACATTTACACCATGTAAGACTCCTATTTTGCAATCTTAAAGACTCATTAAAGAAAAAGAAAGAAAAAAAAGGGGCAGAGATTTTGATCACAGACAAAAGTTCAGAGTCCTATATCTTAACAAATTAAAAGAAAAAGAAATAATGGAAAAATTAGAAGGAAACCTATTTTTTCAGTCATCATAATAACCCTTAAGAAAGTTCTTTTCTTTTGATGCCAGTTTCTATTCTGTATCTTTTAGATAATATATGTGTTTTAGTAATTTTAAAAGACATATTGCCATCCTTTGACTCAAAAGACAATATACGAGGTAGTTATTTGTTAATTGCTGACAATAGAAGATCTTTGAGTACCCATCACTTTCTTATGTCAACTTGTTTAATTGATTGAAGAAACAGAGATCACAGGACATTAGAGTCACCTCAAAGCAAAGAGATATCTTTAATGAACTTGAAGACAACATTGACAAAATGAAAGCCACCATGTCCTTGTTCTCTCTCACCATCTTTTCCATTGAAATACTTCAATACCCAAGGTAGCTGTTCTAAAATCTATACAATTACCTAATTTTCCATTGATTTGCAAGCCTGTTTGCCTCTGTATGATCTACTAGCACATATATTATATGACCTCACAGCTTTGTGACATTGAAATGAATATTAATTTTTAGGAAAATGAACTCAGTAGTGTCACTCAGTTTAAGTTGTCATTACTTCCATCAAATACATGCCTTGCCTCAAGAAATACACTTCTTTTTTGTTGTTTGTTTGTTTTGTTTTGTTTTTAGACAGGGTTTCTCTGTGTAGCCCTGGCCGTCCTGATAATCACTCTGTAGACCAGGCTGACCTCAAATTCAGAAACCCACCTGACTCTGCCTCCCAAGTGCTGGGATTAAAGGCATGTGCCACCACTGCCTGGCTGAGAAATACACTTCTTAAGGGTAAAACACCATGAAATATTTATCTCAGAATTTGCTGTTTCAGGAGCCTCAAACTTTTGCCAACATTTGCAGACAGGAGACAAGTTGCTCTATCATAATATCATAAAATAAGACATCATAAAAGTAGACAGATTCAGGATGGTAGCAGACATCATCTGTACTGGATGAGAGAAGTTAAGTGTCAGAAGTCTCTAGTCTTGAACTTTTAAGCTGATAATGGTAAATGGTATGATTAAGATATGTTATATAGCCGCGCAGTGGTGGTGCATGCCTTTAATCCCAGCACTTGGGAGGCAGAGGCAGGCGGATTTCTGAGTTCGAGACCAACCTGGTCTATGGAGTGAGTTCCAGGACAGCCAGGGCTACACAGAGAAACCCTGTCTCAAAAAATAAATAAATAAAAATAAATAAATAAAAAAATATAAAAAATAAAAAAATAAAAAATATGTTATATATATGTATGTATATATATAACTTATATATACAATCAGTTAAAAAGGAATTAATTAACAATATCAAATAAATATGTGTATGATAGCCATAGAATTTTATAATTAACTAGATAAAAGTTTCAGAACATGAAATAATAGTTTTCTCATTCAAAGGCGTGAAGGTCCTTCTAAATGTGGCATAGATTCCAGTTGAACAATAATAAAACATAGAAAAAGTTTTATTTCTACAAATCTTTTAAAAAATCTTCTGGGGCTGGAGAGATGGCTCAGTGGTTAAGAGCACTGACTGCTCTTCCAAAGGTCCTGAGTTCAAATCACAGCAACCATATGATGGCTCACAACTATTCATAAAGTGATCTGATGCCCACTTCTGGTGCGAATGTATACAGTGTACTTAGATATAATAATAAATAAATCTTTAAAAAATCTTCCATTAAAGAAATGCCTGATTAATATCAGCATATTCTACCAAATAACTAGAAATAGTGTGCCAAAATATAATATTTTTAGCAAATTAGCAAATACAGTTTTTGACAAATCAACTAACCAAAATGTGGGAAAACAACAAAAGAACACATATTAAAATATAAATTATTTTCACACACAAAATAAGATTTTTTGATTAGCAAAATAAGGAGTTCTAAACCATGGCCCAGTGAGGCTCCAGACTTTCAAGACCAACAAAATGTAGCATGCCATATTGGCATGAACATATAAAAGCCAAAAGTATAATGAATGCAATATTTAAGAAATAAATGGTAATAATACCATTCATTCAAAACAAAACATGGAAAATACACACACACACACACACACACACATATCATATATCTATATGTTAATAATGAGAAATAAAAAAATAAAAAAGAAAAGTGGTTGATTATTCGTACAATAGTTATGGAATATTTTAACTAATGATTATATCTTGCCTGTTACGTCATTACTGTTGCTCATGGAATTCATGGCTGTGTAAACCATTGAAGTCTCAGGTACTGTGAAGGCTAGCTTCTAGGAAGTAAGCTTCTTGTTCATATCCAGACTGATTTTTATCATCCATTGACCAAAGTATGCACGCTGTCAGCAGTATATCTCACCATCAAGTTGTAGTGGACAACCAAGAACAATAATGATTGCTTATATCATTTAGGCAAGTCTGATTGTCATAGTTCAAAAGGATTGATAGTTGAAAATTATGGCCAGCATAACATAACAGTAACTTAACAGAGCATCACAATGACTTTCTATCTGTTCACATCAACAAAAGTTCACACTAGGCTGTTATTGGATCACCTGGGATGAGAGATAATGAAGGCCAGTGAGATGGTTTCTCTTTCCACACAGGTCTGTCATATTTAGGTTTTCAGGGGATAGTTCCTTATTTAGATTCTGATAGGGATGAGGCTTTCCCAAATCACTTCTGAGAGTTAACCTGCATCTATAAAGTACACATGTAGTATACTTGTTATTCCTCAGAAGAGTTGATCTCTCAGCTTACATGATAGCCATCTAACTATCTTTGATTATGCAGTTTCTTAACAGACATGGAAGGTACAAGGAAAATCATAGTGTTTGGGTTTTTATTTTCTTTTTGCAAATCAAACCTGTCTAAACTTAAGAGGATTCATATCTTAACCACTTAATATATCATATCTTGTTGCTGATCTCATTTAGGGCAGGATTGTTATACAGAAACTTGCAAAGCTATAATATACTCACTGGAAGAAATGAAACAGTCATGCAAGTTCTCATATGATAGCATCTCATATATTGATATATACTGATACATATGCATATATTCATATATGTATAGCTTCTGTCATACTTAATGTCATTGTTTACTTTTAATACTTATTAAAATGTGCCATGTGTACATGAAAGTGCGCATTTGTATGTCATCTGGCATCTAAAGCTCCACACTGTATATTTTTTTTGGCTCTCCTTCTAGATTATTTATTTTAATGCATTTATTGTTTATATATTAAGGGATATATATATATGTATATACAATATATACTATATGATTAAATTTACCTATTTTGAAAACTGTCTCACCATCACATACTTGTCATGGAATTTAAGTTCACAGTAAGGATTGAGAATTTTCTGCTTGTCTTTTATTTGTTCCTATAAGCTACAACTCTCAGATAATATTGTGGTTATTTCTTACCTAAAATAAATGAATATTTTTGTTTGAATTAGCATAGTACTATTCTAACCCTAATTCAATATCTCTCTGGAATGACTTTCTTTTTTTCTTTCTTTCTTTCTTTCTTTCTTTCTTTCTTTCTTTCTTTCTTCTTTCTTTCTTTTCTTCCTTCCTTCCTTCCTTTCTTTTTCTTTCTTTCTTTCTTTCTTTCTTTCTTTCTTTCTTTCTTTCTTTCTTTCTTTCTTTCTTTCTTTTCTTTCTTCCTTCCTTCCTTCCTTCCTTCCTTTCTTTCTTTCTTTCTTTCTTTCTTTCTTTCTTTCTTTCTTTCTTTCTTTCTTTCTTTCTTTCCTCCTCCTCCTTCTCCTCCTCCTCCTCTTCCTCCTCCTCCTCCTCCTCCTCCTCCTCCTCCTCCTCCTCCTCCTCCTCCTCCTCCTCCTCCTCCTTCTTCTCTCTCTCTCTCTCTCTCTCTCTCTCTCTCTCTCGAAAAAGGGTCTCAGGTAGCCCAAGCTGCTGGCGTTTAACTCACTGTGTGATTGAATATGATCTTAATTTTCCATTCCTCTTGCATTTCCCCTCCAAGAGCTGTAATTACAGGAAGACCAGCATACTCTATTTTTGCAGTGATCAAGACGTAATCCAGGATCTCCTGTGGGTTAGACAAGCAGTGTACCAGCTGAGCTTTGTTTATGTCCCCTAGAAGAAATAGGCAATAGGTTCCACATAGGTAGCACCTCCCCTTGATGTGGCCCTTGCTAGTGCTGGTATTGCTTACTGAGCACTTTCATTATAACATGAACATGACTAAAGTGATGACTGAACACTTGGGGCTGTTTATATCTGATACAATGAATTCAAGCAATTCTTAGGTAAATGAGGAACAGGGGGAGGGAAAAGGGCTATGGTACTTTCAGGGAGGAGGAACTGGGAAAGGGGAAATCATTTGGAATGTAAAAAAGAATAGAGAAAATAAAATAAAAAATTAAAAAAATAACTATAGATCCTTAGGAAAATGTCTTCCAAGACAACACAAAATATAATTGCTATTGTTGTATTTCTTCCTTGAAAACTAAGTTGTAGGGCTAGCCTAAAAGACTGCACAGAGAATACAGAAATATCTTGAAAAGAAAATGAAAAAGGAGACGATTCAAGAGAGAGAGAGAGAGAGCAAGAGAGAGAAACCCTTCATGGTATATAACATTTGAACTCTTGTATTATTTTCTCTTTTCTTTCTGTGCTGAAATACTCTTATCAAAGAACTTAAGAGAGAAAAGGAGTATTATGTTTTATAGTTCCAGAGGGACACCATTCATTATTTCGGACAAATCACCACAGCAGGACTGTAAAGCTAGCTGACACACTGCATTAGCAGTGGAGAAGTTGAGAGCAAATGAAATATGTCCAGTCTATAAAAACTTCACAGCTGAGTACTCCCTCTAGGAAGGCTTCACAGTCCAAAGGTCCCAGAAGTTTCCTGAGCAGCAGAACCACCTAGAAACATGTGTGCCTCTGAGTATGTATAACATTCAAATCCAATCGTTTAACTCTTAAACCAGCCCAGCAAAGGATATAATCCATAGTAGATCATATAGTAAGCTCTAAGACACAGGGAGAGGGAAACATCTTCAGTTCTCTACATGGCTGCTGTCTTGGGGATAGGAGATGAATGATGGAACTTGATTTGAACATTTACTGGGAAAGACTTTAGATACTCTTAAGGCATTTTCTTTTCTTCTAATTTCCATTTTTTTAATGGTGACTTTTGTTTTGCTTGTTTTATATTTCCTCAAATGTTATAACTGTGAAATGGAATAAAATGTTAGATCATGGGGCTTGTATATATACATATAATCCCAGGACTGGAACCATTCTAATTTAATAAATGAGTTTTAGGTTCAGTGACTCTACCACTAAGAATTTAAAAAAAAAACAAAAACAATGACTAGTATCTCACCAGCCTCAATAGGTAAATTCACTTGCTTCCAATCCTAATGATCTTCATTTAGTCCCTGAGTCCTACATGGTGTAAACCAAGAACCAAGTCTCTCAGTTGTTTCTAGTCTTCCATGCGGCAACATATATCTCCCCCATACTAACTCTCTAAATATTAAATAAATGTGTAAAAAATAAATAAATAATCTAGGAGGAGAGTAAGTGAAAAGTACCCAGTGTGGGGCTCTAGCAACCATATGAATGGCACACACATGTATGAGGACTCACATGCAGAGACAAATATGCATATGCAAAATATGTGTATTATATATGTATGAGAAGTAAGCAAATGACATTAAACATGGAGGAGTCTTTTAAAGTTGGCATCATACCAAAGAAGCCAACCTTTGCTCCCCTTTATTTTTCTTTAAGTGCTGGATGTTAAATCTAGGACCTCATGCATGTTAGGTGAGTGCCTGACCACTCTATTTATGCCCAGGATAAGGTTGACATGGAGGACTCTCTGTGTCAGGGCTACTTGTGATCTTCCTGCTCTGGGTTCCTCATATTTATCAGCATTCACAGAAGTGACTGAGAACATATTTTCTTGTTTTATTCAAATTTCTGCTAGAAGGTGGACAGCATGGTTTAATTAGCCTTCCAATCTCTTTTTTTTCTAAGTTTTTTTATTTACATTCCAAATCATTTCCCCTTTCCCGTTTCCTCCCTCCCCGAAAGTCCCATAAGCCCCTTTCCCTCCCTCTTTTCCAGATTCAACCCCCTCTTGCTTCTCTGTCCTGGCATTCCCCTACATCCAGTCTTTCCAGGACCAGGGGTCTCTCCTTCCATCTACTTGGAAATCTATTGATATGCGAATTGTGTCTAGGGTATTCCGAGATTCTGGGTTAATATCTCCTTATCAGTGACTGCATACCATGTGTGTTCTTTTGTGATTGGGTTACCTCACTACGGAAGATATATGGATTCAGAAGATGTGGTATATTTACACAATGGAATACTACTCTGCAATTAAAAACAATGAACTCACAAAATTCCTTGACGAATAGCCTTCTAATTTCTAATTGAAGTGACTAATCAGACATTTGGAGACTGACTTAATTATTACAGTAATCAGAAAAATAATAAAATATTTGCCAGGCTCTTTCACATATACACGATGCTTGAGACAAGAATACAAATGGAGTACCAATGCTGTAATATAAATATTTAAGAAGTTATAAATCAAGCAAAGAATTTATTCAATAAAATGTATTTCAAGTCTCTGAGGGAGATCAAATTGTCTTCAAAGTCATACTGCACCATTCCTTACTCTGTCCATTCTATGAACAGCTTCTTGTAACCTCAGATGAAGAGATGAGAAGAGAGAACACTATTGATTTTGACGGTGACATCACAATTTTAAGTCAACAGACTTGCATGTTTAGGGAAGGTCAAGGTAGAAAAGAGTAGTAACATACTTGTGGTCTTCGCAACTGTATAGGAGCCCTGTTCCTCACAAGCAGGATGTGGTCTGTGGATTCACAGATAAATGCTATGTCCACAGTAGGGGCTACTGTCTTCTCAGCATGTGGTGAACATTTACATACAATTTGATCAATTGGCCAAAGAACCTACTGTTGGCTATATGGAGACAACACCCATTAAATTTATGTTTGATCTATTTGACTGTTTTACCCCCTGAGGTCTGAGTCTATGAAAGATAACCATTTACACATTTAGTCTGTCATTATGTTTCCAAATTTACTCTAGATTTACGGTATGAGGATATCACATAAAATATAAACAAATATGGGACTTAGAAGTTAAGCTATCCACTGCCAATCTAAAACACCTTTTTACTCTGCCTTGCTGTAAGCTGCCCTATAGCAGCTTTCAGGTAAAAGGCATTGGAGGAAGGATAAGAGAACTTCTCTAAGCAATATAGTTGTGCAGCTAGGTGAATGACACAAGGGACAGAATCCCCTCAAAGGAATAAGAGGTAGTTTATTTTGGTCCCAAATATGAATGACCCTGACTGAAGAACACAGATTAACACTGCCTCTAATAGTATGTGACACAAATGTAATTCAGAGCAAAGAAATCCATAATATCAAATAAGATTTAAAACACAGTGATTACAGGAAGGAGAAAAGTCCCTGCTATATGTCTTCAATATTTTCTGATGACATTCTTAAAAGTTATTGTTGATGGAATCTAGCAGTCTATATGAATATTTCAATAGAGATTTTACCAGATTACAAGAATATTTGGCCAGATGCAGAGGTTGACAGTAGATAGCTCTGTGGGGACTAAATAGATCTATAAGATTCTCACTCAATATAATGGCAAAGTTAAAATTCAACCTTGTAAAATGGTCATCACATCTATGATATTTTCTTTTCTTTTCTTTTCTATTTTAGTGTGTGAGAAAATTGGTTTTATTCCCTTTTTATATTTTCATTAGATATTTTCTCATTAACATTTGAAATGCTATCCACTTTCCTGGATTCCCCCACTCAAAAGATCCCCTATCCAACCCTCTCTCCACCCACCCACCAACCCACTCACTCCCATTTCCCTGTCCTTGCATTCCCCTACACTGAAGCACTGAGCCTTCACAGGACCAATGGTCTCTCCTCTCATTGATGTCCAACAAGGCTGTCCTCTGCTGCATATGCAGCTAGAGCTGTGGGTCTCTACATGTGCATTCTTTGATTGGTGGTTTAGTCCTGAGAACTCTGGGGTGTCTGATTGGTTGATATTGTTGTTCTTTCTATGGGGTTGAAAACCCCTTCAACTCCTTCGATCATTTCTCTAGCTCCTCCATTGGGGGCCCTGTGCTCAGTCAAAAGCTTGGTTGTGAGCATACACCTCGCTATATGTCAGTCAGGGGCACAACCTCTTGGGAGACAGCTATATCAGGCTCCTGTCAGCAAGCAGTTGTTGGCATCCACAATAGTGTCTGGGTTTGGTAACTGTATATAGGATGGATCCCAAGGTGGGGAAGCTATTGGGTGGCCTTTCCTTCAGGCTCTGATCTACACTTTGTTTCTGTATCTCCTCCCCTGGGTATTTTGTTCCCCCTTCTAAGAAGGACCAAAGTACCCATACTTTGGTCTCCCTTCTTCTTGAGCTTCATGTGGTTTGTGAATTTTATCTTGGGTATTCCAAACTTTTGGTCCCATATTCACTTATCAGTGAGAATATACCATGTGCAGTCTTTTGTGATTGGGTTACCTCACACAGGATGATATTTTTTAGTTTCATCCATTTGCCAAAGAATTTCACGAAGTCATTGTTTTTAATAGCTGAGAAGTATAAATATACCACATGTTCTGTATCCATTCCTCTATTGAGGGACATCTGGGTTGTTTCCAGCTTGTGGCTATTATAACTATGAGTAATATGAACATGTGTTCTTATTACCTGTTACAGCATCTTCTGGGTGTATGATCAGGAGTGATATAGCTGGGTCCTCAGGTAGTACTATGTCCAATTTTCCTAGGAACTGCCAGACTGATTTCCAGAATGGTTCTAACAGCTTGCAATCACACCAACAATTGAGTGTTCCTCTTCCTCCACATCCTCTACAGCATCTGCTGTCACATAAGTTTTTGATCTTAGCCATTCTGATTGGTATAAGGTAGAATCTCAGGCATGTTTTTATTTGTATTTCGCTGATGACTAATGATGTTGAACATTTTTTACATGCTTCTCAGCCATTCAGAATTCCTCAGTTGAGAATTCTTTGATTATCTCACTACCCCATTTTTAATAGTTATTTGGTTCTCTGGGGTCGAACTTCCTGAGTTCTTTGTATATTGGATATTAGTCCTCTATCAGCTGTAGGGTTGGTAAAATTATTTTCCCAATCTGTTGGTTGCAGTTTTATCTTATTGACAGTGTCCTTTGCCTTACAGAAGCTTTGAAATTTTATGGGGTCCCATTTTTCAATTCTTGATCTTAGTGCATAACACATTGGTGTTCTGTTCAGGAAATTTTCCCCTGTGCCCATGTGCTCAAGACTTGTCCCTACTTTCTTTTCTATTAATTTCAGTGTATCTGGTTTTACACGGAGGTCCTTGATCCACTTGGACTTGAGTTTTGTACAAGGAGATAAGAATGGATCAATTTGCATTCTTCTACATGCTGACCACTAGTTGAACCAGCACCATTTCTTGAAAATGCTGTCTTTCTTTTACTGGATAGTTTTAGCTCCTTTGTCAAAGGTAAAGTATCCATAGGTATATGGTTTCATTTCTGGGTCTTCATTTCTGTTCCATTGATCTAACTTCTTGGCTCTGTTCCAATACCAATCAGTCTTTATCACTGCTGCAATGTAATATAGCTTGAGGCCAGGGACGGTACTTATGCCAGAAGTTCTTTTATTGTTGAGAATAGCTTTCAACCTCCTTGGTTTGTTGTTATTCCAGATGAATTTGCAAATAGCTCTTTCTAACTCTGAAGAATTGAGTTGGAATTTTGATGGGGATTGCATTGAATTTGTAGATTTCTTTTGGAAAGAAGGGCTTTTTTACTCTGTTAATCCTGCTAATCTACAAGCATGGGAAATCTTTTCATCTTCTGAGATCTTCTATTTCTTTCTTCAGAGACTTGAAGTTCTTGTCATACAGATCTTTCACTTGCTTCGTTAGAGTCACACCAAGGTGTTTTATATTATTTTTGACTATTGTGAAGGGTGTCATTTCCCTAATTTCTTTATTACCCTGTTTATCCCTTTAGTAGAGGAAGGACACTGATTTGTTTGAATTAATTTTATATCCAGTCACTTGGCTGAAGTTGTTTATCAGGTTTAGGAGTTCTCTGGTGGAATTTTAGTGGTTACATATGTATACTATCCTATTATTTGCAAATAGTGTTATTTTGACTCCTTCTTTTCCAATTTGTGTACATTTTACCTTCTTTTGTTATCTAATTGCTTTGTGTAGGACTTTGAGTGCTACACTTAATAGATAGAGAGAGGGCAGCCTTGTCTAGTCACTGATTTTAGTAGAATTGTTTCAAGTTTCTCTCCATTTAGTTTGATGTTGACTACTGGTTTGCTGTATATTGCTTTTTTTATGTTTAGGTATGGACCTTGAATTCCTGATCTTTCCAAAACTTTTAGCATGAAGAGGTGTTGGATTTTTGACAAATGCTTTCTTAGTATCTACTGAAATGATCATGTGTTTTTTTTTTCCTTTGAGTTTGTTTATATAATGGATTACATTGATAGACTTTCATATATTCAACCATCCCTGCATACCTAAGATGAAGCTTACTTGCTCATTTTGGATGATCATTTTGATGTGTTCTGGGATTCTGTTTGCAAGAGTTTTATTGATTATTTTTGCATCAATATTCATAAGAGAAATTGTTCTGAAGTTCTCTTTTTTTGTTGTGTCTTTGTGTGGTTTTGGTATCAGTGTAATTGTGGCTTCATAGTACAAGTTAAGTAGTGTTCCTTCTGTTTCTATTTTGTGGAATAGTTTGAAGAGTATTGGTGTTAGGTCTTCTTTGAAGGTCTGATAGAATTCTACACTAAAGTCATCTGGTCCTGTGCATTTTTTGGTTGGGAGACTTTCAATGACCCCTTCTATTTCTTTAGGTGTTATGGGATTGTGTAGATGGTTTATTTTTGGTACCTGGTATCTGTCTAAAAAATTGTTCATTTTATCCAGATTTTTGTATTTTGTTGAGTATAGACTTTTGTAGTAGGATCTGATAAGTTTTTTTGTATTTCCTCCATTTCTTTTGTTATATCTCCCTTTTCATTTCTGATTTTGTGAATTTGGATACTGTCTCTGTGTCCTCTGGTTAGGCTGACAAAGGGTTTATCTATCTTGTTGATTTTCTCAAAGAACCAGTTCTTGGTTTGGTTGATTCTTTGTATAGTTCTTTTTGTTTCTCCATGGTTGATTTCAGCCCTGAATTTGATTATTTCCTGCCCTCTTCTTGTCTTTGGCGTATTTGCTTCTTTTTGTTCTAGAGCTTTCATGTGTGCTGTCAAGCTGCTAGTGAATGCTCTCTCTAGTATCATTTTGGAGGCACTCAGAGCTATAAGTTTACCCCTTAACACTACTTTGTTTTCCACAAATTTGGATATGTAGTGGCTTCATTTTCACTGAATTCTAAAATGTCTTTAATTTCATTATTTCTTCCTTGAAAAGTTATCATTGAGTAGAGCATTGTTCAGCTTCCACTGAACATATAAGTGACAGATAACAGTGTTGAGAGAGCCCATGAGATTCCTCTCACAGACCACACCACAGAAAGCACCACATACAGAAGCAACCTACGTTAGCACAGGAGTTTAATGTATACAAAGCAGCTGAATATACTTGGTTACATTTCCAGATAGAATAAGTAAACTTTATGTCTGTGGTGATGATGCAAGACACCATGATGGCCTCTAATTTTGGTTAACAGCCCACAGAAAAGAAATAAGGATTTTTTAAATGTAGATAGCTTTAAGAAAGCATCAACTAATTATTAAGTAATGTCTTAGTTAATTTTAGACACTTTTCCTATGACCTAGACTAGCATTATTCCTGGAAATAATGCTAAAACTAAGTTACTTCCCAGACCACATAGGCCTGTGGCTATATGTTAAGAGATTGTCTTGATTGCTTATTGGTATGGGAGGACCATTGTTATCAGTACCATGTTTAAGCAGGTGAGCCTGGGATATATAAGAAAGCATTCTTACTTGAAGGCCATGAGGGTTATAGGAACTCACAGGAAGACCAAAATGTCAACTGACATGGCTTCTTGGGTACTGAACCATGAACCAAAAAGCACACATGGACTCAAATTAGACCAGCTACATATAGGTAGCAGATGTCCAGCCTGGTCTTCCTGTGGGTCTCCCAACAACTGGATTAGGGGCTGTTCCTCTCTGTGGAATCAGCTCCCCTGCCTGAGCTGCTTTATCTGATCTCAGTTGGAGAGGAAGTGACTAGACCTACAGAGACTTGATTTACCAAGGTAGGAGGAAAGAAATACAAGGAAGAAGAGAGTCTTAGGTTATATGACATTTCTGAGCAAAGGAGAAAACCTGGTTACTGGCTACTGAGGGAGATGTAAGTTACTACGTTCTTGCCTTGCAGCACAGGGTCATTATTCCCACAAGTATTTTGTTCTTTATAATATCCATCATAAATTATTTGTTACTTTACTGAAAATATACAGAGTAAAGAGAACTAACATCTTCTAATCATCCCAGACGTCTACCATTAAAATGTAGTTTGTGTGTATGTATGTGTGTGTGCGTGTGTGTGTGTGTGCGTGTGCGTGTGCGTGTGCGTGTGCGTGTGTGTGTGTGTGTGTGTGTGTGTGTGTGTGTGAACACATGCACTGTTAAGCAATGAAGTGCCTGTGGAGGTCAGAGGACAACTTCAAGTAGTTGTTCACTTTTTTACTTTGAGACAAAGTCTCTTCTGATTTAGGTGCTTAGTGTTAATACAGATTAGCTGGCTGGTGAGATTCTGAATTTTTTCCTGACCTTGCCTACCATCTATTCATAGCAGAGGTGGAACCACAAATGTAGGCTACATCATTTGCCTTTTTTTAATTCCTGTTTTTTAAGGGTTCTAGGAGCCTTTATGTATAGTGCTTTTGCCCATTATCATCTCCTTGCCTTTGTATATACCAAGTTCTCATCACTTAGTACATACTTCACAACCAATTGTAATTCTTGTAGTTTATGATCAAAATTGCATTGTTGGTAATGATCATGCTAACAGTTTCATTATGTAGAGTCTTAATTGTTTCTCAAATCTATAGGGATTTTGTAATATTTCAAGATCTTATCTCTAAAGATAACTGCAGGAAAACTTTGTATATATAGCTCTTTGGTAATGTGGATTTTAACAGTAGGTTTCATTTTGGTTGAGCAAGGGTCCACATCATTCCTTAGCAGTTTTATGGCTTTATCCTCTCTGCTGATGTGCTACAGATAAACATAAAGTTGTTATTTTTTTCTTCTTTTCTCTCTTTTCTCTGTAAATTATTGTTTTGTTTAGTATTAACAAGTTTTAAAGAATAAGTGAAAATGGCTTTGTATAATAAGTCCTTAAAAGGCAAGCAATTACATGTATTTTACATAGGCTAATCAGTATCCTATTAAATAAGTAATCAAGTGGCATCTGCAATTACTAAAGCTGTTTGGTTCACACTTAAAATTAAGTGTACAGAAACATACATCTCTTACATTCCTACTTCTTCAGAGCTTGTGATTAGGAGTTGATTTTTATTTCTTCCCTTACAAAGATCAGTTTTGGAGGAATTCCAGTACCAACCAAACCTGGGACATTTTTAAAGAAAAACTTCCGTGGTTGTATTGAAAACCTTTACTACAATGGAGTGAACATAATTGACTTGGCTAAAAGACTCAAGCATCAAATCTACTCATTGGTGAGTCTCTATCTTTATTAACTGGTGGTTTGTGGACTTTAGGTAAGTCTTGCTTCTGGTATTCTACCTCTTCACACTATGTGTTTCTTTTGCATTGAAAAATTTTACCAGCCAAGGCTGGGTATGTAGTTCAGTTGGAAGAGTATTTGCCTAGCATGCATCCCTGCTACAGCATAAAAACAGGAATGGCAGTTAATTTTTTAACTGGCCTGACAAGAAGCAATTTAAAGTCATAAAGCATTATTCTGCCTCATAATATGAAAATATATATTTCACCATGCTATAGAAGACATGGAAGTAGAAGTAGGAGGCTGATTGGTAATATCCCATCAGCACTTAAGAGGCAGAGTGAACAGGACCTGTGGCCAAGCTTCAAAAGTTCCAGGGTAACTGCCTGTGACCAACCTAGAGCAAACTAGACCTCCATAAGGTTCTACAACCTTCCCAAATAGGGATTGCTCCTAGATACTAAGCATTCACATGTGAGTCTATGAAGAATATTTCATACTCAAACCACAATTTGCATGGTGCTACACACCTGTAATCGCAGCATGTGAGATGTGAAAGCAAGCAGAAAGAATTTTAAGTCATGCTCCATTGCATAGCAATTCCGAGACAATCCATTGCTATACCAGGCCCTGCTTCAAAAATTAAAAATGGAATAATAACAATTCTCATTGTCTAGATGACTTTATAGTCCAATAGAGTCAGGTAAAAAAGAAAAACTGCAAATAATTTCATTGGTAAAATCAAATAAAAACATTCAGAGAATGGTACTTTCTTTGAAATCTATGTGGACTAATACAGAAATTCTTTACAATTTCTAAGACATTCAATGAAAGCACAGGTCCTGTTGAACTCCTCAGCTAGGACATTATATGTCTACTTACTGGTTATATTAAGTAAGACCTTTTAAATGCTACTGCAGTATTAGTGTCTTAGGGGTTCCTTGTGGATCACTCATAATCATATTGGATTAAAGTCCTTTCTGATTCACTAACATCTATTTTCCCTAATGCATATTGAGTTTTATAAGGAGTCTTTAAAAAGATTATTCTTGAATTTTCCCACCTTCCTCCAATTTCTCCTACATCTGCCTGCATTCCCTTTCAAATTTACAGCCTCTCTTTTTATTATTAAACACACAAACACACACAAACCTCCTGAGTCCATTTATTGTTACTCATATCCATATCTTTTTCAGACTGACTGCTTGAGATTGTACAATCTATGAGGAGGCTTGTTCCTTGAGAAAATTCTTAGTATTCATTAGTTTCCTGTAGATCACCTAATGAGATTTCCCCAGTCCACTACATTGTGTCACTTAGTGTTGTCTGGCTTAGGCAGCCGTATTATGGGGATCATTAGATGCAGCTTCCCTTACTTATGTAGAAGACACAATTATGTATCAGTTATTGTACAATGTATACATATACATATAAACATGGAATATGGATGGTGACCCAATAATAACATGTAATAATATGTAATATGTAATAGTAATATGTATACCTACCAATATAATTAAGGATTTGTATATTTCTTCTAGTTGTTGTTGTCAGGTTGTTTTGTGAGGCCACATGTTGAGTTCTGTTTAGTACTATTTGTTCAGAGTAAAGGAGCCTGTTTGTCATTTAATAGTATTTTCTTTCTCTGGTAATAACTTTACTCTGAATTGTACTATACCTGAAAGTAATATTGACGTATGAGCTCTCTTTTTGTTTTGTTTTAATTTTATTTTTTTTTAATTTTATTTCTTGGTTGGTTGGTTTTGGGACAGGGTTTTTCTGTGGAGTTTTGGCCATCCTTAAATATGCTCTTTTGACTGGGCTGGTCTTGAACTCAGAGATCTTCTTTCTCTGCAATCCAAGGGCTGACATTAAGGAGGTGTGCCACCACTGCCAGCACACTCTTTTCATTATTTGCATTCTATAGGGTTTTTCCCACTGTTTTTCTTTTACATTGTCTGTATCACTGCTTTTTATAGACATTATTTGGATTATAAATTTTAACTATAATTCAAAACTATTTAGTATTTTTGAGCCATTTATATTTCATTCAATTATTGGCATGTGGATGCTTAAATATATATTTATAGTTCTGCTTATTCTGCTGTTTTATAGTTCTTGCCTTCTATTTATTCTGCTGTTTTAATTCCTCCCTTTTCTTTATAAAGTAATATGTGTGTTGATTGAATTTTAGAATTTCATTTAGATATGTCAGTGTGTCTCTCTAAAGCTTTTGTCTCTGCTTTCTCGGGTCTTATAATATATATTCTGTTAGCTTGATATCTTTGGTCTTTTCTCCATGTATCTGAAATATAGAAGGTTATGTCTTTAGAAATCTATCCATCCTTCTCTTATCTATATTTAATTGTATTAAATATCATTCTCTTTCTTTGTATTTAGAAACTTATCACTTGGTTTTGCTTTTACTTCCCCCAAATATTTTAGAATATTAAAGAGAAAAAGATTTTGTATACATTTGTTTTTCATGGTATAGTTTAATATCAGAAACAAAGCCAAGAGAATGTATTATTAGACACAAGGAAGGATAGAAGATAAGCAAAATAACACCTGACTCATAAAAGGGCATATAATATTCCCCGCCCAGGTTTCCACTCTGCCCATACTTTTAGTTGGTCTGCTTTTCCATGCTGTGGGTGTGATAATTCAACTTTCAGTCTATTTGGGTAACACAGAAAGTCCGCTTCTGAAATGGACTATGATGTGCTATGCCGTGGAATCAGTTACCTGAATGCATACGCTTGCATATATGCCTTTGTGTATGTTCTCATGTGCGTGTGTAACTGTGTGTATCTGTTTGTTTATCTGTTTTTGTGTATCTTTGTGTGTGTGTGTGTGCGTGTGTGTGTTGAGTTGTATGTCTGTGTGCTTCTGATTAAGTAATCCAGTCCAGCCTTGTGGTGTATCCTGCAGGCCTGAAGCCATAGTTCATTGTTGCTATGTACCTCGTCTGCTGGATGAAGCATGAAGCTAGGACTCCTTTCTCGGCCTGCCAACTGTCATAGCAGGTTCTAACCAGTTCTTGTGTTAACTGACAGATTGCTGGCAATGAAGCTGCCTGAAAATCATGGCTTGTGATCATTAATATTGAGATATGTTATATTCAGTCATTAAATAATCAGAATAACTAAAAGTGAGACGTGACAGAATGAGGAAAGACAATGTGGATTTCTGGGTGTCAGTAACCTCTACATTATTTCCTTTGTAGGTGAATCCTTAATCAAAATGCTAACAAGTGTGTGGCAATCTTTATACTAACTACTGATTGCCTGTAGTTTATGAATTGATGTATGTAAATTACACATTATGACTCAAGGCTCAAGGAAGTTCTCGTGTTTCTCTGCCTCACAGAGCACAAGCCTTTCTTGTAAGCTTCAAAATAGGCTGCATTCAGGGGGTGTCCTCCTTGCAATCCGTCATCTCTTCCTTATGAGACCTTCACATTCCCTGGAGATTTAGAAGCTGTTCCATGAGGATAATTCAATTTAGTCTTTATAGCTCTTTTTGATTAAAGGACAATCTTCCACATTTCAGAATGCAGTAAAACTAACAGCTTAAAGTAGACATAAAAAGTACCTAGCTATTCTTCCTCACATACAGTACCCTGTGTTAATAGAGTTCCATATAATAAATAATCAGAAATAAAATGGTCCACTGAAGTGTGTGTGTGCAGTAGCTGTAATGTGAATTATTATACACATACAAGAATTTTGCCCTGATAGTTCCCTGAACTTGATTAATTTAAATCCTGTGCACTATAAAGAATGATATTTTTTGTGACTTTTCTTTGTGAGTGTACATCAGTTTCTTTGACAGAGGAGAGAGAAATGATTATTTGGTCATTGACTGAAGATCCACTCTCTTCATATACAGGCTTATTTTTTAATGAATATGAGAGTTCAGATGTATAAAAATAGTAAAGTCAATAAATTGTATGATTTTCAAAAACAGGGAACTCAGTCTCATCTCAAGAACACACAAAAGAAAAAACAAAGAAATAAACAAATAAACAAACAAATAAACAACTAAAACCAAGAACAGGTATAAACAAAACAGCCAAAAGACAGGGGCATGAGTCTGTTATCTCTAGTGCTCACTAACCAACTAGTCTAGACTGGTTGGTGGGCTTCAGGAAGTTGAGAGTCTCTCTCTCTCTCTCTCTCTCTCATTTGTGCTTTGGCCTACAACTATGTGTATATGCATTATCTTGCAGTTGCATACACAACAGTTTGATTTTCTTCCATCAAAGAGGAGAAAATAACAAATAGCTAAAACAAGCCTGCAAGTTAAAAATTAGGTATGAAGCCCATTGACCCAGTCAAATTATTTGTATGTGGCTTTCTTGAGATAGGTGAAGCCAAGGCACTTTATGAACAGAGGCCAGCACAAAACACATACAATGGCCATCTCATCAATGTGGTTAACATTCCAGAAGAATCACAATACAGTGTACTTTTCATATTTTAGATGAAGTCTGTTGATCTCATCAATGAAAGTTCCCATAAATAAGTATTCTGACTCTCTAATGGGAAGTATATAGGTTCCATGAAAGGCTCCATTATACAGCCTTGGGCATAGAAAACATGCTAGTGTCCTCTAGTTAAAAGAGAAAAATACAATATCTCTTTCAAGTATCGATATGCATGTGAAATTCATTAACATGGATAGTAAAATTCATAGTTAAAAGCATTTACCTTGAGTACCCTGCATCATAGGGTTTTGAGTAAAACATTTAGCAACCTATTCAGATGAAATTGCATGTGAGCCAGTATTAACCTGAACAATGCAGAAAGATGGTCACATATATCAGCCATGCATTTGAGTGCATATGAATTGTAGTTTGTCCCTAAATTGTGTGAATTACCATGACTTGAAAGAGCCATATTATTCTAATCCTATCAATCTTGTTCAACTTGGAGAAATGAAATGATCAGTCAAATCTTTACTTGATTGAATGATTGACTTTTTTTAAAACATGACTTTTGGGAATAGGAACACACAAGACATTTTCTTGTGGATTTGAGTAAACTAGACATATAAATGAGCAGGCAGTAGGTACTTGTGAAGTGTGTAATTATTTGTCTGTGCCTGTGTTGGGATGGAACTTAATGTTGTGTAGTTATTTATTTCTGGTATCTCTGTCCCCAAGAAAAATTATCACTAAGAGATAAGTGTACAAATGAATGAGAACTTGAAGGAATTTTCATGTCTTTGTTCACAGAGAAAATCATAGACACCCAGACTCACAGACAGACAGACACACAAACACACACACACACATGCACACACACATACACACACCACACACAAACACACACACATATACACACACACCACACACACACACATACACACACACACACCACACACACACACATACACACACACACACCACACACACACATACACACACACACACACACCACACACACATACACACACACACCCACACACACACACACAGGACACACATATCCTAGAGACAGTATCCATTGCCTTATATTCTTATGACCCAGACATTCATCAAAGTTGCTCAGAAGCAAATTCCTTCTGTCCAGTGAAGCCTATAATCCCTTTAGTTTGTATACAAGTTCTTGTTTCATCTCTGTGAGTGTGAGCTGTGATAAATGATACTTTCCCTAGATGATGGCTAACTTCCTCTGCCATTTAATCAGTCTGACATTCATGTCGCCTGCTTCTCTGCTGTGTGCTCCTTGGACCCTGAGAAAAATGATTTCTAAGTTGTTAATTTCTTTCCATTCTTTGGGAAATTGAAAATGAAATAGTTCAAGGTCAGATAAATAATAATGTGGCTGAATGTTAATAATAATAATAATACAATAAGTGTTATCTAAATTTATTTGGTCAGCTGGAATGAAATTCTATAAATCAGGAGGCCTATAAACAACTATAATTTATTTCTGACAGTTTTGTAGAATGGAAGCTGGGATATCAGAGACCAGCATGCTGAATTCTGGGGTGATCAACTTCTAGAATGACAATATTCTACTTCTAAGTAGGTTTTTATAGGATTAAAAGTCTAATCAGGATTTAGGCACTTCCTGAAAGGCCTTCCTCTTAAAACCATCACTTTAGTGTTTCAAGAGTACTTACAGTCAGAATCAGGATGCTGGTAGTCTTAACATGCCATGTTCTAATATCTATTCTCAATAAGTCAATTAAGTTCAATAAATAAATTAAAACAAATAATAGAAAAAAGTTAAGGATGGATATTTATTCAATATGACCACCTTAGGAAGAACAAAGAAGACCAGTGGTCCCTATGTCCACATTTGAGATCCTGAAATGGGGTTTGCATTTAAAGAGAGGGTAGGAGGTATAGATACCTAAGTGGTCCTGATGAAGGTATGGCCCTGCCTATCACTGACCTATCATCATCTGTGTTCCAACCTTTCCCCCAGAGGGGTCTAATAATTTGTCAACACTCTATGAGATCTCTTCCTAGGAGACTGGTTTCTCCTCTGACTGTAGCCACGTGTCTGTATTTTCCTTATTCCAGCATGAAAATCTTGTTTTAAGGATAACTTTAATTTAAAATGTTTTCAATAATGTCAACATTTTCATTAAAATTTTAAAAGTGTTTAAATATTACTTAAACATTACATTAGTTCATCTTTATTTCAATGAAGGCCAACTGCCTGAAGTTTCTGTTGTTTAGTTTTCTACAACCAATAGAAAAGTCAAAAGAACTACCATGATTTAAAATAAGTTTCTGAAATTTAAACAGTTGAATGAAAATGAAAATTATTTGGTGACAGATTTTTTTTTTATTGTTTTGATGTGGTCTTTAGAAACAAAATTTTGCTATGTAGCCCAAACTGGCCTAAAATCTCCATCCGAAGACTAGTATTAAATAAAGATGGCTTAAACTTTTTACAAACTGGTATTGATACTGTTTCAGTCTGCATTAAGTTCCATACCCATCCCATAGAGTATAGAAAAACTTGCACAGTTTGCTGCATTATAGGGTGCTCTCTGCTCATTTGATTAATGGGGTAGAGATAAGGCAGAAATTACAGTGCATGTACTTGAGAGATGACAGAAAAGGGATCAGAAGTTGAAAGACCATTCACTACATAGTAAGAATACATCTGGGGCTTATAATTGCCTGTTGAAAAGAAAATGAAAAAGGAAAAAGAAGGAAGGAGAGGGACACCGTACAAAAAAAAGGAGAAAAAGAAATTAGAGTAGACAATGGGGTTGGAATCAGCTCAGATTTTTATACATTTTCTCCTAAAGAGCTGAGCACATTCTTCCTTCATTCCTCTCCCTGCAGCAATAGCAGGCATGGTCTTTTTTTTTTCTATATATTTTTTATTTACATTCCAAATGATTTCCCCTTTCCCGGTTCCTTCCTTCCCGAAAGTCCCATAAGCCTTCTTCCCTCCCCCTGTTCCCCATTCAACCCCCTCTCACTTCTCTGTCTTGGCATTCCCCTACATCCAGTCTTTCCAGGACCAGGGTTCTCTCCTTCCATCTTCTTGGAAATCTATTGATATGTGAATTGTGTCTTGGGTATGCCGAGATTCTGGGTTAATATCCCCTTATCAGTGACTGCATACCATGTGTGTTCTTTTGTGATTGGGTTGCCTCACTAAGGATGATATTTTCCAGTTCTGACCATTTGCCTAAGAATTTTGTGAAATCATTGTTTTTAATTGCATTGTTTTTAATTTAATTATTCCATTGTGTAAATACACCACATCTTCTGAATCCATTCCTCCATTGAGGGACATCTGGGTTCTTTCCAGCTTCTGGCTATTATAAATAAGGCAGGCATGGTCTTTTCATTTGGAGACATGGGTTTCAGAGAACTAGCTTATAGAGGATGAGTGGCTCATTGGAATGCCACTGCCAGAGAGACAGGAGAGAGAGAGAGAGAGAGAGAGAGAGAGAGAGAGAGAGAGAGAGAGAGAGAGGAGGCTGATGGACCTGAGCACAGATTGTTGCATCTGTCCCTGATACATCTGAGTGACATAAGCTGAGAGAAGCCATTACCATCTACACTTTCTATGAAAGGATAGTTCATAGTCAGGGCTAGGGAATGCTAGTGATGGGCAGTAGGAGACTGTCATTAAGGGCTTATTTATTCTCTTCAGGAAAGCATGATACCACCAGTGTTTATTTATTTTTATTACACATCATTTTGTCCTGAGGTCCTTAATTACTTTCATACACAAACTCAGGAATAAAGAAACATTCACTAAGAACATGTACCAATACAAAGCTGGACGAATTTACAAATAATAGTGCTCAGCTTGGTGTTAAAAATCAATGAGGCATTTCAAAATTAGCCCCTGTTGCTACCTAATTATTTTAGAAATCTCCCCTAGGCAGATTTTGAGAGGTAAGAACGAGGGGCATAATCTTTGCCTCTGAAAAGATTAAGTAAAGTGGTAAGGAAAACGTAGGTTGTCTAGCTCACCTCATTCCCCTCACATGCCTCCATTTTCTGATGCATAGTTGCCAGGACCATGCTTCTGATTGAAACTGAAAGCTGAAAATCCTGTCTGAGGACTAAGTGCTTCCCAAGAAATGCATCTCACTTTTTCCCATAACTCTGGTAGTACTCTTATGTGAGTTGAAATTTGTAGCCTGGACTTTAAAGCACTAGTGTTTCCCAGAAAATTCCAGGCAGAGAGAAAGGTCTTCTAAGCAGGGGTGTTGCATGTACAAATCCCAAGATGGGAACGAAAGCAAAATTTTTAGGACTGATGAGATGCTTGGTGACTATAGGGACCTGCAGCAAATTCTGACATCCTGACTTGGATCTGTGGGATCCACACAGTGGAATGATAGAACTGACACCTGTGTGCCTACTCTGACATCCCTCCACATGTGTGTTCCCCATGGCAAATAAATAAATGTTTGATGATACTAAAAGCTTAGAAATTCATTAGGAAAAAAAACTGACTTCTAGGACAAATGATAGTATACAGAGTGAAGTCTCAGGACTGGTGTAGACCCTGTTGCCTTTTCTTTAGACTCAGGTTCTGACCTCCCCAAGAGCAGGTAGTTAGCAAGCAATCATGCAGTAGATAAGTGACAAAGAACTTCTGTATAGAATTTATTACCTATAGCTTTCTAAGGAATCTGACCCTTAGAAACAGAAAACAGCTGGGACTAGGAGATAGTTCAGTTGGTGATGTGCTTGACTTGCAAGGACCTGAATTTGATATCCAAAGACACAGGACAATGGGGGATACATCTGTAACCTCAGTATGCCTATAATAGGTTGGGAGGCTGAGAAAAGGGAAGCATCTAGAGTTTGAGGGCTAACATGGAGTATATGCCAAAACAGAATACACACACACACACACACACACACACACACACACACACACACACACACAGAGAGAGATACATACAAAGTACAAAAAGGAAGTAAAGTGGTTTACTACTTATGCAGAACCACTGGACATCTCACTGAGCAAGAATGATGGAGGGAAGAAACTTCTCTTGTGACCTACAGTGTTCTCTGGAATACAAACATATCAATTCAATATTCACCCAGCTGACAAAAGAAAAAAAAATTTGGATGTTGAACTATATTGTATATAGTTCAGTAAAGAAGGGTGATTTTGGCACTGATACTCAAAAATAAATAAATATCATGTCCTGATCACTTTTATTTGAAAATGTTTCTTTAAAGTCATGGTGTTTGGCTATGTACTACTGAACTATTAGAAACTCACAGATGCCAGGAAAAAAAGAAAGCACAATATTATCCAGCCATGTATCTGCTGATGAGCTCACTAGACTAAGGGATAACTCCAAGCAGCTGGCCACATACATGGTCTTGGTTTAACTCTGGGAGATAAAAATCTGAGACAAAAAGTCATAATATAGGTAAGTATAATGGCAGGCAGGTGAGTGTAGAGAGGAAGAGGAGGAGCGTAACAAGAATATATTCTATGTGTATATATAAGATCTCAAAATCATTAATAAAAATTGAATTAAAAACTGTAAGTCTAGATTCTAACAGAAAGAAGTATTAAGACAAAGGGAGGCATGTATATATACATGATTTCACATGTTGCCTGAACACAGTCTTGGAAAACATAACACAATAGACTAATATTGAAGAAACCAACTCTCAAATAGGCCTAAGATCATATGAGTAGGGAAACATGAGATTATCTAACTTTGTCACTACAAATATGTGATTAAGCAATAAAGAAGCTACAGTTGCTACCATTCATGAGCACCCATGATTTAGCACATTAAGAGAACTACTTGGTTAAAATGCCCATAACCTCTGTAGTCGTGTTTGTTTAGAAAAAGCCCAAATGGCTTATTTATCCACATGATTTCTGAGTTTGCAATTCTCATGAGAGTCTACTCAGATTTCAACTAATGATTTTTCTCCATGGCTTTCCTTCTTCCTCCCCTAGCTTCTTATTCCTGGACAGTTCTGCTCATATTTTCTCTAGAAATATAGCACCTCACTCCTTCCTGTATGTCAGCTCAGGGTATTGTGTTTTCCATTCTTCTCATGCTCAGTTCTCTTCTAGGTTTTTCCCTGGTAATGTAACAAGTTTTAAAATTTGCTCTTGTCTCCTAAGGAATAAAGCTTGTTAAAATGTTGTCACTTTTATATGTTTGATAGTAATATAATTTAGTAGCTAAATAAATACCACTAAATCAATAATAGTTTAAATATTAAGTAACTGATTGGGACCATGGAGATTGCTCAGAGGCAAAGTGCTTGCTGTATTAGCTTGGAAAACAAATTCAAATTCTCAGAACCCAACCATATAAATCTGGATCGATGAGCATGTGTAGTCCCAGTGTTCCTTAAGAGAGGTTTGTAGCAGCTAGCCTTGTGAACCCAGTAGTGAGGAGAAAAAAAAACTGTCCTCTAACTTCCATATGCACAATGATGTGTACATACAAGTACTTACAAAACATATATATATATACACAAATACACACATTATATTCATATCACACACACACACACACACACACACACACACACACACACACACAAAGATGTAGAAAAAAGTAACAAATTGCTTGAGCCAATATTGCAATAAACCTGGAATCAAAAACATGGCTGAATAAACTAATACTGGTCTCCATAAGCCACATTTAATGTTGGTGCCAAAAGTCTTCTTATACTCTGATTCATTTTGGAAGTTGAATGTCCTTTAAAACACATCATTTATTTACATGACACACTCTACACCATGGATGCTTACATATACATTATGTCTGCAGAGGACAAGGAACCACTTTGTGTTTTATGCTCTGGTCTTCATTAATCTTAGCAATCATCCTAGAGGATAAAAGATTAGGAAGCCTCAGAAGACACCTCTAATTTTCTAGACAGGTTTTGCAAATAGTTCTAATTGTCTGCAAGCTTCAAGAAAAGAGAAAGCAGGGAACTTTGTCAGATTTTCAACTCAGTGTGCTGGAAAAACCCAGGAAGACTAAAAGGCACACATTAAAGAGAAATTAAAATATAACCATGTTTTTGCCCACTGTTTATACGCTGGAAATCTATTCCATATGTGCCTGTGAGTTATCTTGACAATGATGGGAGGGAAATGTTCACAATGGTTTCTTATTTTTTTTTTAAATTTTTTTATTAAATATAATCTTCATTTACATTTCAAATACTAAAATGACTCCCGCTTTCCCCCCTCCCCACAAACCGCCAACCCCTCTTCCCACCACCTACCTCCAAGTATATGCTCCTCCACCCGACCTACTCCCACCTCCCAACCTCTCGATTTCCCTTTGTTGGGTCATCTATTGAGCCTTCACCGGACCAAGGACCACTCCTCCCACTGATGCCCAACAAGGCATTCCTCTGCCACATTTTTGGCTGGAACCAAGTGTACCTCTTGGTTGATGGTTTAGTCCCTGGGAGTCCTGGGCCATCTGGGTGGCTGACATCGTTGTTCTTCCCATGGGGCTGTAAAACCCTTCAGCTTCTCAGGACCGCCCTCCAACTCCTCCATTGGGGACCCCATGCTCAGTCCAATGTCTGACTGCTAGCATCTGCCTCTGTATGTATAAGCTTATCTCCAGAGACAACCCTCCAGAGACAACCATGACAGGCTCCTTTTGGTATGCATTTCTTGTTGTTCATAATAGTGTCGGTGTTTGGTGACTGTTTATAGGAAGGGCAGTCTCTGGGTGGCCTTTCCTTCAGTCTCTGCTCTACATTTTAACTCCTTTATTGCTCCTGAGACTATTTTGTTCCTTTTCTGAGAGGAACCAAAGCACCCCCATTTCAGTCCTCCTTCTTTAGCTTCCTGTGGTCTGTGAATTGTAACTTGGTTATTTTGAGCTTTTGGGATAATATCCACTTATCAGTGAGTGCATACCATGTGTGTTCTTTTGTGATTGGGTTACCTTGATCAGGATCACCTGGAGGTCAGAAAAATGCAAATTTATCCATGATTATGTCCTTGTACAAAGCTCAATTCCAAGTGGATCAAGGACCTACACATAATACCAGACACACTGAAGCTTATAGAGGAGAAAGTGGAGAAGAATCTTGAACACATGGGCACAGGGGAAAATTTCCTGAAGAGAAGACCAATGGCTTATGCTCTAAGAACAAGAATCGACAAATGGGACTTCATAAAACTGCAAAGCTTCTGTAATGCAAAGAACACTGTCAATAGGACAAAATGGCAACCAACAAATTGGGAAAAGATCTTTACCAATACTGCATCTGATAGTGGGCTAATATCCAATGTATACAAAGAACTCAAGAAGTTAGATTCCAGAGAGTCAAATAACACTATTAAAAATGAGGTAGAGGGCTAAACAGGGAATTCTCAACTGAGAAAACTTGAATGGCTCTGAAGCACATAAAGAAATGTTCAGCATTGTTAGTTATCAGGAAAATGCAAGTCAAAACAACACTGAGATTCCACCTCACACAAGTCTGAATGGCTAAAATGAAAAACTCATGGGACAGCAGATGCTGGAGGGGATGCGGGGAAAGAGGAACACTTCTCCATTATTGGTAGGATTGCAAGCTGGTGAAACCACTCTGGAAATCAGTTTGGCAGTTCCTCAGAAAATTAGACGTAGTAGGTCCTCAGTAGGTCACCTGAGGACCCAGCTATACCACTCCTGGGCATATACCCATAAGATGCTCCAACATGTAATAAGGACACATGTTCCATTATGTTCATAATAGTCTTATTTATAATAGCCAGAAGTTGGAAAGAACCCAGATGTCCTTCAACAGAGGAATGGATACAGAAATTGTGGTATATATATACAATGGAGTATTATTCAGCTATTAAAAACAATGAATTCATGAAATTCTTAGGCAAATGGATGGAACTAGAAATTGTCACGATGGTGTCTAAACATGCTAATATTCTGGATTACATTACTCAAAGAAGTCTGAAAAAATCAAAAGACTTCCTCTCCCACAGTTCATTCAACACTGAAAATATTTGTTCAATATATATTCCAGTAATTTTTTTTAAGTTCCACTCTTTTTTATTTTAAGTTTATAGGTATTCTTACAGCATTTATGTTTGTGCACCATTCCAGTGAAAACAAAAGAGGTCAGATACTATGGAAATGGAGTTACAGATGGTTGTGAGCTGCCTTTTGGGTGCTGATAATTGAATCCAGGTCCCCTCAAAAAGCAACTAGTACTCTTAACTATAGACTCATTCCTCATGTTGAAATCAGTATGCTTTGAAAATAATAATATTTAGTTTCCACCAAGCACTATTGCTTATTGATTATATGCAAAAACGTTACTTGCATTTTCATCAAGTAGAAAATCATCCAAAACTTGCAGATATTGATTTCCTAATCTCCTTAAGAATGTGTGTGTGTGAGTGTGTGTGTGTGTGTGTGTGTGTGTTATGGCTGTATATGTGTCTTGATTCACATGCATGAGTATACATGTGTATCCAGAGATTAAATGTCAACACTGAGAATCTTCCTCTATTAATCCTCACATTTTGTGTGTGTGTGTGTGTGTGTGTGTGTGTAATGAGGTCTTTCACTAAAACAAGAGTTTATCATTTCAGCAAGACTGGATGGCCACCAAGCCCCTAGGATTCTCTTAATTCTGTTGTTTCAGTTTTGGAAATATTGATACATGCTTGCTTTTAATGTGAGTACAAGTATCTGAAATTATATCCTCATTCTTGTCTATGAACCACTTAGCCACTAAACTATCTCATACGGCCTTCTAGTTTATCTGTAGAAGATAGTTGGAATGGATTAAATATGCTTGACCCAGGGAGTGTAACTATTGGAAGATGTGGCCTTGTTGGAAGAAGTGTGTCATTGTGGGGGTGAACATTGTGACTGTCCTCATAGCTACATGGAAGATAGCAGTTTTCTCCTATTTGCCTTTGGAACATGATGAAGAAGTTTCAGCTCCTCCTGCACCATGTCTGCCTGGATGTTCCCACTCTTCTTGCCTTGATGATAATGAATTAAACCTCTGAACCTGTAAGCTATCACCAATTAAATGTTGTCCTTTATTAGAGATACCTTAGACATGGTGTCTCTTTATAGCAATGGAAACCCTAGTTGAGGCAACCATTTTTAGGACTATCTTTCTTTGTCTAATAAATATTCAGTTAGGAAATTTAAGTATCTAGAGATTTGACTCTAAATTAAACAAGAGAATTGAAATTTCGATATTTAAAGATAATTTAGGCTCTCCAAGGTATTCCATATACTGGAAATAATTGAATAAAATTGTAAATTATTTAAAATTTTGTTTTGTGGTTGATAAAAATAAGGTTTTTCACATTAAAGTAACTTGTGTAATATAAGTAAGTGTAAAAATGCACAACAACATCACTTTTTTTATCACTGGTCTATTCCATTCTAATTTAATTTAATTTGACTGGTGCTGTGAGTGAAATCAAAGCCTCCCTCACCCATGCTAGATGTGTATTCTATCACTGAGCTATAGCCCCAGTGCTATTCCTGGTCTGACTCCAGGCCTGAGCTTAATTTTTGTGGAATGATTTGTTCAAATTTTACATTCTGTTCTGATTAGTGTTTTAAAATCTTAATTAAGTCAAATCATATCATATAACAATCATCAATATGTGTCCAAGCACCATTCCTTTGTAAGATAAGAAAGGAATAATCCAAGTTACCATACCAGAAATAAGCCCACAGCAATTAGATGCTGCATAGTCAATACTTAGGCAAATTTACATTGCAATGATTACAGAAGATATTTTTGCAGGAACTGAGAAACTGAGTGTAAAAATTGCTTCCTATCTGACACTGGAACATTAGATGAAGAGGATATATTTGCATACTATTAAGAGATTCTAGGGACTAGAAAGATGCTTAGCAGTTTCAGGAGTGTACTTGCTTTGAAAGGATGAGGAACTGAACTTGATGCCTAGCATCTATATAAAAAGATGTTTATGGCAGTGCCCACTTGTAATCACAGTGCTGGGAGAGGGACTTGCGACATCATGATCCCTGTAGTAAGACCTCACCAGTGAGAGAAACCTGTTTCAAAGTCAAGGTGGATGGCTCCTAAAGGATGACACAAAATGTCATATACTGGCATTCTCATATGGACGCTTGTAAATACAAGCACACACAAATATAAATACATACAAATATATAAACTCACAGTTACATGAAGACAGACACACATATATAAACACACAGATAGATAACATAAGTAATAGATAGATAGACATGTAGACAGAGAGGACTAAAGACAGATAAATACATACACAAAACATAAACATACATAAATACATACAAAAAATACACACATATACATGAACACTCACAAGCACACACACATACATAAAAACACAAATGCATATACACATATGAACACATACACAATGAGAATCCCACAGCATAATTAGTCTCCTCACCACATGAAGACAATTGTTGCTTGGTTCCTCCCTCTGCTAACACTATCTACTGTGTTGATTTAGCAGAGGGATGGGTCCTTCTTAAACAGCATCATGTGCATTAGAACTTGTGGGCTCCTCTTTCTTTTTGACACTAGATCCTTAGTAAATTTAACTCAGTCACTTTAACAAATGGCTTATTTTATTCTAGTGCTGTCTATGATGAATCTGTATATGATAAGACCTGGGAGGATAACTCAGTCACTAATATGCATTCCTGCAAGCATGAGGATCTGAGTTTGATCTCCATGTCAAATGATCCAGATGTGATGATGTGTACTTTAAATCTCTACAGAATGGAAACACAGACAGGAGGTTTATGGGACTTAGGGTAACCTTATTCAGCTAATTAATGAATGGTAGATTCAATAAGAGCACTGTCTCTAAATAGATAGATGCATTGATAGATAGATGGATAGATAGATAGATAGATAGATAGATAGATAGATAGATAGATAGATAGATAGATAGATAGATAGATAGATGGATGGGTGGATAGAGGGAGCTCTACTGAGAAAGATACACACACATACATCCACATACACTCTCATACATTGAGAGGCACACATATGCACATATCTTTGTGTATCTCCTATGCGGGCATATAGAAGTATATGTATGTGTACCTGTGCATGTAGATAGAAGTCAGAGGTCACCATAACCTCTCTGCCATGATTGCTTTAAAACTTTAAATTTCAGACAGGATCTTTCACTGTACCTAGAAGTATTCTATTTAATTAAATTGTCTGCCTAGTCAGCAGGCATCCAGAGATCATCTGTATCCACTTCTTGTTCTGGGATTATAAGGGCAGACTGCCATGCACACATTTTTATTGCGGTTCTGAGGATGTGAACTCAAGTCAGTATTATCACTATTCAAGTAGTTTATGAATTGAACCAAAGACCTCTGGATGTCTCTTTTGTAAATACTGATGTGTGTTAAACTTTTAGCTTTCTAAACTGAGCTAAGTGTCTCCTTCTGACACTTGGACCCTGGATGGAAAATGAATGCAGGTAGCAACTCTAGATAGCTTCCCTGAAGATCCCTGTCTGGATTCCACCAGCAGTGTTGGCATGGGGTGAAGGCTCATAGAAATTGAGCCCTATCATGCAACAGATGCTTTGGAAAGATGGATCTTCAGAGTATGTGATCTGTGGCACTGTAGGATGAGATTATCAGAGGGGCCCTCATTGAGTTAGAGAGTAGATTTTAGACTCTAAACAAGCTAGGTTGTACAACTGAAGAGATGACGACATTGGAGGTAGAGTTTGTTAGCTAAACCTCTAGTGACTTTCAAAAAGAACCATTGTGTACCCCTCAAAAAGTAGTCTAGTCATTCTTCTATACTCCTCTATAGAAATGGCCAGTGTGTGTGGTTGAACATATAAATTTATTCTTTAATTCGCAATAACTTCCTGATAAGGAACAAGTTTTGTGTGGGTCTTGAAAATACAGGGATCCATTTCATTCTCACATGAGTAAATATTTATTTGCTCACCACTTTCTCAACTTTAATGAAAACTTGTTCTTCTTGTTATTGTCTGATGGGGCCCATGTTGACCCCAAAGTGATTAAGTAGCCAAGCGTGACACAAACTTCTGATCCTCCTGCCTCTACCTCCAGAGGGCTGAGTTTACTGGAATGTAAAAACACCATGGTTACTTTGTAAGATGGTGGAGATTTATTAGTGGCTTGGAGTATGATAGGTGAGTCAAGCCCTCAATTAACTGAAATACATTCCTTAGTAATTAAGACACTCTTAATATTCCTCAAGGTTTAGCTTTTTACCTGCATCTTATGCCTATTGCTTCCTACTAACTGCAAACATTCTCACTAAAATTAAAATGTAACTACATAACTTTAGTGTTGCTCTGAATTCTTGCTTTTGTTCTTGGAATTTACTATCCTTAAAGAACCTTCCTTTTCTTTTTTTTTTCTAATTTTTTTTATTTACATTCCAAATGATTTCCACTTTCCCGTTTCCCTCCTCCCCAAAAGTTCCATAAGCCCTCTTTCCTCCCTCTGTTTCCCAGTCAAACCACTCTTGATTCTCTGTTCTTGTATTCCTCTACATCCAGTCTTTCCAGACCAGGGGTTTCTCTTTCCATCTTCTTGGAAATCTATTGATATGTGAATTGTGTCCTGGGTATTCTGAGATTCTGGATAAATATTCCCTTATCAGTGACTGCATGCCATGTGTGTTCTTTTGTGATTGAGTTACCTCACTAAGGATGATATTTTCAAGTTCTGAACATTTGCCTAGGAATTTCGTGAATTCATTGTTTTTAATTGCAAAGTAGTATTCCATTGTGTAAATATACCAAATCTTCTGAATCCATTCCTCCATTGTGGGACATCTGGGTCCTTTCCAGGTTCTGGTTATTATAAATAAGGCTGCTATGAACATAGTGGCGCATGTGTCCTTACTACACGCAGGGGAAGCCTCTGGGTATATGCCCAGGAGTGGTACAGCAGGATCCTCTGAGAGTGTCCTGCCCACTTTTCTGAGGAACCACCAGACTGCTTTCCTGAGTGGTTGTATCAGCTTGTAATCCCACCAGCAGTGGAGGAGTGTTCCTCTTTCTACACATCCTCACCAAGAACTGCTGTCTCCTGTGTTTTTGATCTTAGCCATTCTGACTGGTGTGAGGTGGAATCTCAGGGTTGTTTTGATTTGCATTTCCCTAATTACTAAGGATGTTGAACATTTCTTTAGGTGCTTCTCAGCAATTCGATATTCTTCAGGTGAGAACTCTTTGTTTAGCTCTGTATCCCATTTTTTAATAGGGTTATTTGGCTCTCTGGAGTCTAACTTCTTGAGTTCTTTGTATATATTGGATATTAGCCCTCTGTCGGATATAGGGTTGGTAAAGGTCTTTTACCAGTTTGTTGGTTGCCACTTTGTCCTTTTGACAGTGTCCTTTGCCTTACAGAAAGTTTTTAATTTTATGAGGTCTCATTTGCAATTCTTGATCTTAGAGAATTGACAAATTGGTGTGCTGTTCAGGAAGTTTTCCCCTGTGCCCATATGTTCAAGGTTCCTCCCTAGTTTCCTTTCTATTAGTTTTAGTGTGTCTGGTTTTACATGGAGGTCCTTGATCCACTTGGAGTTGAGCTTAGTGCAAGGAGATAAGAATGGATCAATTTGCATTCTTCTGTATGTTGACCTCCAGTTGAACCAGCACCATTTGTTGAAAAGGCTATCTTTTTTCCACTGGATGGTTTTAGCTCCTTTGTCAAAGATCAAGTGACCATAGGAGTGTGGATTCATTTCTGGGTTTCAATGCTGTTCCATTGATCTACATGCCTGTCACTGTACCAATACCATGCAGTTTTTAACACTATTGCTCTGTAGTACAGCTTGAGGTCCGGGATACTGATTCCCCCAGAAGTTCTTTTACTCTTGAGAATAGTTTTAGCTATCCTGGGTTTTCTGCTATTCCAGATGAATTTTAGAATAGATCTTTCTAACTCTATGAAGAATTGCATTGGGATTTTGTTGGGGATTGCATTGAATCTGTGTGTTGCTTATGGCAAGATGGTCATTTTTACTATATTAATCCTGCCAATCCATGAGCATGGAAGATTTTTCCATCTTCTTAGGTCTTCTTCAATTTCTTTCTTCAGAGACTTGAAGTTTTTGTCATATGTATCTTTCACTTGTTTGTTTAGAGTCACACCAAGATACTTTATATGGTTTGTGGCTATCGTGAAGGGTATCATTTCTCTTATTTCTTTCTCAGCCTGCTTATCCTTTGAGTATAGGAAGGCTACTGATTTGCTTGAGTTGACTTTATATCTTGCCACTTTGCTGAAGTTGTTTTTCAACTGTAGAGATTCTCTGGTGGAGTTCTTTGGGTCACTTCAGTATACTATCATGTTGTCTGCAAATAGTGATAGTTTGACTTCTTCCTTTCCAATTTGTATCCCTTTGACCTCCATTTGTTGTCTAATTGCTCTAGCTAGAACTTCAAATTCTATATTGAAAAGTATTGGGGAGAGAGAGCAGCCTTGTCTAGTCCCTGATTTTAGTGGGATTGCTTCAACTTTCTCTCCATTTAGATTTATGTTGGCTACCTGTTTCCTGTAAATTGCTTTTACTATGTTTAGATATGGGCCTCAAATTCCTGATCTTTCCAAGACCTTTAACATGAAAGGATGCTGAATTTTGTCAAATGCTTTCTCAGCATATAATAAAATGACCATGTGTTTTTTTTTTCCCTTTGAGATTGTTTATGTAGTGGATTACATTGATAGACTTCCTTATATTGAACCATCCCTGCATCCCTGGGTTGTAGGCTACTTGATCGTGGTGAATGATGATTTTGATGTGTTCTTGGATTCGGTTGGCAAGAATTTTATTGAGTATTTTTTCATCGATATTCATAACAGAAATTGGCCTGAGATTCCCTTTCTATGTCAGATCTTTGTGCTATTTGGATATTATCATAATGGTGGCTTCATAGAATGAGTTGGGTAGTGGTCTTTCTGTTTCTATTTTGTGGAATAGTTTGAAGAGTATTAGTGTTAAGTCTTCTTTGAAGATCTCAGAAAATCCTGCACTAAAACCTCCTGGAACTGTGCTTTTTATGGTTGGAAGACTTCCAATGACCACTTCTATTTCTTAAGGCGTTGTAGGATGGTTTAGATGGTCTATTTGATCCTGATTTAATTTTGGTATTTAGTATCTGTCTAGGAAATTGTCCATTTCCTCCAGATTTTCTAGTTGTGTTGAATACAGGCTTTTGTAGTAGGATCTGATGACTTTTTGACTTTCCTCAGTTTCTCTTGTTATTTCTACTTTTCCTTTTTGAATTTGTTAATTTTGACACTGTCTCTGTGCCTTCTGGTAGTCTGGCTAAGGGCTTATCTATCTTCTTGATTTTCTCAAAGAACCAACTCCTAGTTTTGTTTATTCTTTGTATGGTTTTATTTGTTTCTCCTTGATTGATTTTAGTCCTGAATTTGATAATTTCCTGACTTCTACTCCTCTTGGGTGTTTTTGCTTCTTTTTGTTCCAAGACTTTCAGGTTTGCCATTAAGCTCCTAGTGTGTTCTCTCTCCCATTTCTTTTTGGAGGCACTCAGGGCTATGAATTTTCCTCTTAGCACTGCTTTCATTGTGTCCCAAATATTAAGGTATGTTGTGCCTTCATTTTCATTAAATTTTAAAAAGTCTTTGATTTCTTTCTTTATTTCCTCTTTGATAGAGGTATCATTGCGTAGAGCATTGTTCAGCTTCCATTTGTATGTGGGCTTTCTGTTGTTTTTGTTGTTATTGAAGACCACCCTTATTCCAAAGTGATCTAATAGGAGGCATGGGATAAGTTCGATCTTCTTATATCTGTTGAGGTCTATTATGTGACCAATTATATGGTCAGTTTTGGAGAAGGTACCATGAGGTTCTGAGAAGAAGGCATATTCTTTTGCTTTAGGATGAAATATTATATATATATATCTGTTAGTTAGTTCCATTTGGTCCAAGGCTTCAATTAGTTTCACTGTGTCCCTGTTTAGTTTCTGCTTTCCTGAACAATCCATTTCAGTGAGATGGGTTTTGAAGTCACCCACTACTATTGTTTGAGGTGCAATGTGTGCTTTGTGCTTTAGTTAAGTTTCATTTACTTATTATGGTGCCCTTTCTTTGGAGCATAGATATTCAGAATTGAGAGTTCTTGTTGGATTTTTCCTTTGAAAAGTATGTGGTATCCTTCTGTGTCTTTTTTGATGACTTTAGGTTGAAAGTCAATTTTATCTGATGTTAGGATGGCTACTCCAGTTCCTTTCCTGGGACCATTTGCTTGTAAAATTGTTTTCCAGCCTTTTACTCTGAGGTAGAGTTTGTCTTTGACACTGAGGTGCATTTCATGCATGCAGCAAAATGCTGGGTCCTGTTTACATATCCAGTCTATTAGTCTATCTTTTTATTGGGAATTGAGACCATGGATATATTAAGAGAGATTAAGGGATAATGATTATTGCCCCCGGCTATTCTTGATGGTATCTTTAAGTTTGAATGGTTATCTACTTTTGGGTTTGATGAAAGAAGGTTACTATCTTGCTTTTTCCAGGGTGTAGTTTCTCTCCTCATATTGGCAGTTTCCACCTATTATCCTTTGCAGGGCTGGGTTTGTGAAAAGATATTGTGTAAATTTGGTTTTATCGCTGGGCAGTGGTGGCGCACGCCTTTAATCCCAGCACTTGGGAGGCAGAGGCAGGAGGATTTCTGAGTTTCAGACCAGTCTGGACTACAAAGTGAGTTCCAGGACAGCTAGGACTACACAGAGATAACCTGTCTCGAAAAACAAAACCAAAACAAAACAAAAAAATTGGTTATATCATGGAAAATATTGGTCTCTCCATCTATGGTGATTGAAAGTTTTGCTGGGTATACTAGTCTAAGCTGTCATTTGTGTTCTCTTAGAGTCTGTATGAGAACTGCAAAGGATCTTCTGGCTTTCATAGTCTCTGGTGAGAAGTCTGATGTGATTCAGATAGGTCTTCCTTTGTATGTTACTTGGCCCTTTTCTCTTACTGCTTTTAATATTCTTTCTTTGTTTAGTATATTTGATGTTTTGATTATTATGTGGCGGGAGGTATTTCTGTTCTGGTCCAGTCTGTTTGGAGCTCTGTAGGCTTCTTGTACGTTCATTGGCATCTCTCTGTTTAGGTTAGGGAAGTTTTCCTCCATAATTTTGTTGAAGATATTTACTAGCCCTTTAAGTTGCAAATCTTCATTCTCATCTATACCTATAATCCTTAGGTTTGGTCTTCTCATTTTGTCCTGGATATCCAGGATGTTTTGGGTTGCACGGTTTTTGCATTTTGCATTGTCTTTGACTGTTTAGTCGATGTTTTCTATGGTATCTTCAGCACCTGAGTTTCTTTCTTCCATCTCTCTTTATTCTATTGTTGATGTTTGCATGTATGACTCCTGATTTCTTCCCAAGGTTTTCTATCTCTAAAGTTGTCTCCCTTTGTGATTTCTTAGTTGTTTCTACTTCCTTTTTTAGATCCTGGATGGATTTGCTGAGATCCTTCACTTGTTTGTTTGTATTTTCCTGTATTTCTTTAAGATATTTTTGCATTTCCTCTTTCAGGATTTCTGCCTGTTGACTCAAGTTCTCCTGTATTTTTTAAGCGATTTTTGTGTTTTCTCCTCATGGGCTTCCATCTGTTGATCCATATTCTCCTGCATTTCTTTAAGCGATTCTTGTGTTTCCTTTGCAAGGGCATCTACCCATTGATTCATTTCTTTAAGCGATTTTTGCATTGCCTCCTTATGGGCCTCCATCACTTGACCCATATTCTCCTGCATTCCTCTAAGCAATTTTTGTGTTTCCTTTGTAAGGGCTTCTACCCGTTGATTCATGTTCTCCTGTATTTCTTTATGAGATTTATTTGTGTCCTTCTTGAAATCCTCTAATAGCATCATGAGAAGTGATTTTAAATCCAGATCTTGCTTTTCGGGTGTGATGGGGTATCCAGGACTTGCTGCTGTTGGAGTGTTGGGTTCGGATGGTGCCATATTGCTTTGATTTCTGCTAGTAACGTTCCTACATTTGCCTTTTCCATCTTGTTACCTCTGTTGTTAGTTGATTCTGCTGTTACTGGCTGTTGGTTGGACCTCCTGTGAGCCTGCAAAGCTATTTCTGCCCCCCCTCCCGGATTACCGGGATTCCTCTGGCACCGATTGCTGGGGGGCTGCCCTGCTCCAGAGTGACTTTGGAGCCCTGATGTGCCTTGCCCCAAGTAATGTTGTATTTGGGAGTCCCTTCACATCCGCAGACTCAGCGTCGTCCATCCCCAGAGCAAAGTTCGCCAAGGGGAGGCTGGTGCACTCCCCCCCTGTGGGGTGTGCTCTTTCCCAGTGTGGGTCCCTCTGCAGGGCAGATGGCCCACAGCAGAGCTGGCACCCTGAAGTCCACAGACCTGCCCAGCTCTTGGGAGCAGGTGGAAGCCTAAAAGCCTGTGTCCCAAGCAATATTATATTGGGGAATCCCTGCATACCTGGAGGCTCAGCTCAGTTGAACCGTGGAGCAGAGGTCTCCAAGGGGAGGCTGCTGAGCTCCCTCCCTGTGCAGGTGTGCTCTATCCCAGTGAGGGTCCCTCTATAGGGCAGATGTCCCACAGCTGAGCTGGTGTGTAGGTGACCACAGAACTTCCCAGCTCTTGGGATCAGGGAGCACACAAGCTGGCTGAGTCCCAAACGATATTATTCTTGATTGTCCCTGCGCCTGGAGGTCCCAATTGCCCTGTTGCTAGAGCAAACATGGTTGACTGCACCTTCCATTTCTTTCTCATTCAGAGTAATTCCATTTTGCTAATTTTCCCAAGGTTTTATACTTAGTTACAGTCATAGCACATTCTTTCCTTTCCTTGTCCACCTCACTTCCTTGAAAGCATCCTTTGCTTAGAAACCTCCTCTTTATGTTTCATGCCATTCTTCAGGATCCAGGATATATCTCTCTTTAGCACATTCCTTATTGTAAAAGTATTTTGCTATGTGTATTACTTTCAGTTTTATTCCCAAGTTTGAAACAAATATAACTCAGCACATGGCTTTTCTCAGGGAGTTAGTGTAATTATTTTGATATTTTTATATCTTTTATATCCTAGAATATATTGACTATTCCTTGCCATCTCCATAGAATCTAGATCACCCTTACAGACAGCATTGGAATCTTAAAATATGAACAGAAAATGTCCATCTTAGCAATGCTGGTATATGTTTCTCTTTAAGATGGTGAAGCTGAATGTGAAACAATTCCGAAATTAAGATGAGCTCTGGGTAGTTGTTCATGCCAACTGTCATATTGTGGAATAAAAAAAAAGTCATATATATATTGTTTATTTTGTTTTTTAGGGCAATGTCACTTTTTCCTGCTCAGAACCGCGAATTGTCCCCATCACATTTGTCAACTCCAGGAGCAGTCATTTGCTGCTGCCTGGCACCCCCAAAATTGATGGTCTTTCAGTGAGTTTCCAGTTTCGAACATGGAATGAGGACGGTGTGCTTCTGTCCACAGAGCTGTCTGAAGGTTCAGGGACCCTGATGCTCATCCTGGAGGGCGGAACTCTGAGGCTCCTGATTAAGAAACTGACTGGACATGGAGCTAAAATCCTCACAGGTAAAAATTCTGCTGATTTCTTCTGTAATTAAGCCTGCCTTTCTCTCCTCTCCCTTCCCTTCTCCCTTTCGTCTACCCCTTCCCTCTTCCATGTAACTTACTGTTGTTTCTAATCAATCTCTGAGCTTCCTTTTTTCCTTTCCTAATTCATTTCCCCTTTCTTCTTCTCCATTCTTGTGTTTAACATGGTTCACCTTAGTCAACCAAAGATGAGTTTCTTCATAAAACATACCAAATCATACACAAGGATAAAGAGTGACCCAGTGGTGGAAAACATACTATAAATGTGAAGAGACTTACCTTCCCTCACATGTAGTAATTAGACTAACAGAAACCGTTAAGTCTGAATTAACCATGTAGTTCAATATCTTTCAATTGCTTCACTGTAAGATGATTAGAAAACTGGAAGATAGATTTTGCATCCATGGGAGTATTTAGCACATTCTATGCTAACTATAGAGTGGTCTGCTTGGTCCTGTATAGAGATCTCTCACACTGTACATTATCTTTAAAATGGTCTCCCTAGGAAAGAGTATTTTTCAAACGTTGCATATTAGGGAATGAGGGTTTTCAGAAATGTCTTCAGAATCACAATTTCCAAAATGACAGAGCTGAGAATTCATTTAGAATTTCTTTTGCTTCCATATCATGTTTTTGCAATATCATGGAATTTTTTTATAGTCTCTATGTTCTGCTTAATATAGTCAGGGTTTGGTTCTAATGCTTTGTCTTATTCTACTCCCCAAATCACACAGGAATCTATGTGGCTGTAAACTGAGAGCCCCTGCCTCCAATTGGTTTTTTATTAATCAATAAACAACCAACAGCCAGTAGCTGGGAAGGGTGAAAGAGGCAGGACTTTCATGACTCTTGGTCAAGAAATGCAGAAGAGAGAATGAACAGAGTCACCATGATGAAGAAGCAGAAAGATAAGACTTAAATGCCTGGCAACTCATGAGAATCCAAGAAAGTAGCCCCAGGGGCACTACACCAATTGGGTCTGGAGTACCAGAGATAAAACTAGATTGAGCAGAGACTACCCCACATAAGGATTCATCCCATATACAGTTACAAAACCCAGACACTATTATAGTGCTTCCTGACCAGAGATGGATATAGCTGTCACATGGGAGGCTCTGCTAGTGCATGACAAATACAGAGTGGACATTCTCAGTCAGCCATTTAACTGAGCACAGGGTCCCCAATGGAGGAACTAGAGAAGGGACTTAAGGAGTTGAAGGGTTTTGCAGTGCCAAAGGAGGAACAGCAATATGAACCACCCAGTACTCCAAGAGCTCCTAGGGCTCCCAGAGCTCCCAGAGCTCCCAGAGACAAAACCATCAACCAAAGAGTACACATGGAGTTACCCATGGCTCCAGATGCATAGGCAGCAGAGGATGGCCTTGTTAAACATCAAAGGGAGGAGAGGCCCTTGGTCCTGGAAAGGCTGGATGCAGCAGTGTAGAGAAATATCAGGACAAGGAAGCAGGAGAAGGTTGGTTGAGGGGGAGGGGAGATGGCTTATGGGGGGGGGGGGAGACCAGGAAAGGGAACAATATTTGAAATGTAAATAAAGAATATATCTAATAAAAAAAAACAATATTGAGCAAGTATTAATTCACGAATACCAGAGGGGAGTGTGTGCTAGCTGCAGGGAGGTTTGGAAGTGGCCAGCCGATGATCTAGTTAAGGAATATTAGAATATAAAGTTTGAGTGTGTGTGTGTGTGTGTGTGTGTGTGTGTGTGTGTGTGTGTGTGTATGTGTGGAAAATAATGTCTGTACTTCATTTGTGTAGATATGTTCACACTAAAGCAGACACGCATATTTTAGGTGGAGTTATAGGTGACTGTGTGCTATACCACATGGGTGTTAGGACACAAGTCTCTGGAAAAAGAGCAAGTGCTCTACATCAATTATATATATATATATATATATATATATATATATATATATATATATATATAATATTTTTAAGTGGAATGAGAAATTTATTGAATTTCTAAATATAAAATAGTTCTTTTATAGAAAAAAGAATGTGATTTTCATATTTATTGTCACTGAACACTGGGGAAACACAGCAGAAAACCCAGGATAGATAAAACTATATTCAACAGTAAAAGAACTTCTGGGGGAATGAGTATCCCAGAACTCAAGCTGTACTACAGAGCAATAGTGTTAAAATCTGCATGGTATTGGTACAGTGACAGGCATGTAGATCAACGGAGCAGAATTGAAGACTCAGAAATGAATCCACACTCCTATGATCACTTGATCTTTGACAAAGGAGCTAAAACCATCCAGTGGAAAAAAGAGAGCCTTTTCAACAAATGGTGCTGGTTCACCTGGAGGTCAGCATGCAGAAGAATGCAAATCGATCCATGCTTATCTCCTTGTACTAAGCTCAATTCCAAGTGGATCAAGGACCTCCACATAAAACCAGACACACTGAAACTAAGAGAAAAGGAACTAGGGAAGAGCCTTGAACATATGGGCACAGGGGAAAATTTCATGAACCAATAGCTTATTTTCTAAGATCAAGAATTGACAAATGGAACCTCATGAAATTGCAAAGTTTCTGTAAGGCAAAGGACACTGTCAAAAGGACAAAGCAGTAGCCAACAAACTGGGAAAAGATCTTTACCAACCATACATCCAACAGAGGGCTAATATCCAATCTAAACAGAGAACTCAAGAAGTTAGACTCCAGAGAACCAAATAACCCTATTAAAGGGATACTAACCCAGAATCTCGGAATACTCTAGACACAATTCGCATATCAATAGATTTCTAAGAAGATGGAAGGAGAGACCCCTGGTCCTGGAAAGACTGGATGTAGGGGAATGCCAGGACAGAGAAGCGAGAAGGGGTTGAATGGGGAAAAGAGGGAGGGAAGGGGGCTTATGGGACTTTCGGGGAGGGAGGAAATGGGAAAGGGGAAATGATTTGGAATGTAAATTAAAAAAAAATAAAAATAAAAAAAAATGGAGTACAGAGCTAAACAAAGTGTTCTCACCTGATGAATATCGAATTTCTGAGAAGCACCTAAAGAGATGTTCAACATCCTTAGTCATTAGGGAAATGACAACAACCCTGAGATTCCACCTCACACCAGTCAGGATGGCTAAGATCAAAAACACAGGAGACAGCAGATGTTGGTGAGGATGTGGAGAAAGAGGAACACTCCTCCACTGCTGGTGGGGTTGCAAGCTGGTACAACCACTCTGGAAAGCAGTCTGGCAGTTCCTCAGAAAAGTGGGCATGACACTCCCAGAGTATCCTTTTATACCACTCCTGGGCATATACCCAGAGGCTTTACCTGCATGCAATAAGGACACATGTGCCACTATGCTCATAGCAGCCTTATTTATAATAGCCAGAAGCTGGAAAGAACTCAGATGTCCCTCAACGGAGGAATGGATTCAGAAGATGTGGTATATTTACACAATGGAATACTACTCTGCAATTAAAAACAATGAATTCATGAAATTCTTAGGCAAATGGTTAGAACTGGAAAATATCATCCTTAGTGAGGTAACCCAATCACAAAAGAACACACATGGTATGCAGTCACTGATAAGGGGATATTAACCCAGAAACTCGGAATACCCTAGACACAATTCGCATATCAATTGATTTCCAAGAAGATGGAAGGAGAGACCCCTGGTCCTGGAAAGACTGGATGTAGGGGAATGCCAGTACATAGAAGCGACAGGGGGTTGAATGGGGAACAGGGGGAGGGAAGAGGGCTTATGGGACTTTTGGGGAGGGAGGAACCTGGAAAGGGGAAATTATTGGGAATGTAAATAAAAACATATATAGAAAATAAAAAAATAACTGACAGAATGTAAATAAAAATGTGTTTTAATATAGTTGAATAATGTGTAAACACAAAAGACATTACCCAAGTCATTTTCTTATAACACAACTTCTGATTATCAAAAGGGATTTTGTGTGCTCCTGTGGGGATGTCAGAGATGGCTTTTGAGGCAATGAATGTATGCAACTTGCTTGCACTGTGAAAATACCATGGCTCTATCAGTATCACAAAGATTAACAATGTCTTATCCTCCATGCATTTGTGTAGTTTTTCCTAAATTGGAAACGTTACTGAGTCTCAAAGCTTCTGGTGAGGTTGTGATCTTGGTTAGTTAGGAGAAAGTGCCTGCTCCCAGTAGATACACGTAGCACAGAGAAAATCTGACAGCTTTTCTTTCCTGTCCTTGACTGGACACATTATACATGACTTAGCTTTCATATCAAGCTATCTTTCACAGCCACAAAATACCAGACTGAAACTCAGAACAAGGCTACACTCTGTCTGTCTTTCTCTTTGTTCCCAAGGAGGAGAACCTGTGTATCCCAAAGACTTAAGAACAGCATACAGAGATTTTAGAATCCTTTTCTAGCACTGAAATCTGATCAGGTCAACAGCAAAAAATGATTAGTGTGAAATTAGATAGAGATCAAAGGGTTGGCAACAGGAGAAACGGGGAATGTACAGCCCTCCTCTAAAATGAAAAATCAACCTCACTGCAATCATCATGTTAATAAGGAAATCATTTGGAATGTAAATAAAAAAGTTAGAAAATAAAAAAATAAATAAATAAATAAAAAGAAAATAAAAGGAAGTACTGCCACAGCCCTAAAGCTACTCATGTGTGGAAGGCAGAGTGGCAGACAACCAGGATGGCATTAAATATCTCTTTTACAGTTTGTCCCCTCTACTTGTATTTGGTACAACTGAGTGGGAGGGGTGGCATTTCATGGTAGCTTTGTGACCAAGAGGACATCACTCATGTTCTTTCAGAAAGGCTAAGTTGATGAGAGGACACATCTTACTTTCCTCAGAGCCATTTTCAAGGGACTATGGAGCCAAGTGACTTAAAAGGAAAGGAAGTGAGTCAGCAAGTGTAATCTGCCAGCTGGTTGAGTTAGAGGATATGTTGAGAATGATCTTTTTTTGGAATCATGTCCTCTCTTCAACCCTTGAACAATCATACAGTATCTCTATGTCCCTCGACACATTTTCTTGGCTCACCTCCTAGCACAACCATTGGGTAACAACTCACCCTCTTAGACTGATATTCTTAGGAACTGGAGTAAAAAATGCTTCAAGAATCTGGCAGGGATGCCTGGCCCCCCTGAGCCTACCTTCCCTACAGTAAAGATATTAGTTTTCTCTAGGTTAACATGTAAGATAAAAGAAACCTGCTGACACTCAAAACCTAGCAATACTTTGTTTGTAAATACACATGACACATATTATTTGCCATTTTCTCCCCTGATGAAATGTTTCTGACTGTATTATTTCCATGAATTACAGATTCCTCAGCAGTTTGCCCCTATTCCTGGGATATAAATGCAAAGTGACTGTGTCAGCAGGAAGTGCCGGGGATTCTTGTTTTAGCCCATTTCATGGTAACAACTGAAGGGGAGACTGGAAATAAGCCACCCTCTTCTATTTGGCGATGCTTCCCTATCTTAGCACCTACCCCTGCTAATGGTGTTTTTGAAGGCTAAATAGTGTGAGTCCAGGTACCATGTGTACATAAATATGTAGGAATAATGTTTATGTTTCTCAGAATAAGCACTCTCTGAAGTCAGTACATCTAAAAGTAGAGTCAATAGAGCCTGTATTTAGCACCCATCTTCTCACTTTGCTGATGTGTACACTGAACAGAAGATCACAGATTTGAAATCAGTCAACCAGAGTTGGCAAATGACTATATTCAGAGCTGGGAAAGTCCTGCCAACTCAAATGAAGCTGTTAAAAAGGCAGAGTAAGAGAGGGTGCAATCATTTTTCTCAAAGGCGATGGCAGAGAAGGAAAAAAGCCTGTGTTAAAGTCATGGAATGAGGGCCAATGTGAGCAGCTCAGGAATGATTACTATCACTGGGCTCTGTGCCTCTGTGTCACGTCTACTTTTGTGGCACAGGCTTACTACTTAGAAGACTCATCTCATAATTGCATACATTCCCATGCTTAACCATAAAGAAAGAAAAAAAAAGCCCCAAATCTGTTAAGAAATGATAAAGGCATAGATTCAGACAAGGCAATGCAAAACAAAACCCAGGCTAAGTCACTACACAGAGCACCCAGAGCTCAGCACTCTTCAGAGCTGCATAAGCTGGATTTCTTAAACACAGAAGAGTAAAGCGTGAAATAGTAAAATCCTCTTTTCTCAGTTGCTTCCGGCAGCTATCGTATGGATATCTCCTGGCCATGAAGTAACACTGTTTTCTTACATGGCAAGTACTGAATGAGTTTGGGCCATGTTTCTAAGACAGGGATAAGATACATGGATCAGTCTAGAAACAATGTGAGAAATGTGAGAATAAAGAAACCAAGTCATCTCTTCTATCTCAGTTCTGTGGAGTAACATCTAGCACAGATTTTACTACAATGCATGAGATTACTATTTCCCATTGCTAAATGAATTGTATTACTCAAATAGACTAGATATGATTAAGTGAAATATTAAAGCATGTGGTATAATAGTCACAATATGTTTAGACCATAGGAAAGCCTCATGTACATATATAAGGCGGGGGCGTGTACACAAGGAGGATGCTAGAGGTCATTCCATGTCCTACTCTAACAAACTCAATGTTATTCTGATGGCACCTGCACTGCCAAGGTACCAAGTATTGGGCGAAGGCCTGGAGGATTAACCAAGACACAGACAAGGGTCATTCTAGTGAGGAGAATGCTGAAGCTTTACTGAGGGATCAGTAATATATACACTTGAGGCCAGGTGGCTGGATGAAAAATCACAGGAAGGAACAATGTAATTACAGGTCAGACACTTGGAAAGTCCCTACCACAGAGGGCAGAAAATCGGGAAACAAGCTAAATCACAAAATGTTCAGTTCGCAGGAAGCCTGTGCAAACAGCTCAGCAAGGGGACATTGAGCTAAGCTCCCCAGTGTCCAACATTATTCCCTTGAGACAGAGTCTCTCAATGCAACTTCAGGGAAGAATTTATTTCAGCACACAGTTTGAGGACATAGTCCTGTTGGCAGGAGCTTGAGGTAACTTTTTAGTCATGTGGTATCTTCAATCCAGAAACAGAGAGAAATGAATGCTTAGCTCAGTTTCTCCTTTTTATTGAGTCCAGGACTCTAGGCAGTGGAATGATGCCACTAGCACTGATGGTCAGTCTTCCAAACTCAATTAACTCTGTGCAGAAACTGTCAGAGACATGCCAGAGTTGATTCTAATCCTGTCAAATTTACAGTCAGTAATAACTGTGATAGCACCCAAAGTAGAAGCCATAGTCCTCTTGTATTCTAATAGTATTCATGGTAACCTACTACTTCTGCCATATTCTGTTTATTAGACACCAAGAAGTAAGGTCAGCTCCTGCTTAACTGTATTAATTCAACAAGGGTTCCTCAATAAAGAGGTGTAAAGTCATTGGAGATCAGCTGGGAGTCTATCACAGAAAAACAGAGAAAAATATTATTTTCCAAGTTTTAGAGAATGATCAGTCAGAAAAGTGTTTGTATTTAAAGCACAAGGACCTGAATCTGATTCTAAGATACTATAAAAATGATGACCATAGTAGCATACACTTCATGTCCAGCCTGGGGTGGTTGGGAATAGGTAGCTTCTTGGAGCTTGTTGGACAGCTAGCCTAGCCTAGCTTAATCAGTAAGCTCCAGATTGGGGAAAGACTTTGTCTCAGAGGGTACACATGAAAGAAAGGCTACCTTTTCTTTCTCTCCTCTATTTTCTCTTTCTCTCCCCTTTCCTCTCTTCCCCCTTCCATATTCCTTCCTTCTTCACCTCTCTTTCCTCCTTTCTCTCTCTCTCTTCCATTCTCTCTCCTTTATTCTTGCTTCCTTCCTTTCTCTCCTTTCTTTGTCTCAAATGTAGTCTAGCCAACCTTGAGTTATGAATTTCCTTGCCTCATTTCTCTGAATGCTGGAGTGATAGAATGAATGGCCATGCTAGCCCCACACTGTATCATTTTTAGCCTTGAATTTGTGATTCTGAGATTGTGGTCTTTGTGTGTTCATGTATCGGACAACAAGCATGTGTGTACTATAGTACATGTGTGGAGGTCATAGGACTATTGCATTTTAACACTTGTTTCTGCCTTGTTAGAGACAGGATCTTCTTGTCTATTTTTTATGCAAGGCTAGCTGGTCCTCAAGCTCCCAGGAGTTTTTTTCATTCCCTCCAACAATTTTATTCTTAGGGTGCTAGGTGTAATGGCAATGCTGCCACATCTGGATTCATGAGGCCTTTGGGGATTTGAAATCAGGACCTCATATATACATGGCACTTTACCTGCTGCAACATGTGTACTGGCACATATTTTGTTTTTAAGAATATTTTAACTGGTCTCAAAAAGAATCTTAATATAGAAGCTAGTATTGTTCATGTCATCTGAGTACTAAGAAACCAGAATATTTAATAAATTGAGAGAAAGCCCTTGGTTCATTTTATAAAAAAGACTCTGAATGTCATATAAAATATTGCATAATAGAAAAGAAAGTTAGCTCTGCTGTGCTTCCCTTCAAAATCAAGGGCACTTCATGTGGTTTTTACTTGTCTTATGGGACAACACAAGGCAGTAAAGAATAGGACAATAAGGATGAATAAAACTCCAGTTCTCAAAATAACTTTTATTGTAGTCATTTTTCCCTCTCCATTGAAGAAAGATTCAAGAGCTACAGATCAAGTATTTTTGGCCAGGGGCCTGTTGAACAGATATCTACTTGGCTGCAAAACCAGGGAATTCCAGTTCTAGTGACACCTTTGTCATCTGTCACCAGAAGGGAACAGTGCCCTAAATTTATGGATACTTTGAGTAGTTCTCTTTATAACATCTCAAAGAAAAAAAGTAGATCAACTCTGTTCCTTACAGTTTTTAGGAAGGTCAGCAATCTAAGTATTGTCTTTGGAAAATGAGCCAATCTGATTTAACGAGGAGTACTCATTGCCAAATCTCTTAAAATAAATGTGAAAAAAACCCCTCAAATATTAGCAAGATTGTACTGTCTTCAAGGACACTAATTATAACTTTTTCTTCTTTGTGTACATGAAATGCTCTATACAGAGATGGGATCAGCTCCATCAAGTCCTTGTATTATCACCATTGGAATATTCTCCATGTTTTAAAAGTCCTCTGCCAATATTGGCATCCTTACATATGATTCTATTTTTTCTTTTCTTGAGGTGTTTGGACCCTATCCATACCATAAATGAAAGGATGCAGTGAATTACAGAATGGGTGTTTCAGCAAAATCCCAGTCTGGCAGTGAATGCCAGAAGGAAAGGGGGATGTCTCTTACAAAAATTTCAGTGTTACTGAAAAGAGATGTTTTAGAAAACAGCTCTCTCCAACGATAATCAATGAAACAGCTTGTGTTCTTTAATAAGAGTGAACAGGACTACACAAACCTTGAAAATGGGAAGTGATTCTACTTAGGGTGAAATTATATTGGCTGAGTTTATGGTTCTGAGGATTTCTCATTTGCATGGAAAAGCATTTGAGAAAGTTGAATCTGTAATTTCACCAAGGATTATGTGACATTTCTCAATAAAGTAGGTGGCTTGGGCTCCCCAGTTAAGGTAGAGAAGAGAAAGCACTGCTGGGAGGGGGAGTCCTCAGTTTGGTACTAAGCTCAGGATTGATACCCAGATATGGTAGTCTTTGACCTTAAGTAATAGAGTTTCCCAACACTCATCATTCAAGCACACAAAATATTCACGTATAATTTAAAATCAGAATAATATTTTGGATCTAGACTATATTTTGTAGAACTGTGTTGGAGGTCTTATTCCCACTGAGAGTGTTATCAAGAGGTAATAGAATACAGAAGAGCTAAGATTTCATGCTCTCAAATCCAACAGTTAATGCTAATAAGTATAAAAAATTTCCAGGTTGATAACATGGTTTTGAAAAAGAGGTGATTGTACATAACAGAGAGGATATATCTCTACATTTTGGTCAGCTATAGAAAAATAGGGTAGAAGTATGCAAATACTAATATTTTTCTGATAATTTTTATTACTTACCTTTATGCTATTATAAGAAAATGCTTAAGATAAAATATTTAAATGATCAAAATTCACAAGTGATTCTGAAAGATATGGCTTTTTAAAAAGTTTACTGAAGGAGAGAGCACACCCGCACAGGGACAGAGCCTACCAGCATCCCCTTGGCGACCTCTGCTCCAGGTATTGACTACACTGAGCCTTCAGGTACGCAGGGACTTCCCAATATAGCATCGCTTGGGACACAGCCTGTTGGACTTACATCTGAGCCCAAGAGCAGGGCAGCTCTGAGGTCGTCTGGGTAGCAGCTCTGCTGTGGGCCATCTGCCATGCAGAGTGATCTGTGCAGAGAGGGTGCACAGTGTCCTCCGCCATCTTTGCTCCAGTAACAGAGCAATAAGGACATCCAGGCACAGGGACAATCAAGCATAATATCTCTTGGGACTCAGCCAACTTGTGTGCTCCCTGCTCCCAAGAGCTGGGCAGTTCTGAGGTCACCTATGCACCAGCTCTGCTGTGGGACATCTGCCCTGCAGAGGGACCTGCACCTAGAGAGACCATACCGGGAGAGAGCGCACCAGCCTCTTCTTAACCACCTCTGCTCCAGGGATTGAATACTCTGAATCTCCAGCCATTGACAGCAGGACCAACTAACACCAGAGGTAACCAGATGGCAAAAGAGAAACTTAGGAACATTACTAAAAGAAATCAAGCCAATATGGCACCATTCAAATCCAACTCTCCAACAGCAGCAAGTCCTGGATATCCCATCACACCTGAAAGGCAAGATCTGGATTTAAAATCACTTCTCATGATGCTATTAGAGGATTTTAAGAAGGACACAAATAAATCTCGTAAAGAAATACAGGAGAACATGAATCAACGGGTAGAAGCTCTTACAAAGGAAACACAAAAATCGCTTAGAGAAATGCAGGAAAATATGGGTCAACAAATGGAGGCCCATAAGGAGGCAACAAAAAAATCGCTTAAAGAAATGAATCAACAGGTAGATGCCCTTACAAAGGAAACACAAGAATCGCTTAAAGAAATTCAGGAGAATATGGATCAACAGATGGAAGCCCATGAGGAGGAAACACAAAAATCGCTTAAAGAAATACAGGAGAACTTGGTTCAACAGGCAGAAATCCTGAAGAGGAAATGCAAAAATATCTTAAAGAAATACAGGAAAACACAAACAAACAAGTGAAGGGTCTGAGCAAATCCATCCAGGATCTAAAAAAGGAAGTAGAAACAACTAAGAAATCACAAAGGGAGACAACTTTGGAGATAGAAAACCTTGGGAAGAAATCAGGAGTCATACATGCAAACATCAACAATAGAATACAAGAGATGGAAGAAAGAATCTCTGGTGCTGAAGATACCATAGAAAGCATTGACTCAACCGTCAAAGAAAATGCAAAATGCAAAAAATCGTGTAACCCAAAACATCCAGGAAATCTAGGACACAATGAGAAGACCAAACCTAAGAATTATAGGTGTAGATGAGAGTGAAGATTTGCAACTTAAAGGGCTAGTAAATATCTTCAACAAAATTATGGAGGAAAACTTCCATAACCTAAAGAGAGAGATGCCGAGATGAACGTACAAGAAGCCTACAGAGCTCCAAACAGACTGGACCAGAACAGAAATACCTCCCGCCACATAATAATCAAAACATCAAATGTACTAAACAAAAAAAGAATATTAAAAGCAGTAAGAGAAAAAAAGCCAACTAACATATAAAAGAAGACCTATCCGAATCACATCAGACTTCTCATCAGAGACTGTAAAAGACAGAAGATCCTGGGCAGACCTCATGCAGACTCTAATAGACCACAAATGGCAGCCTAGATTACTATACCCAGCGAAACTCTCAATCACCATGGATGGAGAGACCAAGATATTCCATGATAAAACCAAATTTTCACAATGTCTTTCCACAAACCCAGCCTTGCAAAGGAAATAGGTAGAAATCGACAATACAAGGAGAGAGACTACACCCTGGAAAAAATGAGATAGTAACCTTCTTTCATCAAACCCAAAAGTAGATAACCACTCAAACATAAAGATATTGTCAAGAGTAGAAGGTGGCAATAATCACTATTCCTTAATCTCTTAATATCAATGGTCTCAACTCCTCAATAAAAAGATATAAACTAACAGACAGGATACCTAAACATGACCCAGCATGATCCCAGAGGATCCTGCTATACCTCTCCTGGGCATATACCCAGAGGCTTCCCCTGCATGCCCTAAGGACACATGCTCCACTATGTTCATAGCAGCCTTATTCATAATAGCCAGAAGATGGAAAGAACCAAGATGTTCCTCAAATGAGGAATGGATTCAGAAGATGTGGTATATTTACACAACGGAATACTACTCTGCAATTACAAACAATGTATTCAGGTAATTCTTAGGCAAATGGTCAGAACTGGAAAATATCATCCTTAGTGAGGTAACCCAATCACAAAAGAACACACATGGTATGCAGTCACTGATAAGGGGATATTAACCCAGAAACTCGGAATACCCAAGACACAATTCACATATCAATTGATTTCCAAGAAGATGGATGCAGAGACTCCTGGAAAGACTGGATGTAGGGGAATACCAGGACAGAGAAGCGAGAGGGGGTTGAATGGAGAAAAGAGGGAGGGAAGGGGGCTTATGGGACTTTCGGGGGGGGGGGAGGAATGGGCAAAGGGGAAATCATTTGGGATGTAAATAAAATATATAGAAAATAATAAAAAAAATAAAAATAATAAAAGTTTACTGAAAAATTTACTTAATGGTCACAGAACTGCATTTTTGGTCACCAACATTGACATTTAAAAACACATTGTCAGTGATCATATAAAATCACTAAAGCATAAATAGGAAGAATTCATTATGATGCTGTGTTGTACAAAGTGTAATTATAATCTGAAAAATTTGTTCACATATTTTGAAAAGTAAAGGAGAAAGTTTTTAAGGTTCCCAACCCATGCAAATTCGAAAGTTTAATTTGATAATGTGAATTACCTTAAATTCAGACAGATATGAATTTTAAAAAGAGAAGAAGCTAGTAGTGATTAAAAAATCTGTATTGCAACAATTATATGCTATAGAATATATAAAACCTAAGAAGTTGTACTTAGTGGAATCAACAAGCTAAGAGGTGAGGAGATGGCTGTGGTAAACTGATGGAATTCTTTCCCCTGACAAATACTAATGGCCACATAAGTATAGTCTATATTGTTGCAATTGATAGTAGTTCCCCTTATATTGCCTTCTTTTGTAAGAGCAATTGTAGCTAGTCTCCATTTGAACACCAAGTAAGTAGGATGAGTCTTGGAAACCCATTCTCAGCTTCAAATAAATTATAATCAATGGCTCAGTATTTTGGCTAAAATCATGTTGATGACCCTATCAATGAGAGCAAATAAACAGAGCCAAGAGATTTGACTCTCATAGCAAGCTGTCTGTGTTCAACATTCAATAGACAGTACTGTGCAGCGACATCCCAGGGTATAAGAAGTTGAGAAATGCAGTTACAGGACTGTCAAAATGTCTAGTTTCAAATCTGCAGCTGTGGTAAAACACTCTGACTAAGGGCTGTTTATAGGGAGAATAGGGTTTATTTCATACTGTTAGTCACAGCCCATCATTGAGGGAAATCAAGGCAAGAACTCAAACAGAACCCAGAAGGAAAAACTATGGAAAGTTGCTGCTGTCAGGTTCCTTTTAGAACCAAGTTAAACAACATCTGTTCATGGAGTGGAACCCCTCTCCCCCTTAGTAAACTGGATCCACCTCTGTCAATCAACAAAAAAAGCTATTATTTCTTACAGACAAATAAGGCAACCTGATCACAGCAATCTCTCAACTGATACTTCTTTTTTAGATGAATCTGGACTGTGTCAAGTTGACAATTAAAGCTACCTAGAGGATCCAAGGCATCAAGCCCAAGTTAGGAATATTTTCCAGCATAGTGATCTCTGGTATGTTTGTAGCTTTCTCTAAATTTCTTAATTCATTTCTGTTTCTTAAAGTTTACTCCATCATGGATCAGAGAAAGTTAAATTGTTATAATCATTATTAAAGCAGAATCTAGTGGCCTCATATACACTCACTTTCCTTCTAATATCTTCTGAGTTTCCAGTTTGATAGTCTCTTTTTAAAATTCAGTTTGCTTCTCTTTAGTTTAAGCCTTAGGATCCTGTATTATGCACAGATGTCTAGATGTAGACTGAAGGAACTTTACATTCTCCAGCAGATATAGAATATAGTTTGAAGGTGAGATGTAGAGGAACAGGTTAGAGGGTAGTAACAGGAAATACACATGATGTGAGAGAGAAGTACGGCTTCCCACTTCCTTTTCACAATGAATAGAATATTCATGAGAGCTTGAAATACTTGGAGAGCAAATTTCAGAATAGGATGTACTCTAGAAGGCAGAACTTGTCAGGGGTGACAAGGATCTTAGGGGATAGAAATGGTAGCAGGTGTCAATATAATTTTAGCATGCAGCAGTTAAAACTGGACATTTAGGTGTGTCCTATAAAAATAGCATAGTCATATTCAACCTCATTTTTTCTGTCATATACCAATTATGACAATATCAGACAGTTCCCTTCTCATACACTGACAATAATTGTATGGATTCATGGGGCCTTGTATCTTGAGCCAGGTTTTCACAACTAAGAAAGCTTGAGCCTGTCATTTATGGGCAATGCTATGAGAGGGCTTGCTTTTGACATTTGGCACTGGAGTTTCACCTGCTTGAATGCTTCATCAATCAAGGAGCATTTGGATATGGCCCTGAAAATGTCAAGGGAGACATGGAAACATGACTCACATCCTAATCCCCAGCCACTTTTCACTCAACTGGGGACAGGAAGTTTACACAGACAAATTGTTAATTAAGATCACAACTCTGTAAGTAACATGACATGACACAAATGATTATGTCAGAGAGTAGAGGTTATAGATGATGATAAAAATTTGGAGGTAAAAGCAGATGCAGGGGCAGAGACCAAAAGAGGAATAGGAAGAGAAAGAGGAAGAGACAGAGGCAGAAAGAGGAAGAGGAAAAGAAAGAGAATGCTGACTGTCTAGCAGAATCAGCCCCTGAGCTATAGGCCCAGTGGGAGATCCTGTCTCAAAGATTAGGTTGACAAAAGGATGAGTAGGTATCTGTTGTCAACTCCTGGCTTTTATATAAATATGTACACCCTCACGTGTGTTTACATATATAAACAGATATGTATGCATACAAACTGTGGAGGAGAAAAGATTGACAAATGTGGTAATTGTCTACTATACAAGGAACGATTAACAGCATTTAATGTGGGTAAACAAATGGTGTCCAAGGAAAGATGACTCAGGCAACAGAGTATAAAAGCAGAATGTTATTTTGCCACATTATTGGCCTTTCAAGATTGTCTTATTCACTTTTTTCTATATCCTCTTCTTTGTTCTTACATAATTTGAAAGTAATGTTTAATTAAAAGTAAAAGTAGATGATATGCCACTATGGAAAAATATCTGAATTGGAAAAGTATCTAGAAGCCTAAACTTACAAGTCAAGTTATACCCATTTATTGTGTATGTTTAAGAGAAGAGGAAGCAAGTTTAGAAAGACTGAAAATTATGTCTCTAAGTTCCTGGATATTATAAGTCTCAGGATTTTAAATAAGGTTTGATAGGCAGATAAAAAAAAAAAAACTGCAACAGGTTCATCCAGCTTTAACAATGGAAGTCTCAGAATCTGTGTTCCAGGCAGGACAGTGTTTATTCTGACTTTGTGTATAGCTGATAACCTTGTCTAGCCACAATTGACCCTGATATGGCAAAAAGTTAATACCCTAAGTATAAATGATTTTTCCTTCTTCATGGCATCATGAGGACTAGAGACATAGTCTATCCATTAAAGCACAAGGACCACTTCAGAAAGTGGATATAACAGTGTGTACCAGTAATCTAGGGATGAGGATGCAAAGATAGGTTGATCCCTTGGACTCTATGGCAAGCTAGCATAGCCATCTTAGTGAGACTGAGGACATTGAACTCAATATATCAAGGTAGAGGGGCTGGAGATATGAAGACTGAGCAGTTAAGACCTACTAACTACTCTTGCAGATGATGCATATTTAAATCCAAGCAACCAAATGTTGCCCCTCAGTCATCTTCTGATGCCCTTTTCTCTGGACCCACAGTAGGCATGTTGTGCAAAGATATACATGTGGGGAAAATATTTATATATATATATATATATATATATATATATATAAATTAAAAATAATGCCTTCTGCATATGTGTATACACATGTGCATGTTCACCAATAACACACACAATGGAGAAATTGTGCTGTGGTTCTCCTGTAGGAGTTATGTGTAATTATTATATAATATACAAAAGTCACACATAATGTGCACATAAAAGAATTGAGAATAAACACTTATGCTAATGTATATTCTCAAATATAATGTATAATTATTCACACTAATTCAATCTGCAATCAGAACAAACATTAAACTTCAATGAATAAGCACACTATGATATATCTACACAGTACAATACAATTGAGTCACAATTTTGCTTTCCAGATGTGCTAACCTTACACACTTTAAAATAAGTAACTTGGCAATGAAGTAGAGTATATTCTATGTTATGTTCAAAAAGGGCAAATTCTTAGAGGAAGCTACAGATCAATGAATAGGACACGTGTAGCAGGTTTAGAGAATGTGAAATATTTTTAAATTGGTTATTTTCATGGTTTCAGAACTCTGAACAGACTAAAATGCTTTTGAATTGTGAACTCTAAGCAGAAGGAACACATGATGTATGAATTACATTTCAATAAAACACTTAAAAAATGAAGACAAGTGTTGGCCAGGAATAGTGGTATTCTTCGTTGATTGGGGAACTGACACTTGGGAGGCTAAGACAGTATAATTGTGAGATCACCCCGCCCAAATAAAAAGGAAAAGAAGGACAAATAGTGTACACTTGGTAAAGATGCTGGCTTCCTGTGTCAGGAGAACAGAAAATAACTAGTGTGATGTCCCAGATCGCAGGACAGTCGACGGGGGTCTCAGGGACACCTAAGAGAGAACGGGGGACAAGAGACGCAAAGATCCAGCAGCAAGACAGGAATTCTGATCAAGCTTCAATTTTTATTTTCCTCACACAGCAATATAAAGGGGAGCAAGCAGGATGTAGGGAGGGAGTAGACGTTATCTCAGGAGACACACTGCAAAATAAAGGGGGACAAACAGGATGTAGGGAAGCGGTAGATGTTATCTCAGGAGACACACTGCAATATAAAGGGGAGCAAGCAGGATGTGGACTTTATCTCAGGACACTTGCTTCGACTTGTTCTCAGGACCTTAGAGGGAAGTTGGCTGCAGCTGGCTGCAGGATATTGATTAGCTGAAAATCAAGGGAAGGTGGGTGCAGGTTGTGCTGTGCGGTGATGCAACCATAGGAGAGTTATGCTTGTTCTAACCTACTTATTTTGGTTAGATAACTTGGCTAAATCAAGAACTAATATCTTTTCAACTTAAATGATCCTGAATAGCTAAGCCTGTCAATAACAATGAAAGGGGGTTGAAGATCAAAGTGAGAGTGGCTCCTGGCAGTGTGAGAATTAGGAAGTCTCCATATAGAATACCCATTCTCAAGACTGGTGGTACATGTTCTTAGCTATTTTTAAAATCTTTCTTTCAAGAGTTCATTTTCAAGGTTTGATTTTCTGACTCTCTGTCTCTGTCTCTGTCTCTCTCTGTCTCGGTCTGTCTCTCTCTCTGTCTCTCTCTCTCTCTGTCTCTCTGTCTCTGTCTCTGTCTCTCTCTCTCTCTCTCTCTCTCTCTCTCTCTCTCTCTCTCTCTCTCTCTCTCTGTGTGTGTGTGTGTGTTTATGTGTGTCTATCTGTCTGTGTCTATGTCTGTGTCTATATCTGTGTCTGGGTCTTGTGTATGTCTCCCCTCCCTTGTACCCAGCCTTGTCTTTGGTTTCTTGTTTGCATGGTGGGAGACTGAACCTAGAGCCTTTGAATGCAGGGAACAATGGCCAACTTAAAGTATTAATTCCTTTATGTCTGTATGTGTGTACATACATACTCATGCTATGAGAATATATGTGGAAGTCAGAGAAAAGCTTGCAAGAGTCAATTTTCTTCTTCAGTTTGTGTATTCCTTGGATTGAACTTAGGACTTTAGGTATGTTGGAAGGAGACTATCTATACTTGCTAAAGGATCTTGTTGGCCCTAATATAGTTTTCTTCTCAATCAAATTTTGGAGAATATCTAGTAATATTATTTTGACTTAAGGTACAGCATGAAATAGAAAAAATATGAGCTGGATGAAAAGAAAACCCAATAGGACAAAACAACAACCAGCAGAATCGGAAAAGATCTTTACCAACCCTATATCCAATAGAAGGCTAAAATAATATCCAAAATATAAAAAAAACTCAAGAAGCTAGACTCTAGAGAACCAAATAATCCTACTAAATATGAATTGCAGAGCTAAACAAAAAATTCTCAATTGAGGAATCTCAAATGGCTAAGAAGCACTTAAAGAAATGTTCAACATGCTTAGCCATCTGGGAAATACAAATCAAATGACCCTGAGATTCCACTTCACACCAATAAGAATAACTTAGAACAAAAATTCATGTGACAGCAGATACTGGAGAAAGGAACACTACTCCATTGCCAGTGGAATTGCAAGCCGATAAATCCACTTTGGAAATCAATGTGGCTGTTCCTCAGAAAATTGGAAATAGTTCTACATGAAGACCCAGTTATACCACTACTGGGGAATAGACGCAAAAGATGCTTCAATATATAAGAAGGAAATACGCTTGCTTATAGCAGCCTTATTTATAATAGCCAGAAGGTGGAAACAGCCCAGATTTCCCCCAACAGAAGAATGGTTAAAGATAATGTGGTACATTTACACAATAGGGTAATATCCAGCTATTAAGAACGATGACATCATAAATCTTCAGGCAAATGGATAGAATGAGAAAATATCCTGAATGACATAACCCAGACACAAAAGAATACACATGGTATGTACACTAAAACTTCAGAATACCCCAACAATACAACTCACAAACCTAATGAATCTTAAGATCAAAGTGTGGATGCTTTAACCCTACTTAGAAGGGGGAACAAAATAATCATAGAGATAGAGGGTGGAGGAACCTGGGAGGGAGAGAGGAGTGGGAGGGAAAAAAGCAGGGGCATGATCATGTATTGGAAAGGAGAGGAGAGAACTACAGAGTGTTAGGAAATTGAATAGAAATATGTAATAGTAGGGAATAGGGAACTGGGGGTAACCACTAGAATGTCCCAGACACCAGGGAAGCAAGAGGATCCCAGGAGCCAAAGGAGATGATTTTAGCCAAAATATGAATCAAAGCGGAGATAGAACCTGTAGAGATTACCTCCAGTAGATAAACATGGCACCCAGATGATGGATGGGGTCACCTACCCATCTGAAAAATTTTAACCCAGAAATGTTCCTGTCCAAAGGAAAGACAGGGACAACAGATGGAATAGAAATTGAAGGAAAGGCCATCCAGAGACTGTCACAGGTAGGGATCCATCCCATCTGCAGACACCAAACCCTGACACTATTGCTGGTGCCAAGATGTACTTGCTGACAGCAGTCTAGTATGACTGTTCCCTGGGAGGTTCTACCACCAACTGACCAATATATATGCAGATACTCACAACCAACCATCGGACTGAGTTGAAATCCCAATAGAAGAGCTTGTGGAAGGACTGAGGAGCGGAAGGGATTGCAACCCAATAGGAAGAACAATATCAATTAGCCAGACCACCTAGAGCTCCCAGAGACTAAACCACTAACCAAACAGTATACATGTAGGGATTCACTGCATCCAGATACATATGTAGCAGAGGATGGCCTAATCTGACATCAATGGGAGGGGAAGCCCATGGTCCTGTGGAGGTTTGATGCCCCAGGGTAGGGTAGAGCAGGGAGGTTGGTGTGAGTGAGTGGGTGGAGGAGAATCTTCATACAGGCAAAGGGGAGTGTGTAGAGGGGGGATGGGATGGGAGATTGTAGAGGGATAACCAGGAAGGGGAATATCATTTGAATGTAAATAAATAAGATGATTAATAAAAAAGAAAGAAAAAATTCCACAATAAAGATTTCCAAAAGAAAGAAAGAAAGAAAGAAAAAAAAGAAAGAATAAAAGAAAGAAAGAGGAGAAAGAAGAAAAGAAAAGAGAAGAAAAGAAAAGGAAAGGAAAGCATTGTAGAGCAGGAGACATGGCCCCCTCATTCACTTGAGATCTGGTCCATGTTTCTCTGACACTAGGTAAAGTTCTGTTTGTTTGGTGATTTCTTTTTTTAATTCTTGTTGTTACTGTTGTTGTGTTTTATTTGTTTTGTTTTGTTTTATTTCTAGTGTCTTCCTTTTTATGAACTCTAAAATGAAGAACTTCTCTATTTAGCTGTACAGCCCACTTCCTACTTAACCCTGAGCTTTTCAACATCAGAGATGATGCATAATTCTGGCTTAATTAATATGTCATGATGCCAAGAGACTGTATTTCCAAACCTCCCCCTGGTGACTCTGATTCTAGTGAAACTGCAATTCTAGTAGTTCTCTGAAGAGTTACAGATTTCCAGGGCTCAGAATGTGGAACCAGGGGACTACGTAGGAAGTGTTTAAGTCAAAAAAAAAAAAAGAATTGGACAAACCTCATGACCTGAATTCAAATGTGAATCCCCATAAAGGGGATGAGCTGAGTCTACAAAATTGTATCTGACTTTGTTCCCTTATACATACCTCATACAAAACACCGATAATAAATAGCACTTTTTAAAAAACAAGAAAGTCACGGACTGGAGAGCTGGATTTATTGGTGACTTCTGCATAAGAATTTGAGTTCAAATTCCCAACACCACATAAAATGCTGAGTTCAATGGTACCTGCCTGCAATTTCAGCTCAGAGAAGTAGAGTAGAGCTTATCCCTGAAATGCAATGACCATCAAGTCAGTGAGAAGTATGGATTCAGTGAAAGATACTGTCTCTATAATATATATGTTTGAGGAAGACATCCGATCTCAACATCTGGAATTCAAATACAAACATATTCACACAGACACACACCACCATCACCACCACCACCATCACCACCACCGCTTACCAACAATAACAGCATTCAAACACAGAAAAACACAGATAATCATATCAGAAAGTATCAGGGCATAGGATTCACATGAACAGATAAAGGAAGTCTCTTGCTTCTACAAGTATACCTTAGCCATCTTCTCTAATGTTGTTCATTTGTAATGAGCCTAGATGGTAAAACCTGTGACTAGAGAGGAATTACATCAACTTTGTGTACTACCATCTTACCATGGACAATGCCTAGCCGAACGCTGGTTTCCTGGATAGTAAACAGACCCTGCATGGTGAATTAAACTAACCCTTCCAGACCTACCCATAGCTTAACTTCAAATACAACTTCATGTGTTTTGTACATATATTTAAATTAGTATATAACTGAAAACAAAACAGACCTACAGTTGTCTTGCACCTCAAATATTCTTGCAAAATATTAAACGTTCATCCCTAGGAATCACCAGTCAGAAACTTTATCTCATTAGCAGAATCTGACTCCAAAAACCAAATCTTAGATTGTTTGGAAAAACTGTTTATGAGAGAAGATAAGCCACCAGATGGAGGAGTCTCTGTGTTTCCCTACCACAGTAAGCAGATGTTGAGGGAGCTACCTGACAAGATAGTAGATCCCTGCCATCATGGCTCCTCTTAGCAGACTGGCCACAGTTGCCTTAGTGGGAGCACAGCTGGATTTCAGTATGGTACTTGTTACCGATATTGTCCTGCTCAGCTCCGTCCACTGAGAGCCAAGCAATTTTCTGACTTCTTTTCAGAAGACTTTTCATTGAGGTTCCAAGGGCCTCTGCCATGTCACATCTAGTGTCCCTTTAGAAACAGTTCCTGGTATATCCTAGCTCTGCTTTTTTATGCTGACAATTTGCCTATCCTGTTAATCTGTCCATTTGAGTGATCTCCAACAGTGGAGAGAACTGAGAAGCAATGCTTCTAGGCTCATATTGCCCTCAGAGAATGTTTGCCTCTGTCTCAGTTATTCTCAAGTTGAAGATCCTTCATTAATCCCTTTGTTCTATAGCAGTAATTGACCTAATTATTCATTAAAATCATTCAAATATCCTTTGTGTGTGTGTGTGTGTGTGTGTGTGTGTGTGTGTGTGTGTGTGTGTGTGTTATGGGCTGAAAGAAAGGGAAACAGGAATATGTAAGTATATGTTTCCTATGTTAAGGAAACACTTGTTTAAGGATGCTGAAGCACCTGTAAAGTCAGAAGACAACATTTGGGTATTGGTCTTTACTTTCCTACCTTGTCAAGAGAAAGGGTTTTAGACTTACTATATTAGTTGGGAAGCTGGCTTTCAAGCTGTTGTAGATTCTCCAGTCTCTACCTCCAATTCCTCACAGCCATGCTAGGATTATAAATGTTATGTCACTAACTTTAGTTTTTAGGTGGGTTCTGGGGATTGTCAGGCATGAACTGCAAGAGATTCTTCACCCTGAATCATCTCAATCCCATCCAAATCATTGAATTTAGGAATTCAAACAGTCAATGCTTTGCCCAGAATCAGCCAATTGTATCTATTGGCTGGATTGTTTGTTTCTTTGTCATCCTCATTGGCTTAATATAATAGGATGATATTTTAGCCCTCTCTGCAGTTTTCCCTGCCTTTTAACTGTGGGTCATTCCAAAATACAAAGGCATGCAATGTTAATATCTGTACCTTCCCAACTCTAAGGCCATTTAGACTGTTCTGCTTTTCAGTGTTAATACATATGAGTGCCTGGGTACTTGAGCATTTGTACATACAACTATAGTAGCAGTTATAGTTCCTAGAGCCATCTTTAAGTATGGTAAGTGTTCCCCTTTTGTAGGTGAGGAATTTGATGGAAGGAGAAGGCAGCTTAGACCACAGCCAGGAAAAGTGAATGTCATCTGAATGAAGAACATGTTTCAGTTCTGTATTATTGTAGCCTGAGCAGTCAATATGACTTTTATTTTCCAGTGTTAATTGCTCATAAACAACCAAGAGTCTCCATAAATAGATATTTTTGAAAGGAAGTTACTGACCCTTCAGGACAAATTCCTAATTCAGTTTCTTCAATAAGATAGGTCAGTGTTGTAGTGCAGCTGAATGGAATCTGGTATACAGGAAAAAGAAATGTTGCTTTTGATAATAACCTCTTTGCCCTTTAAATACCTAGGAATTTTCTTCTCATCATGTTTGATTTACTTAGGAATGATACCTAACTGCTATGATCTTCTTTGAAGATGATGAATTAGAAGTCAAGGAAGACAGGTGACTCAGGCAATATTTTATGATAAACTCAGGAAAAACTGCTGTAGTCCAGAAGGGCAGTTGAGCCAGTAAAGTTGCTCACCATAAGCCTGACTGCATGAGCTCAATTCCTGGGATCCTGGTAGAAGCTAAAGAGATTCAAATCACACATTGTCCTTTGACTTTCACCTGTGTACCCAACCACACACAGAGTCAACTAAATATACTAAATTTTCTATATTTGGTATTCAGTTAGTCTATCCTGATTTCAGTAGGAAACTCTATCTGCCTTGAAATGTGGATGGCCTTGTTCACTTCACTAATCTGACATAAATGTAGAAGCAACCATGTCTGAGAAATGGGTCAATGTGGGGAATGGGGAATTCTAGTAGTATATTGAAGAGGATATGTTCAAAGCATGTTATATTCTTAACTGAAACTCTTCTTGTATAGAAAAGATTAATGCTAATGATCACCTTGATGGGATCTAGATGCACTCACAAGCAAGCCGCCAAGATCACCCAAGAGCGATCACCAATATTAAGGTTAGACTGAGACTATCTGTGAGGGAAATCCTTAAGTATGGTATTTGATATAGAAAGACCCATCCCCATAACTATAGGCAGGGCCATTCATTGGGCTGGATATCTGATCCTGGATGGTATATTGTAGAGATAGCAAGGTGAGCAGCAGCATGTTTTCATCTTTCTCTATTTCTTAGTTGTGGAGATGACCTAGCAGCTACTTTAAGCTCCTGCTGCCCTGACTTCCCTGCCACAGTGCCACTACTTTATCCATAAAGTGAGAGATAACATAAACTAGTTATCCTTCCAGATAAATTGATTGGGTATGTCATCACAGCAATAGAAAAAGAAACTAAGAAAGTAATCTTGTATAATTAAATAATTTCCCAGAGCCATTGAAGCTCAGTAGTAAAGAGCTTGAATAGGATATATGAAATCCTGGTTTTGATCTTATAACTATTGGTTTAAAAAAAATCTTGCAAAAGATTTCACTAGAAGCAGGATACAAACATTAGTAAAGTCAGAGGTCTAAAATGATATAAATCCCCTCTGAAGATACAATTGTTGATATCATTTTGAGCAGTTTTAGTAGGTTTTACATTGTTTTGTTTTCAGCTTTTTCCTCTGTAGTCATCTATCTAGTCATACTAGTTAATATATGGCATTTCTTCATTTGGCATACATGACACGTATATTTATCCCCTTTTTTTCCAAGAAAAAAAATATTGGAAATGGTTTAGGAAAATAGAGTAAGCTGTAAGGCAGAGAAGAGAGATGATTCCCATAAAACAGCCCTTCCTGTTTCTCTTGCAGGCCATGGCTTGAATGATGGCCTGTGGCATTCTGTCAGCATCAATGCCAGGAGAAATCGTGTTGCTCTCACACTGGATAATGATCCTGCTTCCCCAGTTTCAGATACCTCCTGGCTACAGATCTATTCTGGAAGTAATTATTATTTTGGAGGTAAGTTTGTAAGCTTTTGATATTTCACATAAAGAGGCAGGGAAATTATTGTACTACATGCTCTTTCAATTCAACAACCCTCCCCATAGCTGTGCATGTATGCATGCAGGTGTGTTCAAACACCAAAATCTCAGACAACTGTGCAAATGTTAGCTATCTAGGACAGCAATAAGAGTATTTCTACTACTAGATCTGGGATATGTAACTCATCAAAGGTTATTCTTGTAACCATGCCAAACTCCTTGATCTCATGTTGGAAAAGAGAAAGTCAGTTGAAAACTCAGAAAAGAAGCTGAGAGGCAGGACGTACCTGAAAGAGAAAACCCAAGTGACAGGCAGGACCAGCTTGCTAGATGATCACAGTCACTACACTGCTACTTTACTTTCTGAGCCTCATCTCCACTTCCCGTGTCTTAGAGAAAATCCACATCTATGGAGGGTGAAAGAGCAAAGTGAAGAGGAGATAGGGAATTCAAGGGACAAAGGGAGAAGCCATTGCCATTTCTGAATTGTTGCTTTTTCTAATGTTTACTGAATGCTGGCAACATTGTTCCAGTAAAACAAGCAATAACAAACAGGTGGACAAAGCTTATTTGGCACGTTACATTTTAATAAATGCATTTATGTTGTTTATATTATTGGTATCTTTTATTAAAAGAGATAATGCCTACCTCTGTAGCTAGTGGTCTGTTTTACAGAAGCCATATCTAAAGGGTACTTATTCCGCATGGTTCTCTGATATTCATCTTTTAAGATACAGTCCCTGGACTCCTTTTCTAGAACACATGTAACAAGCTAACTTTCAGAATGACTGGGATATATAAACAAGGAAAAAATTGCAGGTTTGTTGAAGCTTAGTGGTGGAAGGTTTACTCAGCATATAAAAGATGCTGGTCTCCATGCATAGTTTACATGCACACATCCCAGGCATACACGACTCTCTGTTCCTGTTTCCCCTACACAATGTAAAGAGTGGTACATCCTCGTTAAGATCTTGTAGATATGAGCACAAGCTAGCAGTGCCCTAGAGCTGAAAGTTCATTCCCATGAGGTAACTAAAAGTAAGCATTGTGAAATAGCATTCACTGAAGAGATAACAAGATGACTTCATGGACAAAGTCACTTGTCACTCAAACCAAGAACTTGAGTTTCAACCTGGGTACCCATAGTGAGAGAAGAGAATGGGCTTCGCAATTCTGTCTTCTGACTTCCATACGTTCATGTCAGCATATGCCTGCTTACACTGTGTCTATCACATGCATAATAATAAAAGTAACAACAGCAATGACACATGCAATGTAGATACCTAGAACTAATTATATACTCTACACTGAGCTCTACCCCAAAAACTGAAGTCTCTTATCTCCAAAACTGCAGCTCACTCCTGTCTTCCCAAGGAAATGTGGCAGGCTTGAAACAAACATAAAAGATCTTTGCACGGGTATAAAATACATATTTAGAATCTACTTGGAAGTGAGCTGTGTAGAACAACATCAATGACGTTAGACTTCTGCATGAGGAAAGGCCATAGTCCTTTACCCCAAATCACCATTACATGCCTGGTTATAGCATATACTTTTAATTTACATTGTGTCTATATGATACATATTATGGATGCTGAAATAAAATAATCTATAAGTTGGCTTAGTCATAAAGTTCTTGCTGTGTTAGCATAAAGTCCAGTGTTTGGAACCCTAGAGTCCTGAGAAAGCAAGATTCTGTAGCATGTGGCTGTAATTTTCATCCCACTCATGCCAGCAAACCCAGTGTATATAATGGCAAACAGAAAACTTATCTCAGACAATGTAGAAAGCATCAACTCCTATAGTTGTCCTTTAATCCCTATGCATTGGCTGTGGCATATCTTCTCCCGTACTCATATACATTGTCACTCAAACATTAACAAAATAATAATAATCTGTGGGAGATTGTAGAGACAGTTAGTATATAGAGCAGATTCAAATCAGTGTTCACTGCAGCCTCAGAATAAACGCAACAAAACAGGACCATTCTGAGCAATGGTAGCAACTCTAAGCTGGGCATTCTACATTAGATACATAATTCATCAGTGTGGAAACAATGAAGATCAAGAATCTATATCTAGTCAAAATAGCCCTAAATACTCATATTACAATAATCTTTTGAAATATCACAGAATCATAATGGCTCTCCTTCCCCCAGCTAAATATTACTAAATTTTGTATGATTTTCCAGGATTCTAGACTAGCAAGATGAATATTTATCTATGATTTAATCAGTGTTTAAACAAACCTTCTACACACAGAATATAAACATAATGAAGATAAAAAATGAGCTTCAGCAACAATAGTCAACTTCTATAAATTCTCTCTACAACTTCAATTAGAAGTTGTAACACTCTTCATTTTATAATGTTTCCATGAGCTGTTAACCAGTTGCCAGGATTCAGCCTCACAGTTGCTGTATATTAGAGATGGCTGAAATAGTTCCCCTTTATTTATGACATATTGCTATGTTTTCACTTTCACATTACCATGTGCTAAGAACCTGTAAAAGGTTTTTAAAGGACATGTACTCATCTACCATCTTGATCTTCATCTGTTTGAATGAGGATTAAGTTGGCCTGACTACAGGTGATACTAACCAGGTAAAATGCACTTTTATTTTGAAGAGAACACTCTTTAATAGATGTGGTGTTACACTTTCACCTTTCATGTGGGCTGTTATAGCCTTTAACTATGTGCACTTAAGCCTGCAGTTCTCTTAATATCTTGATTTTCTTTGCACAACATGTCAAAAATAATATCCTACATGGTTCCTGAGTGTACTTTTGTGTTGTTGTAGTTGTTAGATATTTTCTTTATTTACATTTCTTTTTTATTGAATATAATCTACATTTACATTTCAAATGCTAAAACCTTTCCTGAAAACCCCCAATCCCTCCTCCCACCCCCTGCCTCCAAGTATATGCCCCTCCACCCGACCCACTCCCACCCCCCCACCCCCCCTTGATTTCCCTTTGTTGGGGCATCTATCGAGCCTTCATCGAACCAAGGCCCACTCCTCCCACTGACGCCCAATAGGGAATTCCTCTGCCACATTTTTGACTGGAACCGTGTATACCCCTTGGTTGATGGCTTAGACCCTGCGAGTCCTGGGGCGTCTGGGTGGCCGACATCATTGTTCTTCCCATGGGGCTGTAAACCCCTTCAGCTCCTCCAGACCACCCTGCAACTCCTCCGTTTGGGACCCCACACCCAGTTCTATGGATGGTTGCTAGCATCTGCCTCTGTATGTGTAAGGCTCTGAACCCAGATGTCCTTTAACAGAGGAATGGATACAAAAATTGTGGTATATATACACAATGGAGTACTATTCAGCTATTAGAAACAATGAATTCATGAAATTCTTAGGCAAACAGATGGAACTAGAAAGTGTCGTCCTGAGAGGTAACCCAATCACAAAAGAACACACATGGTATGCACTCACTGATAAGTGGATGCTAGTCCAAAAGCTCAAAATAAACAAGTTACAATTCACAGACCACAGGAAGCTCAAGAATAAGGAGGACTGAAGTGGGTGCTTTGGTTCTTCTGAGAAAGGGAACAAATAATCATAGGAGCAATAAAGGAGACAAAGTGTGGAGCAAAGACTGAAGGAAAGGCTAAGCAGAGACTGCCCTACCTGGGGATTCATCCTATAAACAGTCACCAAAACCCAACATTATTATGGATGACAAGAAGCGCATACCAAAAGGAGCATGCCATGGTTGTCTCTGGAGGGGCCCTGTCTTTATTTACATTTCAAATGTGCTAATCCTGTTAATGCTCCTCAATTAACCAGACAATTATGCTGCCATCCTTACTAGTGAACAATTTTCTAGAAAGTTCTATTCTGAAATGCCTTCAGAATTTAGATGTGTGTTTTGAGAGACATCCAAAATTCCAGAGCACTTAAAATATGTCAATGTTGCCATTCAAAGGAAAGACAAGTAGGTTTCAGGTTTCAAGCAGGAAAGAGGTGTGTGTGTGTGTGTGTGTGTGTGTGTGTGTGTGTGTGTGTGTGTGTGTGTGTAGCTGAGCCAACTGCTAAAATTCTTGTCATGCAAGATTGAGAAACTGAGTTTAGATTCCCAGTACTCATGTAAAATACTGGGTATGGCTTGGAACACCTTGAGTTTCAGGGCTGGTGAGACTAAGATAAGAAAGCTCCTGAGGTTTGCTGACAACCCAGCCTATCCAAGTCACAAAGCTCTCAGGAGTTTGAGGAGGCATTGTCACACAAGGTAAAGTGTCAAGTGAAGGTTGAGCCCAGAAGACCAGCCAATATAGGTAAATTGGTGAACACCTAGTTCAAAAAGAGACCTTATATCAAAGAATAAAATGGAAAATTGCAGAGAAAGACAGCCTGATATCAAACTCTGGCTTCTACATGTACCCACATGATACACTTCATCTTCAGTTGTACACTACACAGACACACATAAACATATGCACAGGCACACACACACACACACAAGCACACACACACACACACGCACACACACGATGAGGATTAAGGAAAATGTCATAACAGTGATATTTCCTTTGGTAATTTTTTCCTTTGTGGTGACTGAGAATCTCCATTTGCTTCATTTTTGCATTTCTTCTGGGCTAGGATTTACAACACAAGTATTCCCTGTTGTGGATAATAAAGTGCCCAAATACTTAGAGTTCATGGTCTTCAATCAATAAGTTGTCAAAACAATAACATATCATTTCAGTGTTCTTCACGTTTTTTTTCTCTGTCCCACAGGGTGCCCTGACAGGCTCACAGATTCCCAATGCTTAAACCCCATTAAGGCTTTCCAAGGCTGCATGAGGCTCATCTTTATTGATAACCAGCCCAAGGACCTCATTTCAGTTCAGCAAGGCACCCTGGGGAGTTTCAGTGATTTACACATTGACCTGTGTAGCATCAAAGACAGGTAATTATTGTCTTGTCTCCTCTCTTACATCACTTTCCATTCTTACTGTTCTGAATATGAGTTTCTATAACCAAAATTATAATCTGTAGACATTTACCACACTTGACATAATTCAGTCACCTAATATATAATATTTCTTAAAGGATTGCAGGCCCAGAGAATAATTAGCTGAGTTACTGTTCAAGTTAACTTGCAGAAAATGGGATATACAAATTAAATACAAATAGAAATTTGTGAAAATATTAAAATTTCGTGCATAAACATTTGATTACTTTGAAGGTAAGAGTAAAGCATAAAAGAGGGAGGAATTGCTGTTTCTAAACACTTTCATTCTTAGTCTCCCATGGGTGTCCTTCCTATAAGGTCAAAAGCTTCAGGAAATCTACAGCTAAGGGTTTGGGTGTGCTCAACATGAATGTCCTCAATTGTGGGTGTTTGACTCTAGATCCTACTAACCCTACCCACTTTTTCTTTATTTCTAAAGAAACCAGATATTTATTTGACAACCCAGAGATCTAGCATGACACTCTATTTCTAGTTGCATCTCTGCTGGTATTTGGCAACTTTTATGGTAGAAGTTTCTATATTTAATGTCAGGAAACCAAAGAGAATAGATACTGAACTTCAGCAGAATTTTTCCACATTCCTTCTTTAGCACGAACCTGCTTCATTCTCTAATTCTGCTTACCCTCTGAAGATATCAATGGGTAAATAGGATTTGGAAAGGTTGGCTTTAGAGGTTCCTATTGCATTAATTAGCCATTGCTATAAACTGAAATATACCCTGATTTGTGAAACGTATAGTACCATTAAGAAGATGTGATAGCAATAAGTTCATACCACTGTGGGAATGAGGAATGAAATGGAGGAAGTTTGGGTAGTTTATTGAATTACATCTTAAAGAATGAGGCAAAATCACGCTTGGCCAAGTTGAGAAGCTGATATGAGATAGTGCCACAAGATGGTAAGGAAATAGAAGGTAATTTGTGTTACCAAGCCAAAATGTCGTGACTTTCTCTAGCACTGTAGTGTATTTTATAACTAACATCATTTAATAGTTTTCTTGGAAATATTTATTTCCTGAGAAGCAAGTAACTGATGAATTATCCTACAACTCACCATGGCTTAGATTCTGTAGACATCCTATAGTTCAGCTGATTTGCTTCAGTCTAGCTCACAGGACATACAGGGAAGGGGCAGGTCTTCCACATTGCTAGGGATGTGAACCTGGGATCATCAGAAAGAGAGCCTTTTGCCAGAAAGGTGAGTTAAAGAAAAATGTTAGGCACAGGTAAGAGTGTTCAAATTATGGGTGTCTCAGTCCAGGGGATAAATGAGGAAAAGCATCAGGTATTTTTTGTGGGAAACATGAGAAATCAGTCATGCAGAACATGGCCTCAGTTAATTCTGGAAATGACTGTTATAATTAGATGGAACCTTAACACACATTTCTAATAATACCATTACACATGGAATTACCAGCACATTGTGCAGACATCTTGATCCTTATGCATTTCTTTCTATTTGACCAGCTGGGAAAGTGAGTAACAAAATATGTGCTTTATTAAAATGTGCTAATTTAGAGTTTTCCAAATCAAAGCTAGTACAGAAAATGGGTCTCATCCTGAGTCTATATTCCTAGCAATGGAAATACTCCAAAATCATCATCTGGTTCAGTATTTTATATATTACAGATCAATACAGGAACATTTGTCAACTGGGATTTCTTTGGTATTCTAACAAACAATCAAGAAAGCTGTCATTATTTTTGATTACATGAAAGTCATTGCCATCTTCTCTGCACCATTACTTTTGTGTAATTATATTCTTGAGTAATTATATTACATACAAATGTATTTTGTTTAATTGTATAATGAGAGATGTGATTACTTTACAGTGTGAGTGGTATGTTTCACTTGAATTACAGTGACTTTCCCTAACAAAAGGAAACCTGGTTCAAAGCTCTGTTTGGTCTCAATGATCTAATTTACATTTGTTTTAAATCTGGGAGGCAGGACCAGGGATTACAGAGGCAGGCATTTCCTGACTTTTTGTTTTCTTTCAATTTTTGTAATAATAATTGTCATAATGAAAGTACATAAGCATCCAAACTAGTAGCAGCAATAGATTGGAGGAGGGAAAATATGTGTAATAGATGCATAAAATTAATAATCAATTGGTCAGAGATCAGGTAGGGAGAGAAAAGCCTCAGTGCCTGGGGAAGTGTGAGAACCCTGTCAGAAACAGCAGACCAGCTCCCTACAACCAAGGTGGGGACACAGCTGGACAGGAACTTTCCAATCTGTCCATGACTGCCTGGGGTAAAGACAGATACAGAAATGGGCCAAACAGAACTACCCTGCCTAGGGTTAGGACAGAGAGGGAAATGACTAAAAGACAATGCCAGGAAATACCACGAATACCACAAGGTAGGTAGGACAGGGCTGAATAACAGAGACAACCTCCCCATTCGAGTTGACCAATAATTTTAAATGTTGCTCAGGGTAACCAATCACAGTCCTCCAACACAGGTGACCGCTGAACTCCCCGCCAAAAAGTTTATAAAAAGGGTATGCTTTGTGAGCTCGTGGTCTCCTCTTGCCTGCGTGCTGGGGAACCTCAATGTACATTGAAACATTAAACCTCTTGTTGATTGCAGTGATTCCTGTCTCTGTGGCCTTATTGAGTGGGGGGTCTTCCGATGGACTCTAACAGAAGCAGACACAGCGGGTCTCTGCAGCTCCCTAGCCTTCTGAAATTGGGAGCTCCAGTTCAGGAGAAACTCCTGCATTGTTCCATTTTTCATATATTAATCAGTATGAAAGTGCTAGCCTGCTGATAAGAACCTGCCTGTTAGGGACAGCAGGGGATGCCTCTGGCTATGTTCTCTACCTGTACATCTGACAAACAAGAACATGGAGGCCTGTTTCTCCTCTTGGACAGCAGATACTAAGACCTCTACCCTTGCCTTCTATGTACTTTTTCTCCTTCACAGTGATGTGGGGCTGACCTACACATTCTGGATTTTCTTTTCTTCTTTCCAACTATGCCCCTTACATATTTAAATGTCTTAGTCCTGATTATTTGAGAAGGAAACTAGATCTAGTAAGGTCATGGCAGTTTTCAAAAAGGAACAAAGTTTTTAAAATCTTAAGTAGCTTCTCTGTGGGTTCTTATGGACGCTATGAAATGATGTCTGCAAACCAGAAGGGTTAGCTTCTTTTGAGCTGTTTAAAGTCTACCCGTGAAACATCACTTATGGCTGAAGAGATGTCTCACTGGCTAAGAGTACTTGCTTCACAAGCCTGAGGGTCTGAGTTCAGATTCAGCACAAAATAAACTATTCATGGTAACATATGACCACCTGTAACCCTGCTGTTTAGGGAACAAGAGATGGGAGCTTTCTAGCTGCTGGCCTAGTTAGAACATCAGCAGCAGCAACAACCACAAAAAATGTAATTACCTCCAAGTTGATGAAAAAGAACATTTCTCAATGGTATAAAATGGAGAATGATAGAGGAGAAAAATTGACACCCTTCTCCTGCCTCCACAATTGTTCATGGACATGTGCGTACATGCGCACATCACTCCCCACCTCACATACAAAGTAATGTTGGTAAACCTTTATCAAGGCTGACAGATACTTTGAAGCTTTCTGCAATGCCAGCGAAATTTTGGGCACCATAAGTCCCATTCCTTGTGGACTATTCTCATATAGCAATAAATTTGAGGGAGGTCCTTTCATATCATCCAGTCCCAGGCATAAACATAGAGAAATGGACATCATATAGAGGCTGCAAAATCAAATATGGAATCAGGGCTTATTCTTCCTAGGTGCTACAAAAGTATCCTTAGGATATTTCCATCTTTTTTGTTTTTATTTTTTATTAGGTATTTTCTTTATTTACATTTCAAATGTTATCCCCTGCCTCCCCTCCAATAGCAATAGGCCTAGATACAATGATGTTTTCCTGGCGATTCTAAAGAAATTTTGTATTTGAGATCTCTGGGGTTGTTATTTTGGTATTCCTTCTAGGCTCTGCCCAACAGTTAGTTACCTGACAACAGTCTGGATTACTATAGAAGGGGCTGTTTGTGTCTCCTCCCCACCTCTTTCTCACCTCCCCTTCCCATGTTCTAAATAAACTCTGTTCTAGGCTATATCTGTCATATGGCTGGTACTTGAGTGGGAAGGGAATGCCGAAGTACCCCTCCCAACTCACCATACCATGCTCTATCAAACATATCCTGGTTCTCCTTTTTATAAAACACATTAGTTTCATGACTTGGATTTAGAAACTGACAGGTTAAAATGCTGAAGGTTTGAATTCTCCCTTGCCACATGAACTTTCCAGCCATCAGATTGCTCCCTGGACCTATCTAAATTCTGACAAATTAGTAAGTACCCCTCCACACACACTGGTCAGTATAACTATCCCCTGGTTCCAAGAGAGGGCTGTTGAACCTCCAGTCACCCTGTGGTGTCCTTGGAGATGAAAGCATTCAGAGTTATGACTAGACTTCTTGCTAACTCCTTGTTCTAGGACATTTTCCCTGGGTGAGACTTTTCCTTTCTTCTCTGAGGCAGTTTTTTTCTTGCTACTGTGAAATACCCAGCCTAGGTAAACCATTGTCTTCATTTTTGCTCAGGCTCTATCCTAAACTCAGCCTCCCATTTTACCATGTGACAACTTAATTATATGTCTTGCCTATTGTTTTCTAGTTATTAATTTACCTCAGGATGCAGTTATGTGTAATTAATAACTTCTGCTGTCAACCAGGAGGATATGTATTTACTGCCACTCCTAGCCTACCTACTGGGATGCCTTCTGGTCCACAAGGATTCCAAATTCACTGGCTAAATTCAGTCCTGATATCCACAAAACAAATTCAAAATGGCCACTTACCAGTGCTTTGAAAAGAAAACTTTTACAACTCTTACCAGCAATCTGAAAAAATGAAAGATTTCTTTGTTTTATTTTCCTTTCTGCCTACTCTTCTTGCTGCTTTATTTGTTTGCCTACTCTAGAAGAAAAAGCTTCTCATCTTCTGGGCCTGACTGCCAGATTGACTCTGTCCAAATTACGATGAAGACCACAGGGACTGCTTAGGTAGTAGACTATTAACCAACCTCTGTCACTTTAATTAGTATATAGCAACTAGATTATAATTTATTTTTTCCAGATTTCCAGACCTTGTTGTAATTGCTGCCAAAGACAAGGACCTGGGTTTGGGGAATCCAGCACTCACATAAAAGTCTGGAGAATGGTAAACTTGCAAGTCCAAGATGGGAGTTAGAGACAGGTGTTTCTCTGGGGTTCTCTGGAAAATTAGATCCTATAGATTAATGGGTTACAGATTCAGTGAGGAAACTTGCCTCAAAATAACAATGTTATCTAGAGGGAAGGACCTATATCTCAGTCCTCTACATGCACAGCACACATGTGCCCGTATATCTTCAACCCCATGTGCATACAACAGGAACAATAAGCTAACTCTCCATGCTGGTTATTGTCACAACCTTATAAGGAACATACTGGGACTCAAAACATACTGGAGTCTATGATTTCCAGTAGAAGTCTAGGCTATACCTAGTTCTTGGAGATGATTGTGGAAAGGGAAACCACATTTAACCTGGAATGACTGCTCTATGGAGGTAGAGTCTGAATTAGTTTACTATGGGACAGTTCATCTGGAAGTCTTTGGGGTAGGCAGGGGAGGACTCAATTATCATTCTGTTCTTTAAATGGAACTCTTACACATTCGTGTCATGTTATGAATGGGGAAGAGCTTGTAGTGAACATGCACTTGTATTTAACTCCTGTGAGTATCCTAGAAGGAGGCCAGCTATGCTCTCTTATCAGTCTGACCTCTCTTGTCACATGTTTTTACAGAAAAGTAGATCAATCTGCTGATAAAGTGTCTGTATAGTTTTGGGGCAGAAGAATGTTGTGGTTTGAATGTAAAATGTTCTCCATAGATACTTATCTTTGAATACTTAGACACCAGCTGGAGGTGCTGTTTGGGAAGATTGTGTAAACCATTAGGAGATTGGGCCTCATTGGAGAAAGATGACCAATGAGGATGGGCCTTGAATTTTGATAGCAGGGTATACTTCCTTTTACACTCTTCTTTCCCTCTGTGGAGATAATATGACCACCTGCTTCCTGCTCCAGTCACCATGCTTTCTCTGTCACTGCTGCTCTAGAACTACAAACCATACACAACCCTCCCTCCATTAATTTTCTTCCTGTTAAATATTCTGTACTATCCATGATTAAAATAACTAAGACAGACACTTGCATCATTTGATTCACAGAAAACACAAACAGCCAACCACACTGAGAGTAGAACTTTTCATTTTCCAATAAGACTATGGTGAGGAGTTTCCCTCACTTATTGACAATCTGACACTAATCCTTAAAACAAAGACACAGCAATGACCCAGTGAGTTATAATAAGTATTTGTTCTATGGCTCATTGTTTGACTAGTGAATTGTAAAATGGATGTTTAGAGAGCTTTAGGAAAGCAGTACTCAAAGGCTGCCAGCAGTACCTTTACTTAGAAATGCTAAAACATTGCAGTATTAAGTAGTCAGGGAAGCTTTGGGTATAGATAAAAACATGAGGAAAAGATAACTTTAAATTCACTTGAATGAAGTAGAAACATTTCTAAATTAATAATTAAAAGACAAAATATTCTTCTGTATTGATCTCTTGCTAGAATCAATACCTCAAAAAGCCTTCTGACATCCTGGTAAGGGTTTCAGTCGAGTTTCCTATGTTAAAGAAGCTCCCTGCTGCAAAACCAATGTAACATTTTTGTGTGCTTCTTATCACTGTTGATATTCACTCTCTGTGCCTTCAGGGGTAAGTTCTGGCCCCAACGGAAGCACTGATTCCCATTATCAGTATCATTGTAACTAGAAGGAAAGGGTGCTTAATATTTTGAGATGTTGAGAAAATTAGATCCATCTGCTCAGGTATCATTACGTCTTATGTGTATTCACCATTACTTTGTCTCTTTAGATGCCTAAATAAAGTACTTATCTTTCTACTTGAGAGATAGGAAAACTGGCATGCATTTATTATCTTCCCTTCCAACGGAATGAAACTGTATATTTAGAGGTAGTGGATAGAGCCAATACTATTTACATTTTGGTCTAAGTTTGCACACAACCAGTCACTAGATAGCTGTCAGTTTCCAGAGGGATAAGACATACATCTTACCATTAGAAGTTGTTAAGTGCAAATGTAGATCACATTATTGCCTATGTCTCTTACAATTTGGAAAAGTGATAATTGGCAGCAAAACATAGAATGTTCTTCAGGTTCAAAGAAAAGGAGACAACAATGGATTGAGCTCCAGCAACAGCAGCATTCCAGGCTTTAAAAATCCTGACATGTGCAGTTGAGATGGCTTTCTTTTAAAATTTTACCTGCAATTAAACCTAATGCACTTTCTGGACAGGTGATTAATGCTCTTGATTGAGTAGGAGAGCAGGTTTCAGACTTTCCCTAGACTTTTAACCTTACATTAAAAGCATCTCTTCAACATGGTTTAATAGGCTCCTGAAAAGGCTAGTATTAGAGCATTCTGTAAAGTAAGTGGAATATACCACAACATTGACAAATACAGTGGAACAGCCAAGCAAAAACAGATAGATTACACTGATTGGGCCTCCAAAACACTGCTAAATTCATGTAATGTCTACTACCATATACAGAGCACCACTGACTTAATAGTAACACAAAGTCAGAAACACCCTTTTACCCACTTTTACAAATTCTGAAAGACAGACTTGGAACAAAATAGTCAAGAAGGGGGCCTCTGCTGTATTGGACTAACAAAATTATCCCAGAAATTGCTCTAAGTTTATAAACCTGACTGGATAATCTTACTAAGAATTTCAAGGGATGGGGGAAAAGCTCATTTGGTAATGTGTTTACTTTGTAAACATGAACATATGAGTTCAGTCCTCACATTCATGCAAAATAGCTGAATATGAGAGCAGACACTTTAATATCAACCAGGGGTATGGAGACAGATGAATCACTGGGGCTCAGTGTCCAGGAAGCCTAGCCTAATAGGCATGTGTCAGACTGAATACAAACAGAAAAAGCCTAAACACATAGGTGAATGGCACCTGCAGAATGGCATTTGAGATTGTCCTCTGGCCTTCACATGCACCCAAACACATGTTAATATGCACACACATATCACACAATTGTCCTAGTGCTCACACACAAAAAGATTTCCAGAACCTCAACTTAGCATTTATAATAGTGAGAAAGGATCTCACTATTGTTCAGGCTGGCTCAGATGTCACTTTCTAGTAATCCTTCTCACATTAGCCTACAAAATTCTAAGATTTTAGGTGTGAGATATTACACCTGGTTACAAAACAGAATTTGACCAAATAATTATGGAAACAATTCTCGGTTCTCAAATTGGACAGGTGACATGATGTAGATACCTGAAGTGTTAGAAGATGCTCTGAGGTGAAGGCTAGTATATATTGGTGTCAGAAAGAGCAGATATGGGTGTCTCACTCAGAACTATATAAACAGTTGTTTTAAAAGTAATTTTCATTCACCATCTATGAACTTCTAAGGGACTATAAAGCTCTGGCAGAGGGCTCTGTGCTGTGTTCTGCCTAGCTGGTGTCTGTTTAGAGAATGGTTCCAGCTTAGCTCAGAGGTAATTGTTCTTAGCTAGTCATTGTCTGGGAGTGCAGATGAGACTTCTAGAGAAGATTTAGCTGTGTCTCTATAGGCAAAGGGCTTTTCTATGTTCCCCATGGATGTGTTGAGTGAAAGAGAGACAGTCCATGTTTTTAAACTGTTTATTGACTGTTCATGATGGAAAACAGATGCATACTGAACCTCTCAGAGTGGATCTGAGATTAAATACCTTTTGCAGGGAGGAATTTCTGGGAAGGCAACCTTATTAGCTAGGTCCTCAGGGTCTCTAGGTATCTCATTAGCTGGAGAACTCTGTTATGAGCTCATATGACAACAGGTCATATTTCCTTATGTGAGGTTGTGGCATGTGTTCCGGGCCTGGAATCAGGAAGGGAGCCAGGAGTCCCCTAAGTCTCAGACATATGCCTACCAGGTCTCTAGGTCTCAGACAGTCTCTACCTTACCTAGCTTCCTAGCATGATATTACCACCTCACGGGGCCTGAATGCAAATTTCTATTCTCCCTCCTTGGTAACTTTCTAATGTGAATTTTTGCTAAAATATTAATTCCTTATGTGTCCTAATTATTGTCAACTTGATAAATCTAAATTATCAAAAAGATAAGCCTTTGATATGTCTTCAAGTGAATTTCTAAGTTGAGCTAATTGAGAAGCAGGACCCATTCTGAATATGAGTAGCATCATCCCATGGGATAGGCTCATGAACTTAATGAAAAAAGAGACAGAGATTAAAACATTAGACTTCATCCATTTCTGTCTCCTGAATTCACATTAAATCTTACCAGCTATTTCATGTACCTGCTACCATGCCTTCCCTACTGTGGTTATCTGTACCCTCAAAGAGTGAGCCAAGATAAATCGTTTCATTCTTAAGTTGCTTTTGGCAGGTATTAGGTCACTGCAGTGAGACCAATTATGACTATACCATGTTTTATCAAAATCTGAGTATACACAGAGCTTCCATCTCTTTTTTAGTGCTCTCTGCTTCCTTTCCTGCCTCCTCTACAAACTCTTTACTGGATGCAATGGTCAAAGCCTTTTAGTAATCATGCTCTACTCTCACATACTTTAGGCCTATATTTATCAAATGTAAACATGCCTATGTAATCAAAGACCATACCAGAATGGAGGGTGAATATTTCAGATGGCAATTTGGTAAGACCCAAGTATATGAAAGTGAGAGAAGGAGTACAGATTGTAAAGACTGTAACTGTAACTCCTCCAGTGACTAGGTTTGCTCATACTAGCTAAAACTCTAACTCTAGAGTCTGCATATAAAGACTTTCCTATTGTCATGTGTAGAGTCATTCTTATATAAACACACAAACACACACATACACAGACACATACAAACACACACACACACACACACACACACATTTATATAGGCACACTCATGCACATGCACACAAACACATACATAACCAAATCCCCAAAATCATGGTTTCTCCAATCTTAGTGAATTTATAATATGAAATTTCCAAATGATGTGGTCTTAAATTATGGACACATGCTTTAGAAAGGGAAATAAAGTAGCACAGAATGATTCTTTTAATGATGATTCTCTGTCCCTACTTTCTTAAATGTGCATTTGGTACTGCATTGCAAATGGAGTTGGCCAGTTTAAATTAATTTAAAGAAGAAACAGACAAAGTATCTCTAGGGAATGTTAAGGATGTGATTGATCTTCTTAAAATAAGATGTTGGGAGAGTACCATAGGAATCCATGCTCTCGTGGATGCCTGGTTGGCCGCTGTGAAATAGGTTTTGTTTGCCTGGAGGAATGGCATTAGCAGTGACCCCAAAGTATGCTAAAAGGTTTGTGTCCATGTTAACTCTTGTCTGAAAATGAAATTACTGAAGAATACATGTAATTCTTCAGCCCAGAAATAAAAAGTAGAATAGCATATACTTGTTCCTTATCTTTATCAAAAGGACCTAGTAATGACTTAAAAAGCTTTTGGTCATTGATTCTTTCATTCCGTATGTCAGACTCCACTGTTTTCTGGCCTAAAAAACTGCCTCTAACTTCTGACAAATATGATCTAGTGTCTGATGTGTGTGCACATGTGTGTGTGCATGCACATGCAAGTATGCATGCACATATATGTGCATATTTGTGTAAGCCCAATGTCAATGCCAACTTTTTCCCTCAATTGTTTCCCTTCCTTACACTTGTGAGAAAGGATCTCTTACTAAAATTGTTTATAGCTTACTGGTTTGGCTAAACTGTCTGTCTAGGAAGTACCAGTGATCCTACTGGCTCCTCAGTGATAAGATTATAGATGAATGCCAACATGTCCAACTTTCTCATGAGTTCTAAGGATCCAAATCCAGTTCCGTGTGGTTGCATACCAAGCAATTAACTGAAAAATCCATATCTCTAGTCCCTAAAATGTCATTAAAGTGAATGAAAAATGATAAAAGAAAATAAAAAAATGGTGTTTTATTCTACTTCAAAGTGTTTTATCTTTTTTTTTCTGTATTTGACTCTAAGTAGGAATGCCTAAATGCAGCAAAATAAAATGATAAGTGAGGTTCCATGTTATATCCTATTTTCCTAATTATATGCCTCAAGTCTTTGAAGTGCTATATTAGAACACAACATAAACTCTTCTCATTTTACAAGAGAGGAAGCCGACATTGACAGGTGTTAATGGCTTTTTCAAGTTATATAGACAGCAAATCATTTCATTAGACTTTTAACAGGCTCTTGAGAACTTTTAAAACTTCTATAATAACTTTTCCTCTTGAAAGTTAAGCAACACACTGAACAGTTCTTTGTGACCCATCTGGAAGATACAGTGCAGCATCTATGCAAAGCTACACTGCTTATGGAACAATTCTGGTGCTAAAAAACAATGTGTCACATTACAAGGCTGATAAGCTCAGACATGAAAAAGGAACAGCATGTGTCTGGAGATAACTGGCCAGAGGATCTAAAGAAAAACCTTGCTCATAATGGATGCTTGAAATAATGGCAGCTTATTCTCAGGTAAAAACATCAAACAGGAAACAGTAGGACAGGATCAGTTGCACACCTTTGTGGCACAGTAGAACAGAATGGCTCACCTTGTGGTTTGAGTGGGAACTGTCTCCCAAAGCTAATGTGTTTGAAACTAGGCACTAACCTGTTTAGAAAGGTTATGTGACTTTCCTTTTAAGGAGATAAAGACTAGCTGGAGAAAGAAGATCACTGGGAATGGCCCATGATGTTTGATAACCACGTTCACTTCCTGTTCATTCTCTCCCTCCTATGGTTGCAATGTGTCCAATTGGTCTCCAGGCTCTGCTATCAGACAGTCTCTGCCTAATCCTAGGTTTTTCTCGCCATGATGGAATCCATCCCCTTGAACCAAATTTACCTTTCTTTCCTTACTTAGTTTTTTATTAGTTTGGTTTGTTTGTTATTACCACAGCACTTTGGAAAGTGACTGATACAAAGGATATATAATTGTTAGGGTTGCAATAAAATGTTTGTTTAAAGAATTAAGTACCAGGGGTATAGATTACACTACTCATTGGGATGTTCTACGACAAAGGAAGTGTTCTCTTCTATGCTGAAGTGAGTGTCATCATCAGAGATAATTATGAACTTGAAATATGGTTACTAAAACTAAAAACTGATTTCTTAAAGTTTATTCAATTTTAATCAATTTAAAGTTTGATTTATTCCAATTTAGAAAGTCTGTAACTATCCTTAATCTGATCCTACATCTAATTTAGAGACTTTTAAATGTGTTGCAATTTCATAAAGATGAGCAAATCATATTGTCTAACCTAGTGAAAATATTGGTTCCTAGTAAAATTATAATTTCAGAATCCTCTTAAGAACTTGCATCCCATATCAACATTTTGTGAGATTTCTTTGCACAGATCATAATCCTAGTATCTAGTGCTCCAGTAAATTCTCTACAAGTGAAATTTAAAAGTGGTTAGCTGTGAGTCTTCTGAGATGATGATTTCCAAGGTAAAAAGCATCCATGGAGTCTCCATAAAAAGCTTGCTTTCTTTAACTGTTGTATGTGTGTGTGTGTGTGTGTGTGTGTGTGTGTGTGTGTTCAAGAGGTTGACAATTATCCTCCTATGTCACTCTTCACTTATTTTTAAAGACAAGTTTTCTCACTAAATGTGTAGTGCTCTAAATTAGGTAGAACAGATGACCAGAAAGCACTAGGAATCCTACTATTTCTACCCTCTAGTACCAGGATTTTAGGTGGGTAATACCACATTCAGCTTATTCTTTGAGGGACTACAGGAGATCTTTGTGTTATATTTTGCTCACTGAATCATCTGTCCAGCTCCTCACGTGGGACTTTGTTCTAGAACAAATGAAAGAATTGCATGCCTAATTATAGGTAGCTACTGACATACTTTAATCCTTCAAATAAAGTAATCCCAAACTTTAGTCCCAATTCTTTTGACTACTAACTCCATATTCTGTAATGTTAAAAGTTATTTGAAAATCTTTTTTAAAAAGTATAATTTAGTAAACCAGAATCCTAGACAATAGGTCATCTGGAATAGAGACTGGGTTTGTGTTGTGTCAAAAACCTTAGCAGGTCTGTGGGTCATTTAGAAATATTGAGTTAGCAAATATAACACATTTGTCTATTAGACACATAACATTGACCCATATAAAAATTTTCCCTCCATATCAGGGAGCCAGATTCATAGCTTTGACTAATGTTAATTATACTCTATAGAAATTGATTCTTTTTTAAAATAAGTTTGAGAAATGTTAAAGTAAAAAAAGTTAATTCTTTGCTACAAGATTTCAGTGTCTCTGGTGGGGTTGGACAAGGCAATATTTCATATGCTTATAAACAGTTAGAGGGAAACTCATTTGAAGCAGCTTACAATTTCACAAATATATCTGATCACTGTAATGGTAAATATTGATTCTTAATAAAGTAGCATCTAAACTCACCTAGGAAACAAACATATGAGCATGTCTGTAAGGGACTTTCTAGATTGAGTTAACTGAGAAATGCCTGCCTGTCTTAGATATGAGCAACACTAGTACACAAAATGGGTCTGGGAGAAAAATGAAAAGGAGAAAGGAGCTGCTCAGTAGCATACATTTCTCTGCTTCCTGACTTCAGATGCTGTTATCATCTGATGCCTCAACCTGTTCCTGTACAGGGGAATGGATTGTTCCCCCAAACTAAGCTAAAACAAACCTTCCTCTCTTAACAGGATTTGTCAAGTAGTTTGGAATGGCTACTTTTGGAAGAAGGTGACAAGCACAGCTATGAAGCCTTTCTCTAGGTGAAACTGCTTCTCAGCATCTTTCTCAAAATTCTGCTCTAAATTTCATAAATCATCAAAAACACCAAGCAACTATGACTTTCACTGTTGCCACAAAGGCTGCAGTGAAGCAGACTGAAGGCTGTCTGTTGACACTGGCACCATGGCATCATGGCATCATGGCACCATGGCATCATGGCATCTTCCCTGCAAAACAGACGCTTCTGCTCTCTGCCCTTTTCTCACACATTTCCTCTTTGAGTGCTGGAGAACTTGGGCTTTTGATATGTTCATTTGGAGGATTACTCTTGTCACTCTTTGTCAATCCGAAAATGAATTGAGTTCCGAGCCTCATTTTTTCCACATAATGATACTGTCTTACAAAGTTGCTTTATTGATCTGTTAAGAGAATTCTAGTTACAGACTTTACTAAGTCTTCTTCACTAAGTGTGCAGCTGAACACATGGCAGTAACAGTGGCATTGCTTTATATATGAGAAAGGTAGCAAGAATAGAAGAAAACTGAATCTATCTTCTCTATCTACAGCATCAGCATGCTTTACATTAATTTCAGAGAGTGGTTCTAATAATTATGATGTTGAACTGGATACAGATTCCAGTCAGTATTTGTGCTCCAGGAAAAACAAAAAGGAGGTTGATGAATGAGATAGGCAACAGAAAAAACAGCAAGGATGAGGTACACGTTTCTTGGCCTCTGTAGGAAAAAATTTAAATGAAAATATGAGGAGACTCTTGTCTGCTAACAATTGACAAATGGCATACCTTTACAAAGGAAAGCAGAGGATGTTCTTATCTGACATCAATGGGAGGGGAGGCCCTTGGTCCTCTGGAGGCTTGATGCCCCTACAGAGGAGAATGCTAGAGCATTGATGCAGGAGTGGATGAGTGGGTGGAGGAGCACCCTCACAGAGACAAATGGAAAGGGGGAGAGAGAAGAATGGGAAGGGGGGTTTGTGGAAGGGTAACTGGGACAGGGGATATCCTTTGAAATGTAAATGAATAAAATGATTAAGAAAAAAAAAGAAAAAAAAAGAAAACCAAAGGTGGCAGGAAACAAAGGAGGGGAAAATGTAAATAATAAACAGTTAAGGACTAGATTTCTGGAGTTATGAATGTTGATGCTTTTTCTTTTGCAAGTTAGAGGCAGTGGTATTATTAATTCCTGCTTTTGTCAGTTGAAAAATCAGAAATCTTTTAGAGGCATCTATAATTTATGGCATGTGTATGTCTGTGTGCATGCATGTGTGTGTATGTATATATATGTGTGTGTGTGTGTTTGTGTGTGTATGTGTGTGTAACATGCATTTGTATGTGTATGTGCATAGACCCTACACACATATTCATCTTTTAGGTGAGCATGTCCTATGTCCTTTTCCATTACTCTTACTCTCATTCCCTTGAGAGAAGGTCTTACATTGACCCTGGTACTAAGCTGGCAAACAGCAAGCCCCAGTAATCCTCCTGTCCCTGTTTTGTACAGTGCCAGAGTTACAGGCACATGTGACTATACTCAGCTTCAGTTTTTAACAAGAGTGTTGGCAAGATAGAACTCAGGAGTCTTATTGTGCTTAGCCAGCAAGTGCTCAAGTATCTTTAAATTTTAAATCCTGTTTCAGACTAGGGAATGTTTCACCATTCCTAATTGTGCCAGATAGATATGTCAACTTGACATTGGATGGAGTCATTTGGAAAGAGAATACATATTTTAAAAAATGCCTCCACCTAACTGCCCTATGGGACATTGTCTTGATTGATGATTGATGCACAGTAGAGGCAGTTCACTGTGGGCAGTGCAACCCTTGGCTTTGCGGTCCTGCCTGCAAAAAGAAAGCAGACTGAAGAAGCCATGAAGAACAAGACATTAAGCACTCCTCCATTACCTCTGCAAGAGCTCTTGGCTCCAGGTTTCTCTCCTATGTGAGAGTTCCTGCCCTGACTTCTCTCTGTGATGGTATGACAGTTGTAATCTGAAATAAACTTTTTCCTTCCCAAGCTGTTTTTGATCATGTAGGTACATATCACAGTATTAGAAATCTTAACTTTTATGGGGATGGCTTGCATTTCCTCTGATATAGCCATCATTAGCTTTCTGGTTCTTGTGGCCCCAAAAGTGAGGAACTCAGACAATACACAAAAATAAAGCCAACAGCTGAAAGGTTGGGAGAAAACACATCTTCATGGTAAGAGGGAACACAACAACCAGCAAAGACACTGATTCTGTCAAGCTTGGGGCTTGCATTTCTCTTCTCTTCTATACTGTGTGTGGTCAGGGAAGGAGTGTAGTTTTTTGGAAGCCCATTTTATTCAAAGAGCAAGTTGTTAGTAGTAGATATAGACTATGTATAGTGATTTAAAGGCATTTAAGTTGAAAAGTTCATAAGAACAACTCCCCTGGAGAGGAAGCCAGGTTTGAGTGACCCAGTTAGTGTCCATCACAACCTTCTGAGTTTTTAATTTCTTTTATTTTGTTTTGTCTTTTTTTTTTATCCTGTTGTAGTGACCTCCATCATTGTATTCTGTGTAGGGAAACTGAGCTTGTCAGCTACTGTTTCTACCACCGATAAATTTTCTTTACATCTGTGTGGAGGCAATGGGCTATAATTAGTCAGTCCTTCCTAGTGCTAGCTACTGCCCCTCATTACCACAAATTCTGTTTATATACTTTAATGCCTTGCTTCTGCCAGTGTGAACTAAGTTAGGCATCCATCCATGCCAAAGATACAAGCTTTGAAAGCTCTCCAACTTTTAATAAGTGGGACAGGATATTTTGATAGTGGATGGCTCAGACTGTAGATTATTATTTTTTAAATTGGATACTTTCTTTGTTTACATTTCAAATGTTATCCACTTTCTAGTTCTCCCCTTCCAGAAATCCTCTATCCCATTTCCCCTCCCCCTGCCTCTCTGAGGGTGCTCACCCACCCACACACCCACCCACTCCGGTCTTTTCACCCTGGTATTCCCCTGTATTGGGTCATCAAAACTCCACAGTACCAAGGGTTGCTCCTCCCACTGATGTCCAACAAGACCATCATACACAGCCAGAGCCATGGTTCCCTCCATATGCACTCTTTGATTGGTAGTCCATTCCGCGGGAACTTCGGGAGTCTAACCAGTTGACACTGTTTCTCTCTGCACAGGGCTCCTTCAGTCCCTTCTCCAACTCCTCCATCAGGGACCCCGTGCTCAGTCCAATGGTTGACTACAAATATCTGCCTCTGTATTTGTCAGTCTCTGGCAGAGCTTCTCAGGGAACAACCATATCAGGTTACCAACAGCAAGCACTTCCTGCCATCCACAATAGCCTCTTAGTTTGGCAACTGTATATGTGACGGATCCCTAGAAGGTGCAGTCTATGGTTGGCCTTTCCTTCAGTCTCTGCTCTACCTTTGTCTCCATATTTCCTCCTGTGATTATTTTGTTTCCCCTTCTAAGAAACACTGAAGCATACATATGTGGGAACTAAAAGAAAGAAAAAGGACGGGCAAAGCAGTGCACTCATGCGGGAAAGAAAGCAGGGCAACAGCTTGTGGGTCTCGCTGGGCCGAGGTGACTGTGTCTTGTTTATAAGATACAGACAGTATTTCCCATGTAAATCTTCAGTTCTAGCATAAAATGTTTTGACTTCCTTTTTCAATTAATTTAGTAATGTTTTTTTTGTATCTACCATTTTACTCATTAATTTTTCTTGAAAATTGTCAATCTTAATGTGTTTTTCTATATGCTTCTTCAATTTTGTCAGAAACATTTTCCATGTAAATCTTTAAATTTATCATTAAATGTTTTTACTTTCTTTTTCATTAAAAAATAAAAAAGTAAAAAAAAAAAGTGAAAAAAAAAAAAAAAGATACAGACAGGCACTGAGCCTGCATGGGGATTAGAAGAGGTGGCAGGATGTGCGCTCACCTCAGCGAGATAGTGAGGGATGGTGCCGCCAGTCAGCTCCCGTCCAGCTAGTGAGCACGGGCAAATCTCACTCAGAAAGCAATGCTGTTCTGGCATAGATTTCCTGGTACGTGTTCCCGTGGGCCATTTGGCTGTGTGGCTGAGACGCTGTTGCTGCTGGGAGGTGGCCTGGCTGAGTCTCTGGTGGCTTGGAACTCATTGCAGCTAGCTCCGTGTGGCAAATTCAATAAGAGATAGCTTTGACACTTTGTTATTAAGAAAATAAAAAGGGAGAAAGAAATAAAAAGATATGGGAGAAAGGAGAAGATAGATAAGAAAAGCCATGAGCATGTGGAAAGGGGAAAAAATAGACAGAGAGATGAGAGAAATAGATAAGGAAAAGGGCCGAGAGAGAGAGAGCAAGAGAGAGAACCCTAGTGGAGGGGCACTATTTATAGTGAGTCCAGTTGCCCGGTAACCAAGGGGCGGGGAGAGCCTGGCTCTAGCCAGGTGACTGCAGAGGTGGAGTCGGGTTAGAACCTGGGGGCCCGGGGCATGGCTACACGTGACTGATGGCTATAGAGTTATAGCATTGTCTCACACCAAGGTCCCACATCCATACTTTGGTCTTCCTTGTTCTTGAGCTTCACATGATCTGTGAATTGAATCTTGGGTATTCCAAGCATTTGGGCTGATATCCACATATGAATTGGTACATATAATGTGTGTTCCTTTGTGACAGAGTTACCTCACACAGGATTATATTTTCTTTCTTTTTCTTATTAGGTATTTTCTTTATTTATATTTCAAATGATAACCCCGCTCCATGTTTCTCCTTTGAAAACCTCTTATCCCATCACTCTCCCCCTACTCATTAACCCTCCCACTCCCTATTCTCTGACCTAGCAATCCCCTACACTGGGGCAAAGAGCCTTTACCAGTCCCAGGGCCTCTCCTCTCATTGATGTCCGACCAGGCCATCCTCTGCAACTTATGCAACTGGAGCCATGGGTCTCTCCATGTGTACTCTTTGGTTGGTGATTAAGTCCCTGGGAGCTCTGGTGGTACTGGTTTGTTCATATTGTTGTTCCTCCTATGGGGCTGCAAACATGTTCAGCTCCTTGGGTCATTTCTCTAATTCGTTCATTGGGAACCCTGTGCTCAGGTCAATAATTGGCTGAGAGCATCACCCTCTGTATTTGTCAGGCACTGGCAGGTCCTCTCAGGAGGCAGATATATCAGGTTCCTGTCCGCTAGCATTTGCTGCATCCACAGGAGTGTTGGGGTTTGGTAACTGTTTATGGGATGGATCCCCAGGTGGAGCAGTCTCTGGATGGTTTTTCTTTCTGTCTCTGCTTCACAATTTGTCTCTGTATTTCCTCCCATGGGTATTTAGTACCCCTTCTAAAAAGGACCAAAGTATCCATACTATTGTATTCCTTCTTGAGCTTCATGTGGTGGAAGGATAATATTTTCAAGTTCTATCCATTTGCCTGCCAATTTCATGAAGTCATTGTTTTAAACAGATGAGTAGCATACCTTTGTGTAAATGTATCACATTTTCTATATCAATTCTTCTCTTGAGGGATATCTGGGCTCTTTCCAGCTTCTGGCTAGTAAAAATAAGGCTGCTATGAACATAGTAGAGCATGTGTTCTTATTGCATGTGGAAAAATCTTCTGGGTATATGCCCAGGAGTGGTATAGCTGGGTCCTCAGGTAATATGATGTTCAATTTTCTTAGGAACTGACAAACTGATTTCCAGAGTGGGTGTAACAGCTTGCAATCCCACCACCAATAAAAAAGTGTTCCTCGTTCTCCACATCCTTGCCAGCATCTGATTTCTCCTGAGTTTTGAACTTAGTCATTCTGACTGGTGTGAGGTAGAATCTCAGGGTCATTTTGATTTGCATTTCCCTGATGACTAAGGATATTGAACATTTCATTAGGTGCTTCTGAGCCATTCGGTATTCCTCAGTTGAGAATTTTCTATCTAGTTATGATCCCAATTTTTTAATAGGGTTATTTGATCTTCTGGAGTCTAACTTCTTGAGTTTTTTTGCATATATTGGAAATTAGCCTTCTCTCAGATGTAGAATTGGTAAAGATCTTTTCCCAATATGTTGGTTGCCTTTTGTCCTATTGACAGTGTCCTTTGCCTTAAAGAAGCTTTGCAGTTTTATGAGGTCCTATTTGTCAATTCTGGTTCTTAGAGCATAAGCCATTGGGATTCTGTTCAGGAAAATTTCCCCTGTGCCCATGTGATCAAAGATCTTCCCCACTTTCTCCTCTATCAGCTTCAGTATATATGGTTATATGTGGAAGTCCTTGATCCACTTGAACTTGAGCTTTGTACAAGAAGATAAGAATGGGTCAGTTTGTATTTTTTTACATATTGACCTCCAGTTGATGTAGCATCATTTGTAAAAATGCTGTCTTTTTCCCACTGGATGTTTTTAGCTCCTATGTCAAATATCAAGTGACTGTAGGTGTGTGGGTTCATTTCTGGGTCTTCAGTTCTATTCCATTGTTCTACCATCCTATCTCTGTACTAATAATGTCCAATTTTTATCACTATTGCTCTGTAGTACTGCTTGAAATCAGGGATGGTGATTCTGTCAGAAGTTCTTATATTGTTGAGAATATTTTTTTGCTATTTTGGGATTTTTGTTATTGCAAATGAATTTGCAAATTGCTCTTTATAACTCTATGAAGAATTGAGTTAGAATTTTGATGGAAATTGAAGTGATTATGTAAATTACTTCTGCAAGATGGCCATTTTTACTATATTAATCCTGCATTAACAAGCATGGAAGATCTTTCCATCTTTTGAGGTTTTCTTTGATTTCTGTCTTCAGAGACTTGAAGTTCTTGTCATGCAGACCTTTCACTTGTTTTGTTAGCTTCACACCAAGATATTTTAAATTGTTTATGACTATTTTGAAGGGTTTCATTTCCTTAATTTCTTTCTCAGCCCATTTATCCTTTGAGTATAGAAAACCTACTGATTTGTTTGAGTTAATTATATATCCAGCCACTTTGCAGAAGTTGTTTAGCAGCTCTAAGAGTTTTCTGGTGGAATTGTAGTGGTCACTCAAGTATACTATCATATCATCTGCAAAAAGAGATATTTGTATTCCTTTGACCTCTTCTTGTTATCTAATACTCTTTCTGGGAATTCGAGTATTATATTGAATAGGTAGGAAGAGAGTGAGCAGCTTTGTCTATTCACTGATTTTAGTGGTATTGCTTCAAGTTTCTCTCCATTAAGATTTATGTTGGTTACTGACTTGCTGTATATTGCTTTTCTTATGTTTATGTATGCACATTGAATTCCTAATCTTTCCAATATTTTTACCCTGAAGTGATGTTGAATTTTGTCAAATGCTTTCTCAGCATATAATGAGATGATCATGTAGTTTTTTTCTTTGGGTTTGTTTATATAGTGGATTATATCAATGGATTTCTATATATTGAACCATCCTTGCCTTCCTAGAATGAAGCGTACTTGATGGATGATTCTTTTGATGTGTTCTTAGATTTGGTTTGCGAGAATTTTATTGGGTATTTTTGCATTGATATTAATAAGAGAAATTAGTCTGAAGTTTTTCTTTGTTGGGTCTTTGTGTGTTTGAGTTATGAGTGTAATTGTGGCTTCATGGAATTGGGTAGTGTTCCTTCTGTTTCTATTTTTTTTTTTGAATAGTTTGAAGAGGATTGGTATTATGTCTTCTTGAAGGTCTGATAGAATTCTACACTAAAACAATCTGGTCCTGTGCTTTTTTAGTTGGGAGACTTTTAATGACTGCTGCTATTTCTTTAGGGGTTTTGAGACTGTTTAGATGGTTTATCTTATCCTGATTTAATTTTGGTGCCTGGTTTCTCTATAGATAATTTTGTAGTTTTGTTGAGTATAAGTTTTTGTAGTAGGATCTGATGATTTTTTGAATTTCCTCAGTGTATGTTATTATGTCTACCTTTTCATTTTGATTTTATTATTTTGAATACTGTCTCTGTGCCCTCTGGTTAATCTAGATTATCTATCCTGATTTTTTTTCTCAAAGAACCATCTCCTGGTATTCTTAATTTTTTTGTATAGTTCTTTTTGTTTCTACTTGTTTGCTTTCAGCCTCGAGTTTGAATATTTCCTGCAGTCTACTCCTCTTGAGTGTATTTGGTTCTTTTATTCTAGAGCTTTCAGGTGCGCAGTCAAGCTGCTAGTGTATGCTTTCTCCAGTTTCTTTTTGGAGTACTTAGAGAGGTGAATTTTCCTCTTAGCACTGTTTTTATTGTGTCCTATAAGTTATAGCATGATGTGTCTTTGTTTTCATTAATTTCTAAAAAGTCTTTCATTTCTTTCCTTATTTCTTCCTTGACCAAGTTAACATTGAGTAGATCACTGGTCAGCTTTCATGTATATGTGGGATTTCTGTTGTTTTTGTTGTTATTGAAGACTAGCCTTATTCTGTAATGATCTGGTAGGATGCATGTGATTATTAATTTCAGTCTTCTTATATCTGCTGAGGCCTATTTTGTGAAGTGTTATATGGCCAATTTTGCAAAAGGTGCCATGAAGAGATCAGAAGGTATATTCTTTTTTTTCCTTTTCCTTTTTTCTTTTTAGGATGAAATGTTCTATAGATATTTGTTAAATCCATTTGGTCCATAACTTCTGTTAGTTTCTCTGAGTCTCTGTTTAGTTTCTGTTTCCATGATCTGTCCATTGATGAGAGTGGGCTGGTGAAGTCTCCCACTATTACTGTGTGAGGTACAATGTGTGCTTTGAGCTTTAGTAAAGTTTCTTTTACTAATGTGGTTACCTTTGCATTTGGAGCATAATTGTTCAGAATCGAGAGTTCATCTTGGTAGATTTTTTTTTCCTTTGATGAGTATGAAGTGTGCTTCCTTACCTATTTGATAACTTATGGTTAAAAGTCAACTTTATTCAATATTGGAATGGTTACTCCAGCTTGTTTCTTGGTACCATTTGCTTGGAATATTTGTTTTCAGCCTTTTGCTTTGAGGTAGGGTCTGCCTTTTTCACTGAGGTGCATTTCCTGTAATCAGCAAAATGCTGGGTCCTGTTTACCTATGCAGTCTGTCAGTCTTTGTCTTTTCATTCTGGAATTGACTCCATTGATGGTAACAGATTTTAAGTAATAGTGATGATTGCTTCCTGTTATTTTTGTTGTTACGGGGGGAATTATGTTTGTGTGGATATCTCCTTTCGATTTTATTGAAAGAAGATTACTTTCTTGTTTTTTTCAAGTGTGTAGTTTTCCTCCTTGTGTTGGAGTTTTCCACTTATTATCCTTTGTAGGGCTGCATTTGTGGAAAGATATTTGTGTAAATTTGGTTTTGTAATGAAATATCTTGGTTTCTCCATCTATAGTAATTGAGAGTTTTGCTGGATATAATAGCCTGGGCTGGCATTTGTGTTCTCTTAGGATCTGTATTACATCTGCCTAGGATCTTCTAGCTTTCATAGTCCTCTGGTGAGAAGTCTAATGTAATTATGATAGGTCTGTCTGTATATGTTACTTGACCTTTTTCCCCTTACTGCTTTTAATATTCATTCTTTGTTTAGTGCATTTGGTGTTTTGACTATTGTATGATGGGAGGAATTTCTTTTCTGGTCCAATCTACTTGGCATTCTTTAGGCTTCTTGTATGGTTATGGTTATCTCTTTCTTCAGGTTAGGGAAGTATTACTCTATATTTGTTTTGAAAATATTTACTGGTCCTTTAATTTGGGAATCTTTGCTCTTTTCTATACCTATTATCCTTAAGTTTGGTCTTCATATGTTCTAAATTTCCTGGGTTAAGTTTTTTGGGGTTAGGAGCTTTTGCTTTTTTCATTTTCTTTGACTGTTGTGTCAATGTTTTCTATGGAATCTTCTGCACCTGAGATTCTCTCTTCTATCTCTTGAATTCTGTTTATGATACATATGTCTATGACTCCTGATCTCTTTCCTAGGTTTTCTATTTCCAGGGCTGTTTATCTTTGTGATTTCTTTATTGTTTCTATTTCAGTTTTTTCTTTCCTGGATTATTTTGTTCAATTCCTTCAACTGTTTGGTTGTGTTTTCCTGTAATTCTTTAAGAGATTTTTGTGTTTCCTCTTTAAGTGCTTCTAGCTGTTTACTTGTATTCTCCTGTATATCTTTAAGGGAGTTGTTTATGTCCTTTTTAATGTCCTCTATGAGCATCATGAGATGTGATTTTAAATCAGAGTCTTTCTTTACCAGTGTGTTGGGTTATCCAGGACTTGCTGGAAGAACTAGATTCTATTGATCCCAAGTAGCCTTGGTTTCTGTTTCTTAGGTTCTTGTGCTTGCCTCTTACCATCTGGTTATCTCTGGTGTTAGCTGGTCTTACTGTCTCAGACTGTGTCTTGTCCCTCCTGTAAGCCTTCATGTCAACACTCCTGGGATATCAGTTTCACAGGAAGGAATTTGGGTATGGAGAACTATGGCACAAGGTCAGATAAGAAGCACAAACAAAAAGTGGAAGAATCCTGTCCCTGGCTTTTCCTTGTTTCTGTGTTTTGATGGCTCTGAATGGGTTCCTTCCAAATACAGAAATGGGCCAAAGTATTGGGAAATAAACGGTATTAGAAGACTGATAGCATGGGCCAGAGCATGTGACTGTTTCTAGCTCATTCCATATCTCCTTCCTCTGTTCATATTCAGGGGGATATTTTGTTCATGATTATTCACTTCCAGGTTCCCGATGGTGGAATGTTTCCAATCTTTCTCTGCCATTTTTATATATGCTAATATATTTTTAAATATTATTTTTATTTTTGTATATTGCATGTGTATTTGTTTCCATTTAGCCAGAGTTAGAGTTACAGGTTGTGAGTAGCCTAGTGTTGGTGCTGGGTTAAGTTTTCTGAAAGAGCAGTACATGCTCTTAACTGATGAGCTACATCTCCAGCTACTAATGTTGATGCCCTTTCTTCCTTTCTCCTCTCCTTCCACACAACAACCAAAGCAAGGGTACAATTAGGTATTATTAAAAAAAATACAGAAATTTTAATCCAAGAAACAAATAGAAAGTTAAACAATCTGAATAATGACATCTATAAAACACCTGCCAAGGCTAAGTGTAACATCAAGTTGTCCAAACTTCTTTGTGTGCATGGACTTTAATCTTTTTTTTAACTACATTGAAGTATTAGGGGTTGTACCTGAGGCTCCACACCATGTGTGGGAAAGGGCTCTACTATTGAGCTGTCTTTTTTTCTATTTTTCTTTTCATACCATATTTTACTGCATTCCCATTTAACTCAGCCTCCCTCCCAAGTAGCTGAAATATAGTAGTATATCAATGGAAAATTCTGATTTAATTTTTTGCATTCACTGAAACTATTTTACTTTGTCATGTAATATTCTGGGATTATCTATAACAAATAAGAACAGTACTTGAAGATTAAATCAAATATTTCTATACTTGGTTTCTAAAATCAAGGCTAAAACCATGGCTAAAGCAGATTGTTCTCTTTCATTGCATTTGACTGTCCTGTTTCAATCGCTGAATACTAAGAACATTGTGACATGCATAGGAGCTACCTCAGCTTGGGTTCCACTCTACAGTCATAGTTTTAGGGTTTTATATTAATTCACTTATAATTTTGATAAGACACCCTGACAAAAGTAATTTAAAGGAGAAACGGTTTACTGTAATTCACAGCTCTAGGTAACAGTCCTTTAAAAAGAAGGTCTGTCTAGACAAGACGAGTTAAAATATATTATCACATCCACAGTCAAGAGCAGAAAGAAAGAAGCACATTCATGTTTACTGCTCAGCTACCTTTCTCTTGAAGATGGATTTAGGGACCAATCCCAAGGAATGGAGTCAGCTCTTTGCAGGCTGTGCTTTCCTGCATCAATTAACACAATCAGGCCTACCTGAGAAAGACAATTTCTTACTAAAACTCTTTGTCGATTTTAGGTTATATTGACAACTAGAACTGATCATCTATGATCAGGCTCTTCATTGTAAGCCAAGTTTGTAATCTTAAACATTATGTCAAACATTAAGCTTTTAGCCTTTCTTCTTTACTGATCTGCAAAAGTTTATAAAGAAAATCATTCTGGTAACTAGAAGACCATTGCTGTTCATTCATTCTCAGTGAAACTTGTTTGAGTTAGTTGTCTCACTGCCATATACTTGGGAAAGCAATGTAAGATAGAAAGGCTCTGCTCAGACTCCCAATTTGATGATCCTGTGCTGACCAGGAAGGCACAGTAGCTGAACAGTGAAGCAGAGCATGACATTGTATCTAGTCAGAAACACAGAGAGATAAATACTTGTGGTCTGCTCACTTTCTCCTTTTTCTTCAGTCCAGGATTGAAGTCCACAGAGAGTGCCACCCAAATGAAGTGGCAGTGTGGAGGATTTTAGAAGCTGTTATTTATTTATTTATTTATTTATTTATTTATTTATTTATTTATTTATTGCATGAAACTGGAGACATCACCACGTGCATTTTTTCCAGAAGATTTGAGTTCCATTCTCAGAATCCAATACAGAGTTTTTAAAACTCTTTGTAACTTCGGCTTCAATGGATCCAAAGCACACTTCTGACCCCCACATGTGCACATATACATGAATGAGAAATAAATCCTTTGTACTTTTTAAAAATTTTGTTGTTCAACATATTTCTGAGTACACTTCCATCTTTTTTCTCTTCTCATTATTAAACACTGGGGTGATATCATTTGATTTGGAATTCAGGCCAAGAATGTTGAACTAGAGGTTCAGAAAGCAGATTAAGACCTAATTTTTCCTGTAAGTAGAGTTTGGTTTATGCAGAATTTCTTAGAAAATTGCAGTTTGTAGCTGGCAAAGGAAAAAAGATCTCAAACAACTGTTGACAATTGCATTGAAATTTTTGATCCTCAGCTGGGAAAGGCTTCCTTTAGACAGTGAGGTCTGGACCCCCTTCCCCTGATGAAATTCACATGAAATTACCTGACATTCTATCCTATTTAAAAGATATCTTTCTTAGCTCCTATTCTTTCTTTTCTTGGTGGCAGTTTTGAAACACTAGAATTTATCATGCTGAGAGCTCTGACTCTGAATGCTCTCTGGTTTAAAGAAGTACCCTTGAAAAGTTCTAGGTAGTGTAAAGATTATCAACTTTTCACTGGAGGGGAGAGATGCTCAGTGCTTATCCCCTTCCAGTGATTGGAGTGTGTCCTATCTGTATCTGAGGCTCCTCTGGAAGGCCTACCACTCTTATCTTGAGTGCTATTTTAGCATCACTGATGAGCTTGCAGCCTCATGCCCATTATTTGAGGATTTACCCAGCAACAATCCACAGAGGGTCTCTGCTGTAAACCAGACCCTGGAATGAAGGAGACTGACTTCTTACACATTCTCTTTTTATTCACTTAATTCTTTAATGTCAGCATCTGCAGTAATTACAACGCATTTCAATTATCTTGAAGACCCAACTGTGGAGGTAAAATGGAAGAATGATAATTGGTAGGCTGGACAGGAACATACATGATTTGCAAAAGCTTGTGAAAAAAAGCTATCTGACCAAAACAAGATCAATACAATTTGCTTCTAATTAAAGGGAACAGTCTTGGGAAGGCAACCTCACTGATTTCTATTGTATGAGCATCATTAAACAATTTAAATTAAACACCTTGACTTTTGAATACTCTTGAAATGTTTTAGGCTTTTGGTCTCTAAGAAAAGCATATAAAATTTGAAACTGACCTTCAACTGTATGGAGAAGAAATACAATTATTGTTTTATTTTGTTTTTTTTATTTTCTAAGTTTTTTTTTTATTTACATTCCAAATCATTTCCCCTTTGCCGTTTCCTCCCTCCCCGAAAGTCCCATAAGCCCCCTTCCTTCCCTCTTTTGTCCATTCAACCCCCTCTCGTTTCTCTGTCCTGGCGTTCCCCTACATCCAGTCTTTCCAGGACCAGGGGTCTCTCCTTCCATCTTCTTAGAAATCTATTGATATGCGAATTGTGTCTAGGGTATTCCGAGATTCGGGGTTAATATCCCCTTATCAGTGACTGCATACCATGTGTGTTCTTTTGTGATTGGGTTACATCACTAAGGATGATATATTCAAGTTCTGACCATTTGCCTAGGAATTTCGTGAATTCATTGTTTTCAATTGCAGAGTAGTATTCCATTGTGTAAATATACCACATCTTCTGAATCCATTCCTCCGTTGAGGGACATCTGGGTTCTTTCCAGCTTCTGGCTATTATAAATAAGGCTGCTATGAACATAGTGGAGCATGTGTCCTTATTGCATGCAGGTAAAGCCTCTGGGTATATGGCCACAGTGGTATAGCCGGATCCTCCGGGACATGCGCGCGCGCGTACACACACACACACACACACACACACACACACACACACACACATTAATTGACAGAGCACTGCTATTGGTTTGGAGAGATGCTCAGGAGTTATGAGCACTTGCTGATCTTGTAGGTGTTCTGAGTTTGACTCCTAGCATCCATGAACAGCTCATAACTCATAAGTACTGCCCCAGTGATGCAATACTCTCTTCTAGCCATCTCAGGCATCTGCACTTAAAAGCGTATGTTCACTAACACATATGCATACACATGATTTTAAAAATTAAATAAGTCTTGTAGAGCATCAAGCATCTAAAGTTTCTAACTTTAAAGGTTAGCCTATCAGCCAATTCTGGGTTCAGTGAGAAACTCTGAATCATTTAAGTTGCAACCATTAAAAAAAAAAAAAACAAAACAAAACAGACAAACAAACAAAAAAAAAACCAGCAGCGGTCAACCTCTGGTCTTCACATGCATGTACATATACATACTCATGCCCCCAAGCGCACATACCATATATACTCATGTATAAGCAAAAACCCATACACACAAATTTTTACAATTTTACTTGATATCTGACCATAAAGTACAGACAGTTTTCTTTATGAAACAAATAGTAATATTGAGGGTTTGCTCAGTTGATGATGTGCTTGCCTTGCATGTACTGACATCTGAATTTAATACACAGAATCCATATTCAAAGATGTCAGGCTTGATGCCTTGTAAGTAAATGTCCACGGGGGAGATAGAGCTAGATTGATCACTGGAGCTGACTGGATGGCCAGTCTAGATATTTGGCCTATACCTGGACAGGTAGAGAGTAAAATAAATAAAATTAAATAATTATAAACTAACAACATATGAAATCAAAACTAATAGGATGGATGGTGCCTGAAGAACACACATGCACACATATGTACACATATTCCTCCACCACACTCATATACATGCACACACTTGCATAGACACCACCTGTCCACATATACTTCCCCTCTATTCATACTTCCCCTCTACTAATACTCATGCACATAAAACCAAGCACACATACATGCACATATATACCTTGATCACACTCACTTACGTGCACACATAATTGCATATGCACCTCCCACACACTCATACACACATTACATATGCATACAGCTCCCTAATGTTTACATTGATGCACATACAACCAGGCATGTAAAAAGTGAAGATGAATTTCATGAAAACAAGGAATACAAAACCTCATTTTTTACAAATTCAAATTGTGTACCAGCTGGGCAGTGGTGGCGCACGCCTTTAATCCCAGCACTTGGGAGGCAGAGGCAGGCGGATTTCTGAGTTCGAGGCCAGCCTGGTCTACAGAGTGAGTTCCAGGACAGCCAGGGCTACACAGAGAAACCCTGTCTTGAAAAACCAAAAAAAAAAAAAAAAAAAAAAGTTGTGTACCCACAAAGATAAATATATTCATAAGTCTAGTAAGTTCGCTTAATCAGGAGTAAAGGAACTTTAAAAATGTTTAATGTTGCACTTAAGTACACACATTTGGATATTTCAAACCACATTTAAACTGTATTCTATTTACTATCTGAATATATCAATTGATTTCATTAATATAATTTTGTATATGTGATTAAAACTTAAAATTCAGAAAATAATTATTCAACCTCAGTGATCAAAATTCTGTCTTAGATTTTACTTTAATGTTTAAGTCACATGTCATACACATATTAAATTGAAATTTATAAGAATCCCAAAAAGTACATAATGTCAAGAATTTTAAATGGAAACTAATTTCTAAATGTTTTCAAAGTGTGATTAGCATTTGGATATAAGGGAGATGTCTTATTTTTAATGTTAGAAATGTGGAATTTCTAGGAAGAAAATATTGCATACTTCTTGTTACACTTGAAGTATAAAATAGGAAAACTGAAGACTCTTTTAAGGATTATTAAGCTTATTAATTTGGTGGCAGTTTAAGACCCTACTAATATTCCTCCTGACATTATCAGCTGATATTGAGACTTAGTTCTACTATAATCCATTGCAAGTGTGTTTTATTAAAAAATATGCTTATTTTAAAAATTTAATAATTCTATTTATTTCCAGAGTGATGCAGAATATATCACAATAAGCTTCTATCCCAGAGAGACTCATTTGGCACTTAATGAGTCCCAGATATTCAACCCCAAATACTAATACTACGTTCTGATTATTTGAGTTTTGATAATATGTTCAGAAATTTTATTTATTTATTTATTTATTTATTTATTTATTTATTTATTTTTTATTTATTTATTTATTTTTACTATACCCCTCCTGGTCACGTGCTTCCATAATCTTTCCTCCATCTTCAGTCCATTATTTCCTCTGAGCAGGTGGGTCTTGGCTCCCTTTGGTTTTCCCCTACCTTGGCACTTCAAATGTCTGTAAGGTTATGTGTAGGAGCTTCCTTGCCCACTGAAGCCAGACAAGGCAGCCCAGTTAGAAGAATGTACCTAATGTACAGGCAACAGCTTTTGGGATAGCCACCTGCAGTTGTTTAGGGCCCACAAAATACCAAGCTGCACATCTGCTATATACATGACTGGAAGCCTAGATCTAGACTTAGTATGCTCTTTGCTTGGTGCTTCGGACTCTGAGAACCCAAGGACAAAGGAAGGTTAGATTATTCTGTTGGTCTTCCTGTAGAAGTTCTTATGCCCTTAGGAATGGTAATCTTTTCTCATATTCTTCCATAAGAATCCCCAAGATCCATTCATTGTTTGGCTGTGGGTATATGCCTCTGTCAGTGTCAGTTTGTGGGTATGACTTCTCAGAGGACAGCCATGTTTGTCTCCAGTTTGGAAGTGAAACACATTATCATTAATAGTGTCAAGGATTTATACTTGTCATAGTCAAGATAAGGATAGTCATAGACATAGACAGGGATTTATCATAGTCAGTCCCTGGTCCCTAGATGTTTGGCTATGACCTCAGATTCTGGTACATTCTCAACCTCTGCATTTCTTAAAGGCAGAATGAGTTTTGGGTCAAAAGCGTTTGGGTGAGTTTGTGTCCCTATTGCTCCACTGGGGTTCCTGTCTGGTCACAGGATGCAACCTTTCCAGGTTTTATCTCTTCAATGCTCTGAGTCACAGCTAATTATAGTCCTGCTGATTCTTGGGCGATTCCCTCCTATCCCAGGTCTCTGCCTTTTCTTTCAGATGCCCCACACACCCTTCTTCCATCAGTTGCATTATACAACTGATTCCAACAGTTGCAGATTAACATTTATTCTCATGTTTTCCTGGTCATCTCTGCTGAACCCCCATCCCCCTAATCAAATCACAACTTCCCTACTCCCTTCCAGATTCCCTCTCCCACCAAGTTCCTTTCTTCTATTAGTCTTCCATGACCATTCTACATCCTCTTGCAAGTAAGACCCAAGCATCTTTATTGTAACCTCCTTTGTGTCCAACTTTCTTGGGTCTGTTGAGTATAGTATGGACATCCTGTAGTTTATGACTAATATCCATTTATAAGTGAATGTATACTGTGTGTACTGGCTGGTTTTGTGTGTCAATTTGACACAGGCTAGAGTTATCACAGAGAAAGGAGCTTCAGTTGGGGAAGTGCCTCCATGAGATCCAGCTGCGGGGCATTTTCTCAATTAGGGATCAAGGGGGGAGGGCCCCTTGTGAGTGGTACCATCTCTGGGCTGGTATTCTTGAGTTCTATAAGAAAGCAGGCTGAGCAAGCCAGGGGAAGCAAGCCAGTAGGAAACATCCTTCCATGGCCTCTGCATCAGCTCCTGCTTCCTGACCTGCTTGAGTTCTACACCTGATTTCCTTTAGTAGTAAACTGCAATTTGGAACTGTAAGCTGAATAAAACCTTTCCTCCCCAACTTGCTTCTTTGTCATGATGTTTGTTCTGGAATAGAAACCTTGACTAAGACACTGTGCATGTCCTTTTGGGACTGGGTCACCTCACTCAGGAAGCTGTTTTAAAGATTCATCCATTTGGCTGCAAAATTCATGATTCTATTTTTTTTTTATAGCTCAATAGTATTCCATTGTATAGATGTACCATATTTTCTTTAGTCATTCTTCAGTTGAGGGACATCTAAGTTTTTTCCAGTTTCTGGCTCTTTCAAATAAAGTTGCTATGAACATAGTAGATCAAGTGTCTTTGTGGTTTGTTGGAGCATCTTTTGGGTATATGTCCAGGATTTGTGTAGATGAGTCTTAAGGGAGAACTACTCCCAGTTTTCTGAGACACCAACAACATGAGTTCCAAAGTGGTTGTACAAGTTTACACTCACACCAGCAAAGGAGTGTTCCCCTTGCTTCATATCCTCAACAGCATGTGTTATCATTTGAGGTTTTTTTTTTATCCATTTGGACTAGTGTTAGATGGACTCTGTTTTGGTTTGCATGTCCTTGATAACCAAGGATTTGAGACATTTCTTTAAGTGGTTCTCGACCATTTGAGATTCCTCTGTTGCAAATTTTCTGCTTAACTCTGTGCCCCATGTTTAATTGGGTTATTTGTGTTGTTGGTATTTAACTTGAGTTCTTTATACATTTTGGAGTTTAGCCCTCTGTCAAATCTAAGGTTGAAGAAGATACATTCTCAATCTGTAGCCTGACATTTTGTTTTCTGACAGCTGGTTTTTATCAGCTGTAGTTCTATGGGAGAATTTTTGGGGTCACATATGTTTACTATCATATCAACCACAAATAGTCATCCTTTAGCTTCTTCTTTTCCAATTTGTGTCAAGTACTATATTGAACCAATAGAAAGAGGTAGCTGTGTCTTATCCCTGATTTTAGTGGAAACTTGCAAAGATTCTCTATATTTAGCTTGATGTTGGCTATCGGCTTGCTGTATATTGCTTTGATTATGTTTATGTATGTGCCTTTTATCCCTGATTTCCCTAATGCTTTTAAAGTGAAAGGGTGTTAGACTTCAGCTTTTTCGGCATCTAATGAGATGATCATGTGATTTTTTTCTTTCAATTTATTTATATGGTGGATTACTTTGATGGATTTAAGTATTTTGAACCACCTCTGCATCCCTTGGATGAAGCATATGTAATTATAATGGATGCTTTTGATATGTTCCTTGATTTGGTTTGCCAGTATTTTATTGAATATTTTTGCATCAATGTTGTTAAGAGAAATCGGTCTGAAGTTCTCTCTCTTTGTTGAGTCTTTGCGTGGTTTAGGTATCAAGGTGTCTACGGCTTTATAGGATGAGTTTGGCAGGGTTCCTTCTATTTCTATTTAGTGGTCTAGTCGGAGAAGTATGGTATTAGCTCTTCTTTAAAATTCTGGTACACATCTGCACTAAATCATCTATCTGCTCCTGGACTTTTTTTGGTTGAGAGATATTCTATGACAGTTTCTATTTATTTAGGGGATATAGGACTGTTTACACAGTTTACATGATCTTGATTTAATTTTGATAATTAGTTTATATCTAGAAAATCATCAATTTCATGAAGATTTTCCAATTATGTAGAGTACAAACTTTAGTAATAAGATACTATGATTCTTTGAAATTCTACAGTGTCTCCTTTTTCATTTCATTTTTTAAAATTTTTTATTAGATATTTGCTTTATTTACATTTCAAATGTTAACCCCTTTCCACTTTACCCCACTGAAAACCCCCTAGTCTATCCCCCCTCTCCCTGCTTACCACGCCCCCAATTTCCTGATTTGCATTCTCCTATTCTGGTGGAATTGAGCCATTACAGGACTCTCCTCTCATTGATGTCTGAAATGGTCATTTTCTGCTACATATGTAGCTGGAGTTGTGGGGCCCCCATGTGTACTCTTTGGATGGTGGTTTAGTCCTTGGGAGCTTCTGGGGTACTGGTTGGTACATATTATTGCTCCTCCTAAGGAGCTGTAAACCTATTCAGATCCTTGGGTCCTCGCTCTAGCTGCTCCATTGGGGACCCTATTCATATTATATTGATTGACTGTGAGCCATGGATATTTTGATTCACTTTCCAATAAGGATCAAAGTATGCATACTTTGGTCTTTCTTCACTTTGAGCTTCATGTAGTCTGTGAGTTATATCTTGTGTATTCCAAGTTTTCGGCTATTATCTACTTATCAGCAAGTGCACACCATGTGTGTTCTTTTGTGATTGGGTTACCTTACTCAGGATGATAGTTTCTATCTCCATCCATTTGCCTAAGAATTTCATGAATTCATTGTTTTTAATAGCTGAGTAATACTCCATTGTGTAAATATACCACATTTTCTGTATCCATTTCTCTCTTGAGGGACATCTGGGTTCTTTTCAGCTTCTGGCTATTATAAATAAGGGTGCTATGAACATAGTGGAGCATGTGTCCTTATTACATGTTGGAGCATCTTCTGGGTATATGCCCAGGAGTGGTACAGCTGGGTCCTCATGTAGTGCTATGTCCAGTTTTCTGAGGAACTGCCAAACTGATTTCCAGAGTGGTTTTACCAGCTTGCAATCCTACCAGCAATACAGGAGAGTTCCTCTTTTTCCACATCCTCTCCAGGATTTGCTGTCTCCTGAGTTTTTGACCTTGCCCATTCTGACTGGTGTGAGGTGGAATCTCAGGCTTGTTTTGATTTGCATTTCCCTGATGATTAAGGATGTTCAACATTTCTTTAGGTGTTTCTCAACCATCTGGTATTCCTCAGTGGAGAATTCTTTGTTTAGCTTGCACCCCAATTTTAATTTTCTAATTTTATTTATTTGGATACTGTCTCTCTGTCCCTTGGTTAGTTTGGCTAACAGTTTTTCTATCTTGTTGGCTTTATCAAAGAACCAGCTCTTGGTTTCCTTGATCTTTTGTATTGTTTTCTTTTTTTCTACTTGATTGATTTCAGTCATGATTTTGAATATTTCCTGACTTCTACTCCTCTTTGGTATTCTTTCATCTTTTTGTTTTTCTAGAACTTTCAGGTTACTTTTAAATTGATGATACAAAAACTTTCTAATTTCTTTTTTTATTACTGAATCTATTCTTTTTCTACATTTCAAAAGTTATTCCCCTTCCTGGTTTTCCCCTGCCACGGAAAACCCTTCTCCCTTCTCCCCTCCCCCTGTCTCCATGAAGATGCTCCCCTACCCAAACCACTCCCACCTACTCTCCCTCGATTTCTCTATACTAGGGCATCTATCAAGCCTCCATAGGCCAAAGGACCTCTGCTCCCATTGATGCCCGACAAGGCACTCCTTCTCTACAAGTGCAGCTGGAGCCATATGTACGCCTTGGTTGATGGCTTAGTCCCTGGGAGCTCTGGGGAATCTTGTTGGTTTATATTGTTATTCTTCCTATAAAGTGGCAAATCCCTTCAGCTCCCCCATTCTTTTCTCTAACCCCTCCATTGGGGACCTGGTGCTCAGTCCAATGGTTGGCTGCTAGCATCTGCCTCTGTATCTGTAAGGCTCTGGAGGGTCTCTCAGGAGACAGCCATATCAGGCTTGTGGAAATACTTAGTGCTATGAACTTTCCTCTTAGCACTCCCTTCATTGTGTCCCATAAATTTTAGTATGCTGTATTTTCATTTTCATTGAATTCTAGAAAGTCTTTAATTTATTGCTTCATTTCTTCCCTGTCCCAGAAATCATTGAGTAGAGATTTGTTCAATTTCCATGTCTGTGTAGGTTGCCTAGTATTTCTAATGTTGTTGAAGTCCACCTTTAATCTATGATGGTCTGATAAGGTACAAAGTGTTATTTTCTTTTATCTGTTGAGGCTTACTTTAACTGACTCTATGAACAAATTTTGGAGAAGGATCCAGGAGGTGCAGAAAGAAGGAATACTCTTTTGTTTTAGGGGGAAATAATTTAAAGATGTCTTTTAGGTTCTATTGACTCATAATGTCTGTTAATTTTGTTATTTCTCTGTTAATGTTTTTTTTTCTTTCTTTTTTTTTTTTTTTGGTCTGGATGACCTTTCAGTTGGTGAGCATGTAGACTTGAACTCTCCCACTATTAATGTGTTTGTCTGATGTTCAATTTACTCTTTAGCAATGTTTATTTTTTATACATGTGGGTGTCCTTGTGTTTGGGGCATAGAAGTTCAAAATTAATATAACATCTTGGTAGATTATTCCTCTGATGAGTATGGAGTACACTTCCCTGTCTCTTTTGAGTAATTTTTTGAAAGTCTATTTTATTAGATATTAGAATGGCTACTCCAGCTTGCATCTTGAATCCATTATCTTGGAATTTATTTTTCCAGCCCTTTGCTCTGAGTTATTGTCTAACATTATTGCAGAGGTGTGTTTCTTGTACGAAACAGAATGACAAATCCTGTGCGTGTATCCATTCAGTTACCCTGTGTCATTTGATTTGGGGAACTGAGTCCATTAATGTTAAGAGATATTAATAACCAGCAATTGTAATTTCCAGTTCTTTTGATGTTGCTGGTGTTCTGTGTATTTTTTGTGTGTGTGATTTACCTTTTTTGCTGGTATAGACTTGTGTTTTCTTATAGTTATCCTCTTCTGACTGGAGTTTTCTTTCCAGTATTTTCTATAGGGCTTCATTTATGGGTAGATTTTTTTTTTAATTTGTATTTTTCTTAATATACCTTTTTTTCTTTATCTGTGTTGTTTGAGAATTTTCCTGGGTATAGAAGTAGGTTGGCATCTGTGTTTTTTAAAGAAGTTGCAAGATATTGGTCCTGGAGTTTCTGGCTTTTAGAGTCTCTTTTGAGAAAGTGAGTGCAACTCTGATATGTTTGCATTTGTACGTCAACTGATCTTTTCCCTTGCTGCTTGTAATATTCTTGCTGTGTAGATTTGTTATTTTGATTATTATGTGTTGGGAGGATTTTCTTTTCTGATCCAGTATAATTGGTGTTCTATAAGCTTCTTTTATATTTATAGACATCTCTTTCCTTAAGTTGGGAAAGTTTTCTTCTATGGTTTTATTGAAAATATTTCTGGTCTTTCAGTACCTTGGATCTGGATATCTTCACTTTCTTCTCTTCCTGTTGTTCTTAGGTATTTTCATGGTATCCTAGATTTCCTGAATGTTTTGTGTAAGAACAATTTTTTAGATTTAGCATTTTCTTTGACTGATGTTTCATTTTCTTCTATTGTATCTTCTATACCTGAGATTCTCTTGCTCATCTCCTAAATTCTGTTGATGATGCTTTTATCTCTTTTTTCTGTTACCTCATCCGAGGTTTTCCATTTCCAGAATTCCCTCAGTTTGTATTTTCTTTGTTAATTCTATTTCCACTTTCAAGTCTTACAGTTTTATTTATTTCCTTCTCTTGTTTAGTTTTAATTTCCTCTACGTCTTTAGGGGATTTATTTGTTTACTCTTTGAAAACCTCTATCTGTTTCATTGCATTTCCTATATTTCCTTAAGGAATTTAATTATTTTTCTCATTAAAGGCCTCTATCATATTTATAATATTGGATGTAAGGTCACTTTCATGTACCTCATTTGTATTAGGATATACAGGGTTTGCTGTAGGAAAGTAGCTGTGCTCTGAAGATATCATATGCCCTGAGTTTTCATTGGTTGTGCTTTTTCTTTTTCTTTTTTTTAATTTTTTTTATTTTCTAAGTTTTTTTTATTTACATTCAAAATCATTTCCCCTTTCCCATTTTCTCCCTCCCCAAAAGTCCCATAAGCCCCGTTCCCAACCCCCTTTTCCCCATTCAACCCCCTCTCGCTTCTCTGTCCTGGTATTCCCCTACATCCAGTCTTTCCCGGACCAGAGGTCTCTACTTCCATCTTCTGGGAAATCTATTGATATGCAAATTGTATCTAGGGTATTCTGAGATTCTGGGTTAATATCCCCTTATCAGTGACTGCATACCATGTGTGTTCTTTTGTGACTGGGTTATCTCACTAAGGTTGATATTTTCAAGTTCTGACCATTAGCCTAGGAATTTCGTGAATTCATTGTTTTTAATTGCAGAGTAGTATTCCAATGTGTAAATATACCACAAATTCTGAATCCATTCCTCCGTTGAGGGACATCTGGGTTCTTTCCAGCTTCTGGCTATTATAAATAAGGCTGCTATGAACATAGTGGAGCATGTGTCCTTATTGCATGCAGGTAAAGCCTCTGGTTATATGCCCAGGAGTGGTATAGCTGGATCCTCTGGGAGTGTCATGCCCAGTTTTCTGAGGAACAGCCAGACTGCTTACCAGAGTGGTTGTACCAGCTTGCAATCCCACCAGCAGTGGAGGAGTGTTCCTCTTTCTCCACATCCTCGCCAACAACTGCTATCTCCTGTGTTTTTGATCTTAGCCATTCTGACTGGTATGAGATGGATTCTCAGGGTTGTTTTGATTTGCATTTCCCAACTGACTAAGGATGATGAACATCTCTTTAGGTGCTTCTTAGCCATTAGATATTCTTCAGATGAGAACTCTTTGTTTAACTCTGTACCCCATTTTTAATAGGGTTACTTGCCGCTCTGGAGTCTAACGTCTTGAATTCTTTGTATATATTCGATATTAGCCATCTGTTGGATGTAGGGTTGGTAAAGATCATTTCCCAGTTAGTTGGTTGCCACTTTGTCTTTTTGACAGTGTCTTTTGCCTTGAAAAACTTTGTAATTTAATAAGGTCCCATTTGTCAATTCTTGACCTTAGAGCATAAGCTATTGGAGTTCTATTCAGGAAATTCTCCCCTGTGCCCATATGTTCAAGGTTCTTCCCTAGTTTCCTTTCTATTAGGTTCAGTGTGTCTGGTTTTATGTGGAGGTCCTTGATCCACTTAAATTGAGCTTAGTGCAAGGAGATAAGAATAGATCGATTTGCATTCTTCTGCATGTTGACTTCCAGTTGAGCCAGCACCATATGTTGAAAAGGCTATCTTTTTTCCACTGGATGGTTTTACCTCCTTTGTCAAAGATCAAGTGACCAGAGGAGTGTGGATTCATTTCTGGTTCTTCAATTCTGTTCCATTGATCTAAATGCCTGTCACTATACCAATACCATGCGGTTTTTAACACTATTGCTCTGTAGTACAGCTTGAGGTACGGGATACTGATTCCCCCAGGGGTTCTTTTACTCTTGAGAATAGTTTTAGCTATCCTGGGTTTTCTGTTATTCCAGATCAATTTTTGAATTGTTCTTTCTAACTGTATGAAGAATTGAGTTGGGATTTTGATGGGGATTGCAATGAATCTGTATATTGCTTTTGGCAAGATGGTCATTTTTACTATATTAATCCTGCCAATCCATGACCATGGCAGATTTTTCCATCTTCTGAGGTCTTCTTCAATTTCTTTCTTCAGAATCTTGAAGTTCTTGTCATACAGATATTTCACTTGTTTGGTTAGAGTTACACCAAGGTACTTTATTTGGTTTGTGGCTATCGTGAAGGGTATCATTTCTCTTACTTCTTTCTCAGCTTGCTTATCCTTTGAGTATAGGAAGGCTACTGAATTACTTGAGTTGATTTTATATCTGGACACTTGGCTGAAGTTGTTTATCAGCTGTAGGAGTTCTCTTGTGGAGTTCTTTGGTCACTTAAGTATACTATCATATCATCTGCAAATAGTGATAGTTTGATTTCTTCCTTTCCAATTTGTATCCCTTTGACCTCCTTTTGCTGTCTAATTGCTTTAGTTAGAACTTCAAGTACTCTACTGAAAAGATATGGAGAGAGAGGGCAGCCTTGTCTAGTCCCTGATTTTAGTGGGACTGCTTCAAGTTTCTCTCCATTTAGATTGATGTTGGCTACCGGTTTGCTGTAAATTGCTTTTACAATGTTTAGATATGGGCCTCGAATTCATGATCTTTCCAAGACCTTTAGCATGAAAGGATGCTGAATTTTGTCAAATGCTTTCTCTGCATCGAATGAGATGACCATGTGGTTTTTTTTCTTTGAGATTGTTTATATAGTGGATTACATTGATGGATTTCCTTATATTGAACCATCCCTGCATCCCTGGGATGAAGCCTCCTTGATCGTGGTGAATGATCATTTTGATGTGTTCTTGGATTCGGTTGGCAAGAATTTTATTGAGTATTTTTGCATCGATATTCATAAGAGAGTTTGGCCTGAGATTCTCTTTCTTTGTCAGTCTTTGTGTGCTTTTGGTATTAGTGTAATTGTGGCTTCATAGAATTAGTTGGGTAGTGTTCCTTCTGTTTCTATTTTGTGGAATAGTTTGAAGAGTATTGGTGTTTGGTCTTTTTTGAAGGTCTGATAGAATTCTGCACTAAAACCATCTAGACCTGTGATTTTTTTGGTTAGAAGATTTCCAATGACGACTTCTATTTCTTCAGGGCTTATAGGACTGTTTAGATGGTCTATTTGATCCTGATTTAATTTGGGTATTTGGTATCTGTCAAGGAAATTGTCCATTTCCATGAGATTTTCTAGCTGTGTTGAATATGGGCTTTTGTAGTAGGATCTGATGATTTTTTGAATTTCCTCAGTTTCTGTTGTTATCTCTCCCTTTTCGTTTCTGATTTAATTAATTTGGATACTATCTCTGTGCTCTCTGGTTAGTCTGGCTAAGGGCTTATCTATCTTGTTAATTTTCTCAAAGAACCAACTCTTCGTTTTGTTGATTCTTTGTATGGTTTTATTTGTTTCTACTTGATTGATTTCAGCCTTGAGTTTGAGGATTTCCTGCCTTCCACTCCTCTTGGGTGTATTTGCTTCTTTTTATTCCAGGGCTTTTAGGTATGCCATTAAGCTGCTAGTGTATTCTGTCTCTGGTTTCTTTTTGGCGGCACTCAGGGCTATGAATTTTCCTCTTAGCACTTCTTTCATTGTGTCCCATAAATTAGGGTGTGTTGTGCCTTCATTTTCATTAAATTTCAAAAAGTCTTTGATTTCTTTCTTTATTTCCACCTTGACCAAGTTATCATTGAGTAGAGCATTGTTCAGCCTCCATGTGTATGTGGGTTTTCTGTTATTTTGGTTGCCATTGAGGACCACCTTTATTTCATAGTGATCTGATAGGAGGCATGGGATTAGTTCTATCTTCTTATATCTGCTGAGGTCTGATTTGTGACCAATTATATGGTCAATTTTGGAGAAGGTACCATGAGGTGCTGAGAAGAAGGTGTATTCTTTAGCTCTAGGGTGAAATGTTCTATATATATATATAGATTTCTATATATATATATAGATTTCCTCGATGTTTTGGGTTACATGTTTTTTGCATTTTGCATTTTCTTTGACTGTTGAGTCAATGCTTTCTATGGTATCTTGAGCACCTGAGATTCTTTCTTCCATCTCTTGTATTCTATTGTTGTTTTTTGCATCTATGACTCCTGATTTCTTCCCAAGGTTTTCTATCTCCAAAGTTGTCTCACTTTGTGATTTCTTAGTTGCTTCTACTTCCTTTTTTAGATCCTGGATGGATTTGCTGAGATCCTTCACTTGTTTGTTTGTATTTTCCATATATATATATATATATATATATATATATATATATATATATATATGTTAGTTTCATTCAGTCCAAGCCTTCAATTAGATTCACTGTGTCCCTGTTTAGTTTCTGCTTTCCTGAATGATCCATTTCAGAAAGCGGGGTGTTGAAGTCACCCACTATTATTGTGTGAGTTGTGATGTGTGCTTTGAGCTTTAGTAAAGTATGTTTTAGGAATGAGGGTGCCCTTGCTTTTAGAGCATAGATATTCAGAATTGAGAGTTCTTCTTGGTGAATTTTTCCTTTGATCAGTATGTAGTGTCCTTCTGTGTCTTTTTTGATGACTTTACGTTGAAAGTCAATTTTATCTGATGTTAGGATGGCTACTCCAACTTGTTTCCTGGGACCATTTGCTTGTAAAATTGTTTTCCAGCCTTTTACTCTGAGGTAGTGTTTGTCTTTGACACTGAGGTGCGTTTCCTGCACACAGCAAAATGCTGGGTTCTGTTTACGTATTCAGTCTGTTAATCTATTTCTTTTATTGGGGAATTGAGACCATTGATATTAAGAGAGATTACGGAATATTGATCATTGCCCCCAGCTATTCTTGACGCTATCTTTATGTTTGAGTGGTTATATACTTTTGGGTTTGATGCAAGAAAGTCACTAACTCATTTTTTCCAGGGTGTAGTTTCTCTCCTTGTATTGGCAGTTTCCACCTATTATCCTTTGCAGGGCTGGGTTTGTGGAAAGATATTGTGAAAATTTGGTTTGACCATGGAATATTTTGGTCTCTCTATCTATGGTGATTGGGAGTTTTGCTGGGTATAGTAGTCTAGGCTGCCATTTGTGTTCTCTTAGTGTCTGTAAGAGATCTGCCCAGGATCTTCTGGCTTTCATAGTCTGTGGTGAGAATTCTGGTGTGATTCGGATAAGTCTTCCTTTGTATGTTACTTTGCCTTTTTCTCTTACTGCTTTTAATATTCTTTCTTTGTTTAGTACATTTATTATTATTTAGTACATTTATTATTATTATGTAACGGGAGGTATTTCTGTTCTGTTCCAGTCTTTTTGGAGTTCTGTAGGCCTTTTGTACGTTCATTGGCATCTCTCTCTTTAGGTTAGGGAAGTTTTCCTCCATAATTTTGTTGAAGATATTTACTGGCCCTTTAAGTTGCAAATCTTCACTCTCATCTATACCTATAATCCTTAAGTTTGGTCTTCTCATTGTGTCCTGGATTTCCTCGATGTTTTGGGTTACATGTTTTTTGCATTTTGCATTTTCTTTGACTGTTGAGTCAATGCTTTCTATGGTATCTTGAGCACCTGAGATTCTTTCTTCCATCTCTTGTATTCTATTGTTGTTTTTTGCATCTATGACTCCTGATTTCTTCCCAAGGTTTTCTATCTCCAAAGTTGTCTCACTTTGTGATTTCTTAGTTGCTTCTACTTCCTTTTTTAGATCCTGGATGGATTTGCTGAGATCCTTCACTTGTTTGTTTGTATTTTCCTCTATTTCTTTAAGGTATTTTTGGGTTTCCTCTTTCAGGATTTCTGCCCGTTGACCCAAGTTCTCCTGTATTTCTCTAAGCGATTTTTGTGTTTCCTCCTCATGTGCTTCTATCTGTTGATCCATAGTCTCCTGAATTTCTTTAAGCAATTCTCCTGTTTCCTTTGTAAGGGCATCTATCCATTGATTCATTTCTTTAAGCAATTCTTGTGTTGCCTCCCTATGGGTATCCATCTGTTTACCCATATTCGTCTGCATTTCTTTATGCGATTTTTGTGATTCATTTGAAAGTGCATCTACCCATTGATTCTTTTCTTTAAGCGATTTTTGTGTTGCCTACTTGTGGGTCTCCATCTGTTGATCCATGTTCTCCTGCATTTCTCTAAGCGATTTTTGTGTTTCCTTTGTAAGGGCTTCTAACCGTTGATTCATGATCTCCTGTAATTCTTTATTAGATTTATTTGTGTCCTTCTTGAAATCCTCTAATAGCATCATGAGAAGTGATTTTATATCCAGATCTTGTCTTTTGGGTGTCGTGGAGTATCCAGGACTTGCTGCTGTTGGAGAGTTGGGTTCGAATGGTGCCATATTACTTTGATTTCTGTTAGTAACATTCCTATGTTTGCCTTTTGCCATCTGGTTACCTCTGGTGTTAGTTGGTCCTGCTGTGACTGGCTGTTGGTTGGACCTCCTGTGAGCCTGTAAAGCTATTTCTGACCCCCTTGGATTACCGGGATTCCCCTGGCCCTGATTTCTGTGTCCTGCCCTGCTCCTGAGTGATTTTGAAGCCCTGATGTGCCTTGCCCCAAGTGATGTTATATTGGGGAATCCCTGCACATCCAAAGGCTCAGCATAGTGGATTCCTGGAGCAGATGTTGCCAAAGGGAGGCTGGTAGGCTCCCGCCCTGAGCAGGGGTGTGTTATCTCTCCCAAGGGAGGATGGAGGGAGGGTCCTTCTGCGGGGCAGAAATCCCACAGCAGAGCTGGTGCACAAGTTACTGCAGATCTGCGCAGCCCTTGGGAGCAGGGTACACACTAGTTGCCTGAGACCCAAGTGATATTATGACTGACTGTCTCTGAGTCTGGAGGTCCCAACTGCCCTGATGCAGGAGCAAAGATGTCAGAGTGCACTCTGCACTCTCTTGGGGCAGATCACTCTGCAGGGGAGATGGCCCACAGCAGAGCTGGCACCCAGACGAACGCAGTGCTGTCCCACTCTTGGGCACAGATAGAAGCCCAACAGGCTGTGTCCCAAGCGATATTATTTTGGAGGGAACTTGGGTACCTGTCTCCTCAGTGCAGTAGATCCAGGAACAGAGGTCGCCAAAGGGAAGCCGGTAGGCTCCTGCCCAGTACAGGGGTCCCTCTGCAAGGCAGAAGTCCGACAGCAGAGCTGGTGCACTGGTTACTGCAGATCTGCCCAGCTCTTGGGAGCAGGGTACACACAAGCTGCCTGAGACCCAAGCGATATTATGCCTGTCTGTCTCCGAGCCTGGAGCAAAGATGGCAGAGTGCACTCTGTACTCTCTAGGCGCAAGTCACTCTGCAGGGGAGATGGCCACAGCAGAGCTGGTGCCCAGATGACCTCAGCACTGTCCCGCTATTGGGCTCAGATGGAAGCCCAACAGGCTGTGTCCCAAAGCGATGTTATATTGGGGGGAACCTGGGTACGTCTCTCCTCAGTGCAGTAGATCCAGGAACAGAGGTCACCAAAGGGAAGCTGGTAGGCTCCCGCCCAGTGCGGGGGGGGGGGAGGTCTATCTGCAAGGCAGAAGTCCCACAGCAGAGCTGGCGCACAGGTTACTGCAGATCTGCCCAGCTCATGGGAGCAGGGTACACACAGGCTGCCTGAGACCCAAGCAATATTATGCCTGTCTGTCTCTGAGCCTGGAGGTCCCAACTGGTCTGATGCAGGAGCAAAGATGGCAAATGAACTTGAAAATATCATCCTTAGTGAGGTAACCCAATCACAAAAGAACACACATGGTATGCAGTCACTGATAAGGGGATATTAACCCAGAATCTCAGAATACCCTAGACACAATTCACATATCAATAGATTTCCAAGAAGATGGAAGGAGAGACCCCTGGTCCTCGAAAGATTGGATGTAGGGGAATGCCAGGACAGAGAAGCAAGAGGGGGTTGAATGGGGAACAGAGGGAGGGAAGGGGGCTTATGGGACTTTCGGGGAGGGAGGAAACGGGAAAGGGGAAATGATTTTGAATGTAAATAAAAAAAACTTAGAAAATAAAAAAAAATTAAAAAAAAAGAAAAAGAAAAAGAAAAAGCAGAACCAATGAAAAATCAGGGCATATGATATCTTCAGAGCACAGCTACTTTCCTACAGCAAACCCTTTATATCCTAATACAACTGAGGTACATGAAAGTGATCTTACATCCGATATTATAAATATGATAGAGGCCTTTAATGAGAAAAATAATTAAATTCCTTAAAGAAATATAGGAAATACAATCAAACAGATAGAGGTTTTTAAAGAGTAAACAAATAAATCCCCTAAAGACATAGAGGAAATTAAAACTAAACAAGAGAAGGAAATAAATAAAACTGTAAGACTTGAAAGTGGAAATAGAATTAACAAAGAAAATACAAACTGAGGGATTCTGGAAATGGAAAACCTCGGATGAGGTAACAGAAAAAAGAGATAAAAGCATCATCAACAGAATTTAGGAGATGAGCAAGAGAATCTCAGGTATAGAAGATACAATAGAAGAAAATGAAACATCAGTCAAAGAAAATGCTAAATCTAAAAAAATGTTCTTACACAAAACATTCAGGAAGTCTAGGATACCATGAAAATACCTAAGAACAACAGGAAGAGAAGAAAGTGAAGATATCCAGATCCAAGGTACTGAAAGACCAGAAATATTTTCAATAAAACCATAGGAAAAAAACTTTCCCAACTTAAGGGAAGAGATGCCTATAAATATAAAAGAAGCTTATAGAACACCTATTATACTGGATCAGAAAAGAAAATCCTCCCAACACATAATAATCAAAACAACAAATCTACACAACAAGTATATTACAAGCAGCAAGGGAAAAGATCAGTTGACATACAAATGCAAACATATCAGAGTTGCACTCACTTTCTCAAAAGAGACGCTAAAAGCCAGAAACTCCAGGACCAATATCTTGCAACTTCTTTAAAAAACACAGATGCCAACCTACTTCTTGGTACATTACTCTCTACAGTGTACCAACAAATACACCTCAACTAAACAAAATAAGGCAGACCAATACATGTCTGTGTTATTAGCAATGAATCTTTCACCACATGTCCTTTAAAGTGCTTGTTTTAGCAGAATATCCTGTCTCCTGTGTCTGCTTCAGTGAAGTGTTTCTTCACAAGTCTGCCTTATCCTTTCACACTTGCGTCCACTATAAGGAAATGTTCCTCCACATGATTGCCCCAGAAAAACACCATCCAAACAAATTTCCAAAGATCCCTTAAGTTCCTACTTCATAGAATCATGGCCATCTCTGTGAATTTTCTTACCTTTCTTTTTTTTGCACAGTGTTTCCCTAATATGTACATGTGGAGTTCAGTTTGAAGAGCAACCTTTGGCACTGGTAAAGGGAGAAAGCTAATGTACATGCCAGTCATGTGAATGCCAGTCTGAAGCTTGATACCTTACAGGACTGACTATGGGGTTGTTGTTGATTTGCACTCACAGCATTTTTATACTTTTCACCTATAGAATCAAAAACAATAGTATTAAGGCCACATCTACTCCATGATTGGGAACACATGTGAAGTTTTTATTTAGACTTTATTGGCAAAATAATCCTTGGAGAAGGCCAAATCCAGTGATCTCTGTAGAAATATTTGTAGAAGGTCAGATTAAAACATAATGTTTTTTTAAATCAATTAAGATTTCCAAGTTATTTATTGCTGAATACTTGGTTAAAGATGAAATGAGTTAAAGTAAGATAAATGGGTAAGTTGAGTTTCAAAACACACTATATATTATTAAAATATAAATGTATATAGAGAGTAGAATTGGAGCTTAACACATTTTAAGATAGGCTTAAATGTAAGAATTAAGAAAAAGAGTGGTACTCAGAAGAAAATGAGACACACTAAAGAACATGGTTGTGGTACTTTTCTTCTCTGAGAAGAATGTTAGAAAGTGAAACACACCCAAGCATGGTTAGAACTTCATAGGAAGGTCATGGAAAAATGGAAATTTTATAGCAAAAATTATGTATTGGTAGATATTTTCCTGTAAGTTTTGATTATTCTCATATGCAAATATTCTGCTTCTGATCTACTTTGGGAGACTTTATAAGCAGTAATAAGATTGTTGGAGCCCAATAGTACAATTTAATTGCCAAAGCAGTCAAAGCAGGTATTGTTTATATGTATCCCTACTCATCGCAAATGAGGAGCCAGTTTGAGGACCCATCCTAAGTTGTCTACTCAGAAAAATTCATTCCCTGGTCCCTTCCTTTATATTTGTGTATGTGTGTATGTGTATATGGTATGTGAGCACATTTATGTGAGAGCCTGTACCACCATGCATTCACATGAATGAGCCAGAAAATTATGTTGGATTTCCTGTGCTATTAGCTCCCACATTTTATGCCTTTCAAACCATGTCTCTCACTGGCCCTAGAACTGGGCCCTCAGCCAGCAAGCCTCATGGACCTCCTGACTCTGCTCCTTATAGGGCCAGAGTTACAGGTGAATTTATAACCATGTTTGGCTTTTTATATGGATGTTAAGCATTCAAATTTAGTTTCCTACATATTCATAGCAAGCTACTTAGCCATCTCCATAGTTTTACTGGTGCCCCCTTTCCCTCCTATTACTGTTTAACATGAGATGAAGAATATTCAGTGCTAATAGCTCCTGCCATACTGATATTTTGTCCAGTGTAGCCACTTATGTGATTATCTCAAGCCTATCTTAGTGGAGGACAAATGAGACTCTCTCTAAAAAGACTCAGTGAACTAGAAGAAAAAAATCAATGAAATAACCATTTGTTAAATTCTTACTCTCTTTACTATTTGGAGGTTATTTGTGAATGTATTTGTCCACCTTTCCATTATCATAAGGAAATACCCAATGTACTCTGTTGATGTAGGCAAGAATGTTTATTTAGTATGTAGTTTTGGAGGCTGTGAATCCAGATGGATCAATGTGAGCTTCCCCTTGGCAGATTTCCTCGTGGGTTGAGTAGCAGGCAATTCCAGAGCACATGTGAGTACAGGTTGAAGTGGGAACAGGCTGGACTTGCCTCTATTATAACAATGCTTCTACAAAAACTGAGGGGTTAGATGAGTATGCTCAAACCTGAGATACACCACTAGGTCCCAACCCACAGTTTTACCACCTCCTATTAGCTTTAGGGCAAAATGTTCAGTTAGAGCAGACTGCTTACTGGCTTCCTTGCCATATATTTCTCAGTCTGTTTTATTCTATAACCCAGGAACAAATTCCCAGAGGCTCAACAGCACACAGTGTGTTAGGCTCCTCCACATCAACCGTTTTCCAAGAAAATACACCACTGTGTTGCCTACATGACAGTATGATTGAGATGAATTTCTCTCTTGCCAAATGACGTTCACTTCTGTCAAGTTGATTAAAAACTAATCAATATCAGGGCTGACAGGAAAAAATAAAACCCTGGCAGGAATCCCAAAACAGAGAACAGCAGTAGTGAGTAAATCCAGTGTAGATGTGCAAATATTTAACAGTTTTCTGTGGTTCTGTCCATCAGAAAGCTGAGTTGTAAGCATGTAGTTCATGAAACATACAGCAATCAAAACATAAGGTTAGACTTTGTTGTTGTGTAATCACCCCTAGTTTTGTTGTATTTCTTGCTAAAAGAGTTTTAATTGAAGATAAAAGTTTGTATTACTTTTGTGATCCTTTCCAAATTATGAATAAGGTGGAAGGCTGTATTTTCCTGAAATATCTTAAGTCCTCTTATTTTATAATATTTTCCTCAGACATCATCCAGACTAAGTTTTGGCCTAGCTTTGTCAAAGACCTGTTACATAGAGAGAGGTCCTCTGATTTTTCAAAGGACCATGAGGATCCTTTACTTTTTAAGATCAGTTATGAGCAATCATGGCCTCTGTGGGTGTGCTTTCCTAATGCTTAAGGTCCAACTCAGGATTCAGTTGTCAGAAAATTTCTGCCTCTGGCCTTTTAGTTGACTCAACTCTGGTTTAGACAGCATCTTGGCTATTGCTTAAGTCTCTTTTTCTGTTGCTGTGAATAAAATCTCTAACAAAATCATCTTAAAGGTAATAAGGTTCACTCTAGGAATAAATTCAAGAGTGCACTCCATGTTTGTGGGGAAATCACAATGGCAGCAGTCCCAGGGAGCTGGTTACTCTGCATCTGCAGTTAAGGAGAAAGACAAAGACTACACAAGTCAGATCATAGCTTTCATTTCATGGGGTAGAATTGCTGTCAAGGGAATGCTATTGACCAAATTTAGTGAGTCTTCCCATCTCAATTAATACAAGTCAGATAGTTTTCCACAGGGATATACCGAGTCCCATCTCCACTTGATTCTGGTATTGCTCAACTTGACAGCATGAATTACCATAGTTTTCTCAGGGTATTCATTATTGTATTAAGTAAAACATTTTATTCCTTTACTCTATACAAAACCAAACAGCCCAACAAACTAGAACAATAATATCATAAAGCCTCAGGAGGCTAGACTATGACCTCTACTTCATCTGTTACCTGGATTGTCCATAACCAACCTAGAAATTATCCTTGTTCTGCAGAAGAACATGTGTGTGTGTGTGTGTGTGTGTGTGTGTGTGTGTGTGTGTATGAGTGGTATATAATGTAGAGTAGGTTGAGACTGATAAAATTGATCTGTGTCTGACATACATAAAGATATACCTCTATTCCAAAACCTGCCTTATTTTTTGAGGAAGGGTCTCTTACTGAAACAGGAGATTGCTCATTTTGGTAGACTAGTTGGCCACCACCACTAAAGTTCTCGGTATTTCCACATTCCTACTCCTGGGACACAGGCAAGTGATGTCATGCACATTTTTCATATATTGAGTTGTGGAGATTTAAACTCATGTCTTCATTCTTAAGTGTCAAACACTATAATGATTGAACCAACTCCCAGATCCTATATCTAAAGATCTTGAAGGGGAGGGTAAAGACAGTGCTAGAAATTTTGGGCTCATGAGGCTGCGTGCATAAAATCGGTTTGGGAATCACTTATAAATGCCACAGAAGGACAAAAAAGTGAAATACTTTATCCATTACAATGGTTGGAATAAAAATTAGGATGGATGGGTACCATAAAGCAGAGTACTCAAATATATGGACACCAAGTTGTAGAAGCAGTGAGAACTGCAAAAGGCCAGTTAGGAACAATATGCAGAGGACACATGAGAGGGACCGCTGCAAAAGGCCAGTTAGGAACAATATGCAGAGGACACATGAGAGGGACCGCTCCAGGTTAGAAGACATTTCTTCTGCAACAGAAAAGTGTTAAAGTGAAAACAGAAATGAACAAGCAGAAATCACCTGGAAATGGAGATGGTGGCAGAGCCAGCGGCACCTCAGCCTCCGAGGAGGGAGAGCCCGGGTAGACCCTGCCATTGAAAGTGAGAAACAAGCAGAAATCACCTGGAAATGGAGATGGTGGCAGAGCCAGCGGCACCTCAGCCTCCGAGGAGGGAGAGCCCGGGTAGACCCTGCCATTGAAAGTGAGAAACATTCATGAACAGAGTTGAAGTTAAAGTGAAGATTCCTGAAGAGCTGAAACCACGGCTTGTGGATGACTGGGACCTGATCACCAGACAAAAGCAGCTTTTTTATCTTCCTGCCAAGAATGTGGATTCCATTTTGGAGGATTATGCAAATTACAAGAAGTCTCCAGGAAATACAGATAATAAGGAGTATGTTGTTATGAGGTTGTCGCAGGGATAAAGGAGCACTTCAATGTAATGTTGAGCACTCTACAAATTTGAGAGATCAGAGAATGCTGAGATTCTTGCTGATCACCTGGATGGACCGATGATCCAGGTATATGGAGAGCCACATATACTGAGATTATTTGTGTGAATTGGAGCAATGTTGGCAATTACATCTCTACATGCTTTATTACTGATCCATCTACATGACTTCCTCATGTACCTGGTAAGGAATTATGCAACTTTGTTCAGTGCCACTATTATGAAACGGCTCCTGCTGAGTACCTTCAGAAACCCATATTAGGGGCGTGCTCTCTCTCATTGTGTTGGGATCTCTGTAAACAGTTTGGTTCTTAGTCCTTCTCTTGGACAAATAATATACTTTGAAGACATTTAGTGTATAACAGAGTAAATTTTTGTTTTCTCTTTGCTTATAAAAAGAGAAAATAAAAGGAGTAACTGTTTTTTTTCACTTTCAATTTTTCTTTTTTTTTGTTTTGTCTTTTTTAAGTTTATTTTATTTTATTAGATATATTCTTTGTTTATATTTCAAATTATTTCCGCTTCCCTGGTTCCCCCCAGAAAATCCCATAAGCCATTTCCCCTCTCCCTGTTCCCCAATCAATACTCTCCGACTTCTATGTCCTGGTCTTCCCCTACACTGCAGAATCAAGCCTTTCCAGGACCAAGGGCCTCTCCTCCCTTTGATGTCCAACAATGCCATCCTTGGCTGCCTATTCATCTCGAGCCATGGGTAACACCATGTATACTCTTGATTGATGGTTTTGTCTTTGGAAGCTGTGGGAGTATTTGGCGGCTCATATGGTTGTTCCTCCTATGACACTGCAAACCCCTTCAGCTCCTTGGGTCTTTTCTCTAGCTCCCCCATTGGGGACCCTGTGCTCAATTCAAAGACTGGCTGAGAGTGTCCCTCTCTGTATTTGTCATACACTAGCAGAGCCTCCCAGGTGACAGCTATATCTGGCTCCAGTCAGCAAGTACTTGTGGGAAACAATAATAGTGTCTGGGTTTTGTAACTGTATATGGGATGGATCATTAGTTAGGATAGTCTCTGGCTGTTTTTTCCCTCAGACTCTGCTCCACACTTTGTTTCTGTATCTCGTTCTGTGGTAATTTTGTTCCTCCTTCTAAGAAGAATCAGAGTATCCATACTTTGTTCTTCCTTCTTCTTGGGCATCTTTTGATATGTGAATTGTGACTTTTTTTATTTTGTATTATTTTATTTTATTTTTTGTGTGTTTATTTTATTAGATATATTCTTTACATTTCAAATGATTTCCCCTTTTCTGGTTCCCCCCTCTCCAAAAGTCCCATAAACCCTCTTCTCGCTCCCTGTTCCCCAATCAACCCCCACCTGCATCGCTGTCCTAGTATCCCCTACACTGCTGCATCAAGCCTTTCCAGGACCAGGGGTCTCTTCTCCCTTCTTCTTGGGCATCATTTGACATGTAAATTTTGTCTTGGATATGCAGAGCTTCTGGGCTAATATCCACTTATCAGTGAGTATATACCAAGTGTGTTTTTTTATGATTGGGTTACCTCACTTAGGATGATATTTTCCAGTTCCACCTATTTGCCTAAATATTTCATGAATTCATTGTTTTTAATAGCTGAGTAATATACCATTGTGTAAATATACCACATTTTCTGTATCCATTCCTCCATTGAGGAATATCTGGGTTCTTTCCATCTTCTGGCTATTATAAATAGGGCTGCTATGAACATAGTAGAGCATGTGTCCTTATTAAATGCTGCGGAATCCTCTGAGTATATGCCCAGGAGTGGTATAACAGGGTCCTCCTATAGTATTATGCCCAGTTTTCTGAGGAACTGACAGACTGCTTTCCAGAGTGGTTGTACCACCTTTCAATCTCACTAGCAGTGGAGCAGTGTTCCTCTTTCTCCACATCCTTGTCAACACCTGCTGTCTCCTCAGTTTTTGTTCTTAGTCATTCTGACTGGTGTGAGGTGAAATCTCAGGGTTGTTTTTATTTGCATTTCCCTAATGACTAAGGATCTTGAACATTTCTTTAGATAAGACTTCTCAGCCATATGATATTCCTCAAGTGAAAATTCTTTGTTTAGCTCTGTACCCAATTTTTCAATAGGGTTATTTGGCTCTCTGGGGCTTAACTTCTTGAATTCTTTGTATATATTGGATATTAGCCCTCTGTCGGATGTAAGGTTGATAAAGATAGTTTCCCCATGTTTTCATTGCTATTTTCTCCTATTGAGATTGTCCTTTCCCTTCCAGAAACTTTGTAATTTTATGAGGTCCAATTTGCCAATTCTTCCTCTTCTTCTTTTTTTTTTTGCCAAGTGACCAATTATTTATTTTTTTACAACCTACAATTGTTGCCATCTAGGATTTTGCTACCTATTAGGTTGGTCATATGCTTTTGGTAGGATGATACCGGCTTTACCAAGGGTCCCTGTTGTCACTTGAGTCATTTCTGCTATTTTTGTAGAAAGGTGATTTTTTTCTAAGATTTTTGTTTACATTTCAAATCATTTCCCTTTCCTGTTTCCTCCCTCCCCGAAAGTCCCATAAGCCCCCTTCCCTCCCTCTTTTCCCCATTCAAAGCCCTCTCTCTCGCTTCTCTGTCCTGGCATTCCCCTACTTCCAGCCTTTCCAGGACCAAGGTCTCTCCTTTCATCTTCTTGGAAATCTATTGATATGCTAATTGTGTCTAGGGTATTCTGAGATTCTGGGTTAATATCCCCTTATCAGTGACTGCATACCAAGTGTGTTCTTTTGTGATTGGTTTACCTCACTAAGGATGATATTTTCAAGTTCTGACAATTTGCCTAGGAATTTCGTGAATTCATTGTTTTTAATTGCAGAGTAGTATTTCATTGTGTAAATATACCACATCTTCTGAATCCATTTCTCCATTGAGGGACATCTGGGTTCTTTTCAGCTTCTGGCTATTAATAAGGTTGCTATGAACATAGTGGAACATGTGTCCTTATTGCATGCAGGAGAAGCCTCTGGGTATATGCCCAGGAGTGGTATAGAAGGATCCTCTGGGAGTGTCATGCCCACTTTTCTGAGGAACCGCCAGACTGCTTTCCAGAGTGGTTGTACCAGCTTGCAGTCCCACCAGCAGTGGAGGAGTGTTCCTCTTTCTCCACATCCTCGCCAACAACTGCTGTCTCCTGTGTTTTTGATCTTAGCCATTCTGACTGGTGTGAGATGGAATCTCAGGGTTGTTTTGATTTGCATTTCCCTAACGACTAAGGATGATGAACATCTCTTTAGGTGTTTCTCAGCCATTAGATATTCTTCAGGTGAGAACTCTTTGTTTTGCTCTGTACCCCATTTTTTAATAGGGTTACTTGGCTCTCTGGAGTTGAACTTCTTGAGTTCTTTGTATATATTGGATATTAGCCCTCTGTCGGATGAAGGGTTGGTAAATATCTGCAAGCTGGTACAACCACTCTGGAAAGCAGTCTGGCGGTTCCTCAGAAAACTGGGCATGACATTCCCGGAGGATCCGGCTATACCACTCCTGGGCATATACCCAGAGGCTTTACCTGCATGCAATAAGGACACATGCCCCGCTATGTTCATAGCAGCCTTATTTATAATAGCCAGAAGCTGGAAAGAACCAAGATGTCCCTCAATGGATGAATGGATTCAGAAGATGTGGTATATTTACACAATGGAATACTACTCTGCAATTAAAAACAATGAATTCACAAAATTCCTAGGCAAATGGTCAGAACTTGAAAATATCATCCTTAGTGAGGTAGCCCAATCACAAAAGAACACACATGGTATGCAGTCACTGATAAGGGGATATTGACCCAGAATCTCGGAATACCCTAGACACAATTCACATATCAATAGATTTCCAAGAAGATGGAAGGAGAGACCCCTGGTCCTGGAAAGACTGGATGTAGGGGAACGCCAGGACAGAGAAGCGAGAGGTGGTTTAATGGGGAAAAGAGGGAGGGAAGGGGGCTTATGGGACTTTCGGGGAGGGAGGAAACGGGAAAGGGGAAATGATTTGGAATGTAAATAAAACAACTTAGGAAAAAATAAATAAACAGAATGCAGCTCTGAGATTGTCGCCCCCCAGAAGTACAAGCATATCAGTATGATTTTCATAATATTTGCTGCTTCCAAATTTTTGCTTGCCTCTCTGCTTCAACAATCTCAGCTTATTAGTTTTACATTACCTCCCAATAGGTGTTTGCCAAACTACTGTGAACATGGAGGACATTGTGCCCAAACTTGGACTACTTTCTATTGCAACTGCAGTGACACGGGTTACACAGGAGCCACCTGTCATGACTGTGAGTACATACAGTATGCGTACCGTGTGTGGCCACAACTCCAGGAATGCAATGTGGGGTCCCTGACTATTCAACATGGTGTAGACACTGTTATTCCTTTAGCATGAATTAACCAATAGCATGCACTATCTCAAGTACTGAAGCAGGTAGCAGAAAAACCTGAAGACAAGACCTATTTTTATGGAGTTTATGAGAACTGAGGAAACAAAGTGAAGTCAGATATATACTAAAGTGAAAGAGAGGATGGTACTATTTGTACATAGGGAAGCTGTGTAACAAATGGTATTGTCTTGATGGCTTGAGTTGTACTGCTACAAGGAACTCATATATATCACTGGTCCATGTGAAAAGTAGCATGACATCTGTCTTATTTTCCTATTTCTATAATAAAAATACTTTGACTAAAGCAATTTATGAGATAAAGGGTTTATTTGGGTTTACAGTTCCAGAATATTGTACATCATAAGGAATGAAGTCATGGCAACAGGTCAGGAAGGCATGGTAGAAAGAACAGAAATCCTGGCAGAACATTTTGTATCCACAGTTAGAAAACAGAGAATAAATAGAAAATGGCATAAAGCTACACAGCCTCAAGTCCACCCCACACTGACCTACCTCCTCCAGTGAGGCTTGACCATATAAAGGTTACGAAAACTTTCCAAGCAGCACTACAAGCCAGATTCCAATGTTTCAAACATGATCTTAAGGGAGATATTTCACAGTTAACCCACAACATGGCTGTGCTACAAAGTCCCTTGCACATGGACAGGCCTTCTTTCTCATTGTCTTTATTATAGCAAAGAGCTCTTCATCTGAATTTTGCTATGGCCAATGCAAGGAAATACATGAGAAGGAAACAAGTCTGAGTTTTATCCAATGGTTTCTACTGAAAATGTGGATGAGTATTACTTCTGCTCACATCCCCATGGCCAGATACTGCCCAGTGTCACCTCCAATGGGAGGCAAATTGTGTTCAGATCATGTGAAATGAGACTATAAAACCAGAATATTGGTCATATGTATTCATGACTACCTGTCAGTGGTGGGCATTTGGAAAGCTTCAAATTGAAGGCCTGGGCTTATCTTTTCCAAGTTATAGAAAGAAAGATTCTTAGAGTAAAGGAGTAAATAGATCCAGGAGTATAATAATATCCTGTGGAGAAACTATTAGGGACCAAGGAGCAAGATTAGAACACTGATTTTTAGAAAGAGTGAGGAGAAAGGAGAACAGGACTGGGCTGGGACATGTGGAAAGGAGATATACCCATTTTCCTGTGGATAGCATAATTTTGTCACTCTTCAGGGCTGAAAATTATTTTTTCATGTGTATGAAATACATTTTCTTTACCGATTCCTCTGATGGCAGAGCCACAGGAAAGTTCTATGTTTTGGCCACTGTGAAAGGTGCTGCAAACAATACTGATATGCAAGTGTTTATAGGATGCTGACTTGGAGTTCTTTAGGTAAAACACTAAGGAGTGATGTGGCTGAGTTATCTGGTTGGTCTAGTATTCCAGTTTCCAGCCATTTTGTCTCATTTGGGATTCTTATATTATATTAGCTGCATTGAGTCATAAGTACAGGAAACATGAATTAGAAATGAATCTGTCTGGGAAGGGGCTACAATGAAGGGAGACACCATGAGATTTGGATCCGCATCATCAAAGATACATGGCATGGGCCACAAGATATGAATTCATTTTATGTTATATGTGTTGGTGTGTATGTATGTGTGTGTATATATGCATATGTCCTCATTTGTACCAGTGTAATTCCATCCAGGAGAAGGCAAACAAGTAGATCCCTGAAGTAAGGGACCAAGTCATCTTAAACTACTTTAGTTTCAACCCAGGAAGAGACACATCTCACAAAATTATGTGGACTACATCTAAGGATGGCACTGGAAGTAGGTTTTTGGCCTTTATAGTCATATACACACATGCAATCTCCATATAAGAACATACATAAAAATGTTTAACTTTAATAATCTACCATTTAACCTCCATTATTCTATTGATTTAACCTATTAGATGAACTTCAGCAAATTCAAATTTGCCGTGGACCTCCTGGAAGTCTATCGGGTTTGGGCACAACAGTTAGATCTCTTGGCAAACACTGTGTGAGGCTAAACTAGTGGCAGCATCCCTTAAACTGTGTCCCACTTCTACATGTGTCCTATCTGCACACGACTAATCTGGATTTAATCTCTGGATTTGTATTCCTCTAGGCATTGCATCGATTCCACCTAGTAACTCCTATTTCTAGTCATGTGTCACAGATAAGAATGATAAAGCATGTAAAGTTCACATAGCTATGTTACATGCATATGAGATGGGAACCCCAAATTTTATATAAGGTTCTTATATCAAGCCAAAGATGAAGATGTAGTCACTATTTTCTTCATCTAAGAACCCTTTCAAGCTGAGGAAACAGAAAACCATTCTCCAATGTGTTTTCTACAATCTGTCTTCCGCTCATCAAGATCCAGTTATAAAGGCATCTTTCCCATGCTTCTTCCTAGCATCATCTGACTCCCACCACTTGAGGCTTGTGCAGTTGCAAATAGAATCCAGTTTCTCAGCCTTTCAAACACACAGTCTCCAACTTTAGGACAAATTCATAATACCATCAGAGCTGGACTTTCCAAAAGAGATTGAGAATAGAACAAGCAATAATGAAATAAATACTAGGAAGTCTGTTCACAACATTAAAATAAAATCAACCTATAGTTCCCCTCTAGTTGCCCTACACAGCAGGGTGCTCTCAATCAGCTGAGGCCCTGCTCACTCTGCCCACATGTTCAGCATTTCCAAATTGACTAGTTACTCTTTGGTGCTAGGTTGGAGGTCTTGGAAATTCTGTGTTGCCAGAAGACCAAGCTACAAGCTATTCTGACTTTGCAGGGTGTTTCTTATGACAGAGGCAGAAACAGCGGAATCTCTGTATATTTCAGGCTAGCCTGGTCAATAATGTAACTTCTGAGATACCCTAGGCTACACAGAGAAATCTTGTTTTCAAAAATCTATTACTTAGTGTGTTACATTTGCTTATTTATTATTTATTTACTTACTAACTAACTAACTAGCTTACTTTTTGTGTGTGTGTATGTGTGTGTGTGTGTGTGCGCATGCATGTGCATGTGTGTATGTATGTCTGTTTGTGTGTATTTGTGTTTGCATAAGTCATAGGTCAGAGAAAACCTTATAGGAATCAGTTTCCTGATTCTATCCAGATATGGGTCCTGCCATCAAATTCAGTTCATCATCTTTGATCAAGCAAGAACCTTTACTAGTGAGTAAAGATATCCTGCTAACTTGATCTTCTTACACCTTTTCTTCTCATCCCTCAAGTCTCTTCTGAAGCCTCCATTGTTCTGAAATGCTTTTCTTTTCACAAAAACAGTGATCACAGCCTAGCAGCTATTCATCATGGTGTGTGTACTATCACAAATTAATTCTTGTTGTTCAGCATCTATGAAAAATCAGATATGTTTTGTGGATTAGATCAGTGCTGAATGAGCTAGAGAGATGAGTTATTTAGTTAGTAAAATCCTTGCTACACAGGCTTGAGGACCTAAATAAAATAGTCAATACTCTGTAAAAAAAAACAAGGGTATGGTGTGAGCCTATGACAGAATCTCTGGAGTTTACTGGCTTGTTAGTCTAGGTAAATCAGTGAGCCGGAGGTTCTCAAAATATGTCTTAAAATATGATTGTAAAAAATTGTGGAACACAAGAATACTGTTTCTATACATTAACTCATACAGACAGGCATAGACACACATATATATATATATACACATATACATATACACTCAGGAATGTGTGCACACACATGCACACACACACACACACACACAAACACATGAACTCCTACTTCCTTTTCTTCTGCTTCTTTTTTCTCTTTGTCTTTCTCCCTTTCATCCTGTTCCTCTTTTCTTTGGTTCTCCTTCTTTCCCTTCTCCTTCCTTTCTACTTATGCCTTTTCCTCTTCCTTTTCTCCCCCATCATCCTCCCTGTACCTCCCTTCTTTTATCATTTTGTTCTTCCTTTTTCTTTCTTCTCTTCCTTCTTCTTGTCTACTTGTAGTTGAGAACAATCTGCTGTTTCCACGAAGTGTATAACATGCTAATCTCAATAAGAAATATATCTAATAATATCAATATGAAAAATAGTTTGGAATAGATCCTTTTGTCAGAATTTCTCACTGTGTACAATCAACCAAATGTGACAAAGAGACCTATTTCCCTAAAGAGAAACAAGGAAAACCTCTCTATTCTGTGATGGCTGTTGTCCATGAGAGCCAGACAGCTTGATATGCTCCCAGTCAATACATGTTTATTGACTGCCCAAAGCAAGCTGCACTCCATCAGACTTGAGAGAAGAAAGCTGACTGATACCCTTTTGTAAAGCTAAAGGGAACCTAAAAGGCATTGTTAGGATGTCCGCAAGTCACACTGTGAAGAGATTAGAGGAGATTGAGATATGCAGGAGTGATGCTGAATATGCAACATCAAATGTCACCAGACAGATATTAAGATCAAGAATAGCCACTGAATAGAAGACAGACAGAAGTGAGTGTCACTTAGCTAGTCAGCAGCAAATATTTAACACATGGCTACTGAAACCAGATGTATTTCACAGAGCAATGGCTTTGTTTCTGTCTGCTTACCTTTTTTTTATATAACACAATCCTCAACACAGTCATTCTTTGGAAAAAAGTGAAAAAAAAAAGCTAGCATAACATGTAAGATCTGATATTTCCATGTCAAATTTCACTGATTATATATGAAGACTCACATTAACTAAATATAATAAATATTTTTTTTCATGAAAAAGACAATTAACATTTTCTCTGCAGTGACTGTGCAAGGCCAGGAGCACAGGAAGACCAGGACTGGCAGAACAGTTGGGACATGGTCCTTCTGGGATCCATCTGCACCCAGGAGATGGGCTGAGCCATAGGACTCTGTAACAGGGGAGACCTGGTATCCCAGGGATGCTGAGACAGGCTTGCCAGCCCACAGGAGGGACAAGCTGCAGCCAGAGACAGCAGGACCAACTAACACCAGAGATAACCAGAGGGCAAAAGGCAAACACAAGGTGACATGGCATGATCCATGGCAGGATCCAAACTCAGTTCTCCCACAACAGCAAGTCCTGGATACCCCAACACACTGGAAAAGCAAGATTTGGATTTAAAATCACAGCTGATGATGCTGATAGAGGACTTCAAAAAGGACATCAATATCTCCCTTAAAAAAATACAGGAAAACACAACCAAACAGGTGAAGGAATTGAACAAACCATCCAGGATCTAAAACTGGAAGTAAAAACAATAAATAAATCATAAGGGGAAACAACTCTGGAGATAGAAAACCTAGGAAAGAAGTCAGGACTCAGATGCAAGCATTACCAACAGAATACAAGAGAAAAAAAGAGAATCTCAGGTGCAGAAGAACTATAGAAAACATTGACACAACAGTCAAAAGAAATGCAAAATGGAAAAAACTCCTAATCCAAAACATCCAGGAAATCGAGGACACAATGAGAATACCAAACCTAAGGATTATGGGTATAGAAAAGAACAAAAATTTCCAGCTTAAAGGGCCTGTAAATGTCTTCAACCAAATTACAGAAGAAAATTTCCCTAACCTAAAGAAAGGGATGCCCATGAACATACAAGAAGCCTACAGAACTCCAAATAGATTGGACCAGAAAAGAAATTCCTTCAGTCACATAATAATCTAAACACCAAATGCACTAACATAGAAAGAATATTAAAAGCAGTAAGGGGGAATGTCAAGTAACATATGAAGACAGACCTATCACAATTACACCAGACTTCTCGCCAGAGATTATGAAAGCCAGAAGATCCTGTGCAGATGTTATACAGACCCTAAAGGAACACAAATGCCAACCCAGGGTACTATACCCAGCAAAACTCTCAGTTACCATTGATGGAGAAAATAAGGTATTCCAAGACAAAAAAAAACCAACCATATTTACACACCATCTTTCCACAAATCCAGCCCTACAAAGGATAATTAATGGAAAACACCCAAAAAAGAAGGGAAACTACACCCTTGAAAAGGCAAGAAAACAATCTTCTTTTAATGAACCAAAAGAGAGAGAGAGAGAGAGAGAGAGAGAGAGAGAGAGAGAGAGCCACACAAACACAACTCTACCTCTAATAGTAAAAATAACAGGAAGCAACAATCACTTTTCCTTAATTTCTCTTAATATCATTATACTCAATTCCCCAATAAAAAGACAAAGACTAACAGACTGGATACAGAAAAAGGACCCATCATTTTGCTGCATACAGGAAACTCACCTCAGGCCCACAGACAGACACTACCTCAGAATAAAAGGCTGGAAAGCAATTTTCCAAATAAGCTGGTGTACCCATTCTATTATCAAATAAAATTGACTTTCAAGCAAAAGTTATCAAAAAAGATAAGGAAGGACACTTCATACTCATCAAAAGAAAAATCTATCATGTTGAACTTTCAGTTCTGAACATCTATGCTCCAAATGCAAGGGCACCCACATTCATAAAAGGAACTCTACTAAACCTCAAAGCACACATTGCAACTCACACAATAATACTGGGAGACTTCAATTCCCCAATCTCATCAATGGACATATCATGGAAACAGAAACTAAACAGAGACACAGTGAAACTAGCAGAAGCTATGAACCAAATGGATATAACAGATATCTAAAGAACATTTTATCCTAAAACAAAAGAATATACCTTCTTCTCAGCACCTCATGGTACCTTCTCAAAAATTGATCACATACTTCATCACAAAACAGACCTCAGCAGAGCACCCTATCAGATCACCACAGACTAATGCTGGCCTTCAATAACAACAAAAACAACAGAAAGCAAACATACACATGAAAACTGAGCAATGCTCTACTCAATGACAAGTTGCTCAAGGAAGAAATAAAGAAATAAATGAAAGACTTTTAGAATTTAATGAAAATGAAGGTAAAACATATTCAAACTTATGAGACACAATAAAAGCAGTGCTAAGGAGAAAACTCATAACTCGGTGTGCTCATGGTATGCAGTCACTGATAAGGGGATATTAACCCAGAAGCTCGGAATACCCAAGAAACAATTTACATAGCAATTGATTTCCAAGAAGATAGAAGGAGAGACCCCTGGTCCTGGAAAGACTGGATGTAGGGGAATACCAGGACAGAGAAATGAGAGGGGTGGGGGGGAAGAGGGCTTATGTGACTTTCAGGGAGGAAGGAACCTGGAAAGGGGAAATCATTGGAAATGTGAATAAAAAATATATATAAAATAAAACAACAGTTGAGAGTCACAAAAAAAAGAAAGAAAGAAAGAAAGAAAGAAAGAAAGAAAGAAAGAAAGAAAGAAAGAGAGAAAGAAAGAAAGAAAGAAACTGGTATAAGCATACACTAGCAGCTTGACAGAACATCTGAAGGCTCTGGAACAAAAAGAAGCAAATACACCAAAGAGGTATAGATGGCAGGAAATAATGAGGGGTGAAATCAACCAAGTAGAAAAAAAAAAAATAACTATACAAAGAATCAATCAAACCAGGAACTGGTTCTTTAAAAAAACAGACAAGATAGATAAACCCTTAGCAAACTAACCAGAGGGCACAGAAATTAAATTAAATTAAAACAAATTAAATAAATTAAAACAAAGTCAGAAATTCAAAGGGGGACATAACAAGAGATAATAGGAAATCCAAAAAAATCAGCAGATCCTACTACAAAAGCCTAAACTCAACAAAAGTGGAATATCTAGAAGAAATGGACAATTTTCTAGACAGATACTAGGTACCAAAGTTAAATTAGGATCAAATAAATGATCTAAACTACCCTATAACCCTTAAAGAAATAGAAGCAGTCATTAATAGTCTTCTAACCAAAAAAAGCACAGGACCAGATGGGTGTAATGCAGAGTTCTATCAGACCTTCAAAGAAGACCTAATACCAATACTCTTCAAATTATTCCACAAACTAGAAACAGAAGGAACAATACCCAATTTGTTCTAGGAAGCTGAAATTACCCTGATCCCTAAACCACAAAAAGATCCAACAAAGAAAGAGAACTTTAAACCAATATCCTTTATGAATATTGATGCAAAAACACTCAATAAAATTCTTGCCAATTGAATCCAAGAATATATCATCATGATCATCCAACATGATCAAGTAGGCTTCATCCCATGGATGCAGAGTTAGTTTGATATATAGAAATCCATCATTGTTATCCACTACATAAACAAAGGTAAAGAAAAAACCCACATGATCATTTCATTAGAGAATGTAAAAGCATTTGACAAAAATACTACACCCCTTCATTATACAAGATTTGGAAATATTAGGAATTCAAGGCCCATTTGTAAACATAGTAAAAGCAATATACAGCAAACCAGTAGCAAACATCAAACTAAATGGAGAGAAACTTGAAGCAATCCCACTGAAATCAGGGACTAGACAAGAAGATCCACTCTCTCCCTACATGTTCAATATAGTACTAGAAGTCCTAGCTTGAGCAATTAGATAACAAAAGGATGTCAAAGGGATAAAAATTGGAAAGGAAGAAGTCAAAGTATCATTTTCAGATGATAGGATAGTATAGTTAAGTGAACCCAAAAATTCCACCAGAGAATTCCTAAACCTGATAAACAACTTCAACAAAGTGGCTGGATATAAAATTAACTCAAATAAATCAGTAGTCTTCCTCTACTCAAAGGATAAACAGGCTGGGAAAGAAATTAAGGAAAGGACACCCTTCATAATATTCACAAATAATACAATATAATAATGTTAAATACATTGCTGTGACTCTAAACAAGAAAATGAATGATCTGTATGACAAGAACTTCATTTCTCTGAAGAATGAATTTGAAGAAAATCTCAGAAGATGGGAAGATATCCAATGTTCATGGAGGAATATAGTAATAATGATCATCTTGCCTAAAGCAATCTACAGAATCAATGCAGTCCCCATCAAAATTCGAACTCCATTCTTCATAGAATTAGAAAGAGCAATTTTCAAATTTATTTGGAATAAATAAAACCCCAGGATATCAAAAACTATTCTCAACAATAAAAGAACTTCTGGGTGAATCATCATCCCTGACCTCAAGCTATACTACAGAGCAATAGTGATAAAAAATGCATGGTGTTGGTACATTGACAGGCAGGTACATCAATGAAATAATATTGAAGACCCAGAAATGAACCCACAAACCTATGGTCTCTTGATCTTTGACAAAGGAGCTAAAGCCATCCTGTAGAAAAATGTCAGCATTTTCCTTAAATCGTGCTGCTTCAACTTCCAGTCAACATGTAGAAGAATCCAAATTGATCCATTCATATCTTCCTGTATAAAGTGCAAGACCAAATTGATCTAGGAACTCCACATAAAACCAGATACACTGAATCTAATAGAAAAGAAAGTGGGGAAGAGCCTGGAACACAAGGTTTCAAGGGAAATTTTCCTGAACAGAACACCAATAGCTTGTGCTCTAAGATCAAGAATTGACAAATGGGACCTCATAAAATTGCAACATTTCTGTAAGGCCAAGGAAACTGTCAAAAGGACAAAGCAGCAGCCAACAAACTGGGAAAGATCTTTACCAACTGCATATCTGACAGAGGGCTAATTTCCAATATATACAAAGAACTCAAGAAGTTATACTCCAGAGAATCAGATGACCCTGTTAGAAAATGGGGTACAGAGCTAAAGAAAGATTTCTCAATGGAGGAGTACTGGATTGCTGAGAAAAACGTAAAGAAATATTCAACATCCTTAATCATCAGGGAAATGCAAATCAAAACAACCCTGAGATTCCACCTTACACCATACAGAATGGCTAAGATCAAAATCTCACAAGAGAGGAGATGCTGGCAAGTGTGTGGAGAAAGAGGAAAACTCCTCCATTGCTGGTGGGATTGCAAGCTGGCAAAACCACTCTGCAAATCAGTTTGGTGGCTCCTCAGAAAACTGGACATAGTACTACATGAGGACTCAGTTATACCTGTCCTGGGCATATACCCAGAAGATGCTCCCACATGCAATAAGGACACATGATCTACTATGTTCATAGCAACCTTATTTATAATAGCCAGAAGCTGGAAAGAACCCAGATGTCCCTCAACAGAGGTATGGATACTGAAAATGTGGTACCTTTATACAATGAAGTACTACTCATCTATTAAAAACAATGTATTCATGAAATTCTTAGACAAATGGATGTAACTAGAAAATATCATCCTAAGTGGAGTAACCCAGTCACCAAAGAATACATGCTATTCACTTGCTGATAAGTGGATATTATCCCAAAAGCTTGGAATATCCAAGATACAACTTAGAGACCAAAGGAAGCTCAGGAAGAACAAAGACCAAAATATGGATATTCTGATCCTTCTTAGAAGGTGGATCAATATACCCATGGCTCACAGCCAACCAATAGACTGAGCATAGGGTCCCCGATGAAGGATCTAGATTAAGGACCTAAGGAGCTGAAGACATTTGCAGCCTCAGAGGAGGAACAATAATATGTACAAACTAGTACTCCCAGAGCTCCCAGGGAGTAAACCACCAACCAAAGAGTACAAATGTAGGGAACCATGGCTCCAGCTACATATGTAGCAGAGGATGGCCTTTGGTCTTGTGAAGTCTCGATGTCCCAGTGTAGGGGAACGCCAGGTCAGGAAAGTGGGAGGGGAGGTTGGTAAGCAGAGGAGGGTGAATGGGATAGGGGGTTGTCAGAGGGGTAATGAAAAAAGGGGTAGGGAAATACCATTAGAAATGTAAATAAAACAAATATCTGATAAAATAAAGTTAAACTAAAAAGAGAAATAAAAGATAAAATAAAAGCTTCCTTCTTGGGCATCATTTGATATGTGAAATGTGTCATGGGTATTCTAAGCTTCTTAGCTAATATCCACTTATTATCAGTGAGTGCCATGCCATGTGTGTTTTTTGTGATTGGGTTACCTCACTCAGGATATTTTCACTAACATCCATTTGTCTAAGAATTTCATGAATTCATTGTTTTTAATGGATGAATAGTACTCCATCATGTTTATATACCACATTTTCTATATCTATTCCTCCGTTGAGGGACATCTGGGTTCTTTCCAGCTCCTGGCTATTATGAATAGGGGTGCTATGAATATAGTGGAGCATGTGTCCTTACTACATTCTGGAGAATCCTCTGGGTATATGCCCAGGAGTGGTATAGCAGGGTTTTCCGGTATTATTATGCTGAGTTTTTTGAGGAACCGCCAAACTGATTTCCAGAGTGGTTGTACTAGCTTGAAGAATGAAGAACAAAGTATGGATCCTTGGGTCCTTTGTAGAAAGGGAAAAAAAATACCCACAGAAGGAGATAGAGAGACAAAAGGTGGAGCAGAGTCTGAGAGAAAGAATAACCAGAGACTACCCCACACAGTGATCCATCCTTCTTACAGTAACAAAACCCAGACACTATTATGGATGCCCACAAGTGCTCGCTGACCAGAGCCGGATATAGATATCACCAGGGGGCTCTCCTAGGGCATGACAAATACAAAGGGGGAGACTCTCAGCTAGCCATGGAACTGAGCACAGGGTCTCCAATGCTGGATCTAGAGAAGGACCCAATGAGCTGAAGTGGTTTGCAGCGCAAAAGGAAGAACAACAATATGAGTCACCCAGTACTCCCAGAACTCCCAGGGACAAAACCATCAACCAAAGCCTACACATGGAGTTACCCATGGATCCAGATGCATAGGCAGCAGAGGATGGTCTTGTTAGACACCAAAGGGAGGAGAGGCCCTTGGTTCTGGAAAGACTTGATGCTGTAATGTAGAGGAATACCAGGACAGGGAAGTGGGGTAGGGTTGATTGGGGAAGGGGAGATGGCTTATGGGATTTTCACGGCTGGAAAGAACCAGGAAAGTGGACAGCATTTGAAATGTACAAAAAGAATAATTAATAATAATAATAATAATTAATAATAATAATGATATTAGCTAACTGGGTGTACTGTCTATAAGTTTTCTATATAATTGTGATGAAAAATATGTGATTTTCTTGTCTAGGATATTAAAGATTTCATAATGGAATAGAAAGAGAAACAGACAACTAATGATTGACACTCCCATATTCCCACATCCTATGGCTATTGGAACAGCCTTGCTGCATATATTATCCAATGTAGATGAGGATTTGATATAGTGTGGTATATATTTCACATGATCTCTGGCAGCCATGATCTCAAGTAATGGTGAATTTTTGTGCTCTATCATTCCTCATGAAAATACATTAGGCTGTGATTTGATTTTACTAAGAAAGGGTATATTAAATCTCTCAAGAAACATGACTCAAAATGAGTATAATGATTCAATGTGCTATGTCACAATTTCACTGTACACTTCTCTTTTTCATTTGTATCTGTGTGTGTGTGTGTGTGTGTGTATGCGTGTTTGTATGTGTGTCCATCTGTACATATGTGTCTGGTTACATACTCTGGAAGAGGATATCTGATATTCTGCTCTGTTACTCTCCACCTCATTTCCTTGAGACAGGGTCTCTTGCTGAAGCTGGATCTAGGCTGACAACCAGTATGTCTCACAGAACCTCTGGTCACCAACCCAATGCTGATGTTATATGTGCATGTATGATGTGTCTGTCTGTTTGTTTTGGTGCTGAGGGTTTAAATGCAAGTCCATATGTTTGCATATGAACTACTTCTACTCAGTAACCCATCTCCTCATACCCCATTGCCCTGTTTTAAAATTGCTTTTTTATTTCTTTTCCCCCCAAAAAATCTATATAAATCACATAGCCCATCCCTTGTATATGGTTCAATAAAACAGTACAAATTTATCACATTGTTTGCTCTGTTAACAATTAAAAGGAAAATAGGTCCAAAGAAAATGATGTTTTTCTAAGAATCATGTGTATCTGAAGCTCCACCTTATTTTCCATGAAGCAGATCATAGATGTGAACCATGAGTGTTTTCAAGCAGAAAAAGGGAAATCAAATAATTCTGAGGAGTGAAAGATGTGTTGTTTCTAATCAATATTTTATTAATTTCATTTTAAACTATGACTGAATCCATTGATTAAATTGTCAATCAAGTAAATAATTTCCAGTCTGTTTGATTTGAATATTGCAAAGTATTTTGACACTGTAGAAAAAGTTCAGAGTAAATGTTAAGAAAGTGTTTCTCCACTTGTTGGCATTCTTTAATACAGTAACCTTGACCTATGTTAAGTTAGTCTAATTGGAGTCTTGCTGATGCCACATTCTAGGGAAAAATAATAGAATCCACTTCTATTGATATTGAGATAAATTCCTAAATCAGTGGGCATGAAATCTCCCTGACAAGTCTGATCATAGCCCTTCCTTGTGGTTTCTTCTGTTGTCTACACTGCAATCTTGAGGAGAGTCAGGTGTTCTTTTTTTGTACAAAGGCAAAGAATAAAATGAAGAACAGTTTAGAACAGTTTAGAGAGCCAAGGACATTCAATTACAAAACCAAAGTCAAAAGCCTGACTATTATGGCTCCTACCAAAAAGAATTTGAATACATTTCTCACTAGATTAGATTAGCTAATTTTGGTAAATTACCAGTGTGTGGATATCTGAGTGTAAATGCACACCTAGGCATATGTGTGTGTGAGTACCAATGCGGAAATAAGAGGTTGAATTTGGATTTGGGTGACTTAATCAGAATTTCACTAAATAATTTTTATTGTTTTGTATTTTGTTTTCATTTTGTTTTAAACTGGGTCTCTAATTGAACATAGAATTCACTTCACTTGTTCATATGAAATAGATGGCCACCGAATACCTATGATCTGTCTATCTCTATACCCTCATCACTTGGATTATAATCACATATAACTAAGCATAGCTATGCCCAGCTTTTAGTTGGTTTAAGTGATCGAAACCAAGGCCGTTGTGCTTGCAGAGCAAACTTTATTCTAGCCCTAGAGGTAATTGTTTTTATTGAATATATTCTTCATTTACATTTCTTTTTTTTTTTTTTTTTTTTTTTGGTTTTTCGAGGCAGGGTTTCTCTGTGTAGCCCTGGCTGTCCTGGAACTGACTCTGTAGACCAGGCTGGCCTCGAACTCAGAAATCCTCCTGCCTCTGCCTCCCAAGTGCTGGGATTAAAGGCGTGCGCCACCACCGCCCGGCCCTTCATTTACATTTCAAATGTTATACCTTTTCCCAATTTTCTGTCCCTGAAAACTCTGAACTCATCCTCCTACCCCCTGCCTCCATGAATATGCCCCTCCAATTACCCACCCTTGATTTCCCAATGATGGCACATCTATTGAGCCTTCATAGTACAAAGGACCTCTCCTCCCACTGATGCCCAACAAGGCATTCCTCTGCCACTCTTTTGGCTGGAATCATGTATACTCTTTGATTGATGACTTAGACCCTGGGAGCCCTGGGGGTGTCTGATTGGCCAACATTGTCATTCTTCCTATGGGACTGCAAACCCCTTCAGCTCCCTAGAAGTAATTTATAAATCCATTTCCTATTGTTTCCTTGAAGTGATTGTGATTATATCTCTGTGTTGCTTTAAATTGTTCAGTGATTCTTGGTTAGCTGACATTGATACGTATGTATCTATGTATGTATGTATGTATGTATGCATGTATGTATGTATGTATGTATGTATGTGTGTATATGTATATGTGTATTTAGGTAATTATATCAATTTGGAGGTTGGAGACCTTGGGTACCATTACTTATGAGTCATTTACCTTCCTTGTAAAGGAAATGGTCAACACATTGGTCCAACTGGGCAGGAATTACAAGGGGTGTACATGTCTCTGGTATTCCAGTGCTAGGGCAACAACAGGGCACAATTTTGTGAGTGTGGGCTCTGGGTATCAAATTTGGATCATCATGTTTCACCAAATGACCCAGTTTCCTACTCCTTCTTCATCATTCTAATGGATAATATCTCTGCTGTCAACTTCTGGCAGTGGAGATTTTCAGGTCCTAACCACTGTGAATCTTCTCTTTTTCTTTTTCTCTTTTATTTATTTTCTATATTTTTTTATTTATATTCCAAATGATTTCCCCTTTCTTGTTTTCTCACTTTCCGAAAGTCCAATAAGCCCCCTTCCCCCGCTCTGTTCCCCATTCAACTCCCACTCACTTCTCTGTTCTGGTATTCCCCTACATCCAGTTGTTCCAGGGCCAGAGGTCTCTCCTTCCATCTCCTTGGAAATCTAATGATATGTGAAATGTGTCTTGGGTATTCCGAGATTCTGGGTTAATATCCCCTTATCAGTGACTGCACATCATGTATGTTCTTTTGTGATTGGGTTACCTCACGAAGGATGATATTTCCCAGTTCTGATCATTTGCCTAGGAATTTTGTGAATTCATTGTTTTTTTTTTTTTAATTTTCTAAGTTTTTTTATTTACATTCCAAATCGTTTCCCCTTTCCTGTTTCCTCCCTCCCCGAAAGTCCCATAAGCCCCCTTCCCTCCCTCTTTTCCCCATTCAACCACCTCTCCCTTCTCTGTTCTGGCATTCCCCTACATCTAGTCTTTTCAGGACCAGGGGTCTCTCCTTCCATCTTCTTGGAAATCTATTGATATGCGAATTGTGTCTAGGGTATTCCAAGATTCTGGGTTAAGATCCCCTTAACAGTGCTTGCATACCATGTGTGTTCTTTTGTGATTGGGTTACCTCACTAAGGATGATATTTTCAAGTTCTGACCATTTGCCTAGGAATTTCGTGAAATCATTGTTTTTAATTGCAGAGTAGTATTCCATTGTGTAAATATACCACATCTTCTGAATCCATTCCTCCGTTGAGGGACTTCTGGGTTCTTTCCAGCTTCTGGCTATTATAAATAAGGCTGCTATGAACATAGTGGAGCATGTGCCCTTATTGCATGGAGGATGCAGAGTAGTATTCTGTTGTGTAAATATTCCACATCTTCTGAATCCATTCCTCTGTTGAGTGACATCTGGGTTCTTTCCAGCTTTTGGCTATTATAAATAAGGCTGCTACGAACAGAGTGAAGCATGAGCCCTTATTGCATGCAGGGGAAACCTCTGGGTATAAGCCCAGGAGTGGTATTGGAGGATCCTCTGGGAGTGTCATGCCCAGTTTTCTGAGGAACCGCCAGACTGCTTTTAGATTGGTTGTACCAGCTTGCAATCCCACCAGCAGTGGAGGAGTATTCCTCTTTCTCCATATCCTCACCAACAACTGCTGTTTCCTGTGTTTTTGACTTAACCATTCTGACTGGTGTGAGGTGGAATCTCAGGGTTGTTTTGATTTCCATTTCCCTAATGAATAAGGATGTTGAATATTTCTTTAAGTGCTTCTCAACCATTACAAGAACTTCAAGTCTCCGAAGAAAGTAATTGAAGAAGACCTCCGAAGATGAAAAAATCTTCCATGCCCATGGATTGGCAGGATTAATATAGTAAAAATGATCATCTTGCCAAAAGAAATATACAGATTCAATGCAATCCCCATCAAAATCCCAACTTCATAGAGTTACAAAGAGCAATTCAAAAATTCATCTGGGATAAAAGAACACCCAGGATAGCTAAAATTATTCGCAAGAGTAAAAGAACTTCTGGGGGAATCAGTATCCCAGACCTCACACTGTACTACAGAGCAATAGTGTTAAAAACTGCATGGAATTGGTACAGTGACTGGCATGTAGATCAATGGAACAGAATTGAAGATCCAGAAATGAATCCACACTCCTATGGTCACTTGATCTTTGACAAAGGAGCTAAAACCATCCAGTGGAAAAAAGATAGCCTTTTCAACAAATGGTGCTGGTTCAACTGGAGGTCAACATGCAGAAGAATGCAAATTGACCCATTCTTATCTCCTTGCACTAAGCTCAATTCCAAGTGGATCAAGGACCTCCACATAAAACCAGACACACTGAAACTAATAGAAAGGAAACTAGGGAAGAACCTTGAACATATGGGCACAGGGGAGAATTTCCTGAACAGAACTCTAATAGCTTATTCTCTAAGATTAAAAATTGACAAATGGGACCTCATACAGTTGCAAAGTTTCTGTAAGGCAAAGGACACTGTCAAAAGGACAAAGTGGCAACCAACAAACTGGGAAATGATCTTTACCAACCCTACATCCAACAGAGGTCTAATATCCAATATATACAAATATCTCAAGAAGTTATATTCCAGAGAGGCAAGTAACCCTAATAAAAAATGGGGTACAGAGCTAAACAAAGAGTTCTCACCTAAAGAATATCTGTGAATCTTCTTTAGAGCATCTCTGAGCCATTTGTCTTTACTTGATCATAGTGAGGATTTCTCCCACTTCCTGTCTTTTGGCCTTATTTCAACTTAGGCACTTCCTGCTAGGTCTTATTTTGTTTTACAGGAAATTCTTTTTTTTCTCAATACTCCTCTCTCACCCTATATGTACATGTGGTTGCAATAATTAAATAATTTGCCTTTCTTTTGCTCTTTGGCATCAGAAGCATTGGGTTTTATTGAGTATTTTTCAAAAATCCAGGACTAGATTTAGAAAGTTGTTTGTGGAAAAAAAAACAAAAACAAATAGAATGCCACTGTGAGAATGGAGCTAGAAACTCTCTTGTTGGCGTTTCCTCCTAAGTATTACACCCTAAAGGAAGTAAAGAGAGTATCACATTTTCTGTGTTTTGCTTAGTTTGCCCATTATATATAGGAATTTCCCACTTCTAAATGGCTGAAGGGACTGAAGCTCTAGATTGTCATTCAAAGAATAATTCTTAAGTCTCTCCACATTAAGTTCCATGCATTCTCAGAGGTACTTGTAAACCATCCTCCAGTTGATAGAGCTGCCTAATTTTAAGATGCTAGTATAAACAATACATTTTGATAAGTAAATATAGAGAGAGAGCATAAAAGAGAAATAAAATCACCCAATGCTATAACAGGACATGAAGTTGAGTTTATTTATTCTGTCAGCAGAGCGGTTTTCAAAGTCATTTTGCTGCAGCAAAAATTTCCTGCTGGTGACTTATTTGATGATGGAAATCCTGGCAATTATCCTTTTGCTTCTCACTGATGCCACTGACATTGTGACTGGAAAAGGAAAGGAGTATTTTCTGTTTGCTAACAATTGGATTCGTTATGGCCTGTTGTTTTAATTGGACATCAGAAGAGAAATAGATATGTTCATATACAGATAAGGGATGCCTGAGATCAGGAGCCATCAGACAATCAGTTAATGTTCCTTGGTGTCCACTTCATAAGTACTTTCACCTTAATCATATCATTAGGAGATATTAAAAAGATGTAGAGCATGGAGGCAAGGTAGTGACTCAAAGGAGAAGAATGCTTGCCACACAACTATGAGAGTCTATGTTCATATCTGAAAACTTTACATGTAAAGACACATGTTGCCACAGTCACCTGTAACACCCCGCTGCTGGACAAGAGAGGAGGAGCAGAGGATCTCAGACCAGAGGATTATTGTTCAGTCTTACTTGCCAACTATCCCCAGTATAATGTAACGAGCTCCTAGTTCAGTTAGAAATGTCGAAGGAAATGAGGCCAAGGCGTGGAGTGACAAGAACTAGACATCCTCCTCTGGATTCTGCACACATATATGGACACACAGACATACACAGAGGAGATATACCTCTTTTCTTTTGGTTTTCACATAAAATGTAGCATGAAAATGAAGTTTGTTTGAAAAAAATGTTTACTTCAGTTCTAAACTCTAGTAATAACCTAATTGAATCACAGCATGTTATTCTGCATTGATCCTGGGGGCTTTCCCTCTCCTCTAAATGTGATAGTAGCAACAATAACTATTATTCTATTATAATGAGATATGAGATCACACACATAGGATGGAGGACATAATGTCTATGAAACAGACAAATATTTTTTATTTTTATGTTTGAAAGACTGTAATTCTTTATTTTGAGATTTATTTTTAGATATATTTATGTGTATTTGTATATGTCTTTGTGTGGATATGTGCATGTGAGTACAGGGGCCATTGTAAACCAAGAGAGGGTATCAGGATCCATGGAACAGGTGTAACAGGTGGTGGTGAGTTGCCTAGAGTATATGGTGGGAGCTACACTTGTTTGTTCTGGAATAGTGACAGTGCTCTTAAATGTTGAGCTATTGCTTGTTTAGATTTCTTTTTTGTAACACTGGGATTTGAATCTGGGACTTGTATACACTAAACCAGTAGTCGTAAAAAACAGAAGACTATCATTTCTAAAATCTGAAGACTTATTTTGTTTTCAAAATATCTGTCTGTGTATGTGTACATACATGTAAGGAAAGGTGCCTCCAAATTCCAGAGGAATGTGTTAAATTTCTAGGAGCTAAAGTTACAGGCAACTGTGAGCAGCATGGAGGATGGGAACTGAGTTCTGGTCCTCTGCAAGAACAGTACTCAAGCTTAATATTTGAGCTATCTTTTCTTCTCTGTTTCCCACAACTCTCACATCTCTCTCTCTAGTAAATGGTATATGCAGATAGAACAGACAGTTCCTGAACTTTCTGGACTTAGAAAGTACTTAAAAATATTTATCAGAAGCAAGAATTTGTTATTTTCATTAATTAGTTTAGAGTCTGATTTTTATTATAATGTTATAATCAATATAACAGACTTCCAAATCACTAATCATTGTTTATTCTACACTTTATCTTTACTGGGGTTTCATTAGTATACTACTGCCATTTATTTTCATTCAACTTGTATTCCTATAAATGTTTCTTCTCTTAAGGTCACTCACTTGTGCAACACACATTTGTATCATTCAGGTACAAATATATTTCGATGCTGGTTCCAATGTTAGGCTAAGCATCATATAGGACATTCAAGCAATTCAAGACTTGATTTTAAAGTCAAAAGCTTTAAATTGTGGAATAACATGCTATAACACACACTGAAAAGAATGTAAGGCTATGCCTGGACAAATAAAGCCAAATAAAATGTATGGCCTACATATAGAAAGTCAACAAAGAGCAAGTGCTAGGCAGGAAGAAATTGCATGTAAGTTTTGAAGATAATCTACACTCTATAGCAGAGGTGTGATCTGCACAGTTAGAGAACATAAGGAATGATCAAGAATCCCAAAGGACATGAACCTGGATGGAGTGGGTAGGTTGGACAACAACGACTGGCCTGAATCATCTGGAGTTATTATTGGAGAGAATTATAGCTGCTAGACACCACTCATACAAGTCAGATTGTAGGAAGTGGAACAACTAACAGAGAGATGTATTAAAGGATTTAGTTCAGTAAATTTACTTGGATGGTTATAGGAGCTATTTAGGCAAGTCTGAAATCCAAAGGACATGTAAATGGAAAAGGCTTTCCAGGACAGGAACTTAGGCTATTTTTCATCAGTGTTGTGTCAGTTTTAGAATGTGTGTGCACCTGTGTGTCCATGTGAGTACACATGCTTGTGCAGGAAAGAGTGAATTTGGTGTATACATAAGTATAAGCAAGTATGTTATTGTGTGTGCATGTTGGCCTATGTGTGGGCATGAATGTTTGTGCATGTGAATGTTCATATGTGCATGTACTTATGTGGGTGTTCTTGTGTACTGCATAGGTATGAATGTGTTTGGCAGTGTGTATATGCATATGTCTGTATACAGCATATGTGTGTGTGTGCACATGTGCATATATGTTAGTATGAAGTATGACTAGGTGAATGTGTGTGTGAGTACATTTGTATGTGTATGTATGTCAGTGTGAATGTGTGTGTTTGCTTGTGTGGATATATATATGCCTGTGTGCACATATGTATATGTCTGTGTGTGTGTAGATCCATGCATGAGTGTACATGTGTGTGTATGTGTGTGTGCATTAGTTTATGTGTGTATGTGTGTACTTGTGGGCCAGAGGACAATCTTGAGTGCTGTTTCTCAGGAGTTGTCCATAATTGTGTTTTGTTTTGTTTTGTTTGGTTTGGTTTGGTTTAAGATAGGGTCCCTGCCTCTGTAGAACTCACTAAATTGTCTATGCTTGCTCTCCGATGAGTCCCTCACTGTCTCTGCCTTTCCATCATAGTGGATTACAAACTCATGTCACCACATTCTGATATTTTGGTGTGTCCTGGATACAGAACCTCATTCTTCTAGGTAAACAGTTTATTGACTGAGCCATTGCTGAACTCCTAGGCAATATTTCTTTCAAGGGAGACTCAGTTCTACATCAGGCTTTTCTGATGATTACAGACATCCCACCAAGATTTTCCACATATCCTCACTTAAATAAAATCCACTGCTCATATATTTTAATCTCATCCACAAAACCCCTTTACGCAGCACTGAGATCAGTGATTCACTAAGTACCTGGGTGCAGGATTATTGTCAGGTTGATACAGGATATATATACTTACAGTTATATATCACATTGGCCACATCCTTCTTTACATCAACTTTATTCGACTATGCTTCCATCAAATATCACACATTACAACTAAAGATGCCTTGGCACTCCTGTTTATAAACATGTCACTTAAGCTTGTCTAGCCTTGTCATAGTGACACTGGTCAGAGTGTCATGTTGGACAAAGATCATCTCTTTTTCTCTTATCTTTTTTTTTAAAATCTATGTAGTGTAGTGTGGGAAGATGGTTGAGCCAGGAAAGTGATTGCTGTACAAGCAGGAGACTGAGATTTATCTTCCAAACTCCTACTCAAAGTCAGACATGATCTCATGTGCTTTCAGTCTTAGCACTGGACAAGCAGATCACTGGAGCTCACTAACTAGACAGCCCAACTCAATGACTGAGTCCCAGGTAAAATAAAAGGCCTTGCCTCAAACGATAAATTGCACTGGGCAAAAAAAAAAAAAAATTAAAGAAAAAAATCTGATGTGGACTTGTTTGCACACACACACACATACTGTATCAATTGGGAAAACTGAATATTATCTTGTTCAAAAGCAAAGATATTTATTTATTTATTTTACTTTTGTTAGACATGAAATCTTTTTACTTCATATTGTCCTGAAATCAGCAGGCACAGCATGCACTCTGTGATACCTATTTCATGGTAGTGAAGGGGAAAAGAGGGAGGGAAGGGGGCTTATGGGACTTTTGGTGAGGGAGGAAACAGGAAAGGGGAAATGATTTGGAATGTAAATAAAAAAAAATTAGACTATGTTCCAGTAGACTGCACTGAAGAGACAGGTACCCAGGTTCTCCCCAATATAACATCGCTTGGGACACGGCCTGTTGGGGCTTCCGCCTGCTCCCAAGAACGGGACAGCGTTGTGGTTGTCTGGGTGTCAGATCTGCAGGCCATCGCCTCTGCAGGGTGACCAGTGCCACGGAGAGAGTGCAGAGTGCACTCTGCCATCTTTGCTCCAGTGGCCGGGAAGTTGGGGCTGCCAGGCTTGGAGACAGACAGGCATAACATCGCTTGGGTCTATGGCAGCTTGTGTGTACACGGCTCCCAAGTGCAGTGCAGATCTGCAGTAACCAGCATGCCAGCTCTGCTGTGGGACTTCTGCCTGGCAGAGGGACCCCGCACTGGGCGGGAGCCTACCAGCTTCCCTTCCGCGACCTCTGTTCCAGTAGACTGCACTGAAGAGACAGGTAACCAGGTTCACCCCAATATAACATCACTTGGGACACGGCCTGTTGGGGCTTCTGCCTGCTCCCAAGAACGGGACAGCGCTGTGGTCGTCTGGGTGCCAGATCTGCAGGCCATCGCCTCTGCAGGGTGACCAGCGCCACAGAGAGAGTGCAGAGTGCACTCTGCCATCTTTGCTCCAGTGGCCGGGAAGTTGGGACTGCCAGGCTCAGAGACAGACAGGCATAATATCGCTTGGGTCTCCGGCGGCTTGTGTGTACGTGGCTCCCAAGTGCTGGGCAGATCTGCAGTAACCAGCATGCTAGCTCTGCTGTGGGACTTCTGCCTGGCAGAGGGACGCCCCCTACCCCCCCACTCTAGGAGAGATCACACACCCCTGCACAGGGCAGGAGCCTACCAGCCTCCCTTTGGCGACCTTTACTCAAGGAATCCACTATGCTGAGCATTTGGATGTGCAAGGACTCCCCAATATAACATCACTTGGGGCAAGGCACATCAGGGCTCCAAAGTCACTCAGGAGCTGGGCAAGCCCCAGAAATCTGTGCCAGGGAAATCCTGGTAAACCGGGGGGGGGTGCAGAAATAGCTTTGCAGGCTCACAGGAGGTCCAACCAACAGCCAGTGACAGAAGGACCAACTAACATCAGAGGTAACCAGATAGCAAAAGGCAAACGTAGGAATGTTACTAACAGAAATCAAAGTAATATGGCACCATCCAAACCCAACTCTCCAATAGCAGCAAGTCCTGGATACCCCACCACACCCGAAAGACAAGATCTGGATTTAAAATCACTTTTCATGATGCTATTAGAGGATCACAAGAAGGACAAAAATAAATCTAATAGAGTTACAGGAGACCATGAATCACCGGTTAGAAGCCCTTACAAAGGAAAGGCAAAAATCGCTTAGAGAAATGCAGGAGAACATGGATCAAAAGATGGAGACGCACAAGGAGACAACACAAAAATCGCTTAACGAGATGAATCAATGGGTAGATGCACTCACAAAGGAATCACAAAAATTGCATAAAGAAATGCAGAAGAATATGGGTCAACAGACGGATGCCCATAAGGAGGCAACACATAAATTGCTTAAAGAAATGAATCAACGGATAGATGCCCTTACAAAGGAAACACATGATCTGCTTAAAGAAATGCAGGAGACGATGGATCCACAGATGGATTCCCATGAGGAGGAAACACAAAAATCAATCAGAGAAATACAGGAGAACGTGGGTAAACAGTCAGAAATCCTGAAAGAGGTAATGCAAAAATACCTTAAAGAAATATAGGAAAATACAAACAAACAAGTGAAGGATCTCAGCAAATCCATCCAGGAACTAAAAAAGGAAGTAGAAACAACTAAGAAATCACAAAGGGAGACAACTTTGGAGATAGAAAACCTTGGGAAGAAATCAGGAGTCATAGATGCAAACATCAACAATAGAATACAAGAGATGGAAGAAAGAATCTCAGGTGCTGAAGATTCCATAGAAAGCATCGACTCAACAGTCAAAGAAAATGCAAAATGCAAAAAACGTGTAACCCAAAACAACCAGGAAATCCAGGACACAATGAGAAGACCAAACCTAAGGATTATAGGTATAGATGAGAGTGAAGATTTGCAACTTAAAGGGCCAGTAAACATCTTCAACAAAATTATGGAGGAAAACGTCCCTAACCTAAAGAGAGAGATGCCGATGAACATACAAGAAGCCTGCAGAACTCCAAACAGACTGGACCAGAACAGAAATACCTCCCATCACATAATAATCAAAACACCAAATGTTCTAAACAAAGAAAGAATATTAAAAGCAGTAAGAGAAAAGGGCCAAGTAACATACAAAGGAAGACCTATCCGAATCACATCAGACTTCTCACCAGAGACTATGAAAGCCAGAAGATCCTGGGCAGACTTCATGCAGACACTAAGAGAGCACAAATGCCAGCCTAGATTACTATACCCAGCAAAACTCTCAATCACCATAGATGGAGAGACCAAGATATTCCATAATAAAACCAAATTTTCACAATATCTTTCCACAAATCCAGCCCTGCAACGGATAATAGGTGGAAACCGCCAATACAGGGAGAGAAACAACACCCTGGAATAAACGAGATAATAACCTTCTTGAATCTAACCCAAAAGTAGAAAACCACTCAAACATAAAGATAGCGTCAAGAATGGCAGATGGCAATAATCATTATGCCTTAATCTCTCTTAATATCAATGGTCTCAATTCCCCAATAAAAAGACATAGACTAGCAGACTGGGTATGTAAACAGGACCCAGCATTTTGCTGCAGGCAGGAAATGCACCTCAGTGTCAAAGACAAACACTGCCTCAGAGTAAAATGCTGGAAAACAATTTTACAAGCAAATGGCCCCAAGAAACGAGGTGGAGTAGTCATCCTAATATCAGATAAACTTGATTTTCAACCTAAAGTCATCAAAAAAGACACAGAAGGACACTACATACTGATCAAGGGAAAAATCCACCATCAAGAACTCTCAATTCTGAATATCTATGCTCCAAATGCAAGGGCACCCTCATTCGTAAAAGAAATTTTACTAAAGCTGAAAGCACACATCACACCGCACACAATAATAGTGGGTGACTTCAACACCCCGCTCTCTGAAATGGATCGTTCAGGAAAGCAGAAACTAAACAGGGACACAGAGAATCTAATTGAAGCCTTGGACCAAATGGAACTAACAGATATATATAGAACATTTCATCCTAGAGCTAAAGAATAAAGCTTCTTCTCAGCACCTCATGGTACCTTCTCCAAAATTGACCATATAATTGGTCACAAATCAGGCCTCAACAGATATAATAAGATAGAACTAATCCCATGCCTCCTATCAGATCACTATGGAATAAGGGTGGTCTTCAATGGCAACAAAAAGAAAAGAAAACCCACGTACACATGGAGGCTGAACAATGTTCTACTCAATGATTACTTGGTCAAGGTGGAAATAAAGAAAGAAATCAAAGACTTTTTGAAAGTTAATGAAATGAAGGTACAACATACCCTAATTTATGGGACACAATCAAAGCAGTGCTAAGAGGAAAATTCATAGGCCTGAGTGCCGCCAAAAAGAAACAGGAGACAGCATATACTATCAGCTTACTGACACACCTGAAAGCCCTGGAACAAAAAGAAGCAAATACACCAAAGAGGAGTAGAAGCCTGAAATCATCAAACTCAGGGCTGAAATCAATCAAGTAGAAACAAATAAAACCATACAAAGAATCAACAAAATGAGGAGTTGGTTCTTTGAGAAAATCAACAAGATAGAAAAGTCCTTAGCCAGACTAACCAGAGGGCACAGAAATAGTATCCAAATTAATAAAATCAGAAAAGAAAAGGGAGAGATAACAACAGAAACTGAGGAAGTTCAAAAAATCATCAGATCCTACTAAAAAAAAACCTGTATTCAACACAACTAGAAAATCTGGAGGAAATGGACAATTTCCTTGACAGATACCAAATACCAAAATTCAATCAGGATCAAATAGACCATCTAAACCGTCCTATAACCACTAAAGAAATAGAATTTTTCATTGGAAGTCATCCTACCAAAAAAAGCACAGGTCCAGATGGTTTTAGTGCAGAATTCTATCAGACCTTCAAAGAAGACCTAATACCAATACTCTTCAAATTGTTCCACAAAATAGAAACAGAAGGAACAGTACCCAACTCGTTTTATGAAGCCACAATTACACTAATACCAAAAGCACACAAAGATCCAACAAAGAAAGAGAATCTCAGGCCAATCTCTCTTATGAATATCAATGCAAAAATACTCAATAAAATTCTTGCCAACCGAATCCAAGAACACATCAAAACGATCATTCACTACGATCAAGTAGGCTTCATCTCAGGGATGCAGGGATGGTTCAATATAAGGAAATCCATCAATGTAATCCACTATATAAACAATCTCAAAGAAAAAAACCACATGATCATCTCATTAGATGCTGAGAAAGCATCTGACAAAATTCAGCATCCTTTCATGCTAAAGGTCTTGGAAAGATCAGGAATTCAAGGCCCATATCTAAACATAGTAAAAGCAATTTACCGCAACCAGTAGCCAACATCAAACTAAATGGAGAGAAACTTGAAGCAATCCCACTAAAATCAGGGACTAGACAAGCCTGCCCTCTCTCTCCATATCTTTTCAATATAGTACTTGAAGTTCCAGCTAGAGCAATTAGACAACAAAAAGAGGTCAAAGGGATACAAATTGGAAAGGAAGAAGTCAAACTATCACTATTTGCAGACGATATGATAGTATACTTAAGCGACCCAAAGAACTCCACCGAGAACTCCTAGAGCTGATAAACGACTTCAGCAAAGTGGCCGGATATAAAATCAACTCAAGCAAGTCAGTAGCCTTCTGATACTCAAAGGATAAGCAGGCTGAGAAAGAAGTAAGAGAAATGATATCCTTCATGATAGCCACAAACCATATAAAGTACCTTGGCGTGACTCTAACCAAACAAGTGAAAAATCTGTATGACAAGACTTTCAAGTCTCTGAAGAAAGAAATTGAAGAAGTCCTCAGAAGATGGAAAAATCTGCCATGCTCATGGATTGGCAGCATTAATATAGTAAAAATGACCATCTTACCAAAAGTAATATACAGATTCAATGCAATCTCCATCAAAATCCCAAATCAATTCTTCATAGAGTTAGAAAGAACAATTCAAAAATTCATCTGGAATAACAGAAAACCCAGAATAGTTAAAACTCTTCTCAAGAGTAAAAGAACCTCTGGGGGAATCAGTATCCCGGTCCTCAAGCTGTACTACAGAGCAATAGTGTTAAAAACTGCATGGTATTGGTACAGTGACTGGCATGTAGATCAGTGGAACAGAATTGAAGACCCAGAAATGAATCCACACTCCTATGGTCACTTGATCTTTGACAAAGGAGCTAAAACCATCCAGTGGAAAAAAGATAGCCTTTTCAGCAAATGGTGCTGGCTCAACTGGAGGTCAACATGCAGAAGAATGCAAATTGACCCATTCTTATCTCCTTGCACTAAGCTCAATTTAAGTGGATCAAGGACCTCCACATAAATCCAGACACACTGAAACTAATAGAAGGGAAACTAGGGAAGAACCTTGAACATATGGGCACAGGGGAGAATTTCATGAACAGAACTCCAATAGTTTATGCTCTAAGATCAAGTATAGACAAATGGGACCTCATTAAATTACAAAGTTTTTGCAAGGCAAAAGACACTGTCAAAAAGACAAAGTGGCAACCAACCAACTGGGAAATGATCTTTACAAACCCTACATCTGACAGAGGGCTAATATCCAATATATACAAAGAACTCAAGAAGTTAAACTCCAGAGAGGCAAGTAACCCTATTAAAAAATGGGGTACAGAGCTAAACAAAGAGTTCTCACCTGAAGAATATCTAATGGCTGAGAAGCACCTAAAGAGATGTTCATCATCCTTAGTCATTAGAGAAATGCAAATCAAAACAACCCTGAGATTCCATCTCACACCAGTCAGAATGGCTAAGATCAAAAACACAGGAGACAGCAGTTGTTGGCGAGGATGTGGAAAAAGAGGAACACTCCTCCACTGCTGGTGGAATTGCAAGCTGGTACAACCACTCTGGAAAGCAGTTTGGCGGTTCCTCAGAAAACTGGGCATGACACTCCCAGAGGATCCGGCTATACCACTCCTGGGCATATACCCAGAGGCTTTACCTGCGTGCAATAAGGACACATGCTCCACTCTGTTCATAGCAGCCTTATTTATAGTAGCCAGAAGCTGGAAAGAACCCAGATGTCCCTCAACGGAGGAATGGATTCAGAAGATGTGGTATATCTGCACAATGCAATACTACTCTGCAATTAAAAACAATGAATTCACGAAATTCCTAGGCAAATGGTCAGATCTTGAAAATATCATCCTTAGTTAGGTAACTCAATCACAAAAGAACACACATGGTATGCAGTCACTGATAAGGGGATCTTAACCCAGAATCTCGGAATACCCTAGACACAATTCGCATATCAATAGATTTCTAAGAAGATGGAAGGAGAAACCTCTGGTCCTGGAAAGACTGGATGTAGGGGAATGCCAGGACAGAGAAACGAGAGGGGGTTGAATGGAGAAAAGAGGGAGGAAAGGGGGGCTTATGGGACTTCGGGGAGGGAGGAAATGGGAAAGGGGAAATGATTTGGAATGTAAATTAAAAAAAACTTAGAAAATAAAAAAAAACAAAAAAAACTTAGAAAATAAAAAAAAGAATATAAAAAAAAAGAAAAAAGAAAATAAAAGTGGATCCTTAGAATTTTGAAGGTGTAAGAGATTGTAGGGCACCATTTCTGCTGTCCTTTTGTCTCATGGTGAGTTCATATGAATGACTTTGCCCACCAGCATCATCTCTGGCGTCAGGAATAGCTGACCTCTGACTCCTTCTTGGATCCAGTAAGCAGTATATGAACCATGGCCCCAGGGCTATGTTCTTCTTTCAGGCCCTGATCTCAAAACACAGTTCCTGACCCAGCTCAAATTTCTCACGATTGTTGAAGAGACTGTGGCATTCTTAATTGTGTCAAACTTGGCTTTATCAGGTCAGATCTTTCTCCCCAATTCCATCGCTCTTATTAAAACATGTTAGATTATATTTCTAAAGCTAGCTCAAAAGCTCTATTTCCAAATTGGCTGTACCCTCCTCCTGAGGCTGATTGCCAAATTCCAGCTAGCAATATGTTGAAATCCACTATTGAAAAGTACCATTTTACTCACCTAATTAACACACTCAAGTAAAATTAAACAGAGAACAACAGGTACAGGGCTGAACCACATCCCAGAATGTAATATAATATGCGAAAATAAGGAGCAGGTATGGAGTGACATTCCAGACATTGAGAAAGGGTTTGTTTCAGATGCTCATGGTGATTGTGTAGTACCAAAGGATTTCTGCACCATAGGTGACAGTCATGTCCTAGAAAAGAGAGGTCCCCAAGGAAGATGCTCTCTCTCTCTAGTTTAAGAAAGAGGAATTCATTAAAGCTGGGGAATTTTAACAGACAAGGGGATAGCATGGAGTAGTTATTAAAGGAGATAGTGAAATTTCTTTGTGCTTTAAATTTTACATAAATTATTCCAAGTGCTAAGCATTTAACTGATTAAATGAAAAACATATTATTAACCCCAGTTCTCAGAGGTAAAGGCAGGAGGTTCAAAGTCATCCCTTTTTACATCATGAGTTCAAGGCCAGCCAGACTGATCTATATGAAGTCCCAAATCCTGGGTGATTGGGCTGCATGTGTTTGTGAAAGTCAAAAAGGAAAATTCATGCAGGCCTATGGGATTTAAGATAATTACAGGTTCGCTTGGTACGCAGTCAGCTAGGATTCCACCTGTGCCCAAGAACTGGGCAGCTCTGTGGTTGTCTGTGTGTCAAACCTGCTGTGGGATATTTGCCATACAGGGTGACCCATGCCTGCAGGAATTCCTGCAGTCTCGACCATCTTTGCTCTGGTGACAGACCAGACAGGGATACCAGGTACACAGAGGTATCCCAAGTATAACATTGCTTGGGACACAGCCAGCTAGGGTTCTGCCTGCACCCGAGAGCTGGGGAGCTCTGCAATTATCTGTATGTCAGCACTGCCATGGGACATTTGCCTTGCAGGGTGATCCAAGCTTGGAGGGGTTCCCACAGCTTCTACCATCTTCTCTCTGGTGACAGACCAGACATGGAAAACCAGGTACCCAGAGATATCCCAACTATAACATCACTTGGGGCAAGGCAAACCAGGGCTCCAACAGCACCCAAGAGCAGGGCAGGCCCTCAGCAATCTGTGTCAGGGGAAAGTCAGTCATCAAGGGGTGTGAAAATAGCCTTACAGGCTCACAGGTGGTTCAAGCGCCAGCCAGTGACAGCAAGACCAACTAATGCCAGAGATACGCAAATGGCATAAGGCAAACATAGGAACATTACTAACAGAAATCAAAGCAATACGACACCATCCATACACAACTTTCTGACAACAGCAAGTCCTGGATACACCAACACACCAAAAGGACAAGATTTGGATTTAAAATCACATCTCATGATGCTGTTAGAGGATTTAAAGAAGGACATGAATAAATCTCTTAAAGAAGTACAGGAGAACATGAATCAACAGGTAGAAGACCTTACAAAGGAAAAACAAAAATCGCTTAAAGAAATTCAAGAGAATAAGTGTCAACAGTCAGAAGTACTGAAAGAGGAAACCCAAAAATATCTTAAAGAATTACAAGAAAACACAAATAAACAAATGAAGGAACTGAACAAAACCATCCAGGATCTAAAAATAAGAAGAAAAAACAACTAAGAAATTTAAAAGAGAGACAACTTTAGAGATAGAAAAACTTGGGAAGAAGTCTAAAGCTCAAAGCACACATTGAACCTTAAACAATAATTGTGGGTAACTTCAACACTCCACTTTCTGCAATGGACCCATGAGGAAAACAGAAACTAAAAAGAGACACAGTGAAACTAATTTAAGCTTGGGGAGAGAGAGAGAGAGAGAGAGAGAGAGAGAGAGAGAGAGAGAGAGAGAGAGAGAGAGAGAGAGAGATTACATCCTAAAGCAAAAGAATATAATTCTTCTCAGCACCTCATGGTACCTTCTCCAAAATCGATCATATAATTGGTCACAAAACAGACCTCGACAGATACAAGAAGACTGAATTAATCCCATGACTCCTATCAGATCACTATGGAGTAAGGGAGGTCTTCAATAGCAACAAAAACAACAGAAAGCCCACATACACATGGAAGATAAACAATGCTCTACTCAATGATACCATGGTCAAGGAAGAAATAAAGAAAGAAATCAAAGAATTTTTAGAATTTAATGAAGGTACAATATACCCTAAATTAGGGGACAAAATGAAAGCAGTGCTAAGAGGAAAACTCATAGCCCTGAGTGCCTCCAAAAAGAAACTGAAGAGAGCATACACTAGCAGCTTAAGGAGACACATGAAAGCCCTGGAACGAAAAGAAGCAAATACACCCAAGAAGAGTACAAAGCATAAAATCATCAAACTCAGGGCTGAAATCAATCCAGTAGAAACAAATAGAACCATAAAAGGAATCAACAAAATGAGGAGCTGGTTCTTTGAAAGAATAAATAAGATAGATAAACCCTTAGACAGACTAGCCAGAGGGCACAGAGACAGTACCAAATTAACAAAATCAGAAAGGAAAAGGGAGAGATAACAACAGAAACTGAGGAAATTCAAAAAATTATCAGATCCTACTACAAAAGCCTATAATCAACACAGCCGTAAACTCTGGATAAAATGGACAATTTCCTAGACATATAACAAATATCAAAATTTAATCAGGATCAAATAGACCATCTAAACAGTCCCATCACCCCTAAAGAAATATAAGTGGTTATTGAAAGTCTTCCAACCAAAAAAAGCACAGAACCAGATGGTTTCAGTGCAGAATTCTAACAGACCTTCAAAGAAGATGTAACACCGATACTCTTCAAACTATTCCACACAATATAAACAGAAGAAACACTACCCAACTCATTCTATGAAACAACAATTATACTGATACCAAAATCACACAAAGATCCAACAAAGAAAGAGAATTTCTGATCAATTTCTCTTATGAATATTGATGCAAAAATACTTAATAATATTTTTGCCAACTGAATCCAAGAACACATCAAAACGATCATTCACCACGATCAAGCAGGCTTCATCCCAGGGATGCAGGGATGATTCAATGAACAGATATCCATCAATGTAATCTACTACATAAACAAACTCAAAGAAAAAAAACCACATGATTATTTGATTAAATGCTGAGAAAGCATTTGACAAAATCCGACACCTCTTCATGATAAAAGTCTTGGAATGATCAGGAATTTGAGGCCCATATGTAAACATAGTAAAAGCAATTTACAGCAAACCGGTAGCCAGCATCAATCTAAATGGAGAGAAACTTGAAGCAATCCCAATAAAATCAGGGTCTAATCAAGGCTGCCCTCTCTCTCCATATCTTTTCAATATAATACTTGAAGTTCTAGCTAGAGCAATTAGACAACATAAGGAGGTCAAAGGGATTCAAATTTGAAAGGAAAAAAAATCAAACTGTCATTATTTGCAGATGATATGATAGTATACTTAAGTGACCCAAATAGTTCCACCAGAGAACTCCTACAGCTGATAATTAACTTCAGCAAAGTGGCCAGATATAAAATCAACTCAAGCAAATCAGTAGCCTTCCTATACTCAAAGGATAAGCAGGCTTAGAAAGAAATTAGGGAAATGACACCCTTCACAATAGCCACAAACTATATAAAGTATCTTGGTGTGACACTAACCAAATAAGTGAAAGATCTGTATGACAAGAATTTCAAGTGTCTGAAGAAGAAAATCTAAGAAGACCTCAGAAGATAAAAAAGCCTTCCATGCTCATGGATTGGCAGGATTAATGTAGTAAAAATGGCCATCTTGTCAAAAGCAATATACAGATTCAATGCAATCCCTATCAAAATCCTAACTCAATTCTTCATAGAGTTAGTGAGAACAATTCTCAAATTCATCGGGAATAACAAAAAAACCAGGATAGCTAAAACTATTCTCAAGCGTAAAAGAACTTCTGGGAGAACCAGTATCCCGGACCTCAAGCTATATTACAGAGCAATAGTGTTGAAAATTACAAGGTATTGGTACAGTGACCGGCATGTAGATAAATGGAACAGAATTGAAGACCCAGAAATGAATCCACACTCCTATGGTCACTTGATCTTTGACAAAGGAGCTAAAACCATCCAATGAAAAAAAGATAGTCTTTTCAACAAATGGTGTTGGTTTAACTGGAGGTCAACATGCAGAAGAATGCAAATTGACCCAATCTTATCTCCTTGCATTAAGCTCAATTCTAAGTGGATCAAGGACCTCCACATAAAACCAGACACACTAAAACTAATAGAAAGGAAACTAGAGAAGAACCTTGAACATATGGGCACAGGGGAGAATTTCCTGAACATAACTCCAATAGCTTATGCTCTAAGATCAAGAATTGACAAATGGGACCTCATAAAATTACAAAGATTCTGTAAGGCAAAGGACACTGTCAAAAGGACAAAGCAGCAACCAACAAACTGGGAAATGATCTTTACCAACCCTACATCCAACAGAGGTCTAATATCCAATGTATACAAATATCTTAAGAAGTTAGACTCCAGAGAGCCAAGTAACCCTATTAAAAAATGGGGTACAGAGCTAAACAAAGAGTTCTCACCTGAAGAATATCTAATGGCTGAGAAGCACCTAAAGAGATGTTCAACATCGTCAGTCATTACGGAAATGCAAATCAAAACAGCCCTGAGATTCTATCTCACACCAGTCAGAATGGCTAAGATCAAAAACACAGGAGACAGCAGTTGTTGGCGAGGATGTGGAGAAAGAGGAACACTCCTCCACTGCTGGTGGGATTGCAAGCTGGTTCAACCACTCTGGAAAGCAGTCTGGCAGTTCCTCAGAAAACTGGGCATGACACTCCAGAAGGATCCGCCTATACCACTCCTGGGCATATACCCGGAGGCTTTACCTGCGTGCAATAAGGACACATGCTCCACTATGTTTATAGTAGCCTTATTTATAATAGCCAGAAGCTGGAAAGAACCCAGATGTCCCTCAACGGAGGAATGGATTCAGAAGATGTGGTATATCTGCACAATGCAATACTACTCTGCAATTAAAAACAATGAATTCACGAAATTCCTAGGCAAATGGTCAGAACTTGAAAATATCATCCTTAGTGAGGTAACCCAATCACAAAAGAACACACATGGTATGCAGTCACTGATAAGGGGATATAACCTAGAATCTCGGAATACCCAAGACACAATTCACATATCAATAGATTTCCAAGAAGATGGGAGGAGATACTCCTTGTCCTGGAAAGACTGGATATAGGGGAATGCTAGGACAGAGAAGCAAGAGGTCGTTGAATGGGGAAAGGAGGGAGGGAAGGGGGATTATGGGACTTTTGGGGAAGGAGGAAACGGGAAAGGGGAAATGATTTGGAATGTAATTAAAAAACTTAGAAAAAAAAAAAGAAGATGAAGGATGGAGACTCCCCTGGTCCTTGTAGGACTGCATGCAGCAGTGTTGGGAATTCCAGGACCGAAAAGCAGGAGGAGGTTGACTGGGGAACAGGGAGAGGGAAGAGGACTTATTGGATTTTCAGGTAGCGGTGAACTCTTAAAGGGGAATTCATTTGGAATATAAATAAAGAATATAGAAAATTAAAAAAAATATAGAAGCTAAGAAAATAAAAAATGGACCAAGGTGGTAGAGTAATTAACTCTAGAAAAAATACTAGGGCATATCTGGTGTTGTGAAGAACAAACTGAAAAATTATATGTACAGCAGATTGGAAATCTATATACATAGATAGAAAGGTGAAACAGAGACACATAACATTCGGGATGATTGTAAAAGCTAAAATAACCAATTAACCCAATTAAAATAAAAAGAAAAAAAGATAATTACAGGTATAGGCAAGTTGGCAACTAAGGACAGCCACCATAAGCGAGATGGGAAGAAACATTCTAATAGCACTTTGAAAGCTGGACAGAGTCATTGACCACTACATAGTTCACTCAGTTTTAAAAGGCTTGTTAATGCATGTGCCATGTTCTTTGCAGGAGTTAGACCTGAAACTACTGCATACCCCTCTACATCCTGGTAGGCATTCTATAATTCTCCAATGGTCTGTGCTTAACTATGTAACATAGGTTCCGAGTTTAAGTGTATGTGTGTGTGAGTGTGTGTTTGAGTGTGTATACATGTGTGTATGTGCAAGCATTTGCATAAAGATCAAAAGACAGCTTTCCATGGTATTCTATAGCTGTTATCTACTTTGATTTTTGAGATAAAATCTTTCCCTGGCCTAGAACTCTCCTAGTAGTAAAGGTAGCCTGAAGTTTCAGGTTTACTATGTTTTAAAAAAACAGAATTTACTCTGGACATAAATTTCCTGTGTAATATGCATTGAGGCATACTGGTAATATAACTTCTTACCCCTCCTAAAAATTTTCTCAGGGCATTTTTCTTAAACACTTATATCAAATATATTGGAACTTGTAGAGCTGACAGACAAACATTTTTTCATTGCAAAGTGTCTTCTTGCAATGAAAGACACTTTCATTAAAAACTAGGAATTTGCAAATCTATTTCGGATGACAAAGACAAATTCTTTATGATACATAAATACAAAAATATATCGATTTGTGCTATATCTGTAGCTCCTGTGTTTACTTGAGACTCACTAACAATGATCACTGATCCTGTGTAAATAGAAAGCCCTCTGAGAACTTCTCAGGAATTGCTAATGTTTACTCTGTCAAGTTCAGGTCCATTTGGAAAATGTGAGCATGGTTCAACTATTTGTGTATGTGTGCATTTTTATTTATTTCCAGCATTTAGAGGACAGAACATGAAATTCACAGTCAGAGACTCTGTATCAGATTCACAAATACAGCCCATACCAGCTGGACAGCTTAGAGCAAAGATTTTGCCTTGCATGAGCTCATTTGCAATATCTGTAAATAGATATAGGTTTTATAGCCATATGTTCTCAGTTTAGTCTCTGAGCAATCGAGCTAAAATTTTCAGAACAAGTGTTTCAGGGAAAGTGGGACGAATGAGCTAAATAGCCGTTTGGTATCTGAATATCTCTGTTTTGTTTCACCTTTTTTTTTGTTTCCAAATAAAAAAATGACAAATCACACCCCCACCCCCGTCATGACATTGTTTCTTGGATGGACCACATTCCATAACTTAATAGAGATAATAAATTTTCAGTCTTAGAAAAATTCAAACATTGAAATTATTCTTACATTTCACAGTGATCTTACCCCCATAAATGTCTATACAGACTCAGTCATCTTTTGTCTTATCACTTTATTCCATCTTCCTGTAGGTAATAAATAACATTTAGTTAGTCATCGGGGGTGGGGTATATTGGAAATCTCCAGTTGAGAATTTGAAAGGTCATGTCTAGATTGAAATACATGTCCCAGTCCATTTCTGCTTAGAATGCTGGAGTATTCTTAGTAACCCACACAGGTTATACTTTCCTTAGAGCCTTCTTCTGTGTGGTAATTATCCTTATTTTCAATTTGATACAACTTACTACCCATTATGAAGAAACTTAATGAGAAGTTACCAAAATTTGGTTGCCCTGAGGGAACATCTCTAAGAGACTGGTTAAATTAATTGATGTGGCAAGACACAGTCCAGTCTATATAGCACCTATCCTCATGAAGGAGGCCTGGACTATTTAAAGGAGAGGAATAGAGCTGAGCACAGTCATGCAAGCAAACTATGTGTTTCCATTCCTCTTCCCTCTTAACTCTGGGTATTGCCAGTCACTTCAAGCTCTTGCTACTGGAACTTCTTTGATATAATGGACTACAACTTAGAATGATATGCTAATAAACTCCCTTTTCCCTAAGTTGCTTTTTGTTAGTGCATTGAATTAAAATGAAAAATGAAAAAAAAAATAGAAAATTCTCTGTAGTTCCTGATGGCTTGTCCACCCAGGGATCTTACGGCATTTTCTAGCATAGCTCCAACTGCTTTAAGAATAAAAAGATGGGAGGAGAGACCCCTGGTCCTGGAAAGACTGGATGTAGGGGAACGCCAGGACAGAGTAATGAGAGGGGGTTGAACGGAGAAAAGAGGGAGGGAAGGGGGCTTATGGGACTTTCGGGGAGGGAGGAAACGGGAAAGGGGAAGTGATTTGGAATGTAAATTAAAAAAATAAAATAAAATTAAATTAAAAAAAAAAAGAATACTTTCTGCATACCCAGCTCTTCTTTTGGTCATGTGCTAACTAAACTTTCTCCATTCCCCAATGGTACAGCAAACTATATCACATTGTATGTCTTTATATGTCCATTCATTTGAGGATAGAAAGTCTGTTTTCTATTTCATCATTGCTAAAGGATAATATTATTACTGGTTTGAGCATACACAGGTTCATACATGTGATATTAGAAGAACACTTATAATTTGGTGGATGGCTCCTACTCCAAACACTTATTAAACATTAGTTTCATATCCAAGTGGCTAGATACTCACTACCTATATTCTAGGCTGGAACATATTCAAGCAAGAGTTGCTCAGTACATGCTGGGCAAACTTAAATATGGACAAGGAATAAAAAAGGAAGGAGCTGTCTGTGATCTAACACTGTGCGCTGAACTTATGTGAGTGCACAAGTTTAGAATTATTTCTTAGTGTCCTTTTGTAAAATAACTAGAACTTAAAATAGTATTTAAAAAATAAGTTTATGAAATTCATAACTAGGCTAGTGAGATACCTCAGTAAGTACATTGCTTGCTTTGATGTGCCTGTGGAATCTCAGTGCTTGGTAAACATAAACAGAAGGAATAGCTCTAAAAATAGTATTTAAAAAATAAGTTTATGAAATTCATAGCTAGGCTAGTGAGATACTCCAGTAAGTACATTGCTTGCTTTGATGTGCCTGTGGAATCTCAGTGTTTGGTAAACATAAACAGAAGGACACCTTTGGCTCAGTGACCAGCCAGTTTAGGTTGAATTGGTGAACCCAGGATGATGATAGGCCTTGATCATGGGGTAGGGGGAGTATAATATCTGAACAATGACACCTGAGATTGATGTCTGGCCTCCATATGTTCATGCACAATTCTGTGTGCATATATTGCACATACATTTACAAAAATCTATACCCACATACATGCAAAATTGTGTATAAACACATATTCAAACATTTACATGAACTCTTAGTCAGCAATTCCAATCCCAGGGCTTTTATACAAACTCCCCTAATTGAGTCAGGTATGTGGTATTATAGGGCTACTGTCTCAGATCTCAAGAGGATTAACATGGAATATATTGAGTATAGCTAGAGATACATAGTGAGACACTGACTCAAATAAAGCAACAATTGAAAATAAGAGTTACAAAAATTTAAATTTCGATTTTATTTTACATCCCATGAACTTTGTTCTTAACTTCATTGCTCTTGAGCTATATCTAAAGAATTTATCTATGAAACAGAGAACAAACAAAGGCAAAGATAAAGTCCGTTTGCTTCTGATTGAATATATTGAGTAGAATCTATGAGGAGAGGAAAACTAGAGTCATCTGGAATGAATCCTCCTGACTTCTGTTGTCAGGTTTCTCTTTGTGTCATCATCTTTCCTCAGCTTCTTCACTGCATGCTGATTATAACGGCATGGTTGTGAGGTCACTGAGTGAGCTTTGCCATTTCATCTCTAGATATGATATGCAAATGATGCATGATGAGTGATGATGGAACTGTCCTGAGCATCCAGGTATTCTGTTTTAGTGAGATGCCATTCTCTCTAAGATGACAGAAATTACATGATTCTCATTGTTGAATGTTAGTAAGCTGAGAAAGAGGCCAGTTTAGGCAGAATCGGGCGAAGACAGGAACACCTACTTGTCTGAATGAAGAAAACAGAATTTTTTCCTCTGACCTTTGTGCTTGTTTGCTTTTGTTTTTAGACTTTTAAAACATTTGCTTTTGTTTGTTTCTTCTGTATGTGTGTGTATATGTGATGTATGTGTAACTCTGTACGTAGGTATTCACACACATTCTCACATTCATTGGCTAGAGGATGATATTAGGTGCTGCAGCTATCAGTTTCTACTTTATATCTTTTAGACACTGAACTTGGAGCTAGGTTTCTGACCAGAAATCCATTTCTCTCCTCTCCCCACAAAGTTTATGAAACTACACAATAAAATGGCATGTTATGTTTTTACATGGGTGCTGGGTGTTCAATTTCAAGTATTTATGCTTGAATAGAAAGTACAGATACCTCAAACTAGCTGCAAATTTTGGCCTTTCTATATATAATGTGAAGAATTTTGGTAGTTTCCTGATGATTAATATATGTGCTAGTCCCTGTATTTCTCTGCAAACTTGGAACTGAATATAACTGTAGAGGATTGAAGGTCCTGTAATATCCTAAACTTGTTATGGTATAAATTAAAAACTATGGAATTAATAGAGGGCATTATAAAAATAGTGAGGTAGATTTCATAAAATGACCATTACAGCAATGGTAATATAACCGCTAGCTTTACATTTTCAGTTCTATGAAGGATTGCATTTTTCCCAATTGTTCTGCCTCACACTGGGATTAAAGCCATGCATTACCACATCTGGATTTTTGGCTTCACTTTGTAAAAAGAGCCATAGTTGCTTTTGCTGTCTCTCTTCATTCTCCTCTCAGTGGCCTTGCTTATGTTTCTGACACTAAGGAGGATCCATGCTTGACAAATATTCCCGAATCTCTAGCATGCACAGAAATCATAGCAAATGGAAAACAGTAGATAAAGCAAAGCAAACTGCTTCGATAACATATGTTCTCTTCACCATATGGCAAAGCAGCAATGTGAGGTATGGCAATGGTGACTGACAACTCTGATTTCTGTAACATCTTCAACAAGAGAAAAGCAATTTTTAAGGGAAAAATGTCCAGCGCCTGCTTCTGTTGACAGAAAACAAACATTTGGGAAGAAAATAATGTGCTAAGGTTCTCTCTTTTAAATGTTTTTTTTTGGGGGGGTGTTGTTTTACCTAATAGGGGATGTCCTGGAAGAATGAGTTTTTTTATTTAGGTGAAAATGTAGGTGGTGTATGACAGCTTTCCAAATGAATGCCTGACCTTGGACAACCAAGGGCAATGTTATAGTTTTCTGGGTGTGTACTTTTCTTTGTCTCATTTAGAGTGGTATGTATAAGAGAGTGATGTATGATCTCTTACATGTGTATATAAGGACATGTGGAATCAGAGATCAGTCTGGACTATTCTTCAGGTTTTGTTCACCTGCCTAGCCAAGGATTCCCAGGTTCTTTCACATTTCTACCTCTCCCAATTCCAGATTCTAAGATTCCAAATGAATGGCACCATTCCCATTGTATTGTGTGGGATTAGTGTATAGGACTCATGTATCCATGATTGCAAGGCAAACCTTTTCCTGACCGAGCTATCTCCTAAGCCCTTGAGTCTGCTTCTGCTGCTGTTTATTTATTTTATTTGATTTATTCATTTTTACATAAATATTACCATCCTCAAACAGTACTGAAGTGGCTTGTTTTAGGGTAATTTATCCTGTTTCCCTTTGTGCCTGTGTCTGTTTCTGAGAGGTCCCATCTTTATCAGCCATCATGATGTTGAACTCAGAGCTGTTAGCCTTCAAAGGTCACTTATAGAAATGCAAGAAATGGCAAAATGATTAGCCAAACTCAGGTCTATTAAGGGGGTGAGGTGTAAAGTGGTCTTGATGAACAGAGTTCCTTATATCTGCTCCTCTGTAAAGTAAGATCTCTGTAAACACAAAGCTTAAGATGACAAAATGTATGAGAAAACATTCTGACATCTGGCAGCAGCTGATGTTTATTTTGAGTAGGAGATTTTGCTACCCTGATGAGTACAAAAGTACCCATAGAGGCTAGAAGAGTGTCAAGTGCTCTGACACTGGTGATATGTGCTTTTGGAAGCTGTGCATTGTGGGTGCTGGAACCAAACCCAGGGCCTCGGCAGAGCAGTTCATGCTCTCAGTGCCTGAGCCCTCCCTCTAGTCCGAAGTGAATCTCTTGAGAGGCAAGTTTTACAGTAGTATTTTTAGTCTGATGTCATAGGTCGCCTTTGGGATCATAGTTTTCAAGGATAGTGACAAGCTTGGGAGTAATATGGTCACTGAAGCCATGCCACTGACATTCATTTCAGCCCAGCATCAAGATAAGGTACATTTGTTTTCATGCTCCCAATAGGCTGGACTTCATTTAGATATGGACAAATAAATGCATTTGTATTTCCTGTGTTTTCATATTTATGTTATAGCTACAGCATATAATTTAGATGGCTTACTGTGTGTTTCATAGACTAACTTGCCCCATTGTAGAATTTTAGGACGCCCATCTATTAACAGATATTTCACATATAAGGCTCTCCATATGTAGTATATATATAGTTTGTAGTATAAACTATGTATTATATATCATAAAGTCCATATATATGTATGGAATATATATATGGACTATTGCTACAGACTGCATTTTATAGCTGGTTTCAAGGGAGACAGTGAAGTATAGAAATGTTTGGGTAGAGTTGTGCTTGGAAGTTGGTACCAATCTTGCTGTTTTCCAGTTCATCAGGAATCAACTGGATGGCACAATGTCTTTGATGCACTGTAGCCCAGGATACTGAAGCACATTCTGACTCCTTGTTTATACTCTTTTGAAATTAATTAACTGTTATGCACATTCTTTTGTATAGAGTTGTATATGGATAATAATAGGCATGCTAAGAAGAACTGAAGCATTTTAAGACCTTAAAAATATGTACTGAGAAGCAAAATAATGGTTCCATGGGTAAAAATTCTGCTATTCTATAATGAGCAATTGAGTCTTAATTCCCAGCACTCATAATCAAGGGTCAGGAATAGTGACCTGAACTTGTAATCCCAGTATTTGGGAGGCTGAGGAAGGGGAATCTCTGGGGCTCACTGGTCAGTCAGTCTAACTAAATTGTTGAGCTTCATGTTCAGTCTCAAAAACCAAGCTTCACAAGCTGAGAAGATAGTCAAAGCTTTAAGATGATTGTCAACAAGTCAAACAACCTGAGTTTAATCCCCAGTATCTGCGAGATGGAAGAAGTGAACCAGGATTCCTCTGACCTCACATGTACTCTATGACATGTCCATTTTAAATTTAAAGTGGGGGTGGGCAGCAGTAAGGAAAATAATAGAGGAAGATAACTAATGTCAACCTCTGACTAGTACAGGCACACACACACACACACACTACTATGTTTCATATTTTTCCATAGCTTTGTAGCATGAATATAAATGATGAAGCTGCAAAACTGTATAGCTTGGTACTTGAAACAGTGAGGTCTAAATAAAACCGTTATACCATCTAAATACTACCATTATCTCTAATGAGAGAGAATATCACAAGGATGTTTGAAATTGTACCTTAGGTATTCCCCTACACTGCTATATCCAGTCTTTCCAGGACCAGGGGTCTCTCCTTCCCTACCAGGACAGAGAAGCAGGATGGGGTTGAATGGGGAACAGGGGGAGGGAAGAGGGCTTATTGAACTTTCGGGGAGGGGGGAACCTAGAAAGGGGAAATCATTGGGAATGTAAATAAAAAATATAGAAAACAAACAAACAAACAAACAAATAAATAAATAAATAAATAAATAGAAATTGTACCTTAGGTAATGAATTATCTGCCAGAACTGTCCTCAGACTATTTACCTCAGATATGAAAATATGAATCAGTCTGCTCTGCCTGATCACACTCCACATCTGTCCTGCTTGTGTTACAATGTATCCTGAAGAGTCTTGATGTGTCACCATTCAACAATAATGCATACTTTACAGGTTTCTATTTATTTATTTATTTACTTACTTATTTAAATTTATTTACATTTCAAGTGTTATCCCCTTACCTGGTTTCACCCCCTCCCAGAAACTCACTACTCAATCCTTCCTCCCCCTGCTTCTCTGAAGGTGTTCCACTGACCCACACTTGCCTCCCAACCCTCAATTCCCCTATACTGGGACACCTATCGAACCTTCATAGGAACAAATGATCTCTTCTCCCATTGATGCCTGACAAGGTCGTCCTCTGCTACATATGCAGATGGAGCCACATGTACTACTTGGTTGGTGGCTTATTCCCTGGGAGCTCTGGGAGGTCTGGTTGGTTGATATTGTTGTTCTCCTTATGGGAATTCAAACCCGTTCAGCTCCTTCAGTCCTTTTTCTAATGCCTCTTTTGGGAAGTCCACACTCAGTGCAATGGTTAGCTGCAAGGATCCAACTCTGTATTTGTAAGGATCTGGCAGGGACTCTCAGAAGAAAGCTATAAGTTCCTTTCAGCAAGCCTTTCATAGTATCCACAATAGTGTAGGAGTTTGGTGACTGTATCTGGGATGAATCCCCAGGTGAGACAGTCTTTGGATGGCCTTTCCTTCAGTCTCTGCTCTGCACTTTGTCTTCCTGAGAGTATTTTACCCCCTTTAAGAAAGACCGAAGCATCTACACTTGGGTGTTTCTTCTTTTTGAGCTTCATGTGGCCTCTGAATTGTATATTGGATATTTGGAGTTTGGGGCTAATATCCAGTAATCAGTGAGTGCAAACCATGTATGTTCTTTTGTGATTGGGTTACCTCATTAATGATGGAATTTACTAGTCCCATCTATTTGCCTAAGAATTTCATGAATTCATTCTTTTTAATAGCAGAATAATACCCCATTGTGCATATATACACCATATTTTCTGTATCTATTCCTCCCTTGAAGGACATCTGGCTTCTTTCCAGCTTCTGATTATTATAAATAAGGCTCCTATGAACATACTGGAGCATGAGTCCTTGTTATATATTGGAGAATCTTTTGAGTACATGCCCAGGAATAATATAATTGGGTCCTCAGGTAATATTATATCCAAATTTGTGAGGAACTCCTAGACTGATTTCCAGAGTGGTTGAACCAGCTTGCAATCCCACCAGCAATGGAGGAGTGTTTCTCTTTCTCCACATCCTAACCAGCATCTGCTATCACCTGAGATTTTGATTTTGGCCATTCTGACTGGTGTGAGGTGAAATCTCAGGGTGGCTTTGATTTACATTTTCCTGATGACTAAGGATGTTGAGCATTTCTTTAGGTGCTTCTCAGCTATTCGGTATTCATCAGTTGAGAAATCTCTGTTTAGCTCTGTTCCCCATTTTTTTGAATAGGGTTATTTGGTTCTTTGGAGTCTAACTTTTTGAGTTCTTTGTATATATTGGATATTAACCTTCTACCAGATGTAGGATTGGTAAAGATCTTTTCCCAGTCTATTCGTTGCCATTTTGTCCTACTGACAGTGTCCTTTGACTTACAGAAACATTCTAATTTTTTGAGGTACCATTTGACAATTCTCAATCTTAGAGCACAAGCCATTGGTATTCTGTTCAGGAACTTTCCTCTTGTGCCCATGTGTTCAAGACTTTCCCCACTTTATTTTCTATTAGATTCAGAGTATCTGGTTTAAAGTGGAGGTCATTGAACAATTTAAACTTGAGCTTTGGACAGGGAGATAAGAAAGGATCAATTTGCATTCTTCTAAAAGTTGATCACCATTTGAACCAACAACATTTCTTGAAAATCTATCCATTTTCTACTGGATGATATTAGCTCCATTGTCAAAGATCAAATGACCATAGGTGTGTGGGTTCATTAATGGATCTTCAATTCAATTCCAGTGATCTTCCTGTCTGTCACTGTACCTGTACCATGCAGTTTTTAACACAATTGCTCTGTATTACAGCTTGAGGACAAGGATTCAGATTGCCCGAGAAGTTCTTTTATTGTTGAGAATAGTTTTCTGTCTCCTGTGTTTTTGTAATTCCAAATGAATTTGAGAATTGCTCTTTCTGACTATGAAGAATTGAGTTGGAATTTGGATGTGGAATACATTGAATCTGTAGATTGCTTTTAGCAAAATGGCCAATTTTAGTATATTAATCCTGGCAATCCATGAGCATGGGAGACCTTTCCATCTTCTGAGGACTTTAATTTATTTCTTCAGAGACTTGAAGTTCTTGTCATATAGATCTTTCACTTGTTTGGTTAGAGTCAAACCAAGATACTTAATATTGTTTGTGGCTATTGTAAAGTGTGTTGTTTCCCTAATTTTTTTTTCAGCCTGTTTATCCTTTGAGTATAAGAAGGCTACTGATTTCTTTGAATTAAGCTTATGTCAGACCACTTGTAGAAGTTGTTTATCAGCTGTAGGAGTTCCCTGGTGAAACTTCTTGGGTCACTTAAATATACAATCATATCATCTGCAAATAGTGATATTTTGACTTCTTCCTTTCCAACTGGTATCCATTTGACCTCCTTTTGTTGTCTAATTGCTCTAGCTATAACTTCAAGTACTCTATTGATTAGATTGGGAGAGTGCAGCATTGTCTAGTCCCTGATTTTAGTGGTAGTGCTTCAAGTTTCTTACCATTTAGTTTGATGTTGGCTACTGGTTTGCTCTGTATTGCTATGTTTAGGTATGGGCCTTGAATTCCAATCTTTCTAAGATTTTTAACATGAAGGGATGTTGAATTTGATCAAATGTTTTTTCTGCATCTAGGGAGGTGATCATGTAGTTATTTTTCTTTGAGTTTATGTTTATATCGTGGATTACGCTGATGGATTTCCATATATTGAGCAGTCCTTGCATCACTGGGATAAAACCTACTTGATCATGGAGGATGATGATGTGACCTTAGATTTGGTTTGCAAGATTTTTTTTTGAGTATTTTTGCATTGATATTCCTAAGGGAAATTGGTCTGAAATTCTCTTTCTTTGTTGGGCCTTTCTAAAGTTTTGGTATCAGCATAAGTATGGTATCATAAAACGAATTGGGTAGTGTTCGTTCTGTTTCGATTTTGTAGAAAAGTGACTATTGGTATTAGGTCTTCTTTGAAGGTCTGATAGAATTTTGCATTAAACCAATTTGGTCCTGGGGTAATTTTTTTTCTTTTTTCTTTTGGTTTAATGACTGAATGACTGCTGCTATTTCTTTAGGTGTTATGGGACTGTTTAGATGGCTTATCTAATCCTGATTTGACTTTGGTAATTTGTGTCTGTCTAGAAAATTGTCTATTTCATCAAGATTTTCCAGTTTTGTTGAGTGTAGACTTTTGTAGTAGAATATGATAATTTTTTGAATTTCCTCAATTTCTGTTATGTCTCCCTTTTCATTTCTAATTTTGTTAATTTGGATATTGTTTCTGTGCTCTGTGGTTTGTCTGGCTAAGGGTTTAATCTATCTTGTTGATTTTCTCAAAGAACCAGCTCCTGGTTTTGTTGATTCTTTGTATAGTTCTTTTTGTTTCTACCTTGTTAATTGCAACCCTGAGTATGATTATTTCCTACTATCCACATCTCCAGGGTGTATTTGCTTCCCTTTCTTTCTTTTTCTTTTTTTTTATTGCTTTCAGGTGTGCTGTTAAGTTACTAGTGTATTCTCTCTCCAGTTTCTTTTTGTAGACACTCACAGCTATGAGTTTTTCTCTTAGGACTGCTTTCCTTGTGTCCCGTAGGTTTGGCGATGTTGTGCCTTCATTTTCATTAAATTCTAAAAAGTCTTTAATTTCTTTCTTTATTTCTTCCTCGACTAAGCTATCATTGAGTAGAGCATTGTTCAGTTTCTAGGCATATGGGGGCGTTCTGGTGTTTTGTTGTTGTTGCTATTGAAGACCAGCATTAATCCGTAGGGATCTATTAGGAGGCTTTGGATCATTTCAGTTGTGGTCTGATTTGTAATCAATTATACCGTCAAATTTTGAGAAGCTACCATAAGGGGCTGAGAAGAAAGTGTATTATTTTGATTGACAATAAAATGTTTTATAGATATCTATTAAACCCATTTGGTTCATAACTTTTGTTAGTTTCACTGTGTCTTTGTTTAGTCTCTGTTTCCGTTTATGAGAGTAGTGTGTTAAAGTTTCCCACTATTATTGTGTGAGATGCAAAGAGTTCTTTGAGCTTTATTAAAGTTTCTTTTATGAATTTGGGTACTCTTGTATTTGGAGCATATATATTCAGAATTGAAAGTTCTTCTTGATTGATTTTTCTTTTGATGAGTATGATGTGCCCTTCCTTATCATATTTGTTGAATTTGGTTGAAAGTTGACTTTATCTGATATTAGAATAGCTACTCCAGTTCTTGGGTCCACTTTCTTGGAACATTGTTTTCCAACCTTTTACTCTGAGGTAGTTTTTGCCTTTGACACTGAAGTGTGTTTCCTGTATGAAGCAAAATGATGGGTCCTGTTTATGTATCTAGTCTGTTCGTCTATGTCTTTTTATTGGGGAATTGAGTCCATTGATTTTAAGAGGTCTTAAGGAATAGTGATTGTTGCTTCCTATTAATTTTGATGTAATTTTAATGTTTGTGTGGCACACACAAGCTTTCTTTATGGATTTTATGAATCAGACTCAGTTCCTCATGCCAACCTGACAAGCACTCCAGTATAGCCATCTCTCAAGTCCTACATCAACTATGACTTGGTCCAGTGTTACCTTCTTCCTCATGGATTCCCAATTGTCTGTGCAACAATAGCTAAGGATTTAGAAAGTGAGTCATGCGTAGCTGAACCTCATAGTGGCTTAGCTCAGAAGAACTACAAAAATTAAATAAAAAAAGCATTCTTGTGAACTATTCCAGTAAAGGTACAGGTATTCCTTCCATGTCCTTAGTATGTCTTAAGGTTTATTAAGTCTCAAGGTTAAGGAACTAACTGGTCTAACTACACTGTTAAGTTTCATCTTTGCCAGATGGTCTATTCTCCTTTATTTCCTATTGAAATAGGGTGTTGCTATGTCACATTGGCCGACCTAGAGTTCTCTATATAGAACAGGATACTCCCAAACTTACAGAGATCTGCTTTATTTTGCTTAATGAGTCTCCATTACTGTACTGATAGTCCCAGTAAAGTGGAACTGATGTTTTTTTTTTTTTACCTCTGGCCAAAAATAAAAACAAAGAAACCGAGAGAGAGAGAGAGAGAGAGAGAGAGAGAGAGGCTATCCAGCAGTGGTGACTAGCTGCTTCAGGTTATTGTAACTATTGGTTCTCTACATTTCTACAAAGTACTAGAATGCTTATCTGTAAAAATTCTTGGGACTATACAGGAAGGAAAGGAGAAAGTATGAGAAGTAGGCTAAAATAGACCTAATTTCTCATTCAGAGGGATATTTAAAATCAAGTAGAGTTTACCTTTGTGTCTTTCCAGCCATCTATGAGCAATCCTGTGAGGTGTACAGACACAGAGGGAACATGGCTGGTTTCTTCTATGTTGATCCTGATGGCAGCGGCTCACTGGGACCACTCCAGGTATTCTGCAATATTACTGGTAAGAGACATGTTTTCTAAGAATGCTTAAACTGGGTGACTGGTAAAATGCCATAAAATGGAGTTTTTAGAAAGGCTCATGTGAGTACACAAAAACTTAGAGTACTACCTTCATGAGAGAATAATGGCATGTTGAAATATGGGAATTAGCTTAGATATTTTCAAGACAAAGAGTAGAAGAATCATGGGGTCATGAAATATTGCCTGAAACAGGAATGAATTACAAAATGTTCTCTACAAGGTTTTCCAGGAACATCTCTATCAAAACTCAACAACAGAATAAAATTGAGATAGGAAACAAAACAAGTAAACACAAAAACAAGGCATAAAAGTCAGTGGGAAGTCCATTCATAGATGGTTCTACAGACTGTGCATCTTCCTGAGTCCTACCATCTTGAGCTTCAGTGGTTAATCAGTGGAATGGGAAGATGATGACTACATACCAAGGAGCTGTGAGGATCATAGATTATAGGTATGCTGGACCAGCTAGTGAGTACATTAAAATAAAACAGCTTTTACCCCAAAAGCATGAAAGCATAGTTTATTCTAGAGTGTGACCATGACCTAAGAACATAGATTAGGTTACCACATCCCATATTTAATCATGTTAATGGTTTCATGAAGAATTTATTGTGGTAGGTAAAAACCAAAATACTTTTATAAACATCAGTCAAACACTAGGTGGGAGGATTTCAGGAAAGCAGGACTGTCTTTGATCTGAACTTCACAATCTCACATACTATCTGATGACATTCTTATCTTTGGGATATCCTTTGGTCTCTTCAAATATTTCAAAAACAATTGTCAGCAAGTAATAAGAATGTTAAGTTATACACACAAACTATGGCAGCAAACTCCTGTACAATAGTTCAAGATTGCTCAAGAAATCACTAATTTTTTAATCAGTCAATCACCTTCCCTTGCAAATCACTGTCACCACCACCACCACCATCACCACTTCCACCATCACTACTATCACCATCATCATTAGAGAAAGAGAGAGTCTGTTTTCTATGGAATATCCTGAGAGCATGTACCTTCTTTATAAATCAGCTGTATAGATTTACAAATGGCATCTGAGGAGCCCACAAGTTGATCAGGTAAAGGAACTTGGTGCCAACCCTGATGATGAGACTATTCTCTGGACCTCACCTGGTGGAAGTAGAGAACTGATTCCAGTAAGATTCCCACTAACTTCTACAGATTCAAAACAGTCCACATGTATCCTCTTCACAAGTAAAATAAATGTTTTAAAATGTCATTTAATGACTAATATAATACAATTTCATGGTGCTAAATATTGATGCAGATTTTAAACATTTAGCTTGGTACGCAGTTCTAAAAAGATTGACTGTTTTTAATTTGTAAATTTGTATAACCACCTCTCTCTTACACATACACACACACAGAGAAAGAGAGAGAGAGAGAGAGAGAGAGAGAGAGAGAGAGAGAGAGAGAGAGAGAGAGAGAGAGAGAGAGGATGGGACACGCATTTAGTTTCAAGCCCTGTTCTTCAGTAATGCAGTATGTGCTGTGTAATCGATGAGCAATATTAGGCTCCTTATATCTCACTGAACATTTGTGACCCGAGCTCCTCTGTAGTGAGGCAGCATATTTATAGAGATATTTTTAGCCAGATAGTGTCCAAGGCACGATGACTACACCAATTTACCACCTGGATGTTCATGTGGCAGTGAACTCAGGAACAGGAGCATGAGATGCTACAAACAGGATGTAATATAACCACTATAAGAAATGATGACAAAGCAAGTTCAGCATTTTTCTAATTCCAAGCAAAGATCAAAACACTGGATGAATAAACTAGCTAGCTAGTTATTTTATTTTCTATAGTCCTTCCTACAGTGTCTATATGTTAGTTACTTTATAGTTGCCTTAGAGCAGGAATAGAAATTGTCTTGTTTGCTGCTATTCTTGGTTGTTGTTACCTAGTCCTGTTCAAAACTTAATCTAGGACTGAGCTTCTCAATGTGTCTTGATCCTTTTAAAAACATAACTCACACATGGGTTTTAATTTTAAAATATAGACTTCTATCCTAGCTTGAGGAATTCTAATTCACTAAATGTACTTGTCTTGACCAGAAGCATTTCTATGTTGGGACATTAAAACTACTTTAACATAGAGTTAATATTTTTGATGACTGTACGTTGAAATTCAATAACAATGGACAAGGATTATCCTTTATTTGGGAAATCTTAAATCTTCCATATTGTTAAATTTGAGTGACTTGTGATGCTGTAAAATATGTAACAAAGCCATACAAAAAGTATAACCTGAACAGCAAGGTTCACACTGTCTGTCTTTACAAATGACATTCACCTGAGATAAGAATTTAATTTTATAAGGTTAATTTCCTCAGAGATTTTGTACTTTGGGAAGCCAGAAAAATACTCCCCATCTCCAGCTACCAAATTTTGTACAGAATTAAAAGAAAGATGCTAGTCCGTTGATGTTTAACTGTAGTCCTCTTATTAGATGTCAGTCTTGTCAGTCATGCTTCTCCATATATGCTTTTTTTTTCACATAATGTGTTCTTAGTGAGCTCACTTAGGGTGACTAGGGTCCCAGAACAGAACTAATACTGAAGGCATTCAGAAGTAGTTGATTCCAGGTTTTTGTCTTAAGATTTCAAAGAAGAAATTCAGGTACAGATTATGTGTTTTAAAGTGAATTTTATTACAGATCCATAAATATGAGAGAGAGAGAGAGAGAGAGAGAGAGAGAGAGAGAGATTTTACATAGTAAGAATAGATAACCTAGATAACCAGGGAACTACTATGCAGGCATGCTTTAAAGGACATACAACCATAGCTGAGTACATATTCTGAGTGTAAAGTTTTGAATTTTTGAAGTCAAAAGATCACTCATCAGACATGTGTGTTTGGTGTGCCCAAACACCTTAGGTAACTCTAGAACCAGTCAGTGTTGCTGTGAGTATTACCCATCACCAACATGAAAGCTCAATTATTCTATAATAGGCAATCTTGACACTCTTATATGATGTTATGTAATGATTGCAGAACCAACCCTAATCTCAAAGTTGGCGACATGATTGAAAGTTATATATCCATTTTCTACAAAGAGATGAAACAACAAAGCCTTCACCTGCTTTAAATGACCATGCTATTTCTAAGACTCTGGTAATCTGTAGAGAAGCTATCATGATAAAGCTTATCAGGATGAAGAACAATTTTCCTTAGATCTCAGATTACAATCAGTTTGCCCACTTTTAAAGCTTTTTCCTTAGAATCCAGTTTGTAGTCAGTTTGTGATGTTGAGAGCCATTTGACCAACTATTGAAATATATTTCTTTCCCAGTTACACAATGTTACTGTTTTAAGTAAATTGCATATTTATATGCAAAGTTATTTGTATAAAGTCATTGTCAAAGCACATTATCTTCCTGTCTCAGTAAAACTAATGACAGTTTCACACGTGTAGGACAATAGACAAGAATTACTAGAAATTTGCAGAAAATATTTAGGTGAATTTCTACATCAAAACTTGTTTTCCATTCTCAAACAGTTCCTAATCAATTTCCAAGCTACCTTTATAGTATTTTAATCTTACACTTTGGCTATTATGATGCTCCAATTCTCTCTGCTTGCCAGCAGCCTCTGTTTTTATTAAAATTCATCGAAGCATGCATAATGGAGTAGGTAGAGAACTGTGATTAAAGTCTCTCCAATATTTCTAGCCATATTTGTATAATGTGACTAATATAATAGATTATCATTCCCGCTATTGACAGTAAGAAAGAACTGTGTCCACACTTTGACCTCCATTGTTAGCCTTGTTTCCTGAAATTACAGCAATGCCTGTGACTTACTCTTTGCTGACACAACTACCTGTCAGTACAATGAGAATGAAAGTGATTGAGAACATGAGAAGAAGACCCTCATGACATCTCTTTTTCCTTACACTTCGACTGTGTATACAGTGTTGGACAAATCTATTAAAGATTAAAGTAAGTCATGGTATTCATAATGCCCTATAGTGCTGGCATCTTCCTACTGACTTCGTCCCCAAGCAATCTTACTTCCAGCATACACAAAGACACGTACCAGTGTGCATGTGCTGTCACTCAAGAACACATATTTCTGTGAAAACACAGCACACAGAAATACATAGATAAACATATACATACACATGAAAACACAGATATATAAAGGACACATATATACACATGCATAGAGGCACACACAAATACATATAACAGAAAAAGTATATCATTTCCATTGTTCTGCAAAAGACTGGAACAAGAATAAGATAGGGCAAGGTTTCAAATTTGTTTTTCTTAAATTGTCACTTGCTTAGTCATCATTGCAAAATTACTGTTTTCAAGGTGCTGAAGAAACAGCACAATCCATAAGGTACTTGCTTTGCAAGCATGAGGATCTAGTTTTGTTCTCTAACACACCGGTAAAAATCCAGCTCTTTTGGGACCTGGTAATACAGAATCAGGTAAGGAGGGGAACCAGGAAAGGGGAAATCATTAGAAATGTAAATAAAGAATATATCTAATTCAAAAAAAGAATTAAAAAAAAAGACAGAATCAGGTGACTCCCCAGGATTCACTAACCAACCAGTCTAACTCAATCAGCAAGTTGAAGGACAATCAGAGACTTGGTCTCAAAGAAACAAGGTAGGTACTGTATGTGCTAAGGAACAGTATTCAAGGTTATTCTATGGCCTCCATATACATGTGCAAGTATGTGCACATGTGTATATATACCCCTACACACATAGTACTGTTGTTAAAAATTGTCACTTGCAATGATATATTAAATATATACCAAATATTTACCAGGAGAAGCATTCATTATTGAAGGAGCTAGAATATTTTTGAAAATAATGGTACTGAATAGTAAACAAGATAGTGATTACAGCTATCTAGAATTGAAGCACTTGCTCTATGCAAAATGCTTTGTGTCACAGAAGGACTAGAACAAACTGTCTTATATTGTCTATTTATATGGCTTAGACCATTGCTCTAGACAAATGATGATGAAGAACTGTGAATATATAAACAATTTTCATATTGGGGTCTGGGGATGGCTCAATCTGCAATGTAAGCATGGAAACTGAATATCCCCATCATTCACATAGAAACCTATATAAAAGTTCAAATGTATAATCTCAGTCATGGAGAGTAGATAAAGTTGATCCCTGGAGCTCATTGCCTTACCAGTATAACTGATCAATCAGTATAGATTCAGTTAATACTTACTATGAAAATCAAAAACCCTATCTGCCTACGGCTACCACATGTGCATATATGCATGTGCCCATGGTGCCATGAAAATGTGGAAACCCACACTCACATACACACACACATACACAAACATACACATAGATTTTTAATAAAGCCTCAATTTTGTTTTATATTAGCTAGTACTTATATCTTGTGACAAACCTACAACCCCAGTTTTGTCCAAGCTGAGCGGTCCTTAAAAGAGTAGTGAAACAAATGGTCAGATCTTGAAAATATCATCCTTAGTGAGGTAACCCAATCACAAAAGAACACACATGGTATGCAGTCACTGATAAGGGGATATTGACCCAGAATCTCGGAATACCCTAGACACAATCTGCATATCAATAGATTTCTAAAAAGATGGAAGGAGAGACCCCTGGTCCTGGAAAGACTGGATATAGGGGAACGCCAGGACAGAGTAACGAGAGGGGGTTGAATGGAGAAAAGAGGGAGGGAAGGGGGCTTATGGGACTTTCGGGGAGGGAGGAAACGGGAAAGGGGAAGTGATTTGGAATGTAAATTAAAAAAAAAAAAAGAGTAGTGAAACTCCTCTGGCTGCTGATGTTGACAGACTAGAACTGTGCCTCTATCTCCGCACCACTGACAAAAGGATGTCATCTCCCTTCACTACTGTTTTGACAGCCACTTTCTAACATTTTTTTATGTTAATCTATTTAGCTGACAGCAAGGACAAGCTAGCTACTCACAAGAAACAGAACTAAAGTACAATGAGCACTGTTCTTGATTTTGATTCACTGAAAATAATTATAATAGGGGAAATATAATAATTCAAAGGATGCAGTATGTGTAGAGTGTTCTAAGCAACTTAGTAGATGAGGACAATTCACCTATACTGATGCCCTTCAAATATGGTTAACCAAGGCTAGAAACTTGGAACTTACATTGACAGCTGGAAAGGGAAGATGCCATAACCAAATCCATGTTTGTTTGTTTGTTTGTTTGTTTGTCTGTCTGTCTCTCCACCCCCCCAAGGCTCATTCCTTCTTCCCCCCCTTTTTTGGATATTTTATTTAATTACATTTCATATGCTATCCCCTCTTTAGGTCTCCCCTCCAGAAACCCTCCTATCCCATCCTCCCTCCCCCTGAAGGTGTTTTCCCACCCATGCACCCACTCCTGCCTTCCAACCCTGGCATTCTTCTACACCGGGGCATTGAATCCCCTCAGGTCCAAGGGCCACTCCTCCCACCGATGTCCAACAAGGCCATCCTCTGCCACATGTGCGGCCGGACATGTGTCCCTCCATGTGTACTCATTGGTTGGTGGTCCATTACCTGGGAGTCTGGGTGATTGACACTGTTGCTCCCCCCGTGGGGCCACAAACACCCTCCGCTCCTTTAGTCCCTTCTCCAGCTCCTCTGTCAGAGACTCTGCGTCCAGTTCAGTGGTTGCTGCAAGCATCCACCTCTGTATTTGTCAGGCTCTGGCAGAGCCTTTCAGGAGACAGCCATATCAGGCTCCTATCATCAAGCACTTCCCGAAATCCACAACAGTGTCTGGGTTTGGCGATTTTATATGGGATGGATCAACCATTCCTGCTTTGGGTAAAGTTGGAGTCAGGGTTTAGTGTGCTTAATATTTGGACATTCTTACTACAAAGGAAAAAAGATGTCAAGTTAATTCTGGGAAGACTGGAGACTCTACTATCCTTATTTCTTTGTCTGTTCTGTTTCTGTCTGAAGAGACATCAATTTTTCATCACATCTATTTCACTTGTTTGTATATGGATTGTTTGTGAAGGTGGAGAGGACAGAGTACAAAGTTCAGGAGTTAATTTTTCCTTTTACCATGTGCATCACAAAATTAAACTTGAAAACAAGTGCTGTTATCCAATGTGCCATCTCACTGAACCCTAGCAATGCTATTTTAGTAAAAAATTTGATAATAGTCACTTAGAAAGAGAGGAGCTTAGAGAAAGAATAGAACATATCTAGATATCAATATGAACTTCTCACAAAGAGTAATTATGGAGTGCATTACCATTTTCATATAGATTATTTTAGCAGCTATCAGGGTATATCTAAAAGGATTGTTAAGAGACTCCACTTACTTTTCTCTCTTTTGATAAGTGTAATTTTAGAGTGGCTGTAGACATTTCTTGGAGGAGATTATAATCAGAAAAACTAATATCAGGAGTCACTACAGTTTTACAAAGTTTTTCTGGTGAGAGACTTGAAAAATTGTAGCTTTTCAACAGGAAGAGAGAAACAGACTTCAGTAGTTGTCATGGGACTGGAGTTCTGTCTTCTCAAAGCAACAACCAGACTCCAAGACAAGGCCTCTTCCCTTCTTGTGGGTCTTTTACTTTTTCCTGACTTTGTGTCCTATATGACTTTCCTCACTACATCTACCCTCCCTGAAAGCAGGACCAGTGTCGTCACGGGTAGTGAACTTAGCTCATCCTGGGAGAACATTCAAAGCTGGTTAACTGGTGGAGATACATTCACAGGTCATGTATGAGTTGCAGTTCTCTTGCAGTTTAATTGCTTAAAATAATACTCCTGTTGTTGCTTCTTTATATTATTCCAATATGTATTGTGGCTTACATTTCAAACAGACAATTTGATTTCTCTAATGTAGTGTTTTCCAAAGAGCTCAAAAACAGCCATCCATCAGATGGAAAAAGCAGGTTTTTATGCATCATGCATAAAGTGTAAACCACACATAGCTTCAGAAGACTGGGTTCTCAAGGCCTACAGTGAATCTTATCTCTATGTGAATAATCGTATGCTTTGAAGTGGTGTCTCTGGAATTCCAGTCTACAGCATAATCTTCAGATAAATTGAGCCATTAAACAAAATTTCAGTCAAAAAGATGTTGTATTACCTGGAATTCAAGCACCGTCACCTTCAAATTGCCCAGATTTTTAGCAACCACTTAGAGAAATTCCTTTCACACATCAACTTAACATGGTCTGTTAGTCCAACCACACTGGAGGAGAGGAATTAGTTGAGGAATTCTGAGATCCTGAGATTTTTCAAGCATTCGATTTGCAGTTCTTTCATGCTTCTCCTCTGTATTAGCCCACAGATTTCTCAAATTCTTTATTAATCTCTCATTTGTTAATCTATTTGTCAATGCTCTCACTTATTTGCCTCCTCATATATTTTGATGTGCTCAGTTATTTATGCATCATTTAATTATGTAGAAGTTAATTCATGCCAATTACATTTTAATGTTGATTGTGTATGGCATAAAAGTTCTCACACTGAATCAATCCATTTTTGTCCTAAAGAAACTCATAAATAAAAATAAATTGAATATTTAAATTAAGTTAACTTTTAAAAAATTAGTTATCGTGTGCGTGTGTGTGTGTGCATGTGTATGTGTGTGTGTGTGTATGTGTACCTCACATGGAGGCCAGAGGATATCCTTGAATGCTGTCCTTTCAGGGTTACCTACCTTCATTTTTGAACAAAGAAGTCAATTTTCTCATTGGCACAGCGACCACTAATTCAAGCTGGAATAACCGGATACAAGCTCCAGGGTTTGTCTTGCTTGTTTCAATGCAGCACCCGTATGCTTGGCATTTTTTATGAATTTATACTGATGGACATTTAATATTTGTATTGTCAAGGCAAATATTTTACCAACAGAGCTCTCTCCCCAAATCTCAAATAATTTTGAGAATCTCTCAGTAAATTATATATATTTTAATTCTTTTTGTAGTTTAAAAGCATTTTTTTAACCAAAAATAAACCACATATATATTACAAGTTCTCCACTGTACTTCATATGCTCTTTGGCCTTTAACCACCATTAATATACTTTCTGTCTCCATAAACAGGCCTATTCTGAGCATTTTATATAGGTGGAATTATATAGTGTTTGGTCTTTTGTAGTTATATTCTTTCACTTCGCAAAAGGTTTGAGGTATATCTGTGGTGTTTTCTCTTGTGCTTCTTGATTATTTTCATATCTTCAAATGAGAAATTCAAATCATATTATTATTATGTTCAGTATGATTTATTCATGTGTTAGCAGGCCTGTTCCTATGAGGCCATGTAGAGGAATGGTAGAACTTATATTAGATTTCCTTATTGAATTTTAAGAGTTCGCTACAGCGCATATTGTACATTGAACATATTTACCCAATTGCCTTATCTCCCAGTCTTCCTTTTAGTACCACTGTCCCTTTGCATTTGTAACTTTTATTCTCTTAGACAATATCATGTATACCATATCATTTCATGTAACTCTAAAAGAGCCAGAAATCCTCATTGAGAGAAAACATATTTGTCCTTCAGAGACTACTTAACTCAGGTAATGTTATTATCTCTAGTGTCATTTTCTGCAAAGTAATGTGAATTCATTATTCTTTTCATCTGAAAATTTCCAATGTGTGTGTCCCACATTCCCTTATCTGTTCTTCTGATTATTAACCTGTTTTTTCAATTGATTAATTAATTAATTACTTTTTTCACTCTAGATTTTATTCCCATCTACTCCTGTCCACCCTCCAACTGTTCCATATCCCATACCTACTCCCCACTCCCCATCTCCATGTGGATATCCTCAACCCCCACACCATGTGACATGTAAACTCCCAGAGGCCTCCAGTCTCTTGAGGTATATCATCACTGAATGAACCCAGACCCAGTAGTCCTCTAATATATGTGTGCTGGGGACCTCATATCAGCTGGTGCATGCTGCCTTGTTTGGTGGTCCAGCGTTTGAGAGAGATTGGGTGTCCAGATTAATTGAGACTGCTTGTCCTCCTACAGGATTACCCTTCTCTTCAGCTTCTTTCAGCATTCCCTAATTCAATAAAAGAGTCAGATGCTTTCATTGGTTGGGTGCAAATATCTACAACTGACTTCTTCAGCTGCTTTATGGGTCTTCAGGAATGTGGTCATGGTAGGTCCCTATTCGTGAGCACTCCACAGATTCAGTAATAGTGTCAGGCCTTGAGCCTCCCCTTGAGCTGGATTCCACTTTTGGCCTGTCTCTGGACCTTCTTTTCCTCAGGCTTCTTTCCATTTCCATCCCTGTAATTCTTTCAGACAGGAACAACTATGGGTCAGAGTTGTGACTGTGGGATGGCCACCCTCTCCTTAATTTGATGCCCTGTCTTCCTGCTGGATGTGGGCTCTATAGTTCCCTCTTACTACTGTTGAGTCTTCATCTAAGGTCACTCCCTTTGAGTCCTGAAAGTCTCTCACATCCCAAGTCTCTGGTGAATTCTAAAGGGTCCCTCCCACGTCCCCACCCCCCACAACCTCCTGTCTCCTGAAGTTGCCTGTTTCCATTCTTTCTGCTGGCCCTCAAGGCAACAGTCCTTTTCCCTCACCCAATACCAGATCAGTTTCCACTCTCCTCTTCCCTCCCTTGCCACCTGTCCACATTCCCTCCCAGGTCCCTCCCTCCTTCCTTCCCCATTTGTGATTCCTTTGTTCTCCCTCCCAAATGGGACTGAGGAGTCCTCACTTGGGCATTTCAGCTTGTTGACCTTTCTGAGTTCTGTGGATTGTATCTTGATTACTCTGTACATTCTTTCTTCCTTTTTTTTTTCTGCTAACATCCACTTATTAGTGAGTATATACCATGCATGTACTTTTGGGTCTGAGTTCCCTCACTCAGGGCGATATTTTCTTTCTTTTTTTTTTCTTTTTTTCCCATTATCTAAAACATTTAATTTATTTGTGACAAGAACATCTAAATTTGACTCTGAATGACAGATACTGCAATGATTCTCATTTCTTTACAAGTTACAGTCACCATGCTAGTAGTTTACCTAAGTTCTAATTCATGGTTCCTCTGAGAACTTTCATAGACTTTAATTAACATCTTCACATTTTCTGGTCTCCTCATTCCCAGAAACAAAAATGTATCCTCTGCATTTCTCCCCTTTTTTCACATATTATATTCTGATTTCAGTTTCCCCTCCTCTATTCCTCCTAAGTCCTTCTTCCCTTCCCTCACATCTAGATCTATCCTTTTTTGCTTCCCATTAGAAAATAAACAGGCTTCTAAGGCATAATAATGCAATACAATGCAGTACAGTATAATACAATATAGTACAATACAATAAATACAATACAGTACAATACAATATAAACTAACACATTGGAATTGAACAAAACAAATTGGAAAAGAACCTAAAAGAAGACACAAGAATTAGAGACCAACTCATTCATACATTTAGGCATCTCATAAAATCACTAAACTGGAAGCTATAATATATACACAGAGGACCTGGTGCAGATCTGTGCAGGCTGTGTGCATGATGCCTTAGTCTCTGAGAGTTCATATGACTTTTGCTCCTGGGGATTCAAAGGGCCTTGTTTTCTTGGTGTACTATACCACCTCTGACTCTTACACTTTTTCTGCCTCATTTCTGCAAAGGTTTACTGAACTCTGAGGAGAGGCATTTGATAGAGTCATCATATTTAGAACTGTGTGTTCCAAGGTCTTTCACTCTTTTCATAAAGTTTGGCTGTGGGTCTCTATTAGTTCCCATCTGCTGCAAGAGAAAGTTTCTCTGATGATGATGATGGCTGAATAAAGGCACTGATCAAGGCACTGGTTTGCAAATATAGCCCAATGTCATTAGGAGTCATCTGATGGCTACATTTTTTGGAGCAGTAATATTTGGTTTTACCCTCAGTCTCTGGGATATTTAATCTCTGGTGGTTCTTGGTCACCAGACAGTGTTGGGTATGGGTTCCATTTCATGGAGTAGAACTTAAGTCAAATCGAACACTGGTTGGTATTCCTGCAAGCTTTATGCCACTGTTGCCATAGCATATCATGCAGGCAGGGCAGCCTTGTAGATCAAAGGGTTTGTGGCTAGATCTGTGTTTCCATTTTTTTTTATGGTAGGTGTGCAGAGTACATTTCTGTACCAAGGAAGCTAGACTGTGTAGAGAGAAGGCTCTATGTCAGCTACCAGTTTGATTGAGAGATGCCCAGTTTGGGCTCTGTATTTGCTATTATTTAGCAATTTCACTTAGATCACTTTCACATATGTACATACTTTAGAAAGATTCTATTATATCAGGTCTCTATACCATCCCTCAAATAGTCCTTAATTTTAGCTGTCTTTCCCCATATTTTCTCTCTGACCTCCATCTCACTTCCTCCATTTCACTTGATCCTCCCATTCCAGCTCCCCTGACACATCTATTCATAACCATATATTTTATTTCCTCTTCTAAGGGAGATCCCTCCCTTCTAGTCCTTTACTCTCTACCTAACCTCTGTGGTTAAACAGATTTTAGCTTGCTTATCAATGACATGAGATAACATCAATGTTTAAGTGACTACATAAAATATTTGCCTTTCTGGGTCTCAGTTACCTCCCTCAGGTTGGTTTTTTTTCCTAGTTTCATCCATTTGCCTGCAAGTTTCATGATGCCATTTTTTCTCAGCAGGTTTTATTTATATATTTGTGCATATACACATACATAAACACATAAAAATACATATGTATGTAACTATGATAAAAGAAAGAGTCATCAACTTGTGAGGGTTTTAAGAAAGGGTAGCTGGCAGAGTCTGGAGGGAGAAAAGAAACTGTGTAAAGTGGTGTAATTATACTTCAATTAAAAGCATATTTAAAGAATACCTTTCCTCACTCCCTCCCTCCCACTCTCTCTCTCTCAATCACTTTGATTTGTCTTTTTATCAATTTCTTTTTTTATTAGATATATTCTTTTTCTTTCTTTTTTTTTTTTTTTTTTTTTTTTTTGGTTTTTCGAGACAGGGTTTCTCTGTGTAGCCTTGGCTGTCCTGGAACTCACTTTGTAGACCAGGCTGGCCTCGAACTCAGAAATCCTCCTGCCTCTGCCTCCCAAGTGCTGGGATTAAAGGCGTGCGCCACCACCGCCCGGCCAGATATATTCTTTATTTACATTTCAAATGTTGTCCCCTTTCCTGGTCTCCCCCACCCAGGACGATATTTTCTAGTTTCATCCATTTGCCTGCACACATCAGAAAGTCCTTGATTTTAATAGCTGAGTAGTATTCCATTGTGTAAACGAACCACATTTTCTGTATCCAATCTTCTTCTGTCATGGGACATCTGTGTCGTTTCCAGCTTCTAGATATCACAAATAAAGCTGTTATGAACATAGTAGAACATGTGACCCTGTGGCATGTTGGGGCATTTTTTGAGTATATTCCAAAGAGTGGTATAGCAGGGTCTTCAGATAGATCTATTTCCAATTCTCTGAGGAACCTCCAGACTGATTTCCAGGGTGGTTGTAGCAGTTTGCAATCTCACAAGCAATGGAGGAGTGTTCCTCTTTCTCCATATCCTCTCCAATATGTATTGTTACCTGAGGTTTGGATCTTAGCCATTCTGATTGGTATAAGGTGGAATCTCAGGGTTGTTTTGATTTGCATTTCTCTGATAACTAAGAACTGATGCTGATCTGTTGCTCTGACTGCGGTAGATTTCCTGGGAGGCCTTCAGACTGTTGGGTCTTCAGTAAAGTAGTCCAGATGTTTTCTAACTGCTCTGAGTGCAGTTGATCCTCAACTGCTCTGAGTGCAGTGGATCCTCAACTGCTCTGAGTGCAGAGCATTCTCTAGGATGGATCAGAAGATGGTATCTTCACTGGAGCAGAGCAATCAAAAGTCTGCCCCAGCAGAAGGTTGGATATGTTAATTCTTATTTACTTACTTCTTATTCATTTTTAAGGATTTTTTGTATATGTCATTCCTTCAGTAAATTCATACAAAATATATTCTAATATTGATTATTCAAGCACCAAAGTTACAAAGCTAATAAATCTATTCTTGTCTTCAAAATAATATTTTAGAGAAGGCAGTACAAATATATTTTAGGCTCATGTTAAAAATAGATCCAGAAGCCATGGAGATCATAGAACTAGAACACAGGAAGAAGAGATTGAGGAAAGGTGTACATGCAGACCAAGAACCATGGTTATTTAATGTGTCTTTGAATAGCTGTCATTTGAACTATATTTTGTGTACATGTGGTGGGTGGGTATGTGTATATGATATATGTGTATATGGCGTATGCATACTTATGTGTGTGAGCAGGTGTCCCCATAAATATACCCAGAGATCAGAAAAAAGACAACAGGTGTGAGAGGGCCTCCCTTGAACTAGGAAATGAACTGGTGATTAGAAAGGCTCCAGATCCCTCTTTGACTGTCCTTTACAATGCTGTGGTTTTAGGGAGCGGTGACATTGTATGCCTTTTATGTGGGTAATGGCGATTTAAAGTCAGGTCCTCAGTTTGGACAACAGATACTGTTTATCCTTTGAGTCATGTCCTCAGCCCCTGAGATGACTTTGAGATAGAAATGGCTCTTATTACAGAGCAGCTACTAGTCTGATGTGACATGTCCTGTATTTCACAGTAGAGATGGCACTGTTTCCCACCACCTGGATGAAGAATATACATTCTTTCTCTTTTAATGAAGAAGGTACAGGAATTTCATGTGTTAAACACCTTGCCTCTAGTTGAATCTACCACGGACATTGTCACGATGTGACTACAATGCCTAAGTGCTTAGTTTCATGGTGAGGCTGATATACAGAATAGTCCTGTGCCTAACATGCAAAATTCAACTTTACTGTTTCTTTCATTGGTCTCCAGACACTCCAAAAGGACTGCAAATAGGAAAAGTTTCCAGTTTCCACTCTATATCTGTCACGACCATTATCCTTTTCTGTAACATGGAGGTGGTCATATTTCCTTCCAGCGTTCATGGGAGTGAAGGAAAAGAATACAAAGCCCAGGTTCTCAATGTTCAATTATCTATAAAGCATGAGATGAGAGCTGAAAATGTGATTTTATAGTTCTGTTCTAAGTGCTGTTTATTCAGAAAATGTGAACATGAGTCAGAAAACTGTGTTCAGCATGCTATAATGATTAATATTGATTGGCAACTTGCCAAATCTAGATCATCTAGGAGACAGATCTGTGCATATCTCTGTTAGGGTTTCTAAGTTGCATTAACTAAGGTAGGTAAATCCATCCTAAAATATATGTGCTATTGATCAGTTGTGGTCTTGGAAGAATACAAAGGAATAAAATGATGGAGAATCAGTCTGCATTCATGACTTTCTGCTTATTGACATGGGCATGATGTGGTCAGCTTTGTCAATCTTGTGTTGTTGTGCATTCCCTGCCATGACAGACTGCATCCTTGAACTCTGAGTCAAAATAAAGCCTTCTGTCTTTAAGTTACTTTTGTCATTTTTCTCATCAAAAATGAAATGAAGAGAGTAACTTCTACATATATTTATAGGAATTGGGCAATATTTCTGCAACAGAATCTCCCTAGTATTGAACACTCATTGATGCCCCAACTTTATTCATCTTTCTACAGCTAAGCAGACATTTCTTAAGCCTTTAGCAAAAGACTGTCCATAGTATTTTTCTGTAAAGATAAATGGAGTGTCTTAGTTTTAGGGGACCGGAGAAACCAACATATTTAAATCAACATTATGCCTTGTGTCTTGTTAACTGCTAGTAACCATGCACAAAGAGCCATGTACAGCACAAGAATAAAGTCATCCAGCCCTTAAAACAGTTTCATTCAATCACATATATTTACTTCTCATATTTGTGTAGATGTTTTATAACTATCATATCCTGCAAATGTACTTAACATCTATGATGTTCAACTTCTGCCTGGGTATAAATGACAGTTATTTAACTCAATAGTTACATGCACGAGTTAAATAAAATTAAATGAGGGGATGGATCATATGCCTCTAGTTCTGAATCTGACATTCTCCAAATATCCCTGTAGTAGTGTCACAGGAGTAGGAGTATTAAAGTAAAAATTGAAAGCAAACATGGGCCTGATGGGAGTATCATCCTCCAACTTGTCACTCACTTGCTGATGACTGTTTATATACCATAGACTCTGTAAAGATGTGCCATAAGCAGCTATCCTATTTGGGATCACTAGCTTTTAAGATCCAATTATTTCTGAAATATGAACTCAGGCATAGAAATTTCATAAATAACTGCCTAATATACCATGGAAATATGATACCCAAAGATATGACCACCACCATTCCTGCCATTAAGATTATATGTCATCTGTTCAAGGGACTCAGAGTGTTCACTGCGCAATGATGGCTGTATTAATCATTATCTTGTCATGAGTTAAATCATGGGCTCAATTCTCTGGTAATTTCTATGAAGAGCATTCCATATTGGATTGAATTATTTGAGGAAATCCACCCTAATTATGAATGACACTATTCTCCAACCTAGGGGCTTTGGCTGAATACTAAGAATCAAGGGAACTGAGGATCAATGTCACGTTCCTGCTTCCTGATTCTGGACACAATGGGACCAGATGCCCCAAGATCCTGCCTTCATGACTTCTACTTGGATACCAGGAAGGCATGCATTTCACTAAGGTTCATTGTGCCATGTGTATGCCAAGCAATATAACCACCATTGACAATGGCCCACATGGACCACAATTTGAACTGAAATATGTGAAGGTCTTTGCTATTCTGGTTTATGAGTGAGAATGTGTGATCCAGTGATATCTCTGAGTCCAGGGGTATATAATTGCCCTAGAAAATGACTACACAATAGTAGACATCAATGTCTGTTAGGACAATGATAAGAGAGATGAATACACAGCCGCTTGGAATTTCAGCACTACGCTTAACATCAAGTCTTTTCTAGAAAGCCTCTTTGAAAATAAAAATTTGGATGACTGATGTTTCTGAACAAATAAAGAAGAGCAGAGATAAAATATTAGCACTAGAGGGAGTAGGGTCATAGACTCCTTGTCTCAAGACTGTTGGTTTCCTTAGGGATTCCCACATGACAGAGATTAGCTGTATAAACATATTTTGTGTTAAAAAGAGAGAGGTAACATAGCCAGTGTTAAAAGTACTTCCTAGAATGCTTGCTTATTCTTGTTCAGTTGTGCTCTGAATTCTAGATTTGAGAGAGAAATGAAGAATCAAAGTCATTCAGCCATCTCAAGGAATGAAAAAGCCAAGTTTTACTGGTGGCTTGTGATTTTTATTCAGTGAAGCAAGAAGCAGAGAAATACTTTACTTTGGATCATTTTCCCATTTCACTCTCCTTTTATGGGTTATCTTTATTTTCTGTTACTACCACAAAATATGTAAGCTCAAATACTTCTAAAGTAACAAAGTTTATTTAGCTCACTGGTTTTGTTGCTGAATATTTCTATTCTTGTTACATCAAAGTTTGGCAGGTATCAGCAAACAGTGTCTGTAGAAGTTAAGACACAGCATACAATAAAGCAAGAATGTGTATCAATTAAGCCAATTTTACTTTGCATCTTCCTGTCTTCATTTCAGTGCTGTGAGAGGGAAATCTCTTTCCTTTGGGAAATTACTACTAGCTGACCTCAAACCTAATCATATCTCTTAGATTCACAATCTCTTAAAACATCATCCCACTCTTCGTAGATCACAGTAGGAAAATGAGTCTGCAGCACCTGAATCTTTTTGGGACAAATCATATGCCATGCCAAACATAGACTCTTGTCACAGAAGCTCCAGCCCATCATGCATTCTTTGTGGGCAAGTGTTTGATACATACATATACATATAAATACATATACATATAAATATACATATACATACACAAACATATACATACATACATATATATACATATATCTATCTATCTATAGATAGATATATGTATATATCTATCTATAGATAGATAGATATATGTATACATATATATTCTTAGAGATGTTGACTACTTATGCTGTAATTAGAGTATTAAAACCCCTGAACATGTTCATACGTTTGAATACTTAGTGCTGTTTGAGGAGGCTCTGGAACTTCAAGAAATAAAATATGTGGAAATGGATTACTGAGAGAAGGCCTTATAGGTTGTAGTTTAGCCTCTTTCTAGCTATTTCTTTCTGTTTTCTGACTACTATTGCTATATAGCCAGCTGCCTCATGCTCCAATAGCCAAGACTTCTCTGTGATCCTGGACCAAAAACCTGAGTCAAAATAAGCTTCTCTTCCCTCACATTGCTTCATTCAGGTCTTTTATTCCAGAGACAAGAAAATGAATTAATAATCAGTAGAGGTATGTCCAAGCTGTGAGAACTTTGTGCCATTCTCATGCCTCTTGTGTTTTATATCACTTTGATATCAAGAATTTCCTTCAGTCTCATATTTAGCCCAAACATGCTCCAATGCAGTACTATGATCAGGAATATATTTATGGCCCTTTGATCACATCATGTAGCTAAGAAACTTCTACTAAATTCAAGTAAATATTTAAGACTATGGCTTGATTTGAATCAAACCTGACATTTCTTGGCTTTATTATGTTGTTTTATTAGGTCGTTTTGTTTTCCTCTTCCTCAGTGTCTTTGTTACTAATAATGAATCCTCTTTTCAAGTTTATTGTAAAGACTATATGGTGTAATCACTGTAAACCCCAAGAAAAATGCCTGGGACTGTGGGGGGAAAAAAGAAAAGCACTGGGCCAGGAGCCCGCGCTTGGACACGGGAAAAGGGGGCGCGTATCGGGGTGGGCCAGCAGTGCATGGGCCTCGTTCTCGGGCCAAGGCAACATGCATGTCACAGAGGTTACAGGCGGACACGGAGCCTGAGTGGGGTTTTTGGGGAAGCAGGCAAGATGCAGCGCGGGTGGGCAGAAAAACTCATGCAGAAGGTGGGGTCATTCTGGTGTGGATTTCTCTGCCCGTTACCTGTGTTCGCAAACTGGCTGGGTGGCTGAATCTCTGAGTCTCTGAAGGCTCATAGCAGCTAACTCCATATGGCGAATTTAATAAGAGACAGCCCATAGCTTTAATGTTTTATTATTAAAAAAAATAGAAAGAGAAAAACAATAGAAAGACAAAGGAAAAGGAGAAAATAGATAAGAAAAGCCATGACCACATGGAAAGGGAAGAAAATGGAGAGACAGAGAGATAAAGAAGACAGCCGGGGGAGAACAAGTGGGAGAGAGAGAAAAGCCTTGAGGGGTGCTATTTATAATGAGTTGGGTTGCCAGGTAACCGAGAGGCTGGGAGACCGTGGCTGCAGGCAGGTGACTACAGAGGCAGAGTCAGGCTAGAACCTGGGGCGTCTCGTTAAGGTCCCATATGGGACTATATATCCAATATGCAGTACCTGTTATTTTCATATTTTTGTTCAAACTTTAAGCAGGGGTCATAGTTTGGTTTTTCTTTTCTTTTCTTTTTTTTTTTTTTTTTGTTGTTTTTGTTTTTGGATTTTTTTTTCTAAGTTTTTTTTTTTATTTACATTCCAAATCATTTCCCCTTTCCCATTTCCTCCCTCCTCGAAAGTTCCAAAAGCCCCCCTTCCTCCTTCTGTTCCCCATTCAACCCCCTCTTGCTTCTCTGTCCTGGTATTCTCCTACACTGCTGCATCCAGTCTTTCCAGGACCAGGAGCCTCTCACATTGCATTTGTAGTAAGGAAGCAGGTAGAGAGGAATGGATGTTGGTGATCTTCTCCCTTCTTCCTTTTTCTGTAGTCCAGCATTCTATCTCATGGAACTGTGCTGCTTTATTTAAAATGGACTTACATTTCTCAATATACCTAATATAGAAATTACAGCACAGCTATGCCAGAAGTTTATTTCTGAGATGATTATAATTTATGTTGAAAATGACAATTAGTTTTCACACACAAAAATTTGACTTTAAAACCCACATAGAAATGTTCACTGCCCCATTGTTGAAATCAACTACCTTAAAGTTCAGATTCACAAGTCCATTATTTTATATTAGATATATTCTTTATTTACATTTCAAAAGTTGTCCCCTTTCCTAGTTTCCCCCTAAAAATCCCAACACCCATCTTACATCCCCTGTTTCCCAATCAACCCACTCCCGCTTTCCTGTCCTGGTATTCCCCTATAGTACAGCATCGGACATTCCCAGGACCAGGGGCCTCTCTTCCCTTTGGTGTCTACAAGGCCATCCTCTGATGCCTATGCTTCTATAGCCATGGATAACTCCATGTGTACTCTTTAGTTGATGGTTTAGTCCCTGGGAGATCTGGGAGTACTGGGTGGCTCATATTATTGTTTCTCCTATGGTGCTGCAATCCCTTCAGCTCCTTGGGTCTTTCCCTAGCTCCTCCTGGCTGAGAGTGTCCCCCTCTGTATTTGTCATGCACAAGCAGAGCCTCCTAGGTGACAGCTATAACAGGCTCCTGTCAGAAAAAAACTTGTGGCCATCCACAATAGTATCTGGGCTTTGTAACTGTATATGGGATAGATCCCTAGGTGGGGCAGTCTGTGAATGGTCTTTCCCTCAGATTTTGCTATGCACTTTGTCTCTTTATCTCCTCCTGTGGGTATTTTGTTCCCCCTTCTAAGAAGGACTTTTGTATCCATACTTTGTTCTTCCTTCTTCTTGAGCTCCATTTGATCTGTGAATTGTGTCTTGGGTATCCATATCAGTGAGTAGAAATCATATATGTTCTTTTTGTGATTGGGTTGCCTCACTCAGGATGATATTTTCCAGTTACACCCATTTGTCTAAGAATTTCATGAATTCATTGTTTTTAATAGCTGAGTAGTATTCGATTATGTAAGTATACAATATTTTCTGTATTCATTCCTACGTTGAGGGACATCTGGGTTCTTTCCAGCTTCTGGCTATGATAAATAGGGCTGCTATGAACATAGAGGAGCATATGTCCTGATTATATGCTGGAGAATCCTCTGAGTATATGCCCAGGAGTGGTATAGCAGAGTCCTCCAGTAGTATTATGCAAAATTTTCAGAGGAACTGCCAAACTGATTTCCAGAGTGGTTGTACCAGCTTGCAATCCCACCAGCAGTGTAGGAGTGTTCCTCTTTTTAATATCCTCACCAGCACCTGGTTTCTCCTGAGTTTTTTAACCTAGCTATACTTTGACTGGTGTAAGATGAAATCTCAAGGTTGTTTTGATTTGCATTTCCCTGATGACTAAAGATGTTGAACATTTCTTTTGGTGCTTCTCAGCCATTCGATATCCCTATTTTTTAATTTGGTTCTCTGGAGTCTAACTTCTTGAGTTCTTTGTATATATTGAATATTAGCCCTCTGGCAGATATAGAACGGGTAAAGATCTTTTCCCAATTTGTTGGTTGCCATTTTCTCCTATTGAGAGTGTCTTTTGCCTTACAGAATCTTCGTAATTTTATATGGTCCCAATTGTCAATTCTTGATCTTAGAGCATAAGCTATTGGTGTTTCTGTTCAGGAAATTTTCTCCTGTGCCATTGTACTTAAGGCTCTTTCCCAGTTTCTTTTGTATTAGTTTCAGTGTGTCTAGTTTTCTGTGGAGGTACTTGATCCACTTGGACTTGAGTTTTGTACAAGGAGATAAGAAAGGATCAATTTGCATTCTTCTGCATGCTAACCTCCAGTTGAACCAGCACCATTTGTTAAAAATGCTATGAGTTTCACAGGTCCATTTTAAATAATGTAATAAGATATTGCACAATTTAGCCGACCTAGGTATCAAGTTCACATTGTTTATATGTGGACTGTTTAGTGTGAATTCCATTTATTTGAGCATACAAGAATGAAATCCAGTTGTGAGCTTGTGATTTTATCTCTTCTGTTCATCCTAACACTATGCTTATATCCATGGGGAGTGTAGACAAGTTAAATTTTGATAGATATTTAAAGGAAAGGTAGGTGGATAGATAGATCAATATATTGATAGATTGGTAGATAATCGATAGGAAGATCATAGAAAATTGATAGATGATAGATTTTAGGACATTGCTAGTTATATGATAGTCAAATAGATGGTAGTACTAAAGAACAGGTAAGAAAAGCATTGAAAATAAACTAGTCAATGTGCTATAGGTTTCAACGAAACACCTCTTCTTGGTCTTTATTCTTTGGTGTATGCATGTAATATCTGTAAAATTAATAAATAATACCTGAAAGTTTGTCTAACACATGGGCAATAGCATGCTTCCATCAATATAATTTAGAAATAAACATAAATCTTCTCATGAACAGCATAGCTATTTCAAAGCTATCCATTTTTATTTCCTATTCTATAGCTTCTTGCTATTGAATGATTTTATCACACTTCTATATTTTAACATGTAAAACATGCAATGGCTAGTTTCATGTCAAATGGACTCAGAATTGTAGGCAAGTCTGTAGGAAGTTTTCATAGTGATTGATAGGGAGCCTCTGATTACTGTAGGTGGTGCATCCCTAGTCTGCTGGTGGCTTCTATAAGAAAGAAGCCTGAGGAAACCATGGGAGCAAGCCACAAAGCAGCAGCCCTCTGTGGATTCTTCATCATCTTCTGTATCCAGGTTCTAATTCTGTTTGAGCTAATGAACCTTGACATAGAAGTGTACACTTGTCTCTTCAATTTCCTTTTTGGTTATAATATTTCATTCAAGGTAAACAAAACTATATCTAAGACAAACAATAACAACATTTTTGAATCTTCAGGTAAACTTTCTTTAGCTGTATGAGTTTACATCTTTTTATTTCTGGAGTTAAAAATGAATAGAATTCATTTCTTCACTAGACTTTATAGAAGAATGTAGTTCCCTTTCAAAACTGCAAGTCACATGTTTCTCTGGGAATATGATGGTCATCAATTAATTGTTTTGGGAAACTATTCCTAGAATGACTCCCAATTGATGAGCATAATTTAATTGCGTGATATGGGAACTATAACCAAGTTGGAAAATCCTCAGGAAATAATTACAACCAACTCAAAAAATCACTTCTTTTTTCTTCTACTATACTGAGGTTGAAGAATAGGGAGATGAAATAACTTTTCCTAGGTCTCAGAAAGAGTTTGTGGAAAGAATTAATACAGAATATTTAAACAGTCAGTTCTTCTGCCTCTCCCCCCTTTTCTTGAGATAAATCAAACCAATGACTCTAATCTTGCTATTTATAGCTAATAATGTGCCATTAGCAGGTTTTCCTGCCAGTGTTCTCTAATGGCAATGTTATGGGTTATTGTTTCTCTTTATGGGCCTTTGTTTCCCCTTTTTAGAACTAAGAGGGTGGAAGAGAGAAGAAACCACATGATTTCTCTGCTGGGTTCTTGTTCTCCTCTCAGAATCTATAAGGAATAATTTTGTAATTATGTGGGCAAGATTCTCAGATGGCAAATGCTTTTCAAATATTTCTGTTTCCTCCTCTGATTTATTTGTGAGGATGCTCAGAATTAAACTGCAAGCTGCAGTAAATGTTTTCCTGTAAGTTATCAGATCAGTGTCCAACATACTCCATAGAATACCTTGACACTTTAAAACTTATTTATTTATTTATTTATTTTTTATTTCTGTGTATCTGTGTGTCTATATTTGCTCTTGTAAGTGCAGTTCCTGGGGAGGCCAGAAAGGGTGCTGAAACTTAAACTACCAGTGTATATTGGCTATGTAACTTGGGTGCTGTGAACTGAACTCAGGACTTCTTAAAGAAATGTAGACAGCTTTAAATGCTAAGTTGCCTTCCCAGCCTCATGTTGGAAATCTTACAAGTTAATGGTCTTGGATTCTGTCCCAAATTAGCAGTGTGGCTGCCCTCTTATTAGTGGGTCTAATTTTTGCTGTCACATGTTTTAACTGACTCCATCACTAAAATGACCAGTCCAAGCATCATACTGGAAAAGGTGGTTTTACAGGCTCAGAGTTCTTTACCTTTAAGACTAAATTCCTAACTCTTGCTCATATCTTACTTTTTTTGTCTTATCCCTTTTTTCTTATTGAAAGAGACATGTGTCTGTGATTTTATTTGGCATGAAAGTTTCCAGATAAATTTTTGAAAGCATGTCTATATGAATTTAGTATTTTTCAGGGGTCCCTAGAAGAACAGAACTGACAGAATATATAAGTATATAATTTATTAGAGTGGCTTACAGGATGTTGTCCACTTAGTCCAACCATGGCTATCTACCAAGAGAAAGTCTAAGATTACCATCAGGCTAGATGTCTCAGCTGTTTTTCAGTAAAAGCCAGAATCACAAAGATCTATGGGGAGTTCTTACACAATCAAGATCATAGGATGGACAGGCTCCAGTTAGAAACAACAAGGATAGGTAGCATCAGAGATAAACAGATGGCAAGAGGAAAGCACAAAAGTACAAGCAACAGAAACCAAGGTTACTCGCCATCATCATATCCCAATTCCTCTACCATAACAAGTCCTGCATACCACATCACACTGGAAAAGCAAGATTCGGATTTAAAATCACTTCTCATGATGATGGTGGAGGACTTTAAGACAGACATAAATAATTCCCGTAAAGAAATACAGCAGAACAAAGATAAACAGGTAGAAGCCCTTATAGAAGAAACACAAAAACCCCTTAAAGATTTACTAGAAAACACAACCAAGCTGGTGAAGGAATTGAACAAAGCTGTTGAAGATCTAAAAATGGAAATGGAAACAAAGAAATCACAAAGGGGGACAGCCATGGAGAGAGAAAACCTAGGAAAGAGATCAGGTGATGCAAGCATCACCAACGGGATATAAGAGCGAGAAGACAGAATCTCAGATGCAGAAGATACCATAGAAAATATTGACACAACAGTCAAAGAAAATGAAAAATGAAAAAATGTTCCTAACCCAAACATCCAGGAAATCCAGGACATAATGAAAACACCAAGCCAAAGGATTATAGGTATAGAAGAGAGTGAAGATTCCCAACTTAAATGGCCAGTAAATAGCTTCAATAAAATTATAGAAGAAAACTTCCCTAACCTAAAGTAAGAAATGTCCATGAACACACAAGAAGCCTACAGAACTCCAAACAGACTGGACCAGAACAGAAATTCTTCCTGTCACATAATAATCAAAACACCAAATGTACTAAACAAAGAAAGAATATTAAAAACAGTAAGGGAAGAAATGCCAAGCAACATATGAAGGAAGTCCTATCAGAATTACACCAGATTTCTCATCAGAGACTATGAAAGCATGAAGATACTTCGCAGATCTCATGCAGACCCTAAGAAAACACAAATGCCAGTTCAGACTACGATACCCAGCAAAACTCTCAATTGCCATACATGGAGAAACCAAGATATTCCATGATAAAACCAAATTTACACAATATGTTTCTACAAATCCAGCCCTACAAAGGATAATAGATAGAAATTGCCAATAAAAGGAGGGAAACTATACCCTAGAAAAAGCACAAACCCAAAAGTAGAAAGTCACACAAACAAAATTCCACCTCTAACAACAAAAATAACAGGAAGCAACAATGATTTATCTATAATATCTCTTAATATCAATGGACTCAATGCCCAATAAAAGGACATAGGATAACATACCAAATACCTAAACAGAACAAAGCATTTTGGTGCCTGCATGAAATGTACCTCAGTGTCAAAGACAGACACTGTATCAGAGTAAGAGACTAGAAGACAATTTTTCAAGCAAATGGTACCAAGAAAAAAGCTGGAGTAGTCATTCTAACATCAAATAAAATCAACTTTCAAACAAAAGTTAGCAAAAACTGTAAGGAAAGACACTTCATATTCACCAAAGGAAAAATCTACCAAAATGAACTTTCAATTCTGAAGATATATGCTCCAAATTCGAGGGCACACATATTCATAAAAGAAACTTACTAAAGCTCAAAGCATATATTACACCTCATACAATAATAGTTGTAGACTTCAACACCCCATTCTCATCAATGAACAAATCATGGAAACAGAAACTAAACAGAGACACAGTGAAACTAACAGAAGTTATGAACCAAATGGATTTGACAGATATCTATAGAACATTTCATTATATATATCTCACTGGCTTGTTTTGTATGTCAAGTTGACACAGGCTAGAGTTATCACAGAGGAAGGAGCTTCAGTTGAGGAAATGCCTCCATGAGATCGAACTGTAAGACATTTTCTCAATTAGTGATCAAGGAGGCAGGGCCCCTTGTGGGTGGTACCATCCCTGGGCTGGTATTCTTGAGTTCTATAAGAGAGCAAGCTAAGCTAGCCAGAGGAAGCAAGCCAGTAAGAAATATCCCTCCATGGCCTCTGCATCAGCTCCTGCTTCCTGAACTGCTTGAGTTCCAGTCCTGACTTCCTTTAGTGATGAACAGCAGTATGGAAGTGTAAGCTCAATAAACCTTTTCCTCCCCGACTTGCTTCTTGGTCATGATGTTTGTGCAAAGATTAGAAACCCTGACTAAGATTATATATATATATATATATATATATATATATATATATATATATATATATATATCTTCTCAGCACCTCAAGATACCTTTTCCAATATTGACCATAAAATTGGTCACAAACAGGCCTGAGCATACTCAAGAAGATTGAATTAAGCCCATGCATCCTATCAGATCACCACAGACTAAGGCTGGCCTTTAATGGCAGCAAAAACAACAGAAAGTCTGCATACACATGAAAGATGAACAGCACACTACTCAATGATAACTTGGTCAAGAAGAAATAAAGAAATTAAAGACTTTTTAGAATTTAATGAAAATGAAGGTACATCATACTAAAACTTAAGGGACACAATGAAAGCAGTGCTAAGAGGAAAACTCATAACTCTGAGTGTCTCCAAAATGAAGCTGGAGAGAGCATACACTAGCAGCTTAACAGCACACCTTAAAGCTCTAGAATAGAAAGTACAATCAACAGCAGTAGACAACAGGAAATAATCGAACTCAGGGCTGAAATTAACCAAGTAGAAACAAAAAGAACTATACAAAGAATCAACAAAACAAGGAGCTACTTCTTTGAAAAAAAATGTGGATAAACCCTTAGCCACACTAACCAGATGACACAGAAACAATATCCCAATTAGTAATATCAAAATTAAAAGTTACACATAATAACAGAAACCAAGGAAATTCAAAAACTCATCTGTTCCTACTATAAAAGTCTATATTCAACAAAACTGGAAATTTTTCTATACAGATACCATGTACCAAATTTAAATCACTATAAGATAGACCAATAAACGGTCCCATAACCCCTAAAGAAATAGCAGCAATCATTAAAAGTCTCTGGGAAAATATAAAAGCCCACCACTAGATTAGTTTAGTACAGAATCCTATCAGACCTTCAAAGAAGACATAATACCAATACTCTTCAAACTATTCCACAAAATAGAGACAGAAGGAACACCATCCAATTTATTCTATGAAGCCACAATTATTCTCATAACTAAACCTCACAAAGACCCAAAAATGAAAGAGAACTATAGAACAAATCCCCTTATGAATATCAATGCAAAAAAATACTCAATAAAATTCATGCAAACCAAATCAAAGAACACATCAAAATTATCATTCATCATGATTAAGTAGGCTTCATCCCAGGGATGCAGGGATTGTTCAATACATGGAAATCCATCAAAGTAATTCACAATATAAACAAACTCAAAAAAATAAAAAACACATGATCATTTCATTAGATGCTGTGAACGCATTTGGAAAAATACAACAGCGCTTGATGGAAAAAGTCTTAGAATGTTTGGGACTTCAAGTCCCATACTTAAGAAAAACAATGTACAGGAAAATAATAACCATCATCAAACTAACTGGAGAGAAAATGAAGCAATTCCACTAAAATCAGGGACTAGACAAGGCTGCCCTCTCTTTCCATGTCTATTCAAATAGTCTATCTAGAGCAATTAGACAACAAAAGGAGGTCAAAGGGATATAAATTGGAAAGGAAGAAATTAAAATATCACTATTTGCAGATGACATGATAGTATACTTGTGTAATCCCAAAAATTTCACCTAAGAATTCCTAAACCTGAAAAATAACTTCAGAACAATGACTGGATATAAAATTAACTCAAACAAATCAGTAGCCTTCCTCTACTCAAAGAATAAATAAGCTGAGAAAGGAATTAGGGAAACAACAACCTTCACAATAATCACAAATAATACAAAATACCTTGTTGTGACTAACCAAGCAAGTGAAAGATCTGTATGACAAGAACTTCCAGTCTTTGAAGAAAGAAATCTAAGTAGATCTCAGAAGATGGAAAGCTCTCCCATGTTCATGGTTTGGCAGGATTAATATAGTAAAAATGGCCATCATGCTGAAAGTAATCTGCAGATTGAATGCAATCCCCATTAAAATTCTAAATCAATTCCTCATAGAGTTAGAAAGAGCCATTCTCAAATTCATTTGGAATAACAAAAAATCCAGAATAGCAAAAACTATTCTCAACAAAAAAAGATTCTTGGGAAATCGCATCCCTTTCTCAAGCTGTAATCCAGAGCAACAGTGATGAAAACAAACTAACACCAACAACAGCAACAACAACAACAGCAACAACAGCAACAACAGCAACAACAACAACAGCAGCAACAGCAACAACAGCAACAACAGCAACAACAGCAACAACAACAACAGCAACAACAGCAACAGCAACAACAGCAACAACAGCAACAACAGCAACAACAGCAACAGCAACAACAGCAACAACAGCAACAACAGCAACAACAGCAACAGCAACAACAGCAACAACAGCAACAACAGCAACAACAAAAACCCTGCATGATATTGGTACAGAGACAGGCAGAAGATCAATGTAATAGAATTGAAGACCCATAAATAAATCCACACACCGATGGTCACTTGATCTAAAAGGAGCTAAAACCATCTAGTGGAAAAAAAGGCAACATTTTCAACAAATGGTACTGGGTCAACTGGTGTTCAGTATGTAGAAGAATGCAAATTGATCCATTCCTAACTCCTTGTACAAAGCTCAAGTTCAAGTGGATCAAGAACCTCCAACTAATACCAGATATACTGAAACTAATAGAAAAGAAAGTGGGGAACAACCTCGGACACATGGGGAAATTTTCCTGCTCAGAACACCAATGGCTTATACTCTAAAATCAACTATTGACAACAGGGACCTCATAAAATTACAAAGGTTCTGTAAGGCATAGGGAACAGTCAATAGGATAAAAAAAACAAGCAACAGATTAGGAAAAGATCTTTACCAACCCTACATCTGATAGAGGGCAAATATCTAATACATACTAAGAATTCAAGAAGTTAGACTCCAGAGAACCAAATAACTTTGTTAAAAAATATTCAGTACAGAGCTAGACAGTGAATTCTCAACTGAGGAATTTTGAATGGCCAAGAAGCACCTAAAGAAATGTTGAACATCCTTAGTTATTGAGGAAATGCAAATCAAAAACAACCCTGAGATTCCACTTTACATCAGTCAGAATGGCTACCAAAAAAACTCAGATGACAGCAGATGCTGGTGAGGATGAGAAGAAAGAGGAAAACTATTCTTTTGTTGGTGGGATTTCATGCTAGTACAACCACTCTGAAGCTCACTCTGGGGAATCCTCAGGAAATTGGACATAGTACTACCTGATGATTTGACTATAGAACTACTTTGCATATACCCAAAAGATGCTCCCTCATTAATCAAGAACACAAGCTCTAGTATGTTCATAGCAGCTGTATTTATAATAGCCAGAAGCTTGAAAGAACCTAGATGTCCTTTAACAGAGGAATGGATGCAGAAAATATGGTACATTTACACATGGAGTACTACTCAGCTATTAAAAACAATGACCTCATGAAATCTTGAGGCAAATGGATGGAACTAGAAAATATCAGCCTGAGTGAGGTAACCTAATCACAAAAGAACACACATGGTATTCATTCACTGATAAGTGGATGTTTTAGCCTAAAAGCCAAAATACCCACGATGCCATTCACAGACCACTTGAATCTCAAGACAATAGAAGACAATATATTCATGGGAACAAATATGGAGACAAAGTATGGAGTGGAGACTGAAGAAAAGGTCATCCAGGGACTACCCCACCTGGGGATCTATCCCATATACAGTCACTAAATGCAGACACTCTTGTGGATGCCATGAAATGCATGCTAACAGGTGCCTGATATAGCTGTCTCCTAAGAGGTTCTGCCACTGCCTAACTAATACAGAGGCAGATGCTGGCAGCCAACCATTGGACTTGGCACAAAGTTGTGGTGGTGGTGGTGGGGCAATGGAGGAGTTAAAGTTCTGAAGGAGCTGAAGGGTTTTGGCAATGTCATAGGAAGAACAACATTATTAAGCAACCAGATCTCCCAAGGGCTCCCAGGGACTAAACTACCGACCAAGGAATACACATGAAAGAAGTCATGGCTCTAGTTTCTCATGTAGTAGAGGATTGCCTTGTTGGGCATCAATAGGAGTAGAGTTCCTCGGTACTCTGAAGGTTTGATGCCCAAATGTAGGGGAATGTGATGGTGGGGGGGGTGCTGAGTGAGTGCATGGGTTTGTGAACACCTTCATAGAAGCAGAGGGTGAGGGGATAGTGGTTTCCAGGGGGAAAACAGAGAAAGGGGATAACATTTGAAATGTAAGTAAAGAAAATACCTATTAAACAAAAAGTTTAAAGTGAGTGTATATAATATGCAAATGCTATATCATTTTTATGAGAAATTGAGCACCTACAGAATTTGACACACTTAGAAAGTCATTTAACAATTTATGGATGAGGAGCAAGACTGTATTTGTCAATTTAAATTAATAATTGACATTAAATACATAATTTAAAAACATTTACAATAAGTATTCATAAGCAAAACCCCTATGATTATTGGCCTCTCATTAATCTGAGGTGTAACCCTAATGGAATGAATGTCTCTACTCCTTCTCTAAGGAATGAAATGCTTCTATGCCATTGTCTTTATAAAGTACTCAGGGAAAGACTCTTTGTACATTGAGGGACCCACTATTTATGTATTCTTTCTTGGACTTTCTTCTAACTTCTCCTACTTTGCATTGTTATCTGTTCAGAGGACAAGGTCTGGATGATGGTTCAGCACAACAACACAGAGCTGACTTACATACAGGGCTCCAACCCTGAGAAGTCATATGCCATGACTTTAAACTATGGTGGGAGTCTGGAGCAGCTGGAGGCTCTGATTGATGGCTCAGAGCACTGTGAACAGGAGGTAACATACTACTGCAAGAGATCCCGCCTGCTTAACACACCAGGTACTGTCCATGTTTGTTTATGCTATGTTGAAATCCACAAGCCAATATCCTGGCTATATTTTTCCTGACACATTATCGTCATTGGGGAAGTGGAAACCTCAATTTAAAAAATGTCTTCAAATGATAATTTTCTTAGTGACTGATGTGGGGTACTCAGCCAATTATGTGTAGTACTACTTCTGAGAAGGTAGTTCTGAGGTCTATATTAAAACAAACAAATAAACAAAAAAATTAACTACCACCAACAAAAAATCAAACCAAAATAACAACAGTAAACAACATGAAAATAAATCTGAGAAAGCCTGTTGGAGCAAATCAATAAACAGTGTTCCTCCATGGCCTCTGCTTCAGTTCCTGCAATCCTGCTCTAACTTCTATGCATAATGGAATGCCATTTGCAAATAAGAAGCTCTCCTTCCCATGTTTTGTTCAGTCTTGGTAATAGAATGTCTAGCTAACACATTAAAAGAAAGGTGTATTTGATATAGTGCACTTGCTCACGCTGCTTTGACAAGAGATATGAGTCAAAGAAAACCATGAGTCTTGACTTGGTATCCAGGCACTATCTGTAGTGTCTATAATTGTCTCTCAGAATGGCATCCTAACAATAAATATCCTTAAAAGTTTTGAAATTCAAGAGATTTTTTTATTAGAAATAGTGTTTGTAGACCAGACATTTGAAATATACATGGAAAGTTTAGTCTCTCAGAATGGCATCCTAACAATAAATATCCTTAAGAGTTTTGAAATTCAAGAGATTTTTTTTTTATTAGAAATAGTGTTTGTAGACCAGACATTTGAAATGTACATGGAAAGTTTAGTAATGGGAAATGGATTTTGATGAAATGGAAGATGGCATCTGAAGATAACAAGGGTCTCAGTACATATACACAAGATCAAAGAGTTATGTCTAGAGCAAAGGATATCTAAGGAGGAAACACCAGGAAAAGAGACCAAACAAGATAAGCACTGTATTCACAGAATTTATGTTGCCTGAAAAAGAGAGATTTCAGTGGATATGATACTAAAAGTATATTTTCACTTTTAGTGAATTTATTAGTTATTAAGATGAAGGTTATCATGTAGCACACATTTGCTTTGAATTCACTATGTAGCTGAAGATGACTTTGAACTTCTGACTATTGCCTATATGGAGACTATATACCTGTTATTTTTTCTGTGGTGCTGGCCATCAAACTCAGGGCTTTGGTAAATGTTTGGAAAGCTTTTAACCTATGGAGTTAATGCCCATCTCTAAAGTTTAATTATAGAAAAAAAGTAAACACATGGTGAAATCTTATGTTCCCATGATGCTAGTTTTTATGGGGAATGAATGATTGCTTATTGCGTGTGCACTAGTTACCTTTCTTGCTTTAGTGATGAAAGACTTAAAAAAAAATCTAGAAGAGGGATTTCTGTTGGTTTATGGTTTGAATCTCATTAAAACATGGAATGCATGGTGGCAAAAGAAGGATGGGTCTGAGGCAGCAAAAAATAAAAAAAAAACCAATTAACTGCTCCTATCCTAGAGGTTCAGTAAGCAGAGGGGGGAAATCGTTATCATTCAGCTAGGTCTTTCCATTTTTTTCTGCCATAAAATGCCAAAACAGGTTTTACACATTAAAGTCTACATCGCCCTGCCTTGCCTGAAACTCCATGTATACAACAAGCTAGCCTTGTACTCATTAAGATTTACATAACTCTTCCTCCTGAGGGCTGAGCTCATATGTAGTCATTTCTCCATGTCTATTTAATTTCCCTAACTTCACCAAGATACTAAACCACAAGACCCATTCAATTTTGCTTTCGTTTTATTATCACCCACCAAGTCCAATTTATGCTACCCATATATTCATAGAAGTGCAGCCTTCCACTATAACATGGCAGACAATCAGGGTCTGCACCCTTTAAGAAAACTGATTCTCTTTCTCTAGAAGCTATCAGTTGCCAACATCATCTCAGATCGAAGTGGAATTTCATGTCTACCTGTACTTTCCATGTCAATACTATCATATAGTTGGAGCTTAAACAGGCCTTGTGCATGCTATCACATCATTTGTGTTCATAGGTTTAGCTGCTCTGTTATATACAGAGGAGACCCTTTCTTTTTATTTTCTAACTATCTTTTACTATTACTGTCTTTATATTTCTTTTATGAACCTTGGCAAATCAGGGACCTTTGTATTAGTCATCATCTACTGAAAATAGAATATTTTCTGATGAGAGGTAAGGGATTCATTAATTCATAGCAAATATCAATAAAACTTCATGAGTGAGTTTAACACTATATTCATTTAGTAGACTAATAGTAGTAGGTTCTCTGCTAGGACATATGTCCTGGCTAGCCATGAGCTCTTGCCCTAAAAATTTTCCATGATGTAAATATACCACATTTTCTGTATCCATTCCATGTTGGAGTATCTTCTGGGTATATGCCCAGGAATGGTATAGTTGGGTCCTGTGGTAGTGCTATGTCTAATCTTCTGAGGCACTGCCAAACTGATTTCCAGAGTGGTTTTACCAGGTTGCAAACCCACCAGCAATGGAGGAATGTTCTACTTTCTCCACATCCTCTCCAGCATTTGCTGTCCTCTGAGTATTTGATCTTGGCGATTCTGACTGGTGTGAGGTAAAATCTCAGTGTTGTTTTGATTTGCATTTCCCTAATCACTAAGGATGTTGAACATTTCCTTAAGTATTTATCAGCCATTTGGGATTCCTCACTTGAGAATCCCTTTATTACCTTTGCACCCTACATTTTAATAGGGTTATTTGGTTCTCTGCAGTCTAACTTCTTGAGTTCTTTGTACATATTGGATAGTAGCCTTCTATTGGATATAGGATTGGTAAAGATCTTTTCCCAATTTGTTGGTTGCCATTTTGTCCTATTGACAGTGTCCTTTGCCTTACAGAAACTTCGCAGTTTTATGAGGTCCCATTTGTCAATTTTTGATCTTAGAGAATAAGCTATTGGTGTTCTGTTCAGGAAATTTTTCCCTATGCCCATATGTTCCAGGTTCTTCCCCAATTTCTTTTCTATTAGATTCAGTGTAGCTGGTTTTATGTGGAGGTCCTTGATCCACTTGGACTTGAGATTTGTACAGGCAGATAAGAATGGATCAATTTGCATCCTTCTACATGTTGACTGACAGTTGACCCAGCACTATTTGTTCAAAATGTTGTCTTTTTTTCCACTGGATGGTTTTAGATCCTTTGTCAAATATTTAGAGACCACAGGTGTTACGGTTCATTTCTGGGTCTTTAATTCTATTCCTCTCTTCTATCTGACTGCTATGTACCAATTCCATGCAGTTTTTATCACTATTGGTCTGTGGTATAGCTTTATGTCAAGGATTCCACCAGAAGTTCTTTTATTGTTGAGAATTGTTTTCGGTATCATGGGTTTTTTGTTATTCCAAATAAATTTGGAAATTGTTCTTTCTAACTCTATGAAGAATTGAGTTGGAATTTTGATGGGGATTGCATTGAATCTGAAGATTGCTTTAGGCAAGATGCCCATTTTTTTCTATATTAGCCATGACAATCCATGAGCATAGGAGATCTTTCCATCTTCTGAGATCTTCAATTTCTTTCCTCAGAGACTTGAAGTTCTTGTCATACAGATCTTTCTTTTGCTTGGTTAGAGTCACACCAAGGTATTTTATATTATTTGTGGCTATTATGAAGGGTGTCATTTCTTTCTCAGTCTCTTTATTCTTTGAGTATAGGAAGGCTACTGATTTGTTTGAGTCAATTTTATGTCTAGCAACATTGCTTAAAGTGTTTATCAGCTGTAGGAGTTTTCTGGTGGTATTTTATATTATTTGTGGCTATCATGAAGGGTGCCATTTCTTTCCCAGTCTCTTTATCCTTTGAGTATAGGAAGGCTACTGATTTGTTTGAGTCAATTTTATGTCTAGCAACATTGCTTAAAGAGTTTATCAGCTGTAGGAGTTCTCTGGTGGAATTTTTGGAGTCACTTAAGTATACTGTCATATCATCTGCAAATAGAGATACTTTGACTTCTTTCTTTCCAATTTGTAACCCTTTGACCTCCTTTTGTTTTCTAATTGCTCTGGCTAGAATTTTGAGTACTATATTGAACAGGTAGGGAGAGAGTGGACAGCTTTCTCTAGTCCTAATTTCAGTGGGCTTGCTTCAAGTTTCTCTCCATTTAGTTTGATGTTGGCTACTGGCTTGCTGTATACTGCTTTTACTATGTTTAGATATGGGCGTTGAATTCATGATCTTTCCAGGACTTTTATCATGAAGAGGTGTTGGATTTTGTGAAATGCTTTCTCAGCATCTAATCAAATGATCATGTGTTTTTTTTTTCTTTGAGTTTGTTTATGTAGTGGATTACATTAATGGATTTCCATATAATGAACCATCCCTGCATCCCTGGGATGAAGCCTACTTGCTGTTAAGCTGTTAGTGTGTGCTCTTTCCAGTTTCTTTTTGGAGACACTCAGAGCTATGAGTTTCCCCCTTAGAACTGCTTTTATTTTGTTCCATAAATTTGAGTATGTTATGCCATCATTTCCAGTAAATTCTAAAAAGCCTTTAATTTCTTTCTTTTTTTCTTCCTTGACCAAGTAATCATTGAGTAGAATGTTGTTCAATTTCCGTGTGTATGTGGGCTTTCTGTTGTTTCTGTTGTTATTGAAGATCAGCCTTAGTTCATGGTGATCTGATAATGTGCATAGAATTATCTCAATATTCTTATATGTGGTGAGTTCTGTTTTGTGACTGAGTATATGGTCAATTTTGGAGAAGGTACCATGAGGTGCTGAGAAGAAGGTATATTCTTTTGTTTTAGGATAAAATGTTCTATAGATATCTGTTAAATCTATTTGGTTCATAACTTTTGTTAGTTTAACTGTATCTCTGTTTTGTTTCTGTTTCCATGATCTGTCCATTGATGAGAGTGAGGTGTTGACATCTCCCACTATTATTTTGTGTGTTGCAATGTGTGCTTTTAGCTTTAGTAAAGTTTCTTTTATGAATGTGGCTGCCCTTGTATTTGGAGCATACTTTCAGAATTGATAGTTCATCTAAATAGATTTTTTTCCTTTGATTAGTATGAAGTGTTCTTCCTTTTTGTTCTTTTTCTTTTTTCTTTTTTTTTTTTTTTTTGGTTACTTTATGTTGAAAGTCAATTTTCTTCCATATTAGAATTGCGACACTAGCTTGTTTCTTAGGACCATTAGCTTGGAAAATTGTTTTGCATCTTTCTACTCTGAGGTAGTATCTGTCTTTGTGCCTGAGGTGAGTTTCCTGTATACAACAAAACGTTGGGTCCTGCTTATGTATCCAGTCTGTTAGTCTCTCTCTTTTTATTTGGGAATTGAATCTATTGATATTAAGAGATGTTAAGGAGAAGTGTTTGTTGCTTCCTCTTATTTTTGTTATTAGAGTTGGAGTTATGTTTGTGTGTCTCTCTTCTTTTTGATTTGTTAAAAGAAGATAAATTTCTTGCTTTTTCTAGTGTGTAGTTTCCCTCATTTTGTTGGTGTTTTCCATTCATTATCCATTGGTGCAGATATGATGGAGACTAGTATGGATATTCCGAATGAAAATCAATGGAACTTGCATCTAGTTTTATACTGTGAATATGTTCCTAAAAGTTCTAATGGAGCCCATTGTAGATACTTGTTGATATCTATGTAGAAACTTGAGGATATTTTGTAGATATCCATGTGCTCTGCCATATTATTTATTCCAGCCACGATCTGGAAGAGAACTAGGTACCAATCAACAGATGGATAAATAAAATGATCACAACATGCATAATGGTGTTTTATTCTGTAATGCATGTGTATATATTTATGCACATTTTTCTTGTGTGTACAGAAGTCAAAAGAAGACTATGTAGGAATATTAAAAGGACCAGAGAATGGAAACAGAAGAAACAACAGCATATAATTGAAGAAAATATAAACAAAGAGAAATGATACAAATTTTTTTTCAAATTAAAAATTAATGACATAATAATTGCAATGGAAAATAACAGTGTAGTTTTTTTAAAAAAAAAAACAAACTGTTAATTATGAACCAGGAACTCTGGTACATATCAGTAACCACAAATCATGTGTTCTGGATTCAGAAAGATCCTGAGTTTAAATTAATTTTTACTATACAATAAGTGTGAAGCCTGATTGAGCTACATGATACACTGTGTCAATTAAAATAAAATAAAATAAAATACTAGTTATTTATAATTTGTGTCCAATAGAAATCCATATAACAATCCATATTTTCTGCAAACCATGCATTTCAGTGCTAGTAATATTAAGTTTAAAGCACTGAGATCTTGGTCCTTGCTAGGCTTTTCAAACACATTATTGCAATAAATCCTTTTAGTAGCCATATAAGATGATGATGATGATGATGATAATGATGATGAAGATTGATAGAATAATAGTTTGTAAAGTGATTGTTCTATGTTATAGCTTCTAAGTGCTGGAGATCAAATACACTTCTGTCTCACTTGAATCTAAAGTGTGCAATCTATCACACAAAACCAAAAGGAGAAAGAAGAAAGGCTTCAGAAGAGAAGGAAACTGATAAGAAATCTTAGTTATTCAAAGAAAAGAATGACCTATTCTAGTTATCAACATGATAACATGGTTACTGTGTAACCATCAACTCTGCAATAAAAGTTAAAACATTCTTCATCTCCTGTGCTTAGCGGTGGGAGTGCTAGGCAGAGTCGTCTGATGGTTCTGCTATTCACATGTTTACAGCATTGGCAGTTGATGCTGGCTGTTAGAAGTGGCCTCAGTCACTCATGTGGTTCAGATCTCAGCGGAATAGCTCTCTCATTGTTTTTACACTTATAATATTTGCTGAGTTTAATGGACGCATATCTTGAAGTTCAGAGTCAGCCTAGTGAAAATGTTTCACATTTATTACCTTGATTGTAAGACATGCAGCATTCTCTATGCCTCTTTCTGATTCTGAGAAGACAGTCATTTTCCTGGCCTATATGTAAGATGAGATAAATATATAATGTAATCCTAATTGAGAAAGTACAAGGAAAGTTTTATATAGGATTATATTTTTTTCTTTATGTACTAACTTCAGAAAATGCAGCAAATAAAAGAAGACACTCAGGACTCAAGTTTTCTCTTATAACAGTTCAAAGTCTTTGAAATCTTCTCAGATATTGATGATCTAATTATAATTCAGTATGACCCTCCATATATCTGTTTTAGAAACTTAAATAGGAAAACTTTATAGGATTTTGTCATAAACTTTTAAACATCGAGACTTGTGCCATTGAGGTGGCTCAGCAAGTAATGAACTGACTGACAAGACTGACATCTTAATTTGGATCTTAGGGGCCCAGAGGAGGAGCAGGAAGAACAGACTCCTACAGGTTTGCCACACGATCACTCACGTGCACACACACACGTGCACACACACACACATGCACACACACACACATGCACACACACACACAGGAAATTTAAAAATAAACCTAGAGGCTGGGCATCAATCTAAGTAGTGTATTCCACTGTGTCTGGAAACCACTTAATATTCCTCTGATAGCAAACTCTTGATGATTTGCTTGAGGCAGAAATTCAAAATAGAAGGCAGTGGATTAATAAGGAAACTAACCACCTATTCTAAGTCACAGATATGGATACATAGCTAATGGGAAAAAATGCCCTATGTAACTTTAGTAGATATATATTTAAGTTACTGTTTTGATCATTAATCATTTAAATGACCAATGGTTGTTGCACAAATACCAAAACCCAGACCCTTTACAAGACATAATCGACATTTTTCTCACTACATTGTGATAGAATGTGTTCACTTACTACAGTGGTTTGAATATGTTTGGCCCCCATAGGTTTATGTTTAAATGCTTACCCCGTGGATACTGGCAATTTTAGGACCTGTGGCCTTGTTGGAGTAGCTGTGGCCTTCTTGGAGTTAATGTATCAGTGTGAGGTTGGTCTTTGAGATCCAGATGCTTAAGTTCTACTCAGTGTAAATGGCCTCCTCCGGGCTGCCTCCACATCAAGATGTAGAACTTGTGGTTATTCCAACATGGTGTATGCCTGTACAATACCATGCTTCCTACCATAATGAAAATGAACAGAACTATTGAACCTCTTAGGCATTCACAACTAGGTATTTGCCTTTATAAGAGTTATATTGGTCATGGTGTCTTCATAGCAGAAAACAAAACAAACAAACAAACAAACAAACAAAAAAGAACAATAATAAAACCCTAATTAATATATTTACTTTTCATCAAATACACCTACAGAGGGAAAAATCCAACTTTCTGGTCCTAAAATATAAAGGTAGTATCAGGAAAAGAACATTAAATTTACAATCATACAACTGATCTTATCTATTGTGTCATCTACTTACAAGCTTATAACATATGGTTTCTGGGGTTTGTTATTGTTTGTTGGTGTGATCTCATGTATCAATGTTTGTCCTTGAAGGTGCCAAATAGCTAAAGATGATGTCCCACTCTCCCTCCCACATTCTCACATTCTACAATTGTATCACCTGGGTACTGATAAATGATTTGAGGATTTTGTGCTTGTAGAGACGCATTCTACTGAGCCATGTCCTCAGTCCCATTATGATCTCTTCTCTGATTTAGTGAGAGTTAATGGGGCACATGCTGTGCCTTAAGATGGTGGATAAATCAGATGCTCTCCAGTACCTTCTTCATATTTCCTGGTGAATACAATGAATATAATTTCCATTAGCATCCAACAGAGAGTCACAAGACCTCAATCAATCTCTATGAGAGTATTTAGCATTGAAATTTAACTCCTCTTAGCTTAAGGTCATACAATCCAACTATACTTTACTTATAAATATGGTTCATCTATTTCTAGAGGTCTTATTGAGATAACTACAGGTTCCCTCTGACTTCAATTAACCATTCAAATTCATTAATGTAGTTACATATATTATATGAGTAAATGGCACTCTCATTTGCTGAATTTCAGTTCAAAACCTAGAACCTTTACTTCATTTCCATTCCCCATTGAGTATGTCAATGTATGCTTAGACTTTGATTGTTTTTAACTCCACTGATGTAACCTGCCTTGCAGCCCCCCTCCCCAGAATGGTCTGGTACAATATACATACATCATTTCTTGTACCAAGCTATATCCCACCTCCACATTTGCATACAAATACTATTTTCAAAATCATATTGTGAAACTGGGTTTTAGATCCTTCCCACTATCTTGAAAGTAATACATTGACTTTTTCAGTATGGCCTGCAGAATTCTGACTGTAGGAAACTGTATTGCCCATTTTGCCACAAACCTACTCCTCATTGCCCCACTTCTGTCTCTATCTCTTGCTAAGATTAGTCTATTAATTCCACCAGAGCAGTAAGTTTACTCTTCTCACAAGTTCTACGTTTATTTCTGTGCTTGGGTATCTTTTGTTATATAGCCCTCACCTTGAATTTTATGTATAACTTAGAATTCTATTCTGTCACACTTTACTGCTTTATGCAAAGTCAATGGTCTGTATAGATATCACTGCAGACACTTTCTTCCCATTTATTGATGTTTTGTTTTGCCCTGACTAATAGAATGAGATAAAAATAATGGATGTTTGTTTTATCCAATTTTTGACTCCCAAATGCCTAGAATTATACTTGGAAAGGAGATGAACTTACCAAGTAGTTGTTGAATAAGTAGAAAATTCCTTCCCCTCTAATAAGCATCAGTTATCTCATGTATGTGATAAAGAAAAGAGAAGTGACTAAGCAACTGCACTTGGTCAAGCTTGCTGCCAGTATGGTCACAGGCAGACAGTCACTTAAAACTGAATGGAGAAAAGAGGGAGGGAAGGGGGCTTATGGGACTTTTGGGGAGGGAGGAAACGGGAAAGGGGAAATGATTTGGAATGTAAATAAAAAAAACTTAGAAAAAAAACTGCAGGTATAAAAACTGCTGGCCTGTAAGACTCTCTGTGACTTTGAAAAAGTTACTTTCATTTTATGGGTCTCATGCTTCTTCCTATTAGCATTAGTGGTTACAGTACATGTTCCCCAAATGTGTTTTCTACAATGGCCATTATGTCTACACTAACCAAACAGTCTGAGTTAAACTGTATGTCAGAGTTTATTACCTTCTTGCCACAGTATTTACTCAATGATTGTCACAATATTTACTCAAAGTATTGATAAAACAGAGCCTTAAATCCCTTATTTTTTGAGATAGTTCAGCCAATGATACATAGTATATATTTATGTCATAAGTAATGCTTTTGATTTATTCATGCACCCTACCTCCTAACAAAACAATTTCCAAATAGTAATAATGATTGAGCAAGAAATGTTTGTGTCTGCAGCTGTCAAGATAATTTAGAGAAATAGAGAAACATGTGCAGCTTCATGGTAGCACATTTGCCTAACCTGTTTGTGGCTCTGGGTTCAATCCCAAGCACTATAAAAAATTAATCATTAATAAAATAATAATAATAACAATAATAATAATAATAATAATAGTATAATAGTAATAATAACGCAAGGAAAATATTTCTTAAGGTGTTTGTTACTCTTGTCTCTGGAGATGAACACTCTTCAGCTGAACACAATTACCAGAAGTAATTAAATGGCAGAAGGCTCATGGTTTGAGATAACAAAGCAGGAAAAATATCAGTAGGAATGGAACATATGGCTACTTACTAACCTATTCACAGACCTACAAGCAGAGCAGGGAGAAATGCCAGCACTCCTGTTTTCTCCCTTGTTTCTTTTTTTCATTCTAAGACTCCAGTTCATATGATAGTGTTAAGCATGTATCTAGTGAATCTGCAACTCTCATTTAATACTCTCTTGGAATTCCCTCACATCCACACACATAAATGTGCCTCACTAATGCTCTTAGCATTTAATTTTAAAAAATCCTAATTAACTATTACAACTTTAGGAGGAAAGTAAGGGAAGGGATATGGAAAAGGGATGCTAACAGTAAGAGACATTTCAGGGATCATATGGAAATTTGCTACAATAGAAGCATCTCAAAATATAGACATTTATGAAATAAGTATAAATGAATCATTAAACAATGAGGGAGACAATATTCCAAGTAGATACCTCTTATCACCATGTAAAACTACAATGCGAGGAATAGGGTACATCCATTTAGTTGTTGATCAAAGGTACCCAATAGAAACCCATATAGAACTCAGGCTATTGCCAATGCTTTTGTTTGCTCTAGATAAACTGATATTATGGCCTCTTTGCAGAAGGCAACAGCTATATATCTCAGTGAACATGAAGAAGCTGAGCTGGTGCCAACCTAGGGCCTCTATGTGTATTAATTAGTTTTCATGATACTCAAAAGTACACTGAATGCTACCAGAGGAGTAAGGTATACACCAAGCCAGCTACAAACCCTGAATCTACAATGGTGATTGGCCTGTATGATATATTGATGCAATGGTGGCATAAATGTTGTAAAAGTAACCAACTATTATCTACTGGATTTAAGCCTCACTCCATAAGATAGAACCCATTCCAAACATCTACCTGGTGGCCAAGAACTTGAGATTAGGTAGGTTATGGAGCTAGAGAATAACCAAATACTACTGTTCTGCTAAAGGAATGTAGCAAATAGAATGACTCTTAAGGACATTGTGTTGATCTATCCACAGTTCAGTGTCCTACTCAATCATTATTAGAAAGGCTTTCTCCTGAAGTAGACAGGATCTAATATAAATACCCACAATTAGACAATATGCAGAGAGTGAGAAATAGAATACTCCATTTTCATTGATATATCTCCATTTAAACATTCTCTTCAGGCCTCAGAAAACAATGCTAAAGAGGAGCCAGAAAGATTGAAGGAACATGTCTTAGGATTTTATGTGATGAAGAGTCATCATGATCACATAGAGTTCCAAGCTATAGCAATTATATTCATGATAGGGACCTTACCAGTATGCAGACATTCACAGATCAAGAGGAGCCAAGAGTTCTGTAATTAAAGGCAGTACTAATAGAGTTACACTGAGACTTTGAAAATCAGAGCCTACCCAAATTGACACACTTCCTTCAACTAGGCCACATCTCTTAATAGTATCACTTCCCATGGAACAAAGGTGGGCATTTTTATTCAAATCATCACATTCTATTTTTCCATGGACTCATAGCCATATTATAATGCAAAATGCATTTAATCCAAATTCAAGGACCCCCCCCATAGTCTATCACAATATCATTGCAGTTTAAAGTCTAATGTTCAAAGGTTCTTTTGCAACTCATGTGATTTCTTAGATGCAATCCCCTGCAAAATCAAAATGAAAATCTGGTCATATACTTCCAAAATATATGGCAAAGAATATTCATTTATATTTCAAAAGTGAGGAGAGTGTGCAAAATGAAAAAATACTGTACCAAAGTAAGACTGAAAACCAGCTGGGCAAACTCCAAATTCTACATCTACATCAAAGCGATTTTCAGATCTCCAATTCATTTTAGCTTTGTTGACAGCATCATATTTCTCTCATTTGGGCTGATTTGACACCTACTCAGCAGCATTTCTTGGCAGTTATCTCACAGCTCTGGCAATCCAGGCTTCAACTTCACAACTTCACAAAATGACCTCTCTTGGACTGCATGCAGGTATTCCCCTGCTATTGGCCTTCCTTCAGCTTCTTTCCTAAATCACAGTGGAAGATAACATAATCTCTATGACTCCTTTGCATCTTTTACTCAATTGCCAGGACAAGTGGCCAAAGTTGCCTTGTTCTGTTACTTTCTGGGGCTAAATCGTACCTGCAGCCCCCAATCATTCAAATATATTTTCACCAGCATTCTGTTTTCCATTGCCTACCATAATTGTCCTGGACCTTTGTCTGTACTCCAGACTGGCATTGAACTCTGTAATCTTCTTGCCTCCGCTTGCTGAGAGTTGGGATTAAAGTGCACCACCACAGGAGGCTCTGAACTTCTCTTAATTCCTTTTCAAAATATAGATGATTGCCGGGCAGTGGTGGCGCACGCCTTTAATCCCAGCACTTGGGAGGCAGAGGCAGGCGGATTTCTGAGTTCGAGGCCAGCCTGGTCTACAGAGTGAGTTCCAGGACAGCCAGGGCTACACAGAGAAACCCTTGTCTCGAAAAAACCAAAAAAAAAAAAAAAAAAAAAATAGATGATTAGCTAGGTGGGTCTTGCCAAGAGGTCACCATCCCCTTTACTCCCTTTAGTATCAAGCTGTTCTCTAATTTGCATATTTACTTTTAAAATAATTAGATATTTTCTTTATTTCCAGTTCTAATGTTATCCCCTTTCCTTCCCCACCCAGAAACCTTCTATCCCATTCCCACCTTACCCTGCTTCTATGAGAGTGTTCCCATACCTATACACCCTCTGTTTTCAAGGAAATATCTCAAGAAACAATGGCAAACAAAAGTGCTGACTAAAGCTTTTATTTGCCTAAACTCAGCCAAGCACTACAGTAAGGTATATGTATGTACATGCATATGTGTCTATATTATTTACACACAATATTTATAACACATTTTAATTCACATTAGTTTCATGTTTAGAGTATTCTACTGCTTGTGCATAGATGGGACCAGAGCAGGTAAAATTTGATTTAGGTTCAAGGGAATGAGGAAATAGAAAGATTAAAAATGAGAGGAGGGGGTTGTTAGGAAGGGGAAATATTTTAATTTCATTTGGGAGGAGAGGGATGGATACTGCCCTAGGAATGGCGATATTGTGGCATGTGGAGGACAGTCATTTCATCAGACTGTATAGATGGCTTTAGGTTAGAGTCACTGGTGAAAGCTTGATGAGATATCAGAGGAAGTAGCAGCAACAGAATCTCCCCAGCACACAATCTCTTCAACGGCACATTGAGGCTAAGGATAAGCAGACCTCAACTGGGTAGGAAAGCTTTCCTAGTGAGAATAAAGAGTTGGGTGGATGGAAGGAGCCCTGTGGAAGGCAAGCAGTGCCTGAGCTTTGTCAGCTACATTAGACTTAGGGGACAGAGAACCTTATCAGCATCCCAGAACTGAGATCAGAATAGTCACTGACACAAGAGTGGCTTGCAATCGGGTATATAAGAGTGTTTCATCCTGTAATGAAGAAGGAGATCACAAGAAAGGTCTAAAGTTTCTGCAGTTAAATGTGAATGAACAGCCAGCAAAAGAAACTAAACATAACACACTATATTAGTCACTATCATTCTAACAACCCATCAATGCTGACCAAAGATCTCATTTGCCTATATTCAGCCAAACACCACAGTAAGTTTTATGTGCATCCATGCACATATAAATATGGAATGAATATGCATTAACAAGATACAACATTGCATTCTCAGAGTAAACACCAAACATGACTCCAGTGGTTCAGTTATACAAAGAGGGAATGGAGATACCACAGCTAAAGTAATTTTCTCAGATTTTATAGGTAGGATCTGATTCCAAACAAATCTTACTACATAGTTATAGAAATTTGTGAAGAATGAAAGACAAAGGGTTGTGATGATGTCCCTGTACCAAAATGCCTTTTTCTTGGGATATTTTCCTCAAGCCAAATGAAAACAAAACAAAACAAAAAAACCTTTACATTATTTATAAAGATGTTTGCAGATGCCTTATGTATATACATATGTATAATAAGTCTGAAATAACACACACACATACACACACACACACACACACAGAGAGAGAGAGAGAGAGAGAGAGAGAGAGAGTCAAAAATGGAGTTGCTGAAGCTCTTACAGCCACTTTGCATTCAGCAGGATTTGTTCCCAAGGGTCCTAAAAGTAACATGGAGGAATAGGAAAATAGCTGCAGAATCACCTTGGGAGGAGAACAATATATCTAAAAATAGAGAAGTGAGAGAGAACAGGACAAGTAAGGGAAAGAAGAGGTAGACTAAAAAAAGAGGATGAAGGATGTCAAGAGAAAAACAGGAAGAGGAAAGGCAGAAGGAAAAATAAAAAAAAGGCTGAAGAGGGGGCAAAAGCAAGAGGGAATGAGCAGCAGAAAGGAGAAGAAGGAAGAAACTGAATTACTCATATCAGAGTAGATAAGCTTTAATAGGTTTACTTTATCTTATGTATTTGATTGCTTTGTCTTCATAAATAAATGTGCACCTCATGCATATTGAATGCCCACAGAGGCCAGAAGAGGACATCAGTTCCCTAAGACTGGAGTTATAGATATTGGTTAGCAACTATGTGGGTGAAATTAAATCCTTTTAGAAATATGTCATTGGAAAAATAGGGCAGATAAGTATAGTAGAATTTTCCCTGTACAAATACATTAAATATTAATACAACAAGAACCCTGTGATTGGACAGGGAAAAGGGACGCAGAGTGAAGAAATGCAGAGCCAGGGATGGAGGAGACAGGTAGGAGTAGAAGAAGGAAGACAGAGCACAAGGAAGATGATCCAGATTCTGTGTGACTTTAAGTAGTCACAGGTAGATATGAATATCCTAAGCGGATAGAATAATTGGGATAACTTGTCTAATTTAGGTGAGCAACTTGTATCAATATCCATTGACTTTGAAATTATTGTGTGGACATCTTGCGAATTGAGAATTTATTGATATATAAATCTGGTTAATTATAAGCTTTGAAAGTTTTAATTTACTGGGTTACTGGAATTTGGGACCACCGATCACAGGGGGTTTATAGCTGAGAATGTACAGGCAGCTTAGAGACAGGCAAACCAGAGAAGGGAAGACTGTGGACTGGGGCTAACATGGGAACTTGCTGTTCTTTTTAATATTTTCTGCAATCGATGAGGAGACAACAGGAATAGTAGGAGGGAAAGATGGAAGAATGGTAGGAAGAGCCAGATGGAGTATGTAGTAAAAAAATATATTAAAAAATCTCATCCCTGTACTTCTCTCTTGCCTTAGACCATTTATGTTCTCAGATGAAAGACATGTACAGCCTTTACACTTTTAATATGTCTTAGGAAGAAAGGGACAGATGTGGAAATGAAAGGAAATTCAAGAAGAGGAAGAGAAGGAGTTGGAGCAATTAGGAGATCCAGAAATAAGAAAGGAGAGAGAGAGAGACAAGGAGGAAGGAAGGAAGGGAATCATTTGCTAAATTTTGTATGTCTTTATTATAAGCAAAGTTTAACAAATTTTCAATATGGAGAAATAATTGAAGAGAGTAACTTTATACCATTTTCTCATGTCCAAAAAGTTTTGGTGTGGGAAAATATGAAACCCTGACAATGGGATCAGCTGTTTGAAATGACAGTGTGCATAATCAGCTACATAAAGGAATATGATAGCAAGAATGTGGCAGCAAATAGAGCTCTGGACTGGCCAGATATTGGCACCAAAGACACACAATGGAAATATTTTTCCTCAAGATAAGTTTGAAGTGAAAATAACTTTCTTGACAATATTAGGAGTGTTAAAGATAATATAGCCACAAATGAATATTCCTTCACAAGGTATATTCTTTCCTAATTTGTTGAGCTCTTCAAGAGAAGTGACAGTAAAATTATTTCTCAAGATTGATGCCAAAATTAGTAACTGGCAGAAAGCACACATTAGAAAAAACATTTATTGGGTCTGGAGAGATGGTTCAACAGCTAAGAAGACTTGCTAGTCTTTGAGAAGACTTCATTTCCCAGTAAACACATAATGCCTAACAACTGTCTATAATTCTAGTCTCAGGGGTTTGGTGCTTCATTTGACCTGTTGGTACTCAATATGCATGTGATGCACAAATATTTTGTAAAGCCCAACCAACTCTGTTGTTTAAGGAAACTCCATTTCATTTGAGATCACAGGCTAAACTCCAGTTCCAGGAAGAAAATCATGAAATCTACCTGAGCTAACATCCTATAACACCACCAACCCCCAGCAACTGCCAGGTGCTAGAAAAACAGGATCAAGGTACACAGATAGAACCTAAGACATCCTGCAAAGGATGGAAAACTTAGCCATCCTTTTTGTCAGATGGTTTATCCCCATGCCTGTTCCTGCAGATTATACCAGAAATGAAATTTTTAAAATATTAACTTGCTGACCTGTATGGAAATTCCCCAGGCTTGCTGCAACCATAATAAAAACCTTGCAACTCTAGACCCCAAGCTCTCTCTCTCTCTCTCTCTGACCTGGAGACTCATGGCCTGACAAGCCTGGCATACTCAGTGGTTAACAGCTAAATGGTCTTGTCTCAAGCAAAGGATGAATCAAGGACTGACACTCATTTTTCTTAGACCATAGAGTGTCTAGGGTAGTCTTGTGCCCACTCACATGAACATAGACACACACACACACACACACACACACAAAGAGAGTGGGGGAGAAGGAGAGGGGGAGAGGGAGAAGGGGAGAGGGAAAGGGGGAGAGGGAGAAGAGGACAGGAAAAGGGGGAGGGAGACAGAGATCGAGACCGGGACAGAGAGACTGAGACAGTGATGGACAGAAAGATAATTATGGCTGTTAAGTGACTATGGTCTATTCCAGAATTGTCTTGACAGATGGTCAAATTTCCTGCCAGATGAGACCATTTGATATATGATCATTCTATTCAAAGCTACGTGCATATTCAAATGTATAAATGATTCCTTTCTAGAATTGTCCATTAAATATTATGCAAGTGCCTTAGTTAAGATTTCTATAGCTGTTATGAAACAGCATGACCAAAAACAAAGCTGGGGAGGAAGGTCTTATTCAGATAACTTTTCCAAATCTTTGTTCATCACCAAAGGAATTTGGAACAAGAACTCTATAGGGCTGGATCCTGGAGGTAGGAGCTGATTCAGAGGCATGAATGGATATTGCTTACTAGCTTGTTTCTCCTGTCTTGTTCAGCCTGATCTGTATAGACTCTAGGACCATCACCACAATATGTCACCACCTACAGAGGCAAGTCCTTCGATCACTAATTTAGAAAAATGCCTTACAGCTGAATCTCAAGGTGGCATTTCCTCAACTATGCTCCTTCCTCTCTGTTGACTCTAAATTGTGTTAAGTTGACAAAGAAAAAAGAAAAAAAGAAAAAAGATAAAAGAAAAACAGCTGGGAAATCAAGTGTGGGTTATTATGGATGACTTAGGCTTTAGAATGTGTTAATAGGACTGATGCATATATTTTATTACAAGAAGGTAGTATCTGAGAAGAAATGAAGGGAAATATCTTGAAAAATATTGGATCATTAGGAGAAGTCCTCTGGTGTTATGAAATGCTTTAAAGATCTTTGTGGCAGTGGGGGAATGTGGTATTAAACTGAAGAAATAGAAATAACTCTCTTTGGTGATTAGAATGCTTCACTATAGAGTCAGCTGAGAACATTCTGGTGTGGATTGATGAAGACCTGTAAAGCTTGTCTTCTTCCTGCTGATGCTTGCTCTGTGCTACCTCTGAGAACACCTCCATACTTCCCCCAGGCCTCTCAATTCCAGATTTCTATATGTACTACTGGATACTTTTGTATCTAGTTTGTTGGAGATAGCATATCTTTCACAGTTGAAAGATGACATAGTTGCTCTTGGGCTTAAGTGATTTCATGTTAACTACCTGGTCACACCTGAGCCTGGGTGTGATTTCTGTGGAGGAAAGCATAGCCATGTCTGGCCATACATCAGTAGCCTCTGGTCTTCGGTACATGAGTTCTTTCATGTCTTGGGCAATGCTAATGTCATTTCTCATTCTCAGTCATACTTGAATACAGTTTACCTAGAGATTAAGCATTATGATTCTAATTAAAAAGATGGAACATTTCTACTACATTAATATTAGTAGTGCATGGAAAGTACTCTCAGGGGCTTCATTATTTAAGCAGTAGCCATGTCCATGTCTATTCTCTTTCCATGATTATTTCTCCTAGCAACATTTAACTAAAAATCTAATACTAAAAATGGTCATTGTTTCTGCTTATCTCTTTATCATCCTACCAGGAAGAGAGCCTAAGCACAGTATCCTTGAGACCGTTCCCTTAGCTGACCAAGGGAGTCCTTGGGGTAGAGTTCAAAGGATGAGAAATTATCAAGAAACTTATACTGTAGAGAAAATATGATAGGGTTTGCTCATCAAATGATAAAATGTGAACATTTCCTTCATACTAAACTTGAAAGATCACTACAATAGAATCCTTTAAATGTAAGTGGCAAGTGTTATTGACCAGGGAAATCTCTGGCCTTTTAATATTGCCTAGCTCCAATGTGTCTTGCCCTGCTTGTGTTTATGTATAACCATTAGAACTCTCCACCTATCAGCTAACTTGTATTCTAGGCATACCTTTAGGTTGCTCGGTCTTGGGCCTTTGAGGTCTTCCCCATGCCTCAGCCAAGGGTTTCCAGCTTGAAAAGGAATTCACTTTGCATTTTACCTGGTGACAGTTTTAAGGGAGTGGCAAATGCTACAGCATCTGAGGAGTTAAGTAGCAAACTAGAAGTTTAAGGGTAACTGTTTGACATTACATTTTTTTTCAGTGGTATTGAGGACCTCAGAGAAAACAGATCATACTGAATAATTAAGAGAAAGTAAAAAGGTGGGGTCTGTGCTTTTCATTGTTTTCCCTGAGGAAGTAGAGGAGATTTATAGTTTGCCTTCTTTGGCTTTGCTTTTAAACTATAATAAAATTGTTCTCAAGCTTCCATCCCTAAATCCTTTTATAAATAAATGGAACACACCAAAAGTGAGAACAGTATTGGGTGGAAAAGGAGCTAGAGAGATGGTCAGCAATTAAGACCATACCCTGTATTTGCAGAGAACCCAAATTTGAAACCAAGAACCCACATCAGGTGGTTCATGACTTGTCTGGACTTCCAATTCTAGAAGAATCTGATGACTTTGACCTTCAGAAGCACCTGCACACACACACACACACACACACACAGAGAGAGAGAGAGAGAGAGAGAGAGAGAGAGAGAGAGAGAGAGAGAGAGAGAGAGAGAAAATGACATAGAATAAAATAATTCTTAGGAAGGAAACAAGGGTAGAAGGAAGGAATAAAGCAAAGAGTAGAAATAAGGCACTAGAAGATCAATCTTAATATCCACTCTTAGAAACAATGTCATTTACCACATTTTGAAATAACTGCTTTGTTGCAACTCTTTTGCTTGTATTTCCCTCTCTGACCTCTTATTGCCTTTTTCCTTGGTTCTTGCTTTTCTCTTTCCAGAAACAATGCACAGATACACTAGGAACTAATTCCTGGTCATCACCTTCACCTAGTAATTGCTTTCCTTGTAACTGTACTGAAAACTCAACAGAGTCAACTTAAGGAATGAAGCATTTATTCTGCTAACAGACTGAAGTATCAGTTGACCTTCCTGAAAAGGCCTGGCAGCAGGAGCTTAAGGCAGTTACAATAAAGAATCCAAGAGACATAAGTGCACCTGCTCAGCTCACTTCACCCTTTCTGTTCAAGACCCTAGCCCAGAGAATGGTGCCACTCACAAGTAGGGTGGATCTGTCTACTTCAGTTAATCTAATTTAGCAGCTTGCTCACACATATGCCCAGACATTTGTTTCCTTTTAGACTTTAAACAACATTAACTTGACATCAGTTTAAAGCATGACACTCAGGCCTTCATGTCTGGAGATGCCTTTCAATTTTAATCACAGTATCTACTGCGATTACAATGCTAGTATTGTAAAATTTACATATCCACTTATGTTCCTTTTTCTTAATAGGTTTCTTATAACCATAAGCCTCCTGATCTTCTACTGTACAGATGTCATTTTATCTTCCTGAACTGCTGTTCATGCAACATTGTTTCCCTACTCTGTAAATAGAAGCTTCAACTTTCCAGATGTTTAGCCTAAAAGCTTTCCTTGTCCTTAATTCTGCTCTTTCTCACATTTTAAAATCACTAGTTTCTGCCCTATGGGATGAATTCAAAATAGGCATTCATTTAGCAATTCTCACCATGATTCTAAACACCTCCCAGGCTGAAGATTCTTCTTTTTTTATAAATCACTATTCAGTATATTCTTTGTGTAAGTGTGTGAGTGTGTGTGTGTGTGTATGTGTGTGTGTGTGTGTATGAGAGAGAGAGAGAGAGAGAGAGAGAGAGAGAGAGAGAGAGAGAGAGAGAGACAGAGAGACAGAGACAGAGAGACAGAGAGAAAGAGAGAGGGAGAGAAGATAGATTTCCCCAATTTAGTACTGTTGTTAATCCAACAGGCAAGATTAAAACCACTACCACAATTTTGAGCCAAATTTGAAAACAAGCTTTAATTAAATACTGACCAGGTTGATGGACTCTGCCCAGTTCCATTCCCGGTTTCCCAGAAAATGGCAACAAGTCACATTTTCAAGAGGCTTATAAAGGCAAATTCATAAGATTATGTATTTTCCTTCAGGTCCAATCAGAGTAGAGCATATATTCTTTTTTTTTTTTTAAATTTTATTTTCTACGTTTTTTTTTATTTACATTCAAGATCATTTCCCCTTTCCCGTTTCCTCCCTCCCCGAAAGTCCCATAAGCCCCCTTCCCTCCCTCTTTTCCCCATTCAACCCCCTCTCGCTTCTCTGTCCTTGTGTTCCCCTACATCCAGTCTTTCCAGGACCAGGGGTCTCTCCTTCCATCTTCTTAGAAATCTATTGGTATGCGAATTGTGTCTAGGGTATTCCGAGATTCTGGGTTAATATCCCCTTATCAGTGACTGCATACCATGTGTGTTCTTTTGTGATTGGGTTACCTCACTACGGATGATATTTTCAAGTTCTGACCATTTGCCTAGGAATTTCGTGAATTCATTTTTTTTAATTTAGAGCATATATTCTGACATATTACCTGCCTGTGTACCTCCTGTTTACATGTGATCAAGCACATCAGATACAGTTGTGTCAACAGAAGACAGGGGTTGATGTCAGGTGTTCTCAGTGAATTTCTGTCTTTTTCTTTAAATTGCACCTTAACTGAACCTGAAACTTAAAATTCAGCTAGAAAGGATGACCAATGAGAACTTGGGATTCTTTCTCTGGTTGTAGTAGTCAGTACCATACCTGGCTTTTTATGTATGTATGTATGTATGTATGTATGTATGTATGTATGTATGTACTGGGAGCTGATGAGTTGCTCATGCTTGAACAGTAAGTTACACAGTGACATCTCTCCAGCCTTTCTGTTTATTCTCATCATGCAAATCAATGTGTGTGTGTGTGTGTGTGTGTGTGTGTGTGTGTGTGTTTCTTGAAATTAGACTCCAAATGCTCCTTGTAATTATTCAGAGAAAGCCCAGTAGCTCCTGAGGTCTTTTGTGTACATCTCACCTTTCTAGGTCTTCACAGACACTTATCTTTATGTTTTATTGGTAGTAACTTAAAATGGATTTGATGTTATTAATTTATTTAATTTGATTTGCTTTCTTTAATATTTAATAAGATATTTTCATGTGCTTGCCAGTCATTTGTACATATCCTCTAGAAAAATGTCTCTTCAAACCTTATACCTCTTTAAACTCATTTGCCTTTTTATTCCAATGCAATACACACACACACACACACACACACACACACAAACACACACACATACACACACACAAAATCTACACTAGCTACTAGACATTTCACATACATGATGACTGAAAATATTTTTTCCATTTTACAAGTTTTTGTCTCAGTTAATACTAATCTTGATATAAGATATTTAACTTGGTTAATCTCATTTTCATATTTATTTGTTTTATTATTTGTACCTTTGATATCAAATGAAATCAACTTTAGAGCATGTGGATTTTTGCTTCCATATATACAAGTCTGTGCTGTATTTTTCTATGTCTTAATCCTTCTTTATTTGAAAACTCTGTATAAATATTATCTTCTTAGCAAGCTTTCACAGTTAACCAATTTAAAATAATAAAAACTTCTTGGCTCACCACTCTCTAGACCCCTCCCTTTCTCTGATTGTCCTTTAGCTCTGACTTTCATATGGTTTCTTGACTGCTCATGTGTGATTGCAGGAATTCTCCCTGTGAATGAATGACCTGTTTCACTCTCCTTGCCTATAGCAGAGCCTGGAGGCAAGGGGTTTCCAGCACACCTGGGAAGCCTGCAACTCTGCCTGTCACCAGGACCTGATTAATCCTCTGTCTGTAAGCAGATCTGTGTGCATTCTCTTTCCTGTCCTTGACATCAACTCTTACTGCATCACTGGTATAATTGCTTGCATTGCATATTCATTATCAAGCAATATTAAGAATGCTCCCATTCCCTCATGTTGCTAACTATAGTTATAGAACCACCTTTCTGGGATTTTATAGTATATTCTAAATTCCAGTGACTATGTTGTCATCACTATTTGCAGATGATATGATAGTATACTTAAGCAACCAAAAAAAAACCAAAACAAAACAAACAAACAAACAAACAAAAAAAAACTCCACCAGAGAACTCCTACAGCTGATAAACAACTTCAGCAAAGTGGCTGGGTATAAAATTAACTCAAGCAAATCAATAGCCTTTCTATACTCAAAGGATAAACAGACTGAGAAAGAAACTAGGGAAATGACAACCTTTACAATAGCCACAAACAATATAAAGTATATTGGTGTGACTCTAACCAAAGTAGTGAAAGGTCTGTATTACAGGAACTTCAAGTCTCTGAAGAAAGAAATCGAAGAAGACCTCAGAAGATGGAAAAAACTTCCATGCTCATGGATTGGCAGGATTAATACAGTAAAAATGGCCATCTTGCCATAAGCAATCTACAGATACAATGCAATCCCTATCAAAATCATAACCTTTTCAAATAGCTAAAGGGAAGGATAGTTTACATTCAAACGACCACAATTGATAATAAGTAGGAGGTATTATTTTGGGATGTTAAATTTCCTAAAAACAGACTGTGGTTGTACATGAACTCTAACAGTATTAAAATCTCCTACATTAAATATTATAGTGGATAAATATATGGCAAGTTGAAACTACATTAACAAATCTTTAAATGATTGCTACTGCCATACACTTCAGTCACAGTGAAAATATTTTAAGATTATTGATTAAAATATTTAAATTGAAATATCTACATTTCCTTTCTTGCTGTGTGACTGTACAGTAATCACTAATTTTTTGTACCTTGAATATGGCTGTACAAAATAAGAAAAATATAGTATATGTAAAGATTCATTTATATCATGTCCTTTGCAATTAACCTGGTATTCTAGCACAGAGCATAAATTCAATATATTAATATTACTATTATTGTATAAATATCTTATTGTATATGAAAGCAGGCCCAACATATAAAGCATACTTGAAAAATTACATGTTTATCCATATCTGGTTTTCAAAACACATAAATTAAGTAAAATACACACACATACACATACACACACACACACACTCACACATGCAAATACATTTACATGTCTACCCTGAAGGTGATTCCTTGCACAATTGGAAAACTGTTGCTAGCTGATGTTTGTAGTGTCCTGTCAATATTACGTGGCAATGATGAGTACTCTTAAGTCTTCTGTGCTCTTTTTAATCTTGGTTTCCCTAACTACTGTTGCTCTCATGTATATCTCAGCACTGTGTTTTTGTGTTTGCTTCCTGATTTTATGGGTCTACTGCTAGGTACACACACACACACACACACACACACATATATATATATGCATATGTGTATGTATACATATATATGCATATGTATATATATATATGTATGTGTATGTGTATATGTAGGTTTATAGTGTCCACATATCTTTCTGTGTAGCCGTTCAGTGGCCAAGGAAGAACTGGGTTACCAGTTCCAGGGGACTGGAAATGAAAAAGAAACAAGTGCGAGAGAAGGATGAAGTCAAGACAAAAGTTTCTGATCAAATCTCAAAGTTTAATATTCAGCACTATATTTATATAGGAAGAGTCCACAGACCCTATCCTTTGTTTCAGCTGGATTATGTTCAAAGCAGGCTCAATGGGCAGTCTACTCCTATAGGAAATTGCAAGCCTGGCAAGACTGAAGACTCCACTTGAGTTGTTAAGTTCCAGTTGTGGCAAACACTGAAGGTCGATTTAGCCTGCTCAAGGCTGGGAAAGGGCACTCTTCTGATTATATACCCATCTTATCATTAAAAAATATTCCTTTTGTCAGTGGTAACAATTTCTTAAAATGTACATTCTCTGATATTAGTGAAGCTATCCTAGTTCCCTTTTAGCTGTGTTGACTTATTATCTTTTAACATTATTTTCAACATATTTATTTCTTTGAATACTACATAGAATATATTCATATCTTTAAAAACTATGCTTCCTCTTTTCATCTTTTGTTGCCTTTGATTGACTTACTTACCATTAAGGCAATTACTGATGGAAATGCAATTTGCTATTTTTCAATTTTGTTTATTTTTGTTTCTTACATATTTTTGTCCAATACTTCATTCTATTTCTTTTCTTTTGCTCTGCAGATGAGTTCTAGCATAGTTTTAATCTGGTTATTACATTATTAATTCCCTCATTATTTATTTCATATTATTTTCTATTTTACTACTGTTTATACTGTTTATTATGTATACTCTGTATACTGTTTATACTGTTTATACCCTTCTGTCGCAAGGCAATGAATTGCTTCAGGTACACAATCAGAATAAAAGCAGAAGCTGATATTTTAAAAAGTACAATTCCTCCCAAGATTGGTAGTAGGCTAATGGGATAAATAACTTAAAAAGGCATCCAGCTAGGAGAACATTGCCGACTGTAAGACTTGTAGAGGTCCAATGCTCCCATCTGTACGTCTATATTTGGAGTGTCTCTCCCTACTATCATGATGTGTTCTTCAGACGCACATCAGGCAAGGAAGACACTCAGTTCCCCTCTTCAAATTGTCTTCTTACAAAGGGTAATCTCAATATTTTCATTTCCAGTCCCTACTTTCCCATGACAAATATTTTGATTGCCAACAACCCATTAAAAAATAATATATTATGACTTTTCTTATTGTGTGCACAGCTATTGTTTCACTGATGTTTTGCTTTTCACACTATCATTTAGTAATCTATAGACATAACTAAACTAAACTGTTTTCTGTATTCCCAGCAGAAGTTTGTAGCCTTTGTGTCACTGATAGTTTGTGGTGGTTTGGATATATTATTTGATTGATACACACACCACAGACACACAGACACAGACACACACACACACACACACACACAATTCAATTTCTAAACCTGTGCTCTTAAGAACTACATCAAGGTAAGAATAGCTATATGGCAGCCAATGTTTGGTAAGGTTTCTTTAATTTCTCTTTCACAAGGTGATATGCTCAAAAATGTATATCTTTGAAAATCACACATCTTCCGAAACATTGTTAGCCTTCTTTCCAGCTGTGCATATCTCCCAGGTCAGGCAGAGAGGAATAAATGGTGCCCTGTCTTTCAAAATCTTTTGTGGGGTGTTCCCATTCTTACCTAGGGGCATGTTGTAGCTTTTCAGTCTCTGTGGCAGTCTACTTCTCTAAGATTTTGTATTGAATTCCTTGCCAGGCTCAAGTCTGCTAAAACTGAAATCATAATTCTTAGCAGCTGAATGGCTGCCAGGAGTTTCCTATTGTTTTAATAAAACCCTAGAGTCAGCCCTTCTAGCTTCCCAGCCCTACTGAGCCCTGAGTGAAATTAAATTGCCTTCATACTATGTGAATAGAGATTTGCCAATGGAAATGTGAATTTGGACAAAATGTCAAAAGTACTTTCATGATACTACTTTGAAGGAAGCACTGGGACCCTGGAAGTTTCCATTGCCTGCAAGACTGCTGGTTTCTGGCTAAAGGGAAACTGGCATGAACTGGCATGGGGTGGGGATAGAGCAGTTGCACCTTAGGTTAATTACTTTCATTCTGAAGCCGCTAGTTGCTACAACTTGGCCATGTTGTGATGTTTTAGAGATAGAATATACATCTCTTGTCCTCATTCTTGGAGTTCAGAAATAAATTCCTTTAGTTACTTGGGTCTTGTTTTGTTTTGTTTTGTTTTTTTCCTCCCCATTTTTTGAAATTGGTTAATAGCTCACTGTTTTATCCCCTGGACACATGTAATCCTCCTCTCAGCCTCCATAACCAATAGACAGACTCTTGCCACTGCACCTGACTCTATTGGCATGTTGATGCTTTCAGTTCTGAGTTTCGAAAAATAAATGAAAGCTGCCTGAAAGAATGACACCTCCCACTGACCCTTCTAGAAGGCAGCTGACCATTTGGAATTTCTATTTTGTAGGCAGGGTGGAATGTAGTAATTAATCCTAATTACAGTTTTCCTCTGACCACCTTCAGCTTGCAGAAATCATTCCTTGACCAACACTGTGTCTGACCTGTGTGACTAACAGATTATGTAACACTAGCTTTGATTGAAAAAAAGGACTAAGAATGTAATGTGATAGTATTTGAAGCCTAGAAATTTCTCTATCTTTCTTTATCCACCTTACATGATATTTCTACCAGTGTATTTAGAGAAATAACTTTATTCTTTATTTTTACCAAATACGAACTATGTATACTTAGGTTTTATAATAGTATATGTCTCTAAGCACCAAAAAATTAATGAGCCTATTTAAATATCTCAATTTTTTTCTTTCCCTGATGCTCTCTGCTAACCACTGTCTTGCTTCACTTTTGATCAATATTTCTTTCAACTTCTTTAATATTATGGTTATTATTATTTTAATTATTGTTGTTATTAATCATTCCATTCATTTATATCTCAAATGACATCCCACTTCCCAGTTAGCCCTCCACAAGCCCCATAACATACAACCTCCCTCTCGCTCCTCCTCTTTGTCTCTATGAGGGGGCTTCCCCACCAGCCCACCCTCTTCTGCCCCACCCTTCCAGCATCACCCTACACTGGGGCATCAAACCTCCACAGGATCAAGCCCCCCCCCCAGGGATGTCAGACAAGGCCATTCTCTGCTACCTATGTATCTGGAGCCATGGATCCCTCCCTGTATACTCCTTGGTTGGTGGTCTAGTTCCTTGGAGCACTGGGTTGTCCAGTCAGATGATGTTGTTCTTCTTATGGGATCCAATCCCCCCTTAGCTCCTCCAGATCTTCTGCCAGTTCCCCCACCAGGATCTCCATAGCATTTGAGGCCTAGAGATTTCTCTATCTTTCTGTATCCAGATTTTTGACATTTTTACCAGTTTATATAGAAAAATAATGTAGTGTAGGGGGATGGTGGATAGTTGGCTCCAAGAATTCCCATCTGCATTGGTCAGTTGCTGGTTGAAACTCCCAAGAAGCAGTCGTACCAGGTACCTTTGAGCAAGTGTGCCTCTTGGCAAAGGCAGCAATGTCTAATTTAGTGTCTACATATAGGATGGATTCCTGAGTGGGGCAATCCCTGGATGGCCCTTCCTTCAATCTCTACTCCATTTTTTGTCCCTGTTCTTCCTTTGGACAGGAACATTTCTGGGTTAAAAACTTTGAGATGAGTGTCTGGCTGCCTCCCACCACTAGGAGCCATGCCTATCTACTGAAGGTGGTCTGAGCAGATTTTATCTTCCCTTTTCTGCTAAAATTATCCCTCTTGGGTCCTGGGAGCCTCTCATTTCCCTGGAGTCTGGGACCCTCCAGTGAGTATCTCCAGTTCTTCAACTCCCCCCACTGCTACTTATTTTTATTAGATTTCCTGATTCCCTGTACTTCTCTCCTGTCTCCTCCAGTACCTGATACTGACCCCCTTATTTCTTCCCCTTCCTCTCTTTCTCTCAGGTCCCCCCTCCCTCCACATCCTGCCATCATCCTGTTGCCCCCTCAATGCCTGACTGAAGCATCCACACTCTGGTCTTCCTTCCTCCTAAGTTCCATATTGTCTGTGGGTTGTATCATGGGCATTGTGTTTTTGAACTAATATTCACTTATGAGTGAGTACATACTATGTGTGTTCTTTTGTGTCTGGATTACCTCAGGATAATATTTTCCAGTTCTATCCATTTGCCTGCAAATTTCATGAAGTCACAGAAAATAACTTTATTCATGACATTGTTTTGTTGCTATAAATATAAAACCTTATGAAACAGTTACAACCTTGGAGTATGGAATTGGGGGCTAAGTAAATTGGACACCTGGGCCATGCTCATTCTTATCTGACTCATTATCCCCTTTCAGGCAAGGGGTGGTATGTGCGTGTGTGTGTGTGTGTGTGTGTGTGTGTGTATGTGTGTGTGTGTGTGTGTGTGTGTGTGTGTGTGTGTGTGCAAGCACACAAAGAAAACTCAAGGTCTTAGGAATTCTAGACAAATCTCCTACCATTAAACTACCTCTTCAGCTGTGATTCTGAGACTTTCCCATGATACCTTGATGAGGTTCTTTGTGTCTGGAAGAATGAATTTATAAAGTCATGGGGTGCTAATAGTGAAAATATGAATGTCTTACAAATGACTATGAAGGTATAATATATAATGCTCAGGATGAGAATTAGCCTAGGTAAGTTATACAGTATTCTTAAAGACACTTTAAGGTCCAAAGCCTTCTTATCACTAGAAGAAAAAGCAAAGCACGTGACTGTCCATACATATGATGGAGGAGAATGTTTATACATTTATGGGAGACCATAGCCAGAGGCAGGAATCTCCAGGAGAGTCCTGAGTAGCAACGTCCAGATTGAGGCATGCCATGGGGAGAGAAAGGAACGACGTTCAGCAGCCAGGAGATACAAAGAGAACAGTTAACCAAAACCAATTCCTGGGTTGATTATATAGGAAAAAGCAGTCCATCCTTGGGCTGGAGAGTTCATGGTAGGGGGCTTGGTATGCCAGACAGGAAATTCCTGTGACAGGTAGTAGCTGAGAGATTGCAGAGAGAACTTGGAGACCAGGTTTAATTTGCTATATTAAATAGGCATTTCAGCCATTTGTCATAGGGTTGAAACCTAATAATTACTAAATAGCAGAGATTTTTTTGAATAAGTGGAACTTTTGAGGCCATCTCCAATAGTTGATTGTGTTTCCTAAAAGGTTTTCTATGGCCTTGGGTGGGTCTGAGGCAATCCACATGATAGCACTTCTTCCTTATTTGAGCCCAGAATTAAGCTCCTTATGGCTTACAGTCACACATGTGACACTACTTTCCTGCCTCAATTATAGAATTCAGCAGTTACTGTCAGGGCTTCTAATGAATTGTGCCTTCTTAACAGACAACAAGTAATGATTTTGGTAAAAACAGTACAGATTATTCACATACTTAATGTAAAACCGTGGTCAGTCACTCAGAACATTTTGTGAATTCAGTTACATATGAATAGCAGCAAGGAATATCATAAAATCCAACCATCTAAGATAGTTCACTCTGGATTTGTTGTTGCAATTGAGGTCTTGTGCTAGTTTGAAATCATCTTTGATATGGAGAGAATATTTTATTGAGATGAAACCAACTATTTTCAGAAACAGAGAACATGTTAGGCATTGGTTCCAGTTGGTCTCAGTTATTAAGGAGTGTCTATAAGTAGAGTGTAGCTCAAGTGTCACTACCAGTTACCAGTCATTGGGGGCTAGTATGTCCCTTTTGTGCACTGTACATGATTATACTTCAAGGTACTTGATTAGTGCATTGATCTTGATTTTTGCATTAACTTTTTTTATTTATTTACATTCCAAAATTTTCCCCCTCCCTGGTCTCCCATCCCCCAGTTTTTCACTCTCTCTGAAGAGGATGCTGTGCCACCTGCCCTCCTATCATCTTTACTCCTGCCAGCATTCCTACCTCCTGGTATATCAAGTTTCCACAGAATTAAGAGCAGCCTCTTCCATTGAGGCTGAACAAGGCAATCCTCCCTACATACGTGTCCAGGACCACAGACCAGCCCATGTATGCTTCCTAGTTTTTGACCTAGTCTCTGGGAGCTCTGAAGAGTCTGGGTCAGTCAACACTGTTGTTCTTTCTATGGAGTTGCAACACATTTCCTTCAGTCCTTCTGTCAACTCCTCCATATGGGTACCAGACCTCAATCCAATGGTTGACTGTAAGTATCTTCATTTTTCTCAGTCAGCTGCTGATAGAGCCTCCCAGAAGACAGTCAGGCCAGACTCCAGTCTGCAAGCACACCATGGCCTCAGGAATAGTGTGAGTTTTTGGTATGCATTCATAAGATGGATCCCAAATTGGGCTGGTCACTGGGTGATTTTTTTTGTTTGTTTGTTTTTTAGTCACTCAATTTTTGTCGCTATATTTCCTTTGGACAGGAAAAGTACTGGGTTAAAAATTTTGAAGATGGGAGGGTTTATCTACTGGAGGTGGTCTCTTCAGGCACCATCTCCCCTACTTTGAACATTGGGGCCAATGTCATCCACATTGAATCCTGGTAGCTTCTCACATTGCAGGTCTCAAGGAATTTCCAGAGGTTTTCCTCCCACCACCACCCACCTACCACTGCTGCATATTTTGATTCATTCTTATGGCCCTCTATGCTTCTCTCCTGTCTCCCCCAAAACTTGATTCTTCCCCCTCTTTTCCCTCCATACCCTGTCACTCAGTTTCCTCCTTCCTTCTCCCTCACATGATCCCCCTTCTGTTGTGGATAGGACTGATCTGTTCTTGTGCATTCTTGGATTCGGTTGACCAGAATTTTGTTGAGAATTTTTTGCATCAATGTTCATAAGGGAAATTGGTCTGAAGTTCTCTTTCCTTGTTTGGTCTTTGTTTGGTTTAGGCATAAGAGTTATTGTGGCTTAATAGAATGAATTGGGTAGTGTTCCTTTAGTTTCTATTTTGTGGAATAGTTTAAAGAGCACTGGTATTTTGATGGGGATTGCATTGAATCTGTGTATTACTTTTGGTAAGATGCTCATTCAATGCAATCCCCATCAAAATCCCAACTCAATTCTTCATAGAGTTAGAAAGAGCAATTCAAAAATTCATCTGGAATAACAGAAAACCCAGAATAGCTAAAACTATTCTCAAGAGTAAAAGAACCTCTGGGGAAATCAGTATCCCGGACCTCAAGCTGTACTACAGAGCAATAGTGTTAAAAACTGCATGGTATTGGTACAGTAACAGACATGTAGATCAATGGAACAGAATTGAAGACCCAGAAATGAATCCACACTCCTATGGTCACTTGATCTTTGACAAAGGAGCTAAAACCATCCAGTGGAAAAAAGATAGCCTTTTCAACAAATGGTGCTGGCTCAGCTGGAGGTCAACATGCAAAAGAATGCATATTGACCCATTCTTATCTCCTTGCACTAAGCTCAATTATAAGTGGATCAAAGATCTCCACATAAAACCAGACACACTGAAACTAATAGAAGGGAAACTAGGGAAGAACCTTGAACATATGGGCACAGGGGAGAATTTCCTGAACAGAACTCCAATAGCTTATGCTCTAAGATCAAGAATAGACAAATGGGACCTCATTAAATTACAAAGTTTTTGCAAGGCAAAAGACACTGTCAAAAAGACAAAGCGGCAACCAACTAACTGGGAAATGATCTTTACCAACCTTACATCCGACAGAGGGCTAATATCCAATATATACAAAGAACTCAAGAAGTTAAACTCCAGAGAGGCAAGTAACCCTATTAAAAAATGGGGTACAGAGCTACACAAAGAGTTCTCACCTGAAGAATATCTAATGGCTGAGAAACACCTAAAGAGATGTTCATCATCCTTAGTCATTAGGGAAATGCAAATCAAAACAACCCTGAGATTCCATCTCACACCAGTCAGGATGGCTAAGATCAAAAACACAGGAGACAGCAGTTGTTGGCGAGGATGTGGAGAAAGAGGAACACTCCTCCACTGCTGGTGGAATTGCAGGCTGGTACAACCACTCTGGAAAGCAGTCTGGTGGTTCCTCAGAAAACTGGGCATGACACTCCCGGAGGATCCGGCTATACCACTCCTGGGCATATACCCAGAGACTTTACCTGCATGCAATAAGGACACATGCTCCACTATGTTCATAGCAGCCTTATTTATAATAGCCAGAAGCTGGAAAGAACCCAGATGTCCCTCAACGGAGGAATGGATTCAGAAGATGTGGTATATCTTCACAATGGAATACTACTCTGCAATTAAAAACAATGAATTCCCGAAATTCCTAGGCAAATGGTCAGAACTTGAAAATATCATCCTTAGTGAGGTAACCCAATCACAAAAGAACACACATGGTATGCAGTCACTGATAAGGGGATATTGACCCAGAATCTCGGAATACCCTAGACACAATCCGCATATCAATAGATTTCTAAAAAGATGGAAGGAGAGACCCCTGGTCCTGGAAAGACTGGATGTAGGGGAACGCCAGGACAGAGTAACGAGAGGGGGTTGAATGGAGAAAAGAGGGAGGAAAGGGGGCTTATGGGACTTTCGGGGAGGGAGGAAACGGGAAAGGGGAAGTGATTTGGAATGTAAATTAAAAAAATAAAATAATAATAAAAAAAAAGAGTACTGGTATTAGCTCTTCTTTGAAGATCTGATAGAATTCCCCACTAAATCCATCTGGTCCTGGACTTTTTTTTGTGGGGGAGAGTAGACTATTAACAACTGCTTCTATTTCCTCAGGACTTATGGGACTATTTAGATGGTTTATCTGATCCTGTTCTAACATTGGCAACCGATATTTATCTAGAAAACTGTCCATTTCATCCAGATTTTCCAATTTTGTTGAGTATAAGCTCTTGTAGTAGAATGTGATTGTTTTTTGAATTTCCACAGTTTCTGTTGTTAGGTCTCCCTTTTCATTTTTTATTTTATTAATTTGGGTAGTACCTCTGAGCCTGCTGGTAAGTCTTTTTAAGGATTTATCTATCTTGTTGATTTTCTTAAAGAACCAGCTCCTGGTTTTTTTGATTATTTGTATGGTTCTTTTTGTTTCTATTTGGTTGATTTCAGCCCTGAGTTTAATTATTTCCTGCCATCTACTCCTCTTGGGTGCATTTGTTTCTTTTTGTTCCAGAGCTTTCAGGTGTGCTGTCAAGCTGCTAGTGTAGGCCTCTCTCCATTTCCCTTTGGGGCACTTAGAGCTATGAGTTTTCCTCTTAGCACTGCTTTCATTGTGTCCCATAAGTTTTGGTGTGATGTATCCTTATTTTCATTAAATTCTAAAAAGTCTTTAATTTCTTTCCTTATTTCTTCCTTGACCAAGCTATCATTGAGTAGAACATTGTTCAACGTCCATGTGTATGTGTGTTTTCTTTTGTTTTTTTTTTAACTGAAGACCAGCCTTAGGCCACGGTGATCTGATAGGGTGCATGGAATTATTTCAATCTTCTTATATCTGTTGAGGCCTGTTTTGTGACCAATTATATGGTCAGTTTTTGAGAAGGTACCATGAGGTGCTGAGAAGAAGGTATATTCTTTTGCTTGAGGATGGAATGTTTAATAAATATCTGTTAGATCCATTTGGTCCATAACTTTAGTTAGTTTCCCTGTGTCTCTGCTTAGTTTCTGTTTCCATGATTTGTCCATTGTTGAGAGTGGGGTGTTGAAGTCTCCCAATATGATTATGTGGGGTGCAATGTGTGCTTTGAGCTTTAGTCAAGTTTCTTTTATGAATGTGGGTACCCTTGCATTTGGAGCATAGATGTTCAGAATTTAGAGTTTATTTTGGTAGATTTTTTTCCTTTGATAAATATGAAGTTTCCCACCCTATTTTTTTTTTGACAATTTGAGGTTGAAAGTTGATTTTATCCAATATATGTATGGCCACTCCAGCTTGTTTCTTGGGATCATTAGCTTGGAAAATTGTTTTCCAACCTTTGACTCTGAGGTAATGGTTGTCTTTGTCACTGAGGTGGGTTTCTTGTATGCAGCCAAATGTTGGGTCCTGTTTATGTATCCAGTCTCTTAGTCTATGTTTCTTTATTGGGGAATTGAGACCATTGATGTTAAGAAATATTAAGGAAAGGTCATTGTTGCTTCCTGTTATTTTCATTGTTAAAGGTGGAATTCTGGAAATGTTTGTGTGGCTATCTTCTTTTGGGTTTGTTCAAAGAAAATTACTTCATTGCTTTTTCTAGGGTGTAGTTTCCACCTTGTGTTGGTATTTTCCACCCATTATCCCACCTAGCTGTTGTGTTACTCAATCTTACCCTCAGAAAAGTCAAACGAAATGTAAAAAGAAAGGAATTTCTGTCAAGTAAACTTTAAAACATTCAAACTGCTTTTATGAAACACCTTGTAAAGGGAGAGGTTGAAGCCATCTGCTCACTAATGCCTGAACATTGTCTACAGCCCATTGTTAACATGCCTATCCCCAGTCTAGAGTTACAGAAAGCACAGAGGAAGGGAAAGAAAATGGCACTTATTAAGCACCCACTGTGTACAGGTGCTTTGTACACATTACTTAATTTTAATTTTAATGACTTGACAGGAGTGTAATTCTCCTCATTTTAAGATAATGAAAACTGAAGCCTAGAGAGCCAGAAGAACTGACCGGATTTCCCACACTAATAAACGCTTACAAGGTGTGCTTGACTCAAAAGGGCTTCTTTGCTCCACTGAAGGTGCTGCCTCTTGGCTAACCACTCCCCATTATGAAGAGCAAATGGGAAGCACAGGTGTTCAAAGTGTGAGGTTGTCATGTTCATAGCACTACCTCTGAATTGATAAACATTAGAATGCTTAGAAAAATATATTTTAGCATTTCAATTTTCTGCAGTCAGATGCTACTTGATTTTAAGTAACAATCTAGTTATAGGAGTAATGACCTAATCGCAATTTTAGCTTCTCTGAAACCCGTTACTTAGAAGCTCGCCAATCCCCTAATGAATAAAGGAACCAATCACTGGGCAAATAGGCAGTACCTCCCTGTTGGAAGGAAGAAGAGAGGAAGCAGGAAAGAGGAACTTCTCTTTGGAGTTGGGACAGCAGAGGGGTAAGATGTAGCTGCTATAGTTTCCTAGTATCGTGGTTGATCTTCAAGGATCGGCCACAAGAGGGATCAGATTTTTTTTTTTTTTTTTTGCTTTTGAAAGGTTTTTTTATTTTGTTTTGTTTTTTGTTTTTTTTTTAATTATTTATTTTATTTTATTTTTATTTTTAATTTACATTCCAAATCATTTCCCCTTTCCCGTTTCCTCCCTCCCCGAAAGTCCCATAAGCCCCCTTCCCTCCCTCTTTTCTCCATTCAACCCCCTCTCGTTTCTCTGTCCTGGCGTTCCCCTACATCCAGTCTTTCCAGGACCAGGGGTCTCTCCTTCCATCTTCTTAGAAATCAAATCCAGCCCTGCAACGGATAATAGGTGGAAACCTCCAATACAGGGAGAGAAACAACACTCAGGAAAAAATGAGATAATAACTTTCTTGAATCAAACCCAAAAGTAGATAACCACTCAAACATAAAGATAGCGTCAAGAATGGCAGATGACAATAATCACTATGCCTTAATCTCTCTTAATATCATTGGTCTCAATTCCCCAATAAAAAGACATAGACTAGCAGACTGGATACGTAAACAGGACCCAGCATTTTGCTGCATGCAGGAAACGCACCTCAGTGTCAAAGACAAACACTACCTCAGAGTAAAAGGCTGGAAAACAATTTTACAAGCAAATGGCCCCAAGAAACGAGGTGGAGTAGCCATCCTAATATCGGATAAAATTGATTTTCAACCTAAAGTCATCAAAAAAGACACAGAAGGACACTACATACTGATCAAGGGAAAAATCCACCATCAAGAACTCTCAATTCTGAATATCTATGCTCCAAATGCAAGGGCACCCTCATTCGTAAAAGAAACTTTACTAAAACTCAAAGCACACATCGCACCGCACACAATAATAGTGGGTGACTTCAACACCCCGCTCTCTGAAATGGATCGTTCAGGAAAGCAGAAACTAAACAGGGACACAGTGAATCTAATTGAAGCCTTGGACCAACTGGAACTAACAGATATATATAGAACATTTCATCCTAGAGCTAAAGAATACACCTTCTCAGCTCCTCATGGTACCTTCTCCAAAACTGACCATATAATTGGTCACAAATCAGACCTCAACAGATATAAGAAGATAGAAATAATCCCATGCCTCCTATCAGATCAGTATGGAATAAGGGTGGTCTTCAATGGATCAGATTTTAATAAGGCTCACGAGATTAGGTTTTAGTTGTTGTGCCCAGAGACTATATTACCATTGCGTTTGAACTAAGTTTGTGTTGTGTTTTACTTCACACAGTGGCTCAACTAGTTTCAAGAGAAAAAGGTATGGTGGTCAAGCGTGGGTTTGCCTGAGGTGCTCCACAAAGGGTGTGGGGTTTTGAAGCACTAGATGGTGTGGTAGCAACTTCCCAGTGGGAACCTAGCAAGCTGGGTGAAGAGATTATGGAGTTCAGAGTCAAAATCTCCATGAGATAAAAACAGGTAGGCATTTGCCTGACAGGGAATAGTCAGCTAGGCTATGGGGCAGAGGCACAAGCTCCAGAATGTGCTGGTTCTACTTTTTTAACATTTCTTGTAAAACCCTCCTAAGTGGGCTTGACGTACCCACACGTGCGCCCTCCTTCTTGTTAAGCTTCATACCATCTGTAATTTGTTTCTTGGGTATTCTGAAATTTTTGGCTACTATCAACTTATCAGTTAGTATATACCGTGCATGTCCTTTTGGGTCTGGGTTACCTTACTCAGTATGATGCTTTCTAGTTCATTTGTCTGCAAAATTCACAATGTCCTCATTCTTAATAGCTGAATAGTATTCCATTGTGTAAATAAACCACATTTTCTGTATCTATTTTTTGGTTGAGACACATATGAGTTGCTTCTAGCTTCTGGTTATTGCATTAATAATGCTGCTGTGAACTTCAGGGGGCACATGTTTTGTGGTATTGTAGAACATCTTTTGGGTATATTTCTAGGAGAGATATAGCTGGGTCTTCAGGTAGATCCATTTCTGAATATTTCTGAAGAATCACCAAATGGATTTCTAGAGCAGTTTTCAATACCACGAGCAATGAAAGAGTGTTCCTTTTTCTCCTCATCCTAGCCAGCATGTAGTGTCAATTGAGTTTTTGATCTTAGACATTCTGATTGGTGTAAGATAGAATCTCTGTTGTTTTGATTTGCATTTCCCTGAGGACTAAGGATATATTTTTAAGTGCTCCTTAGTCATTTAAAATTCCTATATGGAGAATTTTGCTTAGTTTTGTACTCTATTCTTTAGTTGGATTATTTGGATGTTTTTGGAGTCTAACTTCTTGTACATTTTGGATATTAGCCCTCTCTAGGAAGAAGGGTTGGTAAAGATCTTTTTCCAATCTGTAGGTTAACGTTTTGTTCTATTGACAGTGTCCTTTGCCTCACAGAACCTTTTCAGTTTCATAAGATCCCATTTGTCAATTATCGATCTTAGTGCTTGAGCCATTGGAGTTCTGGTCAGGAAAATTTCCCCTGTGACAATGTGTTTGAGGGTATTTTCTACTTTCTCTTTTATTTGATTTAGTGTATCTTGTTTTATGTGGAGGTCCTTGATCCACTTGGACTAGAGTTTTGTACAAGGTGATAGATATGAATCAATATGCATTCTTCTACCTGCAGACTACCAGTTAGACAAGCACCATGCTTTGAAGATGCCTTTTTCCCCCTACTGTATAGTTTTGGCGTCTTTGTCAAATATCAAGTGTCCATAGATGTGGAGTTTATATCAGAGATGGAAGTAAGGTTCTCATAAATACAAGGGAAGGCTCTTTCCCTCAGCTGTGTTTATCCATGCAATTGTAGGTCAGAGGATGTCATTAGGTATTTTCCTCCATTGCTTTCCTCATATATACAGAGGCAGTCTCCCACTTGAACCCAGTGCTTGCCAATTTGGATAGTCTAGCTAGCCAGTTTACAGTGCTGATCCCTGTCTCTTTGTCTGGCACTGTGGCATTACAGGCTGTCCATCACACCTGTACCAATCACATTGGAGACAAAGATCTGCCCTCTTGTCATCATGCTTACAGAGCACATATTTTACTCCCTAGACCTGTCTGCTGTTTACTACGAAATCCTATGAAGCACTTCCCCTCAGTGACATTGAGGTTTACCCTACTTTCCCTTAATCATTTTGCTTGTGTTATCATAATATCTTGTTCAGTTCAGCCTCCCACTGAAGGTTAATTAGCAATATTTGAATAACTATTTTTTTCACACACAAAAATAATGGAAATAAAGAATTTTTTTTTTTAATTTAATTTAATTTTATTTTTTTAATTTACATTCCAAATCACTTCCCCTTTCCCGTTTCCTCCCTCCCCGAAAGTCCCATAAGCCCCCTTCCCTCCCTCTTTTCTCCGTTCAACCCCCTCTCATTACTCTGTCCTGGCGTTCCCCTACATCCAGTCTTTCCAGGACCAGGGGTCTCTCCTTCCATCTTTTTAGAAATCTATTGATATGCTGATTGTGTCTAGGGTATTCTGAGATTCTGGGTCAATATCCCCTTATCAGTGACTTCATACCATGTGTGATCTTTTGTGATTGGGTTACCTCACTAAGGATGATATTTTCAAGTTCTGACCATTTGCCTAGGAATTTCATGAATTCATTGTTTTTAATTGCAGAGTAGTATTCCATTGTGTAAATATACCACATCTTCTGAATCCATTCCTCCGTTGAGGGACATCTGGGTTCTTTCCAGCTTCTGGCTATTATAAATAAGGCTGCTATGAATATAGTGGAGCATGTGTCCTTATTGCATGCAGGTAAAGTCTCTGGGTATATGCCCAGGAGTGGTATAGCCGGATCCTCCGGAAGTGTCATGCCCAGTTTTCTGAGGAGCCGCCAGACTGCTTTCCAGAGTGGTTGTACCAGCCTGCAATTCCACCAGCAGTGGAGGAGTGTTCCTCTTTCTCCACATCCTCGCCAACAACTGCTGTCTCCTGTGTTTTTGATCTTAGCCATCCTGACTGGTGTGAGATGGAATCTCAGGGTTGTTTTGATTTGCATTTCCCTAATGACTAAGGATGATGAACATCTCTTTAGGTGCTTCTCAGCCATTAGATATTCTTCAGGTGAGAACTCTTTGTGGAGCTCTGTACCCCATTTTTTAATAGGGTTACTTGCCTCTCTGGAGTTTAACTTCTTGAGTTCTTTGTATATCTTGGATATTAGCCCTCTGTCGGATGTAAGGTTGGTAAAGATCATTTCCCAGTTAGTTGGTTGCCGCTTTGTCTTTTTGACGGTGTCTTTTGCCTTGCAAAAACTTTGTAATTTAATGAGGTCCCATTTGTCTATTCTTGATCTTAGAGTATAAGCTATTGGAGTTCTGTTCAGGAAATTCTCCCCTGTGCCCATATGTTCAAGGTTCTTCCCTAGTTTCCCTTCTATTAGTTTCAGTGTGTCTGGTTTTATGTGGAGATCTTTGATCCACTTAGAATTGAGAATTTTTAATCTGTCTTGAAATGTTTTAGGCAGCTACCCTTCACAGATTACTAGTTGTGTAGCTTTGTTGTCTGAACAATCATTTTATCTTTGTGATATACTAAGGGGAGAGTACATTGTAAACAGCCATTCCAAACTATTCTTTTTTTTTCCACTACAAAAAGCCTGGGTGTCTTTGAAGACAGTCTGTAATAAGAACATCATGCTTCCAAAATAAAGTTTATCACCCATGAAACAGACCATTTGCAAAGTTAATAAGTAAATTAGCAAAGAGAAACAGGCCATTAGACATACTGCTATGGGTTGAGTCTGGTTTAGGGAAGAAGCCAGAGTGGAGTGTGGAAGCCAAAATTCCCTAAAATGATAGGAACTATCAGTCTTTTAGAGAGATTGTGGTCATTCAAACAGAAACAAAAAGGTGATGTTAGTATGTGCTATCTAAACTCACATTCACAGAGGACACAGGTTGAGCATGAAGGCAGAGCTAGGCATCTCAGCTATTGACTATGAATAAATAAATTATATGGTAAGGAAAAATGCCTGAGGCTATTTACTTGTTTTACTGTTAAATTTAAAGGCATTGTTTATCATATATGCGGTGTATGGGTGTAACTGTTCTTGTGTGTGCAAGGCTGCAACTGTATGTGGATATATGTGAGGGGGAGTAGTGTCTTTTTCAATTGCTTTTATATTGATTCAGAACCTGTGATTGAGCCTACTGCTTACTGATTGTCTAGACGGAGTGGCCAGAAGCCTCAGGAATCCACCTACCTCAGTTCAGCCTACCTAGTTTTAGGTATGGGTTCTCGGGTAGAACTACTGTCTTCATTCTTGCATATCAAGCACCTTACCAATGGAACCATGTTCCCAGGCCCTCTACTAATCCTTTCTTATCCAAAGCCATTTTATTGAGCATTTGCTGTGTTGAAGTATTAGCAGGCCTTATTCTATACCAAGGCTGCGGCTTTGATTTTTTTCTTTCTACTTAACGTGGTTTAAAAGTAGAAATGTTCCTATCCAAAAGGCAAAGAGTTAAGGCAAGAGAAAGACAGTCAAATAGACTATTTGATAGTATGTGGTTACCTCAGGAAGTTTGTGGTACTTAATTACATGATAAGCACAATGAAGGCAATTCCACCTTGTGGAGACCTTTAAGTATGAAGATAAACAGTGAAACAGGATAAGCAAAGCTAATCACAGATAATTCTAAGGGAATCCTAGGAATCTTGTCAGGAGATCTACATGCATTGTGTCCTTTAATTCTCACTGCAAACCTGCAGGGTAGAAACTGTTAAGGTTTATATCTTATATTTGAGGAGAGTAGAGTTTAAGTAGTTGAATAGCTTCCTCCAGGATGCTGAACTAATACACAGAGGGAGGATAGCCTCAGAGCGAAGATTGCTGGCTGCATGGGGCTTAATTAATAATCACTTGATATTGCTATATTAATAGTGGTCTTCCTCAAATGTCTTATTCTAGAACTAGAGAAATAGCTCAATGGTGAAAACACTAGCTGCTTATCCAGAGGACCTAAATTTGATGGACATCAAACATATCAGATCATTCACAGCTGGCTGTAAGTCTAGAACCAGGTGATCTGACACACCCTTTTTGGCTTGTGAGGACACCTGTACTTAAAGACCCATACCCCCACACAAACAAACACACATATATAAATAAAATTAAATTTTAAAAATAAAACAAAATTTTCTGGGCTCTTGTTACCACATCTGCATCTCATATCTACCACAGGTATCATAGTTCTTTTCTAGCTAGCCTCTGAAGTACTCTGTCTGCAATCTGGTTAATAAAGTCTGAAAACACTTTGATCTTCCAAATGTAAGTCACTTGTGAGCTCATGTGCTCTTGGATGAAACCCCACTGGATCTCTTCTACTTCTACTTCTGGCTGCCAAAGTACAGGAGTGTATCTCCTTCTTATCTTTCCTCTAAGTTAGAGTGGACACCTGTTTCCATTTCCCTGACTTGACTTTCCTGCTATTTTAGAAATCATGCTGAATAAATATGAGTCATGGTCCTTGTGTTGGCTTCAGGTTGCTGAAATATTTTTACCACGAATAAAAGCAATTTATGGCAATTAGACCTGAAGAACCAAAACCTAGATTTTTAGAAGCATAATGTGCACTGTTTACAGCTAGAAATTTTTCAAATATTGAACAAAATATATTATGTAGGTGGTCTTGTCAACATTGTCTCTATGGTTAATGCCTTCTAAGGATAGTGTGTGTGTGTGTGTGTGTGTGTGTGTGTGTGTGTGTGTGTGTGTGTGTGGTTTCTATGAGCAACAGTTTGAAGATAAAATAGTGAGATTCTAAGCAATATAATGTCAAAAGACTCATCCAATAATTATTTGAGTTCCTGATTCTTTTTTATGACCATGTACAGTTGCATATGTATGTATATGTGTGGCTATGTACATGTAGAGGCAGATATAAACTACCATCCCCAGAATGTTGTTCATCTTGGTTTTTTTTGAGATAGATTCTCACATTGGCCTGAAATTCTCTAATGTGAATTATTGAACTGACCAGTAAGCCTTAAAGTTCTGCCTAACTCCACTTCCCCAGAACTTGGGATTTAAGCATATCCCAATATTCTTAGACATTTTCCAAGGATTATGGGAATAATATTCAGATCAGAAAAAATAATTTTACTCTCTGAGCCATTGCCACATTCTCTGTTCTGTTTATTTGCTTTATTAAATTTAACATATGCTTAAATTTTCATACATTTAAGGTTGACAGTTTGTGGAAGACTGCGGAAGACAGCTGTTTTGAAGGGGTGTGATAGAGTGTAATTTGGAACTGGCATCATAGCCTTGGATTATCACTCTATGTGCTTTTCTCTATTAATTTTTTCTATAAACTCTGCAGGACTTTACTAATTTCAGAAGTTGGAAGCAAATCCATATTTTTGTTCATCGTTGACTTAATTTTGGAATGCACCTAGCTAGATGCATAGAGAAAGGTGCATAGATATTAAACATCGTGCCCAGCCTAAAAGGTTTTGTAATTCCAACCCAAAACATAGTGGACATTCATAGAAATGTACTTTATGGGCTAGATAACAGGTCGTCTTCTTCTTTCTTTTGATGTTGAGCAGCAATAGCACCTCTAATCCCTCCTTATCAGCTACACAGTAAAGAACATGAGCAATAGACCCTGCCTAATGTACTGTGTTAATGGTGAGATTGTGGCAGACTACGAGTATTTCAATGCATTTTCTTCCTTAAGATGCTTGCAAGTCTCTATGAGTTTCTTTAGGCCTCAGATTCAGACACATCTCTATTTATACACTAACGATTTTCTGAACCCACATTGTTTTATGCATATGGAAAGGATAGATAAGGAATGTGTTTTCATGACCAAGTTGAGAGCTGGTCTCTGTAGATGACTTAGTAAGCAAAGTGTTTGACTTGAAAGAATGAAATCTTATATTTGATCTTCAGAACCCATGTTTTTAAAAAAGCATGTGTTGCTGGTATACAAACATAATTCCAGTGCTGGAGAGACACAGATAGTTGGTTCTTCTGGCATGCTGACCAATTAACCTAGCTTACTTGTTGGTATTCAATGAAATAGACAACCCTGTCTTAAGAATAAAGAAGGTCAGTGGATAGTATCCCCCTCTGTATTTGTCAGGCACTGGCAGGCCCTCTCAGGAGACATCTATATCAGGCTCCGGTCAACAAGCACTTGTTGGCATTCACAATAGTGTCTGGGTTTGGTGACTGTATGTAGTAGGATGGATTCCCAGGTGGGGCAGTCTCTACATGGCCTTTCCTTCATTCTCTACTCCACACTTTGTCTCTGTATCTCCTCCCATGGGCACTTTGTTACCCCTTCTAAGAAGGATCAAAATATCCACACTTTGGTCTTCCTTCTTCTTGAGCTTCATGTGGTCTGTGAATTATATTTTGCATATTCCAAGATTCTGGGCTAATTTCCACTTATCAGTGAGTTCATAGCATGTATATTCTTTTGTGACTGGGATACCTCACTCAGGATGATATTTTCTAGTTCCATCCATTTGCCTAAGAATTTCATGAATTCATTGCTTTTAATAGCTCCAATATGTAAATATACCACATTTTCTGAATCCTTTCCTCTGTTGAGGGACATCTGGGTCTTTTCCAGCTTCTGGCTATTATAAATAAGGCTGCTACAAACATAGTAGAGCATGTGTCTTTATTACATTTTGGAGCATATTCTGGGTATATGCCCAGGAGTGGTATAGCTGGGTCCTCAGGTTCAGTTTTCTGAGGAACTGCCAAAAAGATTTCCAGAGTGGTTTTACCAGCTTGCAGTACCACCAGCAAAAGCACAGGGTCTCCAGTGGAGGAGGTAGAAAAGGACCCAAGATGCTGAAGGGGTTTGCAGCCCCATAGGAGGAACACCAACATGAACCAACCAGTACCCCCCCAGAGCTCCCAGGGACTTAATCACCAACAAAAGAGTACACGTGGAAGGACCCATGGCTCCAGCCATATATGTAGCAGAGGATGGCCTTGTTGGACCTCAATGAGAGGAGAAGCCCTTGGGCCTGCGATGGCTCATTTTCCTAGTGTAAAATTATGAGCTTATGACTGATAATAGTCAGTGCTTGAGCAATTTATCAGAACTTTATTGATTAATGTTAAAACATTGAACTTTTGAAAATTTAGGGTAACGATAGTATAGAGTTAGGTGTATTTATATATCTTAAACCATTTTTAGATGCTCACAATTTATTCAAGTTGTTATATCCTTAGGTTTTTATAATTTATGTTATTATAGACCTTTAAAATTTATATAAACTTTAAATTTGTATCTAATTATTTACTATTAAACATACATAAGTAGTTGATTACTGAGAGCAGTTTTGGCAAGATGAGTTTCTTTAAATAAAGGAATAATAAAAGCTTTAAAAACAAAGAATAAAGAAAGTCATGGCTATTGCGTGTAAATTTAGAAATGCATGCTTCCCCTTGCCTGGTCTCCTTGCACAGTGCCACAGGCCTTTATGATCTAGCTTTGAAATCACACCACTGCTATATTGCAGGACATGACTCTCTCTCCACCGCCGCCCACTCTTCTGGATGGCCCTGCCAAGCCACTCAGTGCTGTCTCTTCTGCAAACACCTTGAGCCATCTCTCATGCTCCACTGACTGGCTATCCCCTAGGCTGGCCCTACTGACTGCCAACAACCACCCAGTTTCACAGTTCACTTTAGCTCCATCAAAGGAAAACACTAGAGACCTTTATAATTTCAAACTGACCAGATAACTCCAAGGCTAGGCAAAGAATATTCTGCCCCATCCTCCTTGGCTTCTGCAGTTGCCCTCAAAAGTCACAAATTATTGGTGTCCCAAGAAACCTGCAGCCTTGTCCAACCCCCAATCCTCTCATTACTCTTCTTCTTGTCCTGCCTAGAAATTTCACCTTCTCTTTAGCCCATTGATTAGCTTCTGCTGTCTCTATTTAACCAATCAACAATTAGGGAAACAATTATGGAAAGTCCCCCTAAAATTGACATTTAAGGGATAACACTTGAGATTGCCCTCTGCCTTAACACACATCACAGGTATTTGCATATACACACACATGAACATATACATATACACACACACAAGACAAAGAGAGAGAGACAGTGAGAGAGAGAGAGAGAGAGAGAGAGAGAGAGAGAGAGAGAGAGAGAGATACTTGAAGGCTAGAAACAAATTAGTTTTGAGGAAATTCAGTGGTGGAAGAACATTTAGGGGAAGAGTGAGATTTAGTGAGATGGTCACTATTTCTGAAATATGAGAATATGAGCCTTGGAAAAGAGAGAACCTGGAAATACTTGAAAATAGAGAAGTAAGTAAAATAGTTTTCCCTGTGATGCACATGTGACAACTCAATCACCATTGTACCACATCATATGTGAAATAGTTACCTCAGAAATTATGATCCTATGGTTATCTGACCACAAACATTGAAAGGCTTTAAGTATATTAACAAAAACACCAGTCAGCAAGATCCAGTGGACACTATAGAGTTGTTAGGGAAAATAAAACAGTATTCTACTTCTACAATGGTCTTTGGCTGGTTTATTTCATAGCAGTAGATAAGCAAGACACTAGAGATTTGAAATTTTGATCAAATCTGTACAAATAAAGAGACATTATATATCCAACAATAATTAGGAGTCACTTGCTATTTCTTGACTTCTGGATATGATTTTTTTGTGTTTGGTTTTTTGGAGGGTTTTGTTTTTGTTTTTTGTTTTTGTTTGTTTTTGGTTTTTCAAGACAGGGTTCCTCTGTATAGCCCTGACTGTCCTGGAACTCACTCTATAGACCAGGCTGGCCTCGAACTCAGAAATCCGCCTGCCTCTGCCTCCCAAATGCTGTGATTAAAGGCATGCACCACCACTGCCTGGCCTGGATATGACTCTTAAGTGAATTGTCTAAAATCCCAAGTAAATTCTCCCAATCAACTCTGTCCATTAATATCCTGTCATGGTTGATATGTTCCATAAGAATAATATAATGACAAGGTTGACTTCTAAGCTTCATAAGCCCAGACTTACACCTGCACATGCATACATTTTTGTTGCATGTGTACTCACACATTTCCAGAGGTCACTATCTGTACTGGGTGTTTCTAGGTCCTTTCTGTCTATTCAGGGAATCAGGGAATCAGAAATACACACAGAGATTATAGTGTAGCAAGGGAAATTTATTCACAAACAAATGAAAGTGAATATCCTACATGCTACAGGCAAGCAAAGGGATTATTAAATTATAGAAATTAAAGGCTGAGTTGATTGTCTGAAGTTTTCCTTTTTGAGGTCTTGGAGAAGGAGGAGTATAGTTTCTAAGAACCATAGTACAGACTATTTCTTGTTTGATTTACAGGCACGGATTCTGTAAACTTTAAGTGATTCTCTACCAGGTATACCTTTTTTCACAATGTATCTGATTTTACTCATATAAATGCCCAAGTGGGGTTGTTAGGTAGCCACGTGCATTAAAAAAAATGGTTCTGTTTGTAGTCTAGGCTAAAATATTATTAAATTATTAAAATATTTGTTCTCTGAATTTGCCTAACACACACACACACACACACACACACACACACACACATACACACACACAGAGAGAGAGAGAGAGAGTCAGAGAGATGGAGAGAAAGAGATAGGTATTGAAAATGAAGCAATTAATTTTCTGGTAAATCACAGGAGAGTACTCTTTCAGACAATGTAGCTATAAAATTAGTAGCAGATATATTTGAGTAATTCATCATGAAATTTATACCTTTGAAATCCGGATAGTGAGTAAGTCGATCCCATGGTTTGAATGAGAATACCCCACCCACATGCTGCCAAAGGCTCATATATTTTAATACTTGTTCTTAAGTTAGTGGAACTGTTTTTGTTTGGGAAAGACTGAGGTGTGGCGTTGCTGGAAGTCACTGTAATGGGCTTTAACATTCAAAAACCCGTAACAGTAGATCAATGGAACAGAATTGAAGACCCAGAAATGAATCCACACTCCTATGGTCACTTGATCTTTGACAAAGGAGCTAAAACCATCCAGTGGAAAAAAGATAGCCTTTTCAACAAATGGTGCTGGCTCAGCTGGAGGTCAACATGCAGAAGAATGCAAATTGACCCATCCTTATCTCCTTGCACTAAGCTCAATTCTAAGTGGATCAAAGATCTCCACATAAAACCAGACACACTGAAACTAATAGAAGGGAAACTAGGGAAGAACCTTGAACATATGGGCACAGGGGAGAATTTCCTGAACAGAACTCCAATAGCTTATACTCTAAGATCAAGAATAGACAAATGGGACCTCATTAAATTACAAAGTTTTTGCAAGGCAAAAGACACCGTCAAAAAGACAAAGCGGCAACCAACTAACTGGGAAATGATCTTTACCAACCTTACATCCGACAGAGGGCTAATATCCAAGATATACAAAGAACTCAAGAAGTTAAACTCCAGAGAGGCAAGTAACCCTATTAAAAAATGGGGTACAGAGCTCCACAAAGAGTTCTCACCTGAAGAATATCTAATGGCTGAGAAGCACCTAAAGAGATGTTCATCATCCTTAGTCATTAGGGAAATGCAAATCAAAACAACCCTGAGATTCCATCTCACACCAGTCAGGATGGCTAAGATCAAAAACACAGGAGACAGCAGTTGTTGGCGAGGATGTGGAGAAAGAGGAACACTCCTCCACTGCTGGTGGAATTGCAGGCTGGTACAACCACTCTGGAAAGCAGTCTGGCGGCTCCTCAGAAAACTGGGCATGACACTTCCGGAGGATCCGGCTATACCACTCCTGGGCATATACCCAGAGACTTTACCTGCATGCAATAAGGACACATGCTCCACTATATTCATAGCAGCCTTATTTATAATAGCCAGAAGCTGGAAAGAACCCAGATGTCCCTCAACGGAGGAATGGATTCAGAAGATGTGGTATATTTACACAATGGAATACTACTCTGCAATTAAAAACAATGAATTCACGAAATTCCTAGGCAAATGGTCAGAACTTGAAAATATCATCCTTAGTGAGGTAACCCAATCACAAAAGATCACACATGGTATGAAGTCACTGATAAGGGGATATTGACCCAGAATCTCAGAATACCCTAGACACAATCAGCATATCAATAGATTTCTAAAAAGATGGAAGGAGAGACCCCTGGTCCTGGAAAGACTGGATGTAGGGGAACGCCAGGACAGAGTAATGAGAGGGGGTTGAACGGAGAAAAGAGGGAGGGAAGGGGGCTTATGGGACTTTCGGGTAGGGAGGAAACGGGAAAGGGGAAGTGATTTGGAATGTAAATTAAAAAAATAAAATAAAATTAAATTAAAAAAAAAAAACATTCAAAAACCCATACAATTTCCAAGTAATGCTCTCTCTCTCTCTCTCTCTCTCTCTCTGTCTCTCTCTGTCTCTCTCTCTCTCTTTCTCTCTCTCTCACTTGCTCTCTTTCCCTCCATCTCCCTCTTCCTCTCCCTACACACACACACATACACACACACACACACACACACACACACACACACACACACATCCCTGTACTTTAATCCTTGTGGATCAGATGAAAGCTGATCACATTCAGCCAAACAATTAAACTCTTCTTTTATAAGTTGACTTCTTCTTGGTGTCTTAACACAGAGGAAAACAGAAATTAGACTTCTTATTTCCTGGATCGTAAGGCTTCAGAAGAAAATGACGAGTGTCAAGGCTGCTGCTAATACTCTTATTTCTGTGTCTCTCAAATCATGGCATGCAGGCTATTTGCTTTTCTTCTCACAGTGATGAAATACCTTGGAAAAAGCATCTCCAGGAAGGAAGGGTATCTTTGTCTATTTTGGCAGGGAAAGTATAGTACAGGAACATGAGGCAACTGCTCACAATAGAAGTCAGGAAGCAGAGATATATGATGGTGCCCAGCTAACTTTCTCTTATTAATTCAGTCCCAGACCACATGTTTCCTCCTATGTTTAGTGTTAGTCTTCTTACTTCATCAACCTAATATAGAAACTCCCTCAAAGACACACAAGAACATTTAGCCTCATTGTATTTCTGTATTCCATCATGTTTATAGCAAAAGATCCATCAAATCAGGTATGACTCAGGCTTGCAAATACTGCCCCACAATATCTCTTCTGACAGGCTTATGAATGAATGACATTACCAGAACTTGGTTTGCTTAGAATGAAGCCAAGCACTTTATATAACTTTTCCTCAGATACTGATTGAGTTTGTCCTCTGGGCTGTAGGCTGTAGTGCCATGCATTTGGCCAACATTCATTAAGCATTTCTTTCTGCATGATTTGAACTTAACAAATGTCAGGACCCATATACAAGACCTTTCAATTTTATGCGGTGAAGTGCAGTATTGGCTCTACAAATTTCATTATGGTTTATAGGTTTCCTTTACACCCAGAATTATATAATTTTCTTATGTTCTTCTCTTGAGTGCTTAGAGAATATTGATATGAATGTGGGTGATAAGAGAAGCAATTTCTCCATCAGTAATGTTTGTAAATTCTGTGCATAGAGATAGAACCCATCCCTGCAGTTGGAGGCAGAACATGTAATAAAAACCAAGTGCTGTTTTTATTCACTCTCCATATTCTTTTTCAGAAAAATCTCCCAATTGTAATTATTTTTATCAGAAGCCATGTACACAGAGTAACAGTATCAGAGCATTAACAGGCACTGTTTCTCCTTAGTAGATTAAAGCTGGTGGTCTCTTGTTCTTTTTACTAATAATGAGGCAAGTATTTACTAAGCAATACAATTCAAAACTGAAGAATTTTTTTAAATATTATTTATAGATATTAATTCAGGATAGATGGGTTCTAAATTTATAAATCTGTTGTGTTTCTGACAGGTATTCTCTATTTCCAGGGTCACAATTTTTCTAAACTTATTTTGTGTCATAGATACTGCAGGAAACATTACAATCCATAAGATATCCTTGGCTAATATCTTCCCACAAATCTCTCTCCTGAGTCAGTTTTTACCACCACCTACAACCTATAAGATTCTCTCTCATATTCTCTGTCTCATAGCCTCTGTCTATCTCTCTTTGTGTCTCTGTCTCTGTCTCTCTCCGTTTCAATATCTATTTTAATAGTGTGGGTATAGTCACTTGTAATTGTCAGCTGAATTAGTTTGGTTTTTACTGCTGTGAACAGACACCAATGACCGTTGCAAGTTTTATAAAAGACATTTACTTGGGGATGGCTTACAGGTTCAGAGATTTAGTCCATTGTCATCAAGGTAGAAGCATGGCAGCATCCAGGCAGGCATGGTGCAGGAGGAGCTGAGGGTTCTATGACTTTATTCAAAGGAAGCAGGAACAGACTAGGCATCTTCAGGCATCTAAGAGGAAGATCTCTAAGCCCAACCCTACAGTGACACACTTCCTCTAACAAGGCCATACCTTCTAATAGTGCCACTCCCTGGGATGAACATATACAAACCACCACATCAGCCTTTGGTTTTTTTGTTTTTTGTTTTTTTTTAATGTAATGACACTACGTTATTTCTTGAAACAGGGTCTCTTCCTCAACTTAGAACTTGATAGAGGCTTGCTAGTAATCTCCTAATGACCTCCTGTCCCCCATTCCCATGGTAAGCTTCTAACTTGAGATGTTAGGTATACAGACTCTAATCTCCATGATTTGAGGAAGCACTTTATCAATTGAGTCATTACTCCATTCTCATCTAACTTTTTATTTAATTGATGTTTTTGAGACATAGTCTCATTAAAATCCCCAATCTGGTAGTGAGAGACTGGTCTCAACTGATCATCTTGCTAAAGTCTTCTCAGATCCTAGGACTGCGCTTGTGATTTACTATTCCTGACTTTGCATTTCATTGAAGTGCAACTGTCAGTAAGCCTTTTGATAAAGAGATCTTGGTACTACTAAAATGATTATTTTTTGCTAACAAACAGAATTCTGAGTATGTTTGGGTATTCCTAGAACTTTAGTCAGTCAAGTATTATGGTATAGGTTATATTTTGTCATTCTTATTTGGGCATCCACACTCAGGAAACAGACTACGAATTGGAGATAGATTGAAAATCAGAGACTCAATCTGATTAAGAGATCTCTTGTTCAACATGCTCAGGAAGATAAAAGGAGAAAATTTCAGGAAAAATATTAGGTTTTCATTTATTTTTAAGCAAAAGGAAGCAGAAAACTTTAATCAAAACAGGTGACCAAATTGCTAGAGCAAAGAAGTGCTAAATCAAGTAGTCCAACAAGAAGGAGTCCTCATTAGTTTTAAATAGCTGTATTTGAGGGTGGTCTAATTAATTGTCATAAGAATGATGCTTAGTTGAAGCACTTTTATACAGCAAATCATATGGAAGTCAAATGTTCTAATGTTCTAATTAGCAAGGAGCTTATTAGCTGTTTCTTTTCTCAGAAGTAAGGGTTTTGGAATCAAACCCTGGACATCATGCATCCAATGAATGCTTTTACCACAGAGCTAGAGACATCACCTGGAGTCACTTAAATCTGTGAGAGGCTTCTACCACAGAGCTTCAGGAATAACCTCAGTATCTCCTTTAACTAGTGAGAGAATTCCCAGGTAATCTCAGTCTTAAATATTACCTATATTTGGGTAATTTCCAGACTGTTGTGATAAAACACCTAATAAGGAAAAAATTTTGAGGTAGAAAAATATTTATTTTAGCTCACAGTTTTAAGATACAGTCATTTCAGGAAGGTCATTGAAGGCAACTGGTCAAATGTTCTCATAGTTTGGAAGGAAATGGAGATGAGTATGCTAGACTAGCTTTGTCCTTTTATACCATCCAGGACCCAAGGACAGAAAATGTCCCCACCTTACCATAGAGTAGATCTTCCCACTTTGATTAACCTAATTAAGGCAATTTTTAACATGTGTGCCTGAAGGCTTGATAGGTGAATCCAGATCCTTCAAATTGACAAACAGTACTAGCCACCATATACTCTTGGCTTTTTGAGTATTCTCCTAGAAGAATTGTTTGCTTAGGGAGCAATGATGGCATCCTGGGATTTATTAAGACTTATTAAGTCCATGAATCTAACAATACCAATTCCATGACTGCTGATTTTACCTGCTTGATTTGCTCCCAAGAGAAACTTCAGCATAACTGTAGAAGGACTGATGAATTGCCTGTCAAGCAATGTCTGCGTTTTCCATGTATTAATTTTGCACAGCTCTAGGAAAAGAGAATTCTCCTCATATAGAAGCAGCTCATAGCACAGTGCAGTTGAAATGAAGATGCTTGCCAAAGATGGGAAAAGCATGAAGATCAGTTGAGGTGGGAAAGCATTGAGCATGTGGGGGGCACTGGGATGGGATTTACTTACCTCTGTTCTCCTGGATTTGAGCATTTATTTTTCAATTACCAGAACAAACTATTTGAAACCTATCTGAAATTTTTGAACATGAATATTTGATATTCTTCTTTCAATACATGAACATGAACAGATGTTTACATTATAATGTTAAATGTGCCAGCTGTTCTCTTGTTGGGATAAGGATTTGTGCATTTTGTTTAAGGGAGAAATGGAGACTTTAAACTCTGTTGCTCATACCTATGCAGGTGAAGTGCCTAGCTTCCTTTTCTTCCCTTTCTTCTTTCCTTTCTTCATTCCCCCATTGCTTCATTGTTCTTTTGAATGAATCGGATTTACTTGGGAAAATAGTTAGTCTTTGTAAATGTATCATGGCAGGACGATTTACTATAGCATCAGCCAAGTCAGGGATAGATGTATTTTTATCCTTCTGCAGACAGAATGGGGATTTAATGAATAATGAATTTATTTCAAACTTTCATTGCTTTGAAGATTTTTTTTTGTTTTGTTTTGTTTTCTTTTTTTCATTGCTGTGAAATACTGGTCAGAACCTGAGGAGAAATGGCCATGGATTTTGAGACTGGCATTTTTAGAGCAGGTGAGTCTAACAAGCTTATTTTCCTTTTATGGCAAACAAAACAAAACAAAACAAAAACAGAAGACATGGATTTCTGGCAGTTGATTATTCTGCCTTTGCATTCTTTATAAAGATATATAAAACTTTATATATATCTTTATAAAGATATATAACTAAATTTGGTATTGGGTGAAATCCTTGAAGGATTGCTATGAAGGTAAGTTGATCTCTTGAGATAAACAAAGGACCAGGGCTTTCTCTGCATTGCAAATTCAGGTGTACTAAAATGTAAGATCTAAAATTTTTGATAACCCAGGCAGACAAATCAGCTTCAAAAAGATTTTTAATGTTGAACTTGGTCCACATTTTTTTCTGATTTATCATGACTTCCACAACCCCCCCCCAAAAATAAATTAAGCAAACATAGCACAAGTGTGTTTGAATATGAGTGAAACTGATTATGCCATTATTCCAGAGATATGCTTTGAGCTGTCTCTAATTTCTTAGATAGTATATTGTAGGAAATATTAGGTGGTCATACTGCCTTTATATATTCATGTGCACAATTCGTATATCATAGAAAAGTCACTATAGAATAACATTAATGAAACATAAAGTTATAGCAACACATTTAAACACTATTCTGCAAATGTAAAAACCGCTAGAATGGTTACCATCAAAAGAGTCAGAGTTCTCTGCAATGGCCAACAGTTACACTCATCATCATGCCCTGTTCCCCTCTTCCACTCCAATTCCCATCCCATCACACTGGATTTCCAGCAAAACTGGCCAACTTGCCCCTGAACAGCACTCAACTCAGCACCTTTTACCAGTTTTTCTATTCATTGTACATAACTTATTACTGCATCCTCAACTTCTTTTTTAATGGAACCAAGTGTAAATTTCTGGTAGATTCTTTATCTGTCTTTTCTTCTCTACTTTGCTTCTGTTTCTTATACAGACCCTTCATAGGTATGAGTTCCATACTTTCAGATTCAAATAACATCATGCTAAATAGAAACAAACAAGCAAAAATCAAATTTTATTCAATAAATATCTATAGATTTTTCTTTTCATGATTTATTAAAATACTGTCATGTTTTGGGGAGCATAGAGGTATGAAGGTAAGTTCCCTTTTAGGAAAAGTGCTTTATAAAGGCAAGCCATGTAGCAAGGGTCTGTAGCAAAGCCTCAATCTGTATAGTAGAAAAATAGGTGCAACATTTTCTTCCTTGGGAAAGAGTTAGTCTTCCACAATGGAAAAACATGTGACCATCCGTAAATCCTGATATGTAACAGATGTCACATACACTTTCTAAAAGGAAGCAGTTTCTTGGCCTTTGCTGACTTGATATTTGCAAAAATAAAATGCAACACATTTCTGAGTAACAGTTAAAATGTATTACTTAGGTTATGTGAAGATGATTTATATGAAGGAGAATTTTCATTCTTAGGTGAAAAATTGAGCATATATTGAGTTTGTTATACAAGGGATTTATATTATAAACCAAGTTAATATCAAGGAATGACTGTATAGAGAGACACACAAATATACATTCTTTCTCTTTCTCTCTCTCTCTCTCTCTCTCTCTCTCTTTCTCACTCACACACACACATCACACACGTATACTTTAATGTTACTAGACAGTTTAATTGTGTTCACTATACTATTTGTAATATGGCATTTATATTTGATGTGTGGTTGAATAAAGTTATGTACTGTATGTATTTTATAGAGTGTAGAATTATTCTGTTTGTACATATCCTTTCTATCAGAAATGTGACCCCCATACTGAGGGCAAACAAACTTGTTCTATTTAAATATAACATTCTATCTGCTATTTCTAGGACAGTGTTTCTTTTTTATTATTATTTATTTTTATCAGATATTTTCTTAATTTACATTTCAAATGTAAACTCCATTCCTTGTTTCCCCTCCAAGAACACCCTATCCCATCCCCCTTCCACCTACTCGCCAACCCAACCACTCCATCTTCCCTGTCCTGGCATTCCCCTATACTGGAGTATCAAACCTTCTCAGGACCAAGGGCCTCTTCTCCCTTTGATGACCAACAAGGGCATCCTCTTCTTGAGCTTCCTTTGGTCTGTGTATTGTATCTTGGGTATTCCAAGCTTCTGGGCTAATATCCACTTACCAGTGAGTGCATAACATGTGTGTTCTTTTGTGATTGGAATACCTCACTAAGGATGATATTCTCTAGTTCCATTCATTTGCCTAAGAATTTCATGAGTTCATTGTTTTTCATAGCTGAATAGTATTCCATTGTGTAAATATACCACATTTTCTCTATCTATTTCTCTGTTAAGGAACATCTGGGTTCTTTCCAGGTTCTAGCTATTATAAATAGAGCTGTTATAAACATAGTGGAGCATGTGTCTTTTTTACAGGTTGGAGCATCTTCTGGGTATATGCCCAGGACTAGTATAGCTGGGTCCTTCAGTAGTACCATATCCAAATTTCTGAGGAACCATAAAACTGATTTCCATAGTGGTTGTACAAGCTTGCAATCCCACCAGGAGTGGAGGAGTGTTTCTCTTTCTCCACATCCTCGCTATCACCTGAGATTTTTATCTTACCCATTCTGAGTGGTGTGAGGTGTAATCTCAGGGTTGTTTTGATTTGCATTTCCCTGATGACTAAGGATGTAGAACATTTCTTTAGATGGTTCTCAGCCATTCATAGTATTCCTCAACTGTGAATTCTTTGTTTAGCTATGTACCCCATTTTTTAATAAGGTTATTTGGTTCTCTGGAGTCTAACTTGTTGAGTTATTTGTATATATTGGCTATTAGTCCTCTGTCGGATTTAGGGTTGGTAAAGATCTTTTCCCAATTTGTTGGTGTTCATTTGATGATATTGGCAGTGTCCTTTACTTTACAGAAACTTTGTAATTTTATGAGGTTCTATTTGTCAATTCTTGATCTTAGAATGAATAAATAAAAATATTCATATTACATGAATCTAGTTGTTCAACCCTTTTGTTTGTGTGTATTTGTTTCTGTGTTGTGTTTGTACACGTCCAAACATACCTATGTATGTCTGCATGTGTGTCCACTCGTATGTGGAAGCTAGAGGTTGATGTCATAAGTCATCTTCAATTCTTCCCAATTAAATTTCTGATTCAGATTGTCTCACTGAACCTGGAGCTCGCTAACTACTGCAGAGTCTGGTTACTTCTCAGTAAATTCAAGTTACCATCTGGGCTCTTCTTTCCTGTTCTTCGTCTGCAAGCATGTATCCCTGTACATAGTTCTGCATTTAGGTAATGTGATTTGTGTTCAGGTCTTCCTGCTTGTCTATTTAACACTTTGCTGGTGCATGCACCTCCCTCAGCACATCTTTCTTGTTGTTCAAACTCTTGGAAAATTTAGCTTTTTTCAACTATTAAATGCATATAGTAAAACCCTTTTTTATAATCTATATTGAAAAGATAGACCAATTAGTCTGATTAAATATTTAAATGTCATTCTGTGATTATTAGCAAATAATGCTACTGATAAAGCTTAGTTCCCATGATCACCTGAGGTTTTATGAAAAACCTTTAATTTTGTCTAATACAAAAATTGTTTGCATAGTGAATAAAATCATAATACTGGTAGGTAGATGCATATGAACTTAAGGAATATACATATCACACACATAATGAACATATGAGCTAATGAATATGCTCAATGTGCCACTAGAGAGGGAGAGATCATCTATGTTGATTTCTCAGGAACAACATTAAAGCTTTAATGACATTTTACTCCTTCCCTTATTTTCATGGCCAATTGAAATGTGGAAATGTTCCTCTGCTGATTTTCAGTGATCACATAATAATTATTGTAACTCTGAGAATTTGTTGCTTAATTGCTGAATGCATATAAAGTATATTGTCCTCTATGTTTTTTATTCTGATAAAAGCTACAATAGTCATTTCATTTTAAGTTTTTTCATTTAATATAATTTACCTTGTGGCATTTTGTGTGTTCTTATTTGTTTGTGTGTATGTGTGTGAGTTTATGGTGTATAATCTTGTGTGGATTTTTGTGTGTGGATGTGACATGGGCCTGCATGTATGTATACATATAGAGGTAAGAGATCACACCCATTAATTTTTCCTCAGTAACAATATACATTGAATTATGAGTTGAGCCCATGTTGGTTTGAAGCTTGCCCTGTCAAGCCAGGAAGCCCAGATATCTATCTGACTATGTTGTTCTTCTTAGTCCTGAGATTACAGGTAGGTGACCATTCACTAGTCCTTTTTTAAAAACTATGTATTCTAGAGCCTGAAAATAAATTTCTGGGCTTACAAGGTTAGGACTTTTTAACTATTTCCCATTTCCTGGGTAGTTTGTCATCATTTAATCCACTGGTAGTTCACACTCTTTCTATCTGAAGTATTTTAGCTATTAATTGTTGTCAATAAAGTGCTGAGGAATCTGGTGGTTTCCTCCTTTGAATGGTTCCTAAAACCCTGAGCATGCTTCCTGGTGCAGACCAAAAAGACATCTATTGACTTCCTTCTCCTCCACTCTGCCATCATGAGCTTTACCAATTCAATTTATCTAACCAGAAATTGCTCACACCCGATACCATGTCCGTGATAACTTTCTTGTCAAGATGAGATATTTAAAACACTCAGAAAATCACTTTTCAAATTTCATCTGAAAATGCTAGATGGTCCTCCTATTGAGCTAATTATATTAGGAGTGTTCAGACAGGGAGGGGAAAAAAACTGCCAGAAATATTTATTTCCCATTAAGAAAACCTTTGAGACCTGAAAAATACCAACCCCAATATTTAGAAATTAGGCTGTCAACTTTATGGCCATTTGAAATAGAAAATACATTTGTTGCAAGATTAATAATTTGAAAACCACACATATGCCTCTTGAGGACCTGAAGCCCTGTTGTCATGACAATGACAATGCAATGCTTAATTTCTGTGGCAACAGCATTAGTGCTTTACTTTATGAAGTCACAGTGAGGATGTTGTTTGCAACATTTTCCTTTTTCTTCCTTTAGTAAACAGGGTAGTCACACTTTCTCTAGAATGCTTGGGACTAGAAGAGATTTGAATTTTAGGTGTCTTGTCACAGTTTGGAATATTTTCATCTACATAATAAAAACTTTGGAGAATGACCTAAGCCCATCACAATCAATTTAAGTTTATACTTTACACATAGCCTACAATATTTCCATAATTTTTTAATATTACACAAAAGTTTGTGTTGATATATATATTTAAGTTGTGAATTCCCAGAATATTATGCTTTTTATTTTTAGTCTTGGATCACTTCAGGGTTTTGAGTTTTCAGTTTCAGAATACTCTGTACTTTACAAAATATATTTTCTTACTATATATAGCCAATCTAATGCTACTGTTCCATGATGTGTAGATTATTTACCTACTTCAGCTCCATGATGAAGTATAAAGTCACAAATCTTGTCAAACAGTACATGAACAATATTCCAAAACCCACTTTCTTTCATGTACTGTTTGACAAGATTTGAGACTTTACACTTTATGGTGGAAGTAATGAAAATAAGTAGATATCTTGGGTGAAAAGCTAAACATGATACCTGTTGTTGTCCTCTCACTTCACAAACTTACCTGGGTGTGGGAGAATAAAGAAAGCTCTGGGCCCAGTGCGCGGACACAGGGGCATCCGCCAGGCCAGGCCGGTGGTGAGTGGGCCTTGCTCCCAGGCCAAGGTAGCGTGCATATGCAGAGGACGTAGGCAAGATGCAGCCTAATGGGGAGCGGAAGGTCACACCACCGGCCGGTCTCGCACATGGACGAGCGTGGGTGTGTAGAGAAATGTCTCGCAGAAGGCGGATCCATTCTGATGTGGATTTCTCTGCCTGTTACCTGTGCTCACAGACTGTCTGTGTGGCAGAATCTCTGACGGCCGTGTGGCGAGTTCAATAAGAGGTGGCCCATAGCTTTGATGGTTTTTTTTGCTTTTTTTTTTTATTTTATTTTTTTAATTTACATTCCAAATCACTTCCCCTTTCCCGTTTCCTCCCTCCCCGAAAGTCCCATAAGCTCCCTTCCCTCCCTCTTTTCTCCATTCAACCCCTTCTCGTTACTCTGTCCTGGCGTTCCCCTACATCCAGTCTTTCCAGGACCAGGGGTCTCTCCTTCCCTTTTTAGAAATCTATTGATATGCGGATTGTGTCTAGGGTATTCCGAGATTCTGGGTCAATATCCCCTTATCAGTGACTGCGTACCATGTGTGTTCTTTTGTGATTGGGTTACCTCACTAAGGATGATATTTTCAAGTTCTGACCATTTGCCTAGGAATTTCGTGAATTCATTGTTTTTAATTGCAGAGTAGTATTCCATTGTGTAGATATACCACATCTTCTGAATCCATTCCTCCGTTGAGGGACATCTGGGTTCTTTCCAGCTTCTGGCTATTATAATAATATATAATATATAATATATAATAATATATAATATATAATATATAATAATAAGGCTGCTATGAACATAGCAGAATCTCGGAATACCCTAGACACAATTCACATAACAATAGATTTCCAAGAAGATGGAAGGAGAGACCCCCTGGTCCTGGAAAGACTGGATGTAGGGGAATACCAGGACAGAGAAGCGAGAGGGGGTTGAATGGGGAAAGGGGGGAGGGAAGGGGGCTTATGGGACTTTCGGGGAGGGAGGAAACGGGAAAGGGGAAATAATTTTGAATGTAAATAGAAAAAACTTAGAAAATAAAAAAAAAACAAAAAAAAAAGAAAATAGAACGAGAAAAGAGATAGACAAAAAAAAAAGAGGAGAAAATAGATAAGAAAAGCCATGACCACGTGGAAAGGGGAGAAAATGGAGAGACAGAGAGATAGACAAAGAAGAGGGCTGGGGGAGAACAAGCAGGAGAGAGAGCGAGCACGCACTGAGGAGTGTTATTTATAGTGAGTTGGGCGGTCAGGTAACCAGGAGGCGGGGACAGTGTGGCTGCAGGCAGGTGACTGCCGAGGCGGAGTCAGGCTAGAACCTGGGGCGTGGCCACACATCTCATTAAGGTCCCACACCTGGGCACATATGGGCTTCCATATTCACCAAGTATCCAATGCAGTGTATGTAGTGTGCAATAGTTAAAAACAACCCATGCTATTACCAGCTAGGCACCAGCTGGTGGTCTCGGTTTGTTCCCAGCCTGGTACCAAGTTCTAGGTCACACATTTTCCCTTACTAAGGCCTCTCAAGATCTCTGAGATAACACTTTCTTCCCTGAAGCTGGCTGCTCCCAAACCTGCTCAGCACTCCCAAATATCCACAGCAAGCTGGAATGCACTCTCGCAAACCCATGCTCTGCCAATTATCTTTCCCTGGAGCTCAGTTGACTCCCTGAGGGATGGAAAACACCAGACAATCTTAATTTTGAATCAACAGATAATCACTGGGCGTGGAATCTGGCATCCTAAATTCACCAACTATTCTCTGTTAGAAATCTTCAGGTGCTGGATCTTGCTCCACAGTCCAAAAGGAAGTCCCTTCCTCCTGCCTTGCCTCTTCCTCGCTCAGACCCAGAAGGTCTGCCTCCTTCTTAACCAGTAATTGGCATCTTGTCATATTTATTGTTTAATCAATTAGGGGAAAATTCTGCTACAAGTGTACTGGAAAAGTACAAAGCAAACAAAGACTGAAGAGAAATAATTACATAAAACATCAAAATCAGTAACATTCCAATATAAACTGGCAATTTTATTACTCGCTTAAGTGTTAGTATGTCTTCTAATGCTCTCTGGAGGACTGTCTTAGTAGATATAAATAATTTTAACCTGCTAGAATCATGAAAAATATTTTCTTTCTCATTCAGGTGAGTAGAATAAGCTTGCTCAGTACAGTAGCTATTACCCATGCTCTTTTTTTTTAATTGGATATATTCTTTATTTACTTTTCAAATGTTATCCCCTTTCCCAGCTTCCCCCTTCCCGTCCATGCTCTTAAAAATTTGTCACATCCTGGATTTTAACATTAACATTGAGAAAGTCATGTGTTACTCTGATGAATGTTTTTATTTGTGACTAATTTTCTTTCACAATTTTAAATACCCTTTCTTTATTCTGTATGTATATAGCATTTAAATTATAATATGCTATGGAGAGTTCCTTTTCTGGTCCTGTTTAGTTGGTGTTCTTTGTGCTTCTAATATCCTTTTTTTTCATTATTTTATTGATTTATACTTTAAATGTTGTCCCTCTTCCCAGTCTCCCCTCTGCAAATCCCCATTCCCATCCCTGCTCCCTTTTGCCTCTAAGAGGGTGCTTCCTGTTCACCCACCCTCTTTACCTCACTGATTTAGCATTCTACTATGCTGAGGGATCAAGCTTCCACAGGACCTAGGGCTTCGCCCCCTTCCCCCACTTTTGCCAGATAAGACAATCCTCTGCTACATATGCAGCCAGAGCCATAGAATCACACATTTCGACTATTTCGTTGGTGGGTTAGACCTTGGGAGCTCTGGTATGGCCAGTAAGTTTATATTGTTGTCTGTCCTATGGGGCTGCCATCCCCTTCAGCTCCTTCAGACCTTCCTCTAGCTCCTCCACTGGGGTCCAAGGAATCAGTTGTGAGTATCTTCATCTGTCTTTGACAGGTGCTGGCAGAGACTCTCAGAGGACAGATATACCAGGCTCCTGTCAGCAAGTTCTTGGCAATAATGTCTGGATTTGGTGTCTTGCAGATGGGATAGATCCCAGTCTCTGGAAGGTCTTTTCTTCAGTTTCTGCTTCAGTTTTTGTCCCTGTGTTTCCTTTAGACAGGAATAATTCTGGGTTAAAAATTTGAGATGAGTGTATGGCCCCATCTCTCAACTGGGGGCCATACCTATCTAACTGGTCTTGCTGTCTCTGACTGTAGCCTGTCCCTCCTGTGAGCCTGTTTATGTTGGGCCTTTTGGGGCCACGTTGTCTCTTGAGTGTAGTAAGGTGTCTGGAAAGCCTGCTCTGTGAGCCTAGCTGTCTCAGAAGTCCTGGGCTTCAAGCTGTCTCTGGGTATAAGCAGGTGAGTGGGATTGGAGCACAGGATCTGCTCCTGGGTCCAGAGGTGAACCAGAAAGATGTGTCTCTGGCAGGGCAGGTGTCTTGCATCCTGTGGGTCTCAGGGGTGTGTGTGGGTTTTTTAGGCCAGGTATTGGGGCAGGGATAGGGGATTAACCTGTGAGCTAGGGGTTTTCAGAACTCCTGGTTGTCAAGCTGTCTCTGGGTATGGGCAAGGGGGGAGAGGAGCAGACTTTTAATATTTTTAATTGTCAATGTTTTCTTCTATCCTGTTAATGATCTGGTCTATCCCACTGAACTTGTTATTCTATTTATGTGTATAATTTGAAAACTTAATCTGTTCATGGTCTTTTGTAAGGCATGCATGGTGTGTGTGTGTGTGTGTGTGTGTGTGTGTGTGTGTTTAATTCATATTCTTTGCTGGATTTGTCCTAATAGCTCTACTTTAAGTTGTCTACATGATCTATCTTACTTTATGCCTTCTATGCTTTCTAGCAGCTTGCTGTTTTCAATTTCATTTTCCTAGTGGCTTGAGTTCTCTGAAATACTTGTTTATCTTTTCACTATATTCAACTTTCAAATCTTGATCTTTTGGAACATTTTATTCAGCCAAATATTTATTTATCTTTTCTTGGTCACCACTAAGGAATTATTGATATAAAGTTTAAGTGCTTTGTGCTGTTCATGTTTTCATTAAACTGTAGTTTATTATTTGTTCTTTTAAATTCTGTATCTTGGAGTTCATTAAGGTAATTCTCATTGGAGAACATTTCAATAAGAGCACTGCATTTGGAGGGCCATATTGTCTTGTCTTTCATACTGCTTATGTTTTATCTGTATTATCAGATCATACAAATTTCTAGCTTTGTTATTGTGTCTGATGTGAGACTCTACCCTGCCTTACATTTAGCCAGGTTGGGAGCTAAGTAACCACATGAAAGTTAGCTCTGATAATAATAAATCTCATTATATTTCAGCTCCTTCAACATCTTTTTTTACTTCTTATTCTCAGAAGTCTGACAATTTTTCTTCATTTTCTCCTATTTCTATCTCCATTAATCCTCATGAAAATATATCTTTACATTCCTTTTAATTAAATTTACTTAGCCACTAGGGTGGCACATGCCTTTAATCTCAGCACTCAGGAGACAGACAGATGGATCTCTGTAAGTTCAAGGCCAGCCTGGTCTATTCAGTTAGTTCCAGGACAACCAAGGCTACAAAGTAACCTGTCTAGAAAAAAACAAAAAACAAAATAAAACTAAAACTGAAACAAAACAACAGCAACAAAGAACAACAGCAACGGAAAAAGAGAGTACTAATGAAATAACAAATCTACTTTTATAGATTTATTTTTAAATATGTGTATATATGTGTCTGTGTATGAGTTTGTACATGAGTGAAGTTGCCCATGGACACTAGAAGTTGCCATCTGATGCCCTAAAGCTGGGGTTATAGGTAGTTGAAGAGGGTGCTGAGGACCAAATTTGGGTCTTCTATAAAACAATGTTCACTCTTAACCACTGAACCATCTCTCCTACACCATAACTATGGCATTTGGTAGTTGAGAAGCACCTGTACTGATATCATCGATGCCTGAATTGATATCATCTATGAAGTTCTATGACCAACAATAATACTTATGGATTGTTTTCTACAGAGTAATTCGTAACATGTGCCTTAACAGATCAAAATTGACATCCCATTATGATTTAGGTTAGAATCTTGCTGATGACTGAAGTTATCCAGCATATTTTCAAATGCTTAAGAGTCATTCAATTGTCTTAGGATTTATTATTGAAGTTGTACATATGTTTGGAAACTTAAGCCCTTGTAATCTCCTGTTGCATTTACATTTGGATATTGATTCTTTCCTTCACAGCAGCTTTTTAAATACTGTAACATCTTAATATTTTTTCTTTTGCCAAAGTGACACTAAGCTTATTTTTCCAAATCATTTCTTCTAGTACTTTTACTGTTATAAATATTGTACTTAAATATTTGGGGTTGACTTTTATATATTTTTTGAGATAAGGTTCTTCTAATACCAGTTTTCCAGACACACTTTATTACAAAGTATATATTTCCATTTTTTTAATGTTCTTATCTAGTGGTCTAATTGATGATCTATTTACTTTATTGGCAAGGATTTGTTACTCAGTCTTGTATCCTGTCCTTATGATTTATGTCTTCACATATGCTGATACCATACTACTTTTATTTACATCTTTGTAATATACTTTGCAATCAATTGCTGTCATGCTTCTATTCTTGTTAAATACATCTTTGATTTTAAGAAATTTTGTAGTATTGTATGTTATAGAATTGCTTTTCTATTGATATTAGAAATTGCATTGGAATTTCTTCAGTGACTGTGTTAGGTCTATAGAAAAATTTGAGTGGTATGAACTTGTTAAAATGTGAAATAGTCTAATCTATAAATATAGGATTTGTTTTTTTTTTTTTTTTTTTTTTTGGTTTTTCGAGGCAGGGTTTCTCTGAGTTCCTGGCTATCCTGGAACTCACTCTGTAGATCAGGCTAGCCTCGAACTCAGAAATCCGCCTGCCTCTGCCTCCCAAGCGCTGGGATTAAAGGCGTGCGCCACCACCGCCCGGCATATAGGATTTGTTTTATTTTGTTTTTATCTTTCTCAGTTTCAGTAGTCAGTACTTTGTAGTTTTGAAAGTGCAACCTTTTCTGTTTTTGACTAATTTTATCTCTGTTTAATTTATTCTTTTAGACTAACTGTGTTATTACATCTGGATTTGATTTTTCACTTCATTTACAGGTAGTTTGGTTTTAAGTCCCTAGAAACATTGATGATTTCTAAATTTTAACTTTTTATTGATTTTTTGTGAATTTTACAACATGAACCCCAATCCCACTCATCTCCTGGTCTCTTTGTATGTGCCCTCTGCTCTTGAAACCTCCCCATCCAAGAAGAAAATACAATCCAGTCATTGTAGCTACAGAGTGTCATTGTGTGTACCACAGTACACCATTTCATACATAATTCTTTACTTGCAAGTGTTCACTGAATTTAGTCATTGGTCTGGTTGTAGCCCTTTGGCTTCTGTACCGCTTCAACATTGGAAACTCATAGGGATTCCTCTCAGATATTCTGTTGTTGCCCTTTGCCATGGAAATCCTCCTGCTTTTGATCTGTATGAGTGGCCACTTCATTCACTCCAGCAGGTTATCAATTGGGTAGATGTTGTGGTGGGCCAACTCAGAGCCCTGGATCTGGGCCTAGGTGCTTAATAAACTGATCAGTCTTCCAACGCTCCCTCGCTCACACCACCTAGGCAAGATCTCTTGCACTGTCCTGCCTAGCTCACCCAATGTAGCAACAAGCAAGGGACTGGGCTATTTTAACTGCTCTTGACCTCATGGCTGAGTTACCTTTAATAAGACCAGCACTCCTATAGTTTCTAGGCTAGGTGTATGTGTGGGGGGGGGGAGGGGAGAGGTGGCTCTCTTGAGTACTATACCTGGTGAGGTGTGGGGCCAACTCTCCTGCCTGCATACCTTCAGGGGAATTCTCCCATGATGCCCTGCCAAGGGCTGGAGCCAGTTCTGCACAGCCCACAGATATCAACATGGCCCCAGACAAGAGCCCACGCCAGTGATGTCTATCTGGCACTTGGTGGTAAGACCACTGCTACTTCAGTACCACAGAGTCAGACATTGGCTTCTGTGGCAGCATTGGCTAGAACCTCACAATTCCTTTAGTTGGCATCACTGACTAACTAGATTTGGATCTTCCTCTCTACCCTCAAATCTTCACTTACAACTCTTCATTATGCACACATCCTTCTGCTTCTCTTTCTCTTCCTTTTCTCCACCACTTGCCATTTTATTCTTAGTGGTTCCCATGGTCTCTGGGTGTCAGGGGCCATCTTAGGAGTGCTATGTGCTACTGTTACTGTATGGCACCAGGCAGGGTTCATCTCTGGTATGGTCTGATTGCCCAGGCCTGCATGGCCCCAGACTTGGGATCATTTCAGGCTTGCCTCCCTAGCCAAGGACCATATTTTTTATAATTATTTTTGCTAACAGCTTTGATTAGGACTTCACTGTGTTAGTACAGACTTCCAGTGCTGACATCTTTGCCTTGTCCTTTACCATAGAAGAAAAGCTTTCACCTGTTGCCATTGAATATATTAGATGCACTTTCATTGAATCTGACCTTCATGTGTGTGGTGCACCCCTTTTATACATATATTTGAATTTACAACAAATAATATGTTGAATTTTATTAAAGGGCTTTTTGACATACATTAATAAGATGATATGTTTTCTATACCTTACTCTGTCTCTGTGCCATGTTACATATTAACTTGCATGTTTATCAATCCTTATATTTCAGTAACAAATCACTTTTGATCATTCTACCTGACTTTTTCAGTTGTTGTGAGTTAGTTAATTTTGTGTTATGAATTTCTTAATGATTATTACATCAAAATTTAATCTACAAGTTTTTAATCCATATCTATTCTTGGTATTCATGTAAAACTGGAGATATTTGATTGCCAGTTAAATGCCTTTATCACAAATATGTTCTGACTTGTGAACCATATTCTTTTTTTTTTTGCTTAATATTGGTATTTTTTTATTATTTTCTATATTTTTTTATTTACATTCCAAATGATTTCCCCTTTCCCATTTCCTCCCTCCCCAAAAGTCCCATAAGCTCCCTTCCCTCCCTCTGTTCCCCATTCAACCCCCCCCCCCGGCTTCTCTGTCTTAGTATTCCCCTACATCCAGTCTTTCAATCTTAATAAAATCCATCTCAAGTCAAAAAATCCCTGGGATCCACATAGGAGAGAACAGACTCTCAAAAATTGTCCTCTCATTTCCACACATTGGTACACACCCCCAGTGACCCCATACTCCTATATATGATCATATGCATTCATACATACTCACTTCCTTGTTTACTTTATGAGCAACATGTTTAATTGAAAGTTTTAAAGTGTTTCAGATCCTGAGATAACAAGACTGAAGCAATGATAAAGTATGAGATTTTGCTTTTTCATTCATCATCATAACTGAGAAACGTTATAAAGTTGGCCTTGGTGATCTAAACTAGGTTATTCCTTCTCTCTTAATTTTGTTCAAGCTGGTGATTTTACCTGTGTCTTTATTTTTTTATTTCTCATCTACAAAATGGGAATCAAAATATTTGCCTTAAAATGCCATTTACAATTTGAAAGAAATAATGTCCAACATTATAGAATACAGCCTGTAGAATTTTAAGTGCTTAGCATAGATGCACTCCTGGGAGTTGGTCCTGGATTTAAAGCAAGTCACAGTCTCTCTGATGCACACAGACATCAGGCATTTTTTTTTGGTCTGGCTCCTTTGGCATTTATTATATTTTATATTATGACTCAGCATAGATTAACTTATGTCATATTCACTACATTCACACCTGTCTCTGTGGCTTAGATCATTGAAGGTTTTTCCCTTCTCATATCACACTTTGGTAGAGATGTGTGATCATGTCACCATTTCGTAGTTGCCAATTAGCACTTCAAAGTTGGTCATATCAGAAATTTTGTGATAAGGGATGGAGAGATGGAAGATGGCTCAGTAGATAAATAGTTTTGCAAACAAGTAAAGACATGAGTTGCGATTCTTGCAACCTATGTCAAGCCACACATAGTACCATATGTGTGTGAGCCAGCTGTTCTTGTTGCAAGATGTGAGACAGCAATGGGAGAGTTTCTGAAAATTTGGGAGTATTTATCAATGGGACTTAGACACAGTGGCAATAACAAGAAACTGTGTCTCAAACAAGATATATGGCAAATATGGATACCTAAGTTTATCTTCTGTCCTCTACATGTATACAAAGTACCAGGTTCACACCCTTTCTATTACACCCTTCATATACACACCCCATACAATATCCATGGAGCCAAATGCTTAATAAGTAAAATGGCTAAAAAAATAAAGAAATGAAAATAACCCAAGTGGCAAAAGATTTTTGTTCCCATGCTAAATTTCTCCTATATAATATCAGTTACCATAAATTTTTCAAAATGCCTCAAATGAACGAATTTTATCAGTATATGTCATAGTTTTCAATATTTTTGACCTATTGAAAAGTTTATTGGTATACAATAAAGTAACTAGGTATCAGGACAGAACCACAAGTTAGAAAGACTTGAGAACCAGGAACTTGAGCCCATCTCTGGCTGTACTCACTATGGAACTTTGAATAAGTCATTTCATCTTTTGGGCTCTTCATCATCATTCTTCCGAAAAAAAATCAGAATGTTACTCTTTTCTCATAAAATTTTAATGCAAATAGAATTATGTTAGTCTAGTTCTCACTTGTCTCTTTTCTAAGCCAGTAGTGCACTCTAGAGAGCCCTGGTTGATCCGGCTTTAAGAGACCTCATCAAAGAGAAATTTATCATTTGTTCAGAGTGGTAGTGCCATTAATCTTCTCTATTTCTCCTTCTTGCTCTTGGGTTCACTTCAGCTGAATAAGCAAGAAAGAGATCAATGAACAACATTATGGAAATATTAATTTCTGATGTGGCTGAATAGCTCCTAATGACACTATAAAGTATATTCACTGATCTAATAATCATGCTGACAAGCAGTAAGACAAGGATAGATGTTGATGAATGTCTGCCATTATCTTCTGAGATGGCTGAGGGTATTTTCTCTCTAACTAAATGTTAGGATTCTTTCTTTTTTTCTTTCTTTCTTTTTTCAGAAATTACAGGCTGTTTAGAAAGCAGGGTATGTAAAATGTCTTTGTGTGTGTGCCATTTTGTGGATGCATATATATGTGCATGAATGTACATCTGTCTGTGAGGGCAGAGGTTGTTGTAGACTGCCTTTCTCAGCCACTCCCATCTCCATCTTTTTTTTAAACAGGATATGACATTTAACTCAACACTCCATGACTTACTTAGTCAGGCTGGCAGGTGTGCACTGCGGTCTGGCTCTGACTGTTTAATATTGGGATTATAAACATATTACCTGCCCTGGCTTTTCATGAGCAGGTCCTCATGATGTTCAACAAAGCACCTTACAGACTGTGCATATCTCTATCTCTATTGGGTATCCATCTTTTCTCTTACACCAGCATTTAGCTGCTTTGCATTTTGTTCAAACAGTGAAATAATTGTATGGCTCAGATCTCCACTGGACTCAGCTTTCTCCCTTACTTTCTACACTCATGACTTCCTGCTATACAGTCAGTATTACATAGTATTTACTGCAGTGGAGTTAATTCACTCCTAAAGACACTGCAGTAAGTCATATCTTTACTCTTGAAGTCCTTACCTGCACAAGTGTTTCTGCCACAAGGACAGTGTTTGTGGAAGTCCACAATATATAAACGCCAAGTAAGTGCTACTGTTTCATGAGACATTCTTTAGTATTCTTAGTCAAAGTCATTATCTAGTTCTGACCTGTATTTGGAAGGCTATTCCACTCATATTTATGTTATTCATACATGAAGGCACACTCTTCTTCCTCTAGACATTAAGTTAGCCATCAAAGAAGTGACATATCACACCATGACCTTCACACAATGTAGAACTGAGAAACTGTTAACATAGTTATTGTACATAATATACTATTTTATGAATAACTCTTTATATTTAATTATGTATATCTAGCACACATACACACACATACACACACACACACACACACACACACACACACACACACAGAGAGAGAGAGAGAGAGAGAGAGAGAGAGAGAGAGAGAGAAGTGATTCACAACATGTGTGGATTTGTGGCCTGTGCTTCAGATATGAAGTGTCCTCATAGCTTGTGTGGCTTTTTTGGGATGCTATGGTACCTTTATAAGGTGAACTCCTTTAGCAGGAAGTGAATCACTGGAGGTAGGTCTTAAGTGATTATAGCTCCCTTTACTTCCTTTCACTTACCACATCCATAGTGTGGGTTGAGTGTAAAGCAATGTGACCATCAAGCCTCTTGCTCCTGTTACAATATCTCGCTGTCATGAGAAATTTCAGTACTGTGATCTAAAATAATCTATAGTCCATTAAGTTACCTTTACCAGAAATTTAACAATGCATTTTTAATCAGAGGAACATGAAAGTATCTAAAATATATATTTAATGTTGCTTCATCATAGTGTTGAATTTTTCAGAAAGACTACAGTGATTCATGAGGTTACATGTGATCAGTCATGAGCATAGTTTTTCCAAAATTACAGTTTAGTTTCTGGGTGAACACATAAATGGGAGGCATTAGACTCAGAGGTGAAGAGCTGGGCTTGCTTGGAGCTCACTTGGCAAAGTGCTTGTCTAGTATTCATGAAGCCATAGGTTTTATCAACAGCATGGCATGAACTAGAAAGAGTAGTGGACACCTTTATTCTGCTACTAGGGAAATGGAAATGGAAGAATCAAAAATTCCAGGTCATCTTTGATAACGTAATGAGTTTGAGTACAGCTTATGATATTTAAGACCCTAGTTTAAGTAAAGAATACTCAAAGATGCCTCAAAATCATCGTGGATAATGGCCACATGATCTGAAGAAAATACTAAACATCATATTTGAAAGGCATGATATATATAGATATAAAGGTTGTATAACAGAAAACAGGACTGATTGAAAATCAAATAGAGTTTACTCTTCCTTTTGACATTCTGAATTAACCAGAATATAAAGATATGAGCACGTACCATGTCAAAACACCAATCCTTGCAACTAAAGCTCAGAGAACATGATGGAAGAGAGGGTGGAAAGATTGTGAAGGCCAGATGATCAGGAAGTAGTCTGTGATACTGGGTCTCCTAAACATGACAGGGAAGCTACATTCATAATCACTCAATAATATGCATGCTCAAACAAGGCATGAATAATGATAATATAAACATATATGCTGATGTAGCAGGGGGTAATGTGATTGGGACCATCTCATAGACAAAGAATTACAGCAACTAATGACTGTTGAGAAAGGGGGAATTAGTCTTTTTGATAAACTCCTTAATTGACTTTCCAATAGCAAACGGTAAGCCCAGAAGTCATATGTAAGCAATTAACAATAAATGTACATAGCAGGTTGTATTTACATATTTATGCATACATATTTAATAATGATAATAATAATAATAATAATAATAATAATAATAATAATAACATGAAAGGGAGGAATTAAAGCAATGGGACATGGGAAAAGATTGGGAAATGGAAGGGAAATGAGGAGATACGTGATTATATTTTACTCAAAATAAAAAATAGAGGAAGAATGTTCTCTGAAGTTAATGTGAGACAAAAAAATAAAACGAATTAAAACAGCAACAACAGTGGCAGCACCAGCTCAGCACAGCAGCATGTCTGCTTTCACAGGCTCTCCAGCTCCTTGCTAGTGTTACTTGTAAGGTTATATGAACTGCTCCTGTGTACTAATGCAGCTAAACTCTTCTGGCTCTCCTGCACACATCACTGAAAGGCTGTGGGTTTACTGCTATTACACTGTGAAAATTCAAAATGCAAGAGAATTCTCCAATTCTAATTCTATTGATAAAACACTAATTGTGCAAATTGGCTGCTCCATGACTTTGCCTGGATTGTTATTATTATTATTATCATTATTATTATTATTATTGTTATTATTATCATCATCATCATCAACATCATCATCATCATTATCATCATTTTTTGCTTGTTTTTTAATATTTTTTTTATTTTCAAAGATTTTATATACATTCAAAATCATTTCCCCTTTCCCGTTTCCTCCCTACCCGAAAGTCCCATAAGCCCCCTTCCCTCCCTCTTTTCCCATTTCAACCCCCTCTCCCATCTCTGTCCTGGCATTCCCCTATATCCAGTCTTTCCAGGACCAGGGATCTCTCCTTCCATCTTCTTGGAAATCTATTGATATGCGAACTGTGTCTAGGGTATTCAGAGATTCTGGGTTAATATCCCCTTATCAGTGACAGCATACCATGTGTGTTCTTTTGTGATTGGGTTACCTCACTAAGGGTGATATTTTCAAGTTCTGACCATTTGCCTATGAATTTCAGGAATTCATTGTTTTTAAGTGCAGAGTAGTATTCCATTGTGTAAATACACCACATCTTCTGAATCCATTCCTCCGTTGAGAGACATCTGGGTTCTTTCCAGCTTCTGGCTATTATAAATAAGGCTGCTATGAACATAGTGGAGCATGTGTCCTTATTGCAAGCAGGTAAAGCCTCTGGGTATATGCCCAGGAGTGGTATAGCCGGATCCTCCGGAAGTGTCATGCCCAGTTTTCTGAGGAACCACCAGACTGCTTTCCAGAGTGGTTGTACCAGCTTTCAATCCCACCAGCAGGCAAGGAGTGTTCCTCTTTCTCCACATCTTCGCCAACAACTGCTGTCTCCTGTGTTTTTGATCTTAAACATTCTGACTGGTGTGAGATGGAATCTCAGGGTTGTTTTGATTTGCATTTCCCTAATGACTAAGGATGATGAACATCTCCTTAGGTGCTTCTCAGCCATTAGATATTCTTCAGGTGAGAACTCTTTGTTAAGCTCTGTACCACATTTTTTAATAGGGTTACATGACTCTCTTGAGTTTAACTTCTTGAGTTCTTTGTATATCTTGGATATTAGCCCTCTGTCGGATGTAGAGTTGGTAAAGATCATTTCCCAGTTAGTTGGTTGCCACTTTGTCATTTAGACAGTGTCTTTTGCCTTGCAAAAACTTTGTAATTTAATGAGGTCCCATTTGTCTATTCTTGATCTTAGAGCATAAGCTATTGGAGTTCTCTTCAGGAAATTCTCCCCTGTGCCCATATGTTCAAGGTTCTTCCCTAGTTTCCTTTCTATTAGTTTCAGTGTGTCTAGTTTAATGTGGAGGTCCTTGATCCACTTGGAATTGAGCTTAGTGCAAGGAGATAAGAATGGGTCAATTTGCATTCTTCTGCATGTTGACCTCCAGTTGAGCCAGCACTATTTGTTGAAAAGGATATCTTTTTCCCACTGGATGGTTTTAGCTCCTTTGTCAAAGGTCGAGTGACCATAGGAGTGTGGATTCATTTCTGGGTCTTCAATTTTGTTCCAATGATCAACATGCCTGTTATTGTACCAATACCATGCGTTTTTTAACACTATTGCTCTGTAGTACAGCTTGAGGTCTGGGATATTGATTCCCCCAGAAGTTCTTTTACTCTTGAGAATAGTTTTAGCTATCCTTGGTTTTCTGTTATTCCAGATAAATTTTTGAATTGCTCTTTCTAACTCTACGAAAAATTGAGTTTGGATTTTGATGGGGATTGCATGGAATCTGTATATTGCTTTTGGCAAGATGGTCATTTTTACAATATTAATCCTTACAATCCATGAGCATGGAAGATTTTTCCATCTTCTGAGGTCTTCTTTAATTTCTTTCTTCAGAGACTTGAAGTTCTTGTCATACAGATCTTTCACTTGTTTGGTTAGAGTCACACCAAGATACTTTATATGGTTTGTGGCTATCGTGAATGGTATCATTTCTCTTACTTCTTTCTCAGCCTGCTTATCCTTTGAGTATACGAAGGCTACTGACTTGCTTGAGTTGATTTTATATCCAGCCACTTTGCTGAAGTTGTTTACCAGCTGTAGGAGTACTCTGGTGGAGTTCTTTGGGTCGCTTAAGTACACTATCATATTGTCTGCAAATAGTGATAGTTTGAATTCTTCCTTTCCAATTTGTATCTCTTTGACCTCCTTTTGTTGTCTAATTGCTCTAGCTAGAACTACAAGTACTATATTGAAAAGATATTGAGAGAGAGGGCAGCCTTGTCTAGTCCCTGATTTTAGTGGGATTGCTTCAAGATTCTCTCCATTTAGGTTGATGTTGGCTACCAGTTTGCTGTAAATTGCTTTTACTATGTTTAGATATGGGCCTTGAATTCCTGATCTTTCCAAGACCTTTAGCATGAAAGGATGCTAAATTTTGTCAAATGCTTTCTCAGCATCTAATGAAATGACCATGTGGTTTTTTTCTTTGAGATTGTTTATGTAGTAGATTACATTGATGGACTTACTTATATTAAACCATTCCTGCATCCCTGGGATGAAGCCTACTTGATCGTGGTGAATGATTATTTTGATGTATTCTTGGATTCGGTTGGCAAGAATTTTCTTGATTATTTTTGCATTGATATTCATAAGAGAGATTGGCCTGAGATTCTCTTTCTTTGTCGGATCTTTGTGTGCTTTTGGTATTAGCGTAATTGTGGCTTCATAGAACGAGTTGGGTAGTGTTCCTTCTATTTCTATTTTGTGGAATAGTTTGAAGAGTATTGGTGTTAGGTCTTCTTTGAAGGTCTGATAGAATTCTGCACTAAAACCATCTGAACCTGTGCTTTTTTGGGTTGGAAGACTTCCAATGACAGCTTATATTTCTTCAGGGGTTATAGGACAGTTTAGATGGTCCATTTGATCCTGATTTAATTTTGGTATTTGGTATCTGTCAAGGAAATGGTCCATTTCCTCAAAATTTTCTAGTTGTGTTGAATACAGGCTTTTGTATTAGGATCTGATGATTTATTTAATTTCCTCAGTTTCTGTGGTTATCTTTCCCTTTTCGTTTCTGATTTTGTTAATTTGGATACTGTCTCTGTGCCCTCTGGCTAATGTGGCTAAGGGCTTATCTATCTTGTTGATTTTCTCAAAGAACCAACTCCTAGTTTTGTTGATTCTTTGTATGATTTTATTTATTTCTACTTGATTGATTTCAGCCCTGAGTTTGATGATTTCCTGCCTTCTACTCCTCTTGGGTGTATTTGCTTCTTTTTGTTCCAGGGCTTTCAGGTGTGTCATTAAGCTATTAGTGTATGCTGTCTCCCGTTTCTTTTTGGCGGCACTCAGGGCTATGAATTTTCCTCTTAGCACAGCTTTCATTGTGTCCCATAAATTAGGGTATATTGTGCCTTCATTTTCATTAATTCTAAAAAATCTTTTATTTCTTTCTTTATTTCCTCCTTGAACAAGTTATCATTGAGTAGAGCATTGTTCAGCCTCCATGTGTATGTGGGTTTTCTGTTGTTTCTGTTGCCATTGAAGACCACCCTTTTTCCACAGTGATCTGATAGGAGGCATGGGATCTTTTTGTGTGTGTGTGTGTGTGTGTGTGTGTGTGTGTGTGTGTGTGTGTGTGTGTGTTTTGTAGATATACTCTTTATTTACATTTCAAATGATTTCCCCTTTCCTGGTTCCCCTCTTCCCGAATGTCCCATAAGCCCTCTACCCTTCCCCTGTTCCCCAGTCAACTCCCTCCTGATTCCCTGTCCTGGTATTCCCCTACACTGCTGCATATGAATCTTTCTAGGACCAGGGGCATCTCCTTCCTTCTTCTTGGGCATCATTTGATATGTTAATTGTTTCTTGGGTGTTCCTAGCTTCTGGGCTAATATCCACTATCATACCATTGTGATCTTTTTAAACTACCTGTGTTCCTACAAGTACATTTAGGGAAGATGTAAAATCCAGAGGTGTTTGAAAGCAGGCCATATGTTATATAATTGGCTTTCTAACAATTCACGTAGGCCTTAAAATTAAAAAAAAAAAGAAAGAAAAAGAAAAACAAACAAATACAAAAACTTCGCTTATGCTTCTTCCAACCCTAGCCAGACTGTATCAAATCCAAAATTCCTTTGCCAAAGATGGATATTAGTACAGTATCTCTAGATAATCTATATTTTCTCTTTCTCCCCCCTCCTTAAATTTATGTTTTGCAGGACAAATGATACTGGTGTTCTTTCTTTCAAAGATCAGTTGCCTGTAACTCAGATAATTATCAGTGATACCAACAGATCAAACTCAGAAGCTGCTTGGAGAATTGGCCCCTTGCGTTGCTATGGTGACCGTGAGTACAACACCTTCTTCCCCCTTCCCACCCCTGCACCAGTTATCTGAATTGCATGTGTATAACAGATTTTTGGTTCCCTTATCCATTTTCCCTTCCATGTTCTTCTAGTCTTAAAAATTACCCACCAATCCATTGCTTTTTCATATCCCTCTGGAAACAAACCCCACATGTCTAAGTCCTCTCTGCTTCGCAGGACACTTCTGGAATGCGGTCTCATTTTCTACGGAAGCTTCTTACCTCAACTTTCCTACCTTCCATGTGGAATTCAGCGGTGACATTTTCTTCTTTTTTAAAACCACTGCTTTATCAGGAGTTTTCCTAGAAAGCCTTGGCATTAAAGACTTCCTCCGACTTGAAATGAGCTGTAAGTGCCACCATTTATGAATTTAATGTCAGTGATACATAGAAAAAAAGGATTCACTTTCTCTCTGCCACCAGTACAGGTTTTCACTTTCAAGCTAGTATCACTGGCTATTAGTCAAACTAGCTCTGACGCTGTCAAACCCAGCTAATGTGTTATGATGATTTATTATGTTCTATCAACGTTTGTTGTTTCATCAAGATATGTGCATTCCAAAAATAAATGTGCATACCTTTTTAAGGCTCCATTCTCTACTAAGGCACAGATATCTCTTACCTTTCACTTTAAGCTGTAGCACTCAAATATTACAATCTACGGAAGCAGGAATGACTATTATCGACCATTCTCATCATATTCAGGATCTACTTTTCTTTTGTTCCCATGCTTCAGAAGTCATTTTTGCTTGTGTTTTGTTTTGTTTTGTTTGTTTGTTGTTGGGGTTTTTGTTTGTTTGTTTGTTTTATGATCTGGGAAAAGAGCTCAACCAGTAAATGACTTTCCTGCAAGCAAGAGGACCTGACTTCATTTCCTTGGAACCCAAGTAACATAGCCAGAAGTTTCCATGACAGAGCAAGCATAGACAGTGCTGCTCATCTAGCAGCATTGGTGAGTCCTGGTTTAAGGCAGAGACTCTGTTACAAAAACTGAGTTGGAGAGAAATTGAGGAGGAACTTGGACATTGACCTCTGGCATTCATGACCAGATAACACAAACACACACATATATGCACACATGTGCACAAACATGATTTCTTATCTCCCCCAATAGAGGAATGTAACTGGTCAGTGGGAATTCATGCATTTTTTTGACCTCCATTTTGTCAACAGCAGTATGTGTGCAAGTTTAGATGTATGATTTATACCTCTGTAAAGCCCCTCTCCCATCTGTGACATCTGTGAAATAATGCTCATGAAGGCAAATGAACACTAAACAAATGTGGTAGGAAGATTTTTACTGTGAGACACTACGTGTAAGAATGCTAAAAACCACATACAAGTAACAAAAGAAAAAATAAATATAGCAATGATTAATTAATTTTATGAAAATAGAAAACCATTGTTTTAGACTGTTTCAGTAATGATAACTTTAAATGCCTGTTCATACTTTGTATTTCTGCAAAGTTCTCAATAACTTCACTAAAGTTGTTTTCTTGCACTTGTTCATGTTCAAATGAGACTACAAATTCTATTAGCCTTTCTACTACATTGATAAGATAACATTTAATTATTTTTCAATAATTTTTTGTTTCATAAAAATTCATAGATTTTCAAAAGCAGTGGGAATATTTTTCAATAGAAAGACAAATTTTAGAGAGCCCAAAAATTATAACTCTGTCCATGTCTGTCTTTGACAGGATCAATTCTAGTGATATTAAAAAAGAATATCCAAGTACTCAAAAATCTTTCCAGAAAATATTTTAATGCACATTTTATCATAGATTTCTCTCCTGCTTAGCAGAAACTGAACAAAATCATCAAGGTTATGCAATATCTTGAGCTCTTTTGATTTTAGTTCTTACACCCAAGTATGTAAACATTCTACTTACAGAAGATAGTCAAAAATCATATAGATGAAAGGGATAAGATGCTTTTTTATGCTTAAAAACAAGCACACTCACCTGATTTTTCATGGAGCCAGTGGACTATATGCAGTTGTTCTCTAGGGTTTAATGTTTTCTAAGTGTTAAATTTTATGACATTTTATAATGTACTTATGCCACTTTATAATGTACTTATTTAAGGGCCACATATATTTTCTTAAAAATTAATAGTGACTTTAGGGTGTATGTGTGCATGTGTGCATTTGTTCCTTTGGTGGTAGAGTGTTATATCATTAAAATTCCTTACAATTACAAGTAAATGATGATTACGAACAACAAACAAATATACAGGGCTTGGGAGATAGCTCAGTCAGTAAAGCATTTTCTGTGCATGCAGGAGAACATGAATTTTATTCCAAGAACTCATGAGTAAAACAAAAAGCCAAATGCTGTATGCTTATAATCCCAGTTTGAGGGAGGCAGAGAGAGTCCTTTTACCCAGAGCAAAACTCTGCCTCACACAAGAAGGTTGCAGGGGGGGGTAATCCTGAGCAAAGGCGTCAAGGTTATCCTCTAGCTTCTCCATGAATGTGCACACAGGTGAATCAGCACCTTTGCACATATGTGTACCAGCATTTTAATGAATGGGCATGAACAAGTACATAGAGAAATAAATAAAAGTAATGTTAAACATATTGCAGGCTCTCTCACTGTTGCTTTTCGGTTCTTTGCACTGAATGATCTCTATTACTTGAATCCCACCTGGATCTTACTCTGCTCTTGCCATAGCTGCTTGAGCATATTCCTGATATCCTTCTTCCCTTGTCTAGGTGAAGGTTCTCCAAGAGTTTGAAGGAAGTGATTGAGATTAGCACAGTGATGTTATAGAATGAGATATCCTTGAAAGCTAAAAAGACATTATTCATGTATATTGGAAACTTGAAAGCTCACAAAGAGCAGACAATTACATTTTCAGGAGATCATGTTGGATGGATTGGGTACTTTTCACTTTCTTATAATCTAAGAATCCCAGCTATTGATTGTGCAAGCTCTTGTGATTTTGATTAACAATAAAACTCATTCATACCAAATTTTGGTCAAGGTCTAAAAATCAGGTTGAATACCAACCAATAACAACCACTCCATTATATGGACATAATAATTTCCATGTATATTTAACAAAAATAAAATCAGTCCCTGCAGTATTTTCACTGATGTTATGGTGTGTTATCACAAGGTAATGAGTAATGATTTTGTGTTACAGATCACTGTCCAATTTGTTTGAACTTTGTATCAGTATACTGTTCCATTTGTGCTGTAAAATTACTTAATTCAAATTAATATTGAAATTTTTAAAAACTATCATGTAATTGTTTGGTGTTTACTATCATCATACTTTCAAATATTAGTTACGAAGACTCAAATATTTTGTATTAGATTTATTTTAAGTGTAATCCCTAAATCTGGGGGTATAGTTCAGTAGAAAAGTGAAGGACTAGCATAGATAAGACCCAGAGTTGAGTCTCTACAGAAAATAAATAAATATGTAAACATAAAATCATAAAAATTTAAGGCATTATATTAGCTAAAACTCATTAATGTTGTTGTTGTTGCTATTGTTATTACTATAAAGGGAAAAAGTTCAAACAAAATGTCAAAACTTTCACTCTTGTTAGCTACAGATACAATCACTTTACACATTGAAACAGATGGATGTTTTATGCTAAAGTGTTCATAGCAAGAAACTCTGTAGACCAGCTACTTGGAAAGGAAGAGTCTTTTAACAGTCGGAGTGAGTCAGAATAGATACTGTCCCATCTTCCAATAGTACTCCTCCTCTTAGATTCCACAGCAGTTTCCAAGGCTGATAAATCTGGATGAGTGGACAAAGCAAAGGAGGTTTAATGAAACTTTCAACCCACGTCATTATTAGTCCCTTCCAACTAAAGCATTTCAATTTTGTTACCTTGAGTTTGTTGTCTTCAGGTTATAAAAAATTAAGACAGCCATGGGTCTGAGTCAATGGGCTCCTAATTGGTTTGCAGGAAAAGTAGTGCTTACAGTAAACTTACATTGGCTGTGAAGAGAGAAATAGATATCTTAGCATGATATTTTCCCCCCTCTACCCCCTTCTTCCTAGTGTATGTGAGTGTGTCTGTGTGTGTGTGTGTGTGTGTGTGTGTGTGTATGTGTGTGTGTGTGTGTATAAGAAAACTGATAATGTTCAGGATCATTCTCAGAAATACCTTCTACCTTCTTTGAAACAGAATCTCTCATTTGCCAGGCTAGGTTGGCAGCCAGTGTACCTCAGAGAGCCCCTTGTGTCTACCTCCCTAATGTTTGGATGTCAAGGTATGTTCCATGCTTGGGGCTTTCATGTGCATTATCAGAATCAATCTCAGATACTCAGGCTTGTGAGAAAAGTACTTTACTAATTAAACCGTCCACAAATGAGTGCCAGCATGACATCACCAAAATAGCCTAGATTATTGAGTCTAACATATATGTAAATTCCTATTGCCCCTAGTACCACTTTGCACATTTTTCACATATTCATTACTTTTTTATGCATCACAGAATTAGTGACTCTAAGTTGGTCATGTGATGCATTAAGCTACAGTCACTCTAAAACTTATCTTAGTGGCACACATAGGGATGAGAATTCACTGGCAGTAGTTACATCAATGTGCACAGAAGATATGGGGCTTACTTTACCTCTGGTTAAATTCTTCTATAAAGTGAAATGTGTCGAATTTTTTCCCTCTTCTCACACTTCTAAGTATCTCCTTCAGCCCAAAGCTTGCTACTGTTACAGGCACTTTCCTGTAACATTATATCAGGGCAGAGAAGGTCTGTGAGTGGACAAAGAAAAGGGGCAGAGCTGGGAGTTGCAGAGGAAAGGTGCAGGCAAGGGGAGAGGATCACAGCAAGAGGAGATGAATCAGGGCTTGTGACATTTTTCTGTGTGTTATATTGGGATAAGGCTTTTACTGAATTGGCATCTTGTAGTTGTGATTATAATACGCATAAATCTAATTGTCTAACTAATTAAGCGTTAAGAGTCATGTTTCTATCAGGTAATGGAGATGGGGGAGTGGAGGGGGGACTGTGAAGAGGGCAGGGCCGGCAGATTAGGGAGCTAGAGTCACAAGGTGTGTGATCTTACCAGGTGCAGGAGACCTGAGGGCCTGGTGTAAGCTCTGCAGTTCACGGGTTGCTTGCCTTGCCACTATGGTGGGCATGGGAACTTATAAGCCCCAGGTCAAGGAGAGACTCTTCTTTAAAAGAAAAAGTGAGTGACACCTAATTAATGACATTTGAGGTTGCCCTCTAATCTCTACATGCACCCATAGATAGGTGCATTACACACACACACACACACACACACACACGAATACATACCCACATGCACACACACACACACACACGAATACATACCCACATGCACACACACACACACACACACACACACACACACACACACACACACACATATATGTGGTCCTGCACATAGATTGATGTGCATACCGAACGAAAAATAAATAAAAGAAAAAGACAGAACAGAAAATGACTCCAGAGCTCCTATGTTTTTCTTTAAATTCTTTTTTCTGCAGTCAGTTCCTTTCTATCTTATTTTTTCAATGCATGACTTTGTAAACTAAATATATTTACCTGCACTGGAACATCAAGTTATAAGTTTCAGTAATAATACAACCATTACTTATAAGTACCTATTTTGTTCCAGGGACAGTTTGAAGAATTTCATCAAGATTAGTGTGTAGATAATCCCATAATTAGCTATATTTTATTAATTATTAGTTATATACATTTAGAAAAATTAAAATATAAGAGCTTCAGGAAAGGATGCCTCTGTAATATATGCTGTCAACCCCCATTTTGTGGTAGCTATTCTTGTAGTTGTTGCTGTTGTTGTTGCTGCTGTTGTTGCTGCTGTTGTTTGCTGTGGTTTGCAGGCACTTAGACCATCATTATGGCTAGGATTTATGAGGTAACAATGCTGTTTTCAGTTACCTAGAGCTCTGTATGATGGAGTTTCCTTTACAAGAGCAGTTTTCTTCTGTGGTTTAGAAACTTGGGAGTCATGGTCTCAGGTGGTATTTGATCATGGAAATCTTTGATGTGGCAGTTTATGCCAGGGTAAAATAAAAACCCATTGCCTTAGTCTAATGAAAGAAAAATATCATATAGTGCTAGGAAGGGTCACAGCTCTGATATTTGGAGACACCTTCTCCTCAACCTCTGTTTATTATAGACTATTCTCACACATTATGCTTAGAAATCCTCACATAATGTTAGGTAATAAGCTTTGTCTTTACAGAGAGATATAAATTACTATTTGGGATACTAATTTTTTTGCTGAGCTTTTTCTCAATGATTATTGAAGGTAAGTTTTGTAAGGACAAAAAAAAAATAAGAAAACATGTACTTTGTGCTTTACATGGTCACATCTAGCTCTCTCTCTTAATCTATACAGTATTTCCGCGACTCTCATAAGCTCTATTACAGTCACTATCAGCACCATCTCAACCACCATCCTTTTCTGCTTTCTAAAACCACCAAGTTTTCATTGTGATTATTATCATTACCACTATTACTGCCACCATCAGCACCTTTAGCATCACTACCACCACCATTACCATCCATCACCATCACTATTATATTTGTTACTTATCTTATTGCTAAAGCCAAAACCCTGACAAGAGCAACTTAAGAAATAAATAAATACATTTATTTATTTATTTATTTATTTATTTATTTTACTCTGGGTCAAAGTTTCAGGGTACAGTTCATCATAGTGGGGAAGGCAGGAAAGCAAGAACTTGAGGTAGCAGATTACATTACATATGCTGTCAGGAAACGGAAAGTCGTGTATGCTACTGTTCAACTCACTTTCCTTTTCGTATTTAGTTCAGGATTCCAGCCCATAGAACCATGTTACTCACATTTAGGTGGTCTTTTGTCCTCAAGTCTTGATTAAACTCTCACTAAGTACCATCGCAGGTGATACTATTGTTCTAAAGACAATGGTCTCCTCTCTATAGTTATTTTGCAACTAGGAAATAATTAATATAGTGTGTTATTTTTTCACTATAAGTTTAAGTTTAGTTCTAGATTTATGATCATTGCAATAAAGTATATGTTACTTTTTCACAAATTTAGGGGCTATATCTCTGGCTATTTCAGTACATCTCCTTATGTTTGTATACAATGTATACAGTAAGAGAGAAGTACAACCAGTGTAGCCCAAGGAACCCAAAATTTCAGCAGAGCTTCAGACAGGCAGAGATGCTGCAGGTCTCTGCTCTATTGAACAAATAGGAACCACTGGTGAGGGAAGAGCATAGAATGTGTATATTTTTAGTCTTTAGAGTTTGATATTGCTAATGGTGATTCAGTGTTACAGGAGTTCATAAATTTCCTCTCTACATTGATATAGAAATATAATCTCTTTCAATAAACATTTTAAATATTCTTGTGCCTGTAACAGACTGACAATGACCTATATTATTCTTTCTTTTTTTGCTACAGCTCCTTCTGAGGTCATATTTGCCATTGATGTTGGGAATGGTCCCATTGAGCTCCTTGTCCAGTCTCCTTATCCCCTGAATGACAACCAGTGGCATTATATCCGGGCTGAGAGAATCCTCAAGGAGACCTCATTGCAGGTGGACAACCTTCCACTGAGTATGAGGGAGGTCACAGAGGAAGGCTATTTCCAATTTCAGCTGAATAGCCAGTTGTTTATAGGTAGGCGACATCATAGATCTTATTTTATACTAAATACCTACAAGATTGCTTTGTTGTCTACTTCAAGGACAACTACTAGTTATTTTGCAACTAGGAAATAATTAATATAGTGTGTTATTTTTTCACTATAAGTTTAAGTTTAGTTCTAGATTTATGATCATTGCAATAAAGTATATGTTACTCTTTCACAAATTTAGGGGCTATATCTCTGGCTATTTCAGTACATCTCCTTATGTTTGTTGTTTATAGACATGTATGGAGTTTTATAATTTTGACCATTGTATTAAAAGTTTACAGTGTAGGCATAGACATTCAGTTCATCACGTGTCTTAGTGATCCCTGACTCCTGATATCTATTGTTAAAGTGTGATCAGATTAATCATTCTACATGTCTTTCCTTACCTTTGTTTTCTACCAACATCCACACTATTATCATACAACTCATACTTCATTCCATCTATATTTCTTTTGCTTCCTGTATATTTGGACTATTGTAAATTTTGAATCTGAAAATATTATCACTGAAAACATACTTGTTAAAAGGATACATGTTTAACATATACTTGTATATGAGATCATCAGGTTTTCAGTTCATCACCAGCCACATATGTATCTCCATTATTTGTACTTTATTTTTCCAGTGGAAACTACAATTGAGTGCTTTAAAACCTTCTTATCATTATGGGTCTTTTACTTAATAACTCTCATATATAACATGATTTACTCCTGAAAATTTTAAGATTTATTTTGCTGTCATAGTTCTATTTAAACATCACATTTTATTTTTAGAGGAAGTTTGCTACTCGCCAAGATTTAATATGTTCTTTTTAGTGGAATGAGTTCAAGTATTTTGCAATTTTCATAAATTATACTCCATGTAAAAGTCTAATTGATATTCAGGCAATATTTGTGAATTTTATAATAAACTTTTATGTTAATTTCCCCTGAGTGATTTAAAGCTCTAACTCTATATTCTCCCAAGACAGGGCAAAATTTAAAAACCAAAGATACAATTGCACTTAAGTCTACCTTAGTGTGACAGTGAGCTTACTATTTTCTGTGTGACAAAATATGGGGCACTGCTCATAGCAACATGACAGGGTCAGGTAGCTCTCTCACTAATAGCTCATTCTGGCCTAGAAGCTGCATCCTTCATGTTCTTGAACAATTTATACACAGTTTTTATAGTATATCATTTTCTAACAATTGTTATACATACATAGCCTTTGGAAGAGACTTTTGAATTGTTTTTGAATAGTATTAATTTTGTTTATGTCATTAGTCTTTATATGCCTCAATAGGAAGTAATGTTCCAACTTGAAAAAATAGCTACTCAGCAACTGTATGTACATCATGACATAAATAACCTATCAGGAAATGTATTAGGATGACAAGTAGAAATATGTATGTGCAGAGTCATCAATCTAGGTGGGGTCTGGAAAGAAACCCACAAGAAAGCAGGAACACTGCCATGGATTTATCAGTGGAAGCCACACTAGAATTTTAAATGTATCTTTATTTCTTCCTTTAAAATTTGTCAACTTTGAGATAGAAAATTGGCTCATCAGATACAGGTACTTGTTGCCAAACCTGACAGCTTGAGTTCCATTCACAGAATTAACATAGTAGAAAGATTAAACTGATTCTTTCAACTACTCTAAAATTATATTTACTTTATATTATATATATGCAATCATGTATAGATATGTGTTTATTTGTGATCTTGTATATTGTTTCTGTATGTGTGTATACATAGAAGTGCACATATATGTATATTAGAGTGATGGTATGTATTCTTTTTAAATTATCCAACATTTAGGCTACTTTGTACATTCTTTACAATAATAATAATCCATTCTATGGATTTTTCTCCTTTGTAAAATTATAACACAGATAGGTAAATAAACAATTGTACTTCACTTGTCAAGTTAGTACACAATGCCACATATCATTATGCTCTGTCAGCATCTTGAAGTAACATGATGTGGGGTTTGGGGTGTCCCACATGCACTCTGCCATAGAGCTCGGGCCACTGGCGGTGGCAGGACACAGGGAAGTTTTGACAGCACTTACCCCCTTGCCAGATTCTGGCAGGTGTTGGGCTATGTGAAGCAACGAGATACTGCTCTGGTTGTAGGGAAGCTCACTCTAGAGACCTGGGCCATCTGGTTCTCAGGGTCTTGGGCATCCCAGGTACCGCTGGATGCTGCAGAATAGTTGAGAACAGAATGGGTACTTGCAGGGTGGATCTAGCCCAGGGCCAGAGAGGAAAAGAAGAGAGAGCTCAGTCTGGGTCCTTCAGGGATAAGAGAGTCCTTGACTTGTATGACTTGGCTTCTTGGAGGTCATTGATGGGAACTCTGAGGGAGACTAGGCAGCTGGCTCTTTAGGCAAAGGCCTGCTCCATTGCTCCCCAAGGCAGATCCTGATGAAAAGAGGCAGTCCATGGCTTTAAGACATTAATTGTCATGAAGGGAATTTGATGAGTAAAAACCATACCCCACTTTCTCAGGCACGGGCCTTAGATTAAATACATTTTGTAGGGAGAAGTGTCTAGGAAGGAGAGTTTTTTGGCTAAGCCTCCAGGCCTTTAAGTACCTCATTAAAATGGAGATCTGTCTTGAGGCTATGTGACCTGTGATCATGTCCTCTACCTATAGAGAGGCTTGGGGTATTGACCTTACATGACTGATGGCCACAAACCTCTCTATGGGGGTATATAGGAGGACTGTAGCTATATGACAGGAGTCAGGGGCCCAGGAATGTGCCAAAATGCCTACTGTCCCTTGCAGCATTATACCCTGCAGGGTCACAGGTATTTCAAGCCTGTGCTCAACCAGGGACCAGGCTGCCTATCACATCCCACCACACCACAGCATAAGTTTCTTGTCTGAGAAAAATCACATTAAGTTTTCCATGTCTCTACACTATGAAGATATTTTTACCAGAGCAATCACCTCAGATGCCCTTTCTCCATTTATAAACTTTTGACTAAGCCACACACACAAGAAAATGTGCAAAAGATCTTGCATTTGCAACCTCTGCTAGGAGAAAAATGACACTAACAAGATATATGAAAAATTATTCAACTGCATAAAGCAGGGTGATTACAGAGGAAGAGAAACAGAAACAAGTGTTAAAGTCTGTAAGTCCAACCCTTTATCTCATATAACCCCAGAAGAGAAATAGTGAGTCTTCCTTTGTAATCAGTTTGTATGTACCATTTGTATATCATGTGGTTAATGGAAACTTAATCCCTGAGACAGAAACAGGCAAGACAATGTAATTGGGATTTGGCCTCTTGGCCTGCATTCTTTTCGGAATTGGAAACCTCTCAAATTTTGTCATTATTTCCAGTAAGAGACAGGCCTTCTGCCTTCAGAATGTTCCTTTTTGTCCTTTGAACTGAAGCAGTGGCCATCACATGTGTATTTACTGGTCTAGTAACTATGTGTCTCAGATACTTTTCTGTTGCCATGATTAGAAACCATGATCAATAAAATTAATTTGTGCTAATGGTTTTGTAAACCTAGAGTTCATGACCATCAGGTAGCGAACATGACAACAGCAAAGTAGATATTCTGCAAAGACAATATCCAAGAGCTTATATATTGATACATAAGCATAAGGCAGAGATAGCTAACTGTCTTTTGAACTTCTGAACCAGTCTCAAGTGACACACATTCTCCAACAAAGTCATATTTCCTAATTTTTGCTAAACAGTTCCACAACCTGGGGATAAAAGTTGGAAATTTAAGCTCTAGGAGGCTGTTCTTACTCAAACCACCATTCCTAGAATGGATTAAGGAATATGTATTTCTACCATCATACCATTTCTAACCATCTATACTCATTTTTTCATGTCACCCATTGATATCTTCCCTCAATTTACAGATCTCCCTCCCCTCATGTGTGCATGTGTCTTTTTGTCTGTGTGTGTACAGGTTTGTGTATGTGGATGTACATCTAAGGTCATGTGATCACAGCTTGTAGAGTTTTTAGAATGGTCCTTAGACGCATTAAGATGATGTTCTTCATTGGCCTGTAATACCATTATATAGGCTAAGATACCTGGCCTGTGAACTTCCAGAAATCTTCCTGTCTCTACCTCACATTTTACATCCCTAGGATTATATGTATGCAGCAGATAATCTAAGTTTTTATTGATTTTGATCATCAAATTCAAGTCCCAATTCTTGCATTTTATTGATTGACCGATCTCCCCCTCCCCCAATCTACAATTTTATTTTGCTTGAAGACATATTTCTTTTTTAAGAAAGCAAAGTTAATATTCCTATTCTATCTATTTTGATAAGCACACATACATATCTAGTTATTTTGTAGATTAGTTGTTCTCAATCTTCCTAATGCTGTGTCCCTTTAATACAGATGCTCAGGTTGTGCTGACAGTCAACCTTAAGATTGTATTTCATTCAATTCCTATCTGTAATTTCACTATTGTTAGGGATCATAATGTAAATATCTGATATGCAGGATATCTGATATGCAACCCAATGAAAGGGTGGTTTACTCCAAAAGAGGCTGAGAACTGCTGTTATAAACAAAATCGTAAAAGAGTTGTAGCACAGGGTGTTAGGATGATATGTCTCAATCAAGACAGCATATAGATACAATAATATCATTGATTTATTGGTTTTTCTCTTATATTTTCTCTTGCTCTACCTTCTCATGATCTCTTTTCCCCTTCCTCCTCTTCCTTATTTTTTCATTAGTACCTTTAGCAAAAACGTTTTTATGCACTTGCCAAAAATTTATGATATGACCTAGAGGTTGAGAGTTAGACACTACTTGCTTGTTTTCTAAAGTCAGAATGGTCCTCTGCCTCTTCTGGGATTTCCCAGGATTCTCAGCTTACATACAGGTTAATTGGGTTTACCTGTGCATCTTGTCTCTTAACATTCTTACACTCTTACATCAATGAAGAGTTGGGTTTTTCTATGTGAACAAAACCTTGAAAATCTTTCTATCTTCTCAATGCCTGAAGGAGTATATTGATGTCTCTTTTGACCCTCGCTAGATGTTGTCGTAGCTACGAGTCAGATTATAGCCCAAGTCTGAATGGGAGTTGAGAAATATTATTTGCTAAATAGTATTTATGGATACACACTAGGATCAATAAGCAGATAATATATACTTCACCTACTGATTCTTGGCAGTAGGTTAAAACTCAAGAGAAGGTCAAGAGGACAATGGTAACTGAACACACTATATTCCATGATCTGCACAAGTTTTACTATAAACACATGGAAGCATCTTGTTCTTATAAATGGAATAATAAATGGAATAGCTTAAATTTACACAATTCAGTCATCAATATACCTAGCCAGTGTGTGACATTAAATTGGACAACACCCATTTTCTTTTTCCAGTGCATTGTCCTGTACTATATAAGCACAAGGGAATGTGTTTCAATTTTGTCTCTGTGGTACACCTAAAGGTGCTCTTTGAAATTTGCCAGAAGGGACAATCTGACTCCATCCCTTTTATTTCAGATGAAAGACACAATAGGCCCCATAAAAATCTATATTTTATTCATGTACAGAGTCCATGGACATGTAAATTTTCATTCTGAAGTAATTTAAAAAGAGCTATGTTTCCCTCTCAATCTCTCCTTCTCTCAAGGCAATTTTTCTTTGAAACAGTGTCTCATGTATCCTGAGCTGGCTTTGAACATGCTATGTAGCCAAAGGTGACCTTCAACTTCTGATCCTCCTAACCTCACACCTTGAATGCTGAGATTATTACTGTGCACTGGCATGCATAGCTTATTTAAGGGTATTGGAAATTGAACTCAGGGTTTCCGGCATGCCAGGCAAATATCAATCAAGTGAATCAGATCCTTGGCCCTGACTTTCAGTTTCTCTAACTGTTTCTCTCACTAGGAACTTAGGAAAAATTCAGTAGCACTGACAATAGTACTATATCACAAATATGTGACCACAAATATGTGACTCTCATGTAATAAGATATTACAGGTATAGGGGAGGAAGCTGAGATAAAATTTTCCTTCATATGAGCTTCCTCATGACAATAATACCATCAAGACCACAAAAGCCTGACAGGCCCAGAAATAAAAGTAAAGAGCTCTTAGGTCCAAATATCGAAATATCGAAAAGGAAACATCTTGTTCTTATAGCTTTTCAAGGAGATAGGAATAAGTCCTACCAAATGCCCTACTTTTCATGTTATACCCTCATCATCTAGCTTTAACTCAAGGGTCTCTAATCACTTGGCAGTAGTGAAGGAGCATCGTTTGTTTGCAGCTACAAAGGAAAGATGAAAAGCTGTGACCCCAGCAGACTCTCTCATTCTGTCCAGCGAGAGAATCCTTTGCAGGATATGGCAGGAAAAGGGGGAAGTTAGAGATTCTATAATCAATCAGTTACAGCTATGACACCTTTCTTGTTTTCCCTCTTGATTTTCATTATTAGGAGGAACACCATCAAGACAAAAAGGCTTTCTTGGATGCATCCGTTCTTTACACTTGAACGGGCGGAACATAGACCTGGAAGAGAGAGCAAAGGTCACGTATGAAGTCAGACCTGGGTGTCCAGGTCACTGTAGCAGTTATGGAAGTAATTGCCAAAATGGAGTCAAGTGTGTGGAGAAGCATACTGGCTACTCATGTGACTGTACCAACTCACCATATGAAGGGCCTTTCTGCCAGAAAGGTAAGAAAAACATACATGCCACTATTGTGTGTGATCCCATATATGATCAAAATATCAAAGACAATAGTCCTGTACCATTAAGAAGTCCATGCCATTACTCATACAGGTAAAGATCTACTACCCATAAGCCATGACTTAGCCAATGATTATCTGCACTCAGGCAATTTACACCATGGTTCATATGTGTGGCAATGTGGACACCATGGCATTTTCAAACCAATGTTGTTCATGCCCTCAAGCAATGCCCATATTTTGTGCTTTCAGCATGTTTCCCTGAGCCTAAACCCTGGTTAGCTCATCAATATAGTCATATCCATGCAGTGGGCTTGTATACTTGCTGGAAGTGCAGTGGTGCTAAGCAATAATTGAAAATGGGCATATTTACTTTGAAGGATCAAATGAAGATTACTTGGGGCTCTCTTACATCTTCAGAAATGCAGTTCATTATCTTCCATGTTGGAAGCTGAGAAAAGTTTAGAATAGTGCCACTAATTTTGGAATGGATTCACCATTCATGAGACAAATCCTAACTTCTTGTACTATTGAAAATAGAATAATCCCAAAGACTGGAAGAATATATCAAAAGCAGTAGTAGAACCTGGGTCACATTTACAATGGTTTTCATGGTGGAGAGAAGAGGGGAGGGATATAGCATGACAAAATAGTGCCAGGGGTTGAAATATTTCTAAAGATCAGCTACTTTCTACCAGCCATATATAATGAAGAATTCTTGGCATTGTGTTACTTGGCAGCCTTAAATGCCTGGGACAAAGTCACAGAAACAGAAAATACTTGAACCATTTTCTCAAGTCATATAATGTCCTAAGGAATCATTCCCTGACTTTTTGCAAAGGTTGACTTTCACAGTAGAAAGGGGTATATCAAATCTTTCAGGAAGAAAGAGAATAATCTTGTCTTTAGCTTTTTAAGATGTAAATGCTGATTGCAAAGAAGTAAGTAGACCATCTAGGGCAAGATCATCATCAATAGATCAGTGGATTAGATATATTAATTTCAAGCCTTGTTTGCTTTATATGACATTAATAGGAGAAGCTGTAACTACAGAGCTTGAGATGACACAAAATTTCAAATGCCTTAATTGTGGTGAGCAGAGTCATTTCAGAATAAACTGCAGAGAAAAGAAAATAAATCACAAATGGGAACCTATGAGTTCTGGAATATATAAAGATGTGGCAGAGGCTGACATTGGACTTGGGAATGTTTAGCCACAACAGACTAATGGGGCAACACTTTACCAAAAATCTCTCAGGGGGAACTTTCACAGAGCCCAGTGCCAGACAGGGAGAGTTTTCTTCCTCAGGACAATTAAACAGCATTGCTCTGAAAACAGATATTATAATACCAAATATTAAGTTCGATGCAAATTCTACAAACAATTTTAAAAACCTGAAAAGGGGACAAAATTAATATTTTGGCAACATCTATAGAGGATCAAAGGCCCAAGCTAAGAATATTAATAAACAATATTGAAATTAAAAGAATGGGCAAAGCTGGAGAAGATGTCATTACTATCTTTCCAAAAGTGTGGGCTGAAGTTTGGTCACTTCAAGAAATAAACATCCAATTAAAGAGTTGGGACTTTATCCCTAATAAAGCAATGTACCAGATGGCTTAAATGTACAGAGCCTGAAGATCAGATAGGTAATTATGGTCATACATGACTTATATATACACAAACCTATGGAGAACAGATCTGTTACAACAGTGGAAAACAACAATTAATATCCCTTCAGTGGCAGAGGCTGGGCACAAAACCAGTCAGGTTCATAATTTAAAAAAATCAAATTAATTAAGGAATTTTATCAAAGACAGTTATAAACCATCCATGCTCTCCATAAACAAAACATAACAGGGACTGACAATTCAGTTTGACGTTAAGAAGCCACTACTGATAAAAGACCAATAGCATTACCACTGAGATGACTGACTGAACAACCCATTTGAATTGTTTAATGGACTATGACAAAAGAAAAACTATAGACTCTAGAAAAGCTAGTCAAGTAACAGCGTGAGGCTCCACATACAGTGAAGTCTACCATCCCTTGGAGTTCTCTGGTATTTGTCATTAAAAAAAAACTCTGTCCAAAGGAGGATATTGTCAGATATCAGAACAATTAATGAGACTGTTCAGCCAATGGGATCTCTACAGCATGGAATTCCATTTCCTTCTTTGTTACCTAAGGAATGACCTATCATAGTGATTGTTCTAAAAGATTATCTTTTTCCCAATTCCTCTACGTGAAGAAGATAAAGAGAGGTTTGCTTTTTCAGTACCTTTTAGCAGAAATTGTCCAATAAAAAGATATCACTGGAAAGTCCTGCTAATATTCTGATAAAGAATTGTTAGATAGCTCTACCTTGTGTCAATAATTGTATAACAGTCACTGGAGGCGATTCTTAAACAGTTTTGTCAATCCACTGTTTATTATTATATTGATGATATCCTGATTTGCTGATTCAGATATGAATACCCTAGAAAGAACATTTGATGAAGAAAAAAAAATACCTTTCCTTGTTAGATATTGCAAATTAACCATGAAAAATTACAAAGAAGGGATTCTATGAATTATCAAAGATATATAATAAGTCTACAAAGGGTTAGGTCATAAAAGATACAAATCAGAAGAAATCAATTAAAGGCTCTTAATGATATACAAAAGCTACTAAGAGATATTAACTGGCTGTGGCCTACAATTGGCTTGGCTACTCAAGGACTAAGTAATTTATTTTGAACCTCACAAGGTTACAAAGATTTAAATAGCCAGAGGAAATTATCAGTCAAGGATGAGAAAGAGTTAGTTTTGGTAGAAAGGAAACTACAGAATCTAAGATGGAACATAACATAGTTTTCTTGCACTCTACTCATTCCCCAACAGGAATTCTTATGCATAAGAAAGATTGTATCTTAGAATGAATATTTTTAGCAAATAAATAGAGTAAAAAAATCAAATACCTACATAGAAACAATTACTGAATTGATTCTAAAAATAAAATAAAATAAAATAAATGAGATTTCAACAATCAAGAGACTTCAGTTCATAAAAAGAACTGATTGGATTCTCCCTAGTATAATAAAAACAATTCCAATTTCTGAAGGCCCTACATTTTGTACTGATGCTAATAAATCAGGAAAGGCAGGATATAAATCAGGAGATGTAATTAAGATGGTTGAGAGTTCTTATAGGTCAGTTATAAAATCTGAATTATATGCAATGCTTATGGTGTTATCAGATTTTCAAGAGTATCTTTTTTTCAAGACTGTCTTTTTTTGTTAATATTTTTTTTATTTTCTAAGTTTTTTTTATTTACATTCCAAATCATTTCCCCTTTCCCGTTTCCTCCCTCCCCGAAAGACCCATAAGCCCCCTTCCCTCTCTCTTTTCCCCATTCAACCCCCTCTCACTTCTCTGTCCTGGCATTCCCCTACATCTAGTCTTTCCAGGACCAAGGGTCTCTCCTTCCATCTTCTTGGAAATCTATTAATATGTGAACTGTGTCTAGAGTATTCTGAGATTCTGGGTTAATATCCCCTTATCTGCATACCATGTGTGTTCTTTTGTGATTGGGTTACCTCACTAAGGATGATATTTTCAAGTTCTGACCATTTGCCGAGGAATTTCATGAGTTCATTGTTTTTAATTGCAGAGTAGTATTCCATTGTGTAAATATACCACATCTTCTGAATCCATTCCTCCGTTGAGGGACACCTGGGTTCTTTCCAGCTTCTGGCTATTATAAATAAGACTGCTATGAACATAGTGGAGCGTGTGTCCTTATTGCATGAAGTAAAGACTGACTCTCAATATGCAGAAACTGTTGAGACTGCTAAACTTATTCAGGATGATTCTGAATTGAACTGTTTTCTCATACAACAAATAATCAGGAATAGGCATCATCTACTGTATATAAAACACATAATAACCTATACAGATCTTCTAGGACCTCTGACATAAGGCAATAATGAAATTGATAAGCTATTTATAGGAAGAGTACTAGAGGCTTTGAAATTCCATTAAAAAATAAACATGTTAACATCAAAGGTTTAAAGAAAGAATTCTCTATCACTGGGCAGCAAACCAAGGAAATTGTGAGATAACTTCCTACTTGCTCATTATATAACCAAATTGCATTTCCCACAGAAACTAACTTTAAAGGTTCCCAAAAACCTGAAATTTGGTAGATGTCTACATGTGACACTTTACAGAGTTTGCTAAACTGAAATATGTACATCATAATATAGAGATGTTTTCAGAATTTCGGTGGCCACTGTCTGACCTTCAGAAAAGGTTGATTCTGGAATCACGCACTTGTTAGAAGATATGGCCATTATGGAAATGCCCATACAAATTAAAACGGACTATGGTATGACATATGTCTCTAACGAGATGAAGCAGGGTTTTTGTTTTTTTGTTTTTGTTTTTTTTGTTGTTGTTTTTGTATAATATAATATAAAAAAAGATACAGCTGTATGATATAATCATACAGGACAAGCAAATGTGGAGAGATATAATCATATTTTAAAAGAGTTGCTGAACAGACAAAAAGGGCAACTAAGACTCCACCAAGATAGATTTCATCATGGTATATTATCCCTAAATTTTTTAAATGTTAATGAATAAAAAGCTATGGCTGCGGAAAGACATTAGATTGTTGAAAAAAACTGCTGGACTAAACCAGCCTGTTTATTTTAAGGAAGTTCTTACATCATAATGGAAGACAGGAAATGTGTTATGATGGGTGAGATGTTATGCCTATATTTCCACAGAAAAGGAGAGGTTATGGATTCCTTCTAAGTTTAAAAAGAACAGAATTGACAAAAGAGACCCCTTGAAGATATTGGCTACAGACAAGAAGTAGGAGATTGTCAAAATCAACAAGATAGTTGATGTATATATGGTGATATGTCTCTGTTCACAGAGACAGCTTTGTGACCAGCTGACACTTAAATATCTATATACAATCAATAACTCTTATTTGGTAAGAGTTTCTCATGGCTTATTGCATAATATACTTCAAGATGACATGAATGGAAATTTATATTGTAGTTTTATTATGTGATCAAACTAACTTCTAAGAAGGTCAATTATCTTTCTTTATTGATCTTCCTCAATTGATTTGTGCACCCCACATATTTCATACAAATGTTATTACAGAGATATGGGTTGCTTATGAGGTTTATGTGTTGCAGAACTGAAGATAAGAAAGATAGTACTTACAAAGTTCAAACTCTGGGATGCTGGGAATCTGGGATTTTCCACTCAAGCTAACTGCTTGATCTTAACTCAACTACATCAAAGCTGTTTCCTCTAAAAACTTGTTTCCAGGACATTTCCAGAACAGATAGTTTACCCAACCATCCTTTCAGACTGTTAAAGTTAGAACATCAGATAATCCATGCACTTTCTCAACACATAGACTGGATGACAAATGATGCCAGCCAGCCTTCCTTTGAAAAACAAGTTTTCTTCTTTCTTTTTGGGTAACACTAAAGAAATTCATTGTCCCAATTCTTCAAGTAGCAAGCAAAACAAGATCATTGTCCCAGTTCTTAAGGTTAGGGTGGATGGTTCTGCTTATTTTACAAATTATAAATATGTTCTCATTTTTAAAATTGTTTATTTATTTCATGTATACGAGTAAACTGAAATTGTATTCAGACACCAGAAGAGGACATTGGATCCCATTACAGATGAATGTAAGCTACCTTGTGGTTGCTGGGAATTGAACTCAGGACCTCTGGAAGTGTAGTCAGTGCACTTAACTGCTGAGCTATCCTTCCAGCCTGATATATTATTATTTAAAGGGATAATTTGCAAATGTTGCAGTTTTGGACAGGAAGAAAATTAGAGAGCTTACACTCAGAGATTTCTAGCTTTCTTTTCCTCTTCTCTGTCCTTCTTTCATTAGTAAAGTAAGGGGGTGGTGGAAAAGATATACTAATATCATAGGAACATAGAGATAGGATATTAAATTTACTCTTAAACAAAACATTATATAGCCATTATCTTAAAATGATAGAAATATTTACTTTTGATGCAACATTGAAGTTATAATTTCCTACATTGATATAGAACTGGTATATTGACATTATCTAATGTTTTCATTGGTATAAATCTTTGTATATTGATACTATATTTAAAATTAATGTTATTACTCCTCAATAGGCATTGTGCAAGGAAAACTCATTAAAGAATATAAGGATCAGAACCAATCCTTCTTTTTTATTAACAAAACAGTTTTTTTTCTATTAGTTATTTACATTTCAAATGCTGTCCCCTTCCCTGCCCCCCCCCACATCCCATAACCCATTTTCCATCCCCCATTTCCCCAATCAACCTACTCCCTCTTCCCTGTCATGGTATTCCCCCACACTGCAGCATCTAGCCTTCCAGGACCAAAGTCCTCTCTTCCCTTTGATATCCAACAAGGCAGTTCTCACCTGCCAATGCTTCTGTAATTCCATGAGCACTCATTTGCTGATGTTTCAGTCCCTGGGAGTTCTGGGGGTACTGTGTGACTCATATTGTTGTTCCTCCTATGGTGCTGCAAACCCCTTCAGCTCCTTGGGTCCTTTCTCTAGCTCCTCCATTGGGGACCCTTTTCTCAGTTCCATGGCTGGCTAACAGTGTCTCTCTCTCTCTCTCTCTCTGTATTTGTCATGCACTAGCAAGGCCTTCCAGGTGACAGCTATCTCAGTCTCCAGTCAGCAAGCACTTGTGGCCATCCACAAGTTTTGAAACTGGGTTTTGAAACTGTATATGGGTTGGATACCTAGATGGGGCAGTCTCTGGATGATCTTTTGCTCAGACTCTACTCCATACTTTGTCTCTGTATCTTCTTCTGTGGGCATTTTATTTCCCCTTCAAAAAGGACCAGAGAATCCAAACTTTTTTCTTCTTTCTTCTTGAGCTTCATTGGTCTGTGAATTGTGTCTTGGGTATTCCAAGCTTCTGGGCTAATATCCGCTTATCAGTGAGTGCATACCATGTGTGTTCTTTTGTGATGGGGTTACCTCACTCAGGAAGATATTTTCTAGTTCCACCCATTTGCCTAAGAATTCCATTAATTCATTGTTTTTAATAGTGGCGTAGTATTCCATTATGTAAATATACCACATTTTCTGTATCCATTCCTCTGTTGAGGAACATCTGGGTTCTTTCCAGCTTTTGACTATTATAAATAAGGCTGCTATGAACATAGTGGAGCATGTGTTCTTATTACATGCTGGAGAATCCTCTGTGTATATGCCCAGGAGTGGTATAGCAGGGTCCTCTGGTAGTCTTAGGCCCAATTTTCTGAGGAACTGCCAAACTGATTTTCATAGTGATTGTACCAGCTTGCAATCCCATGAGCGTTGGAGGAGTGATCCTCTTTGTCCACATCCTTGCTAGCACCTGCTGTCTCCTGAGTTTTTGATCTTAGCCATTCTGACTGGTGTGAGGTGAAATCTCAGGGTTGTTTTGATTTGCATTTCCCTGATGACTAAGAATGTTTTACATTTCTTTAGGTGCTTCTCAGCCATTTGATATTCCTCAGGTGAAAATACTTTGTTTACCTCTGTACCCCATTTTTAATAGGTTTATTTGGTTTTCTGAAGTCTAACTTCTTGAGTTCTTTGTTTATATTGGATATTAGCCCTCAGGTCAATGTAGGATTGGTAAAGATTTTTTCCCAATTTGTTGGCTGCCTTTTTGTCCTCTTGACAGTGTCCTTTACCTTACAGAAGCTTTGTAATTTTATGAGGTCTCATTTGTCAATTCTTGATCTTAGAGCATAAGTTATGGGTTTCCTGTTCAGGGAATTTTCCCCTGTGCCCATGTACTCAAGACTCTTCCTCACTTTCTTTTCTATTAGTTTCAGTCTGTGTGTCTGGTTTTATGTAGTGGTTTTTGATCCACTGGGACTTAAGCTTTGTACAAGGAGATAGGAATGGATCAATTTGCATTCTTCTGCCTGCTAACTGCCAGTTGACCCAGCACCATTTGTTGAGTAGGCTATCTTTTTTCCACTGTATGGTTTTAACTCCTTTGTCAAAGGTTACGTGACTGTAGGTGTGTGACTTCATTTCTGAGACTCATTCCTTTTAATAATTCCTATTACAAACTATTGAGGATGATAAAGAATGAAAGTTAATAGTGAGAAAGCCAAACATGTGGTCACATTAGACTCTAATTTAATTAATTACAACAAGTGTTTTCAAGATTATTTAAATAATAAATATTTGAGAATAATCAATGTTTGATAACTCAGTTATGCTGTATGCATATAGATAGTCTTAAAGGCATCTGAGACCCACAGAATATGGCATTTAATGTTATTTCATTATTAAAGATCATTTAACTACGAGACATATATGCTCCTGACAGTATCCCCATTCCATTTTAAGAAAGACATTAGATATCATTACCTCGAGACAGAGTTGCTTCAATTGTGGTAAGGTAGACCCTGGGAAAGAATTGCCCTAATTCATCTGAAGATAAAAATACTGTCTAAAAAAGGACAAACAGATGTGGGATGAACCCGCCTGTGGATTGTCAAATAGGTCTATAGGTAAGAGACGAGAGATATGGAGAAAAGACAGTATTCTTATCAAATTTTGTTTAATGCAGGTTCACATAGTGGTTATATGGTAAAGCATTTGGCCATAAAAAATATAACAGGATGTGGTAAGTAATCAGCAAGGATAAACAACCTGATCTTTACAGAGAATCTAATCTAAAGTATATGTTAGCACATTTTGTCTCATCAAGAGCTCAGGGTACAGTCAGCATGAACATTTCCAGACCGACCAAACCACTTCCAATGACTAATGCCCCCAACTTGATCCTGCACAGACTTGAGAAAGACATGTCTAACTCCAGTAGTCTCCTACAGTGGAAAAGTCCACTGCTAAGCTCTACAAATCAGCATAAGCTAGTCCTTCATAATTCCTGCTTCACTTAAGTTTTGTCAGATGGTTTTTGGCCAGAAAGCTAAAGATAGGGATCCAAAGTTATAAGGAATTAAGGGATTGTCCAGGCAGCTAGCTGTCTACAAATCACATAATTTTGTAAGCTCAGTCTTTGTGTTTCCACATATTCAGGTGATATTTAATTCCTACTCAGATCTCTGACAGAGTTGAAGATGAGTTATAGCCTTATATTTGAAGTTAATTTGCTTAGCATTAAAGAAGAAGAAAAATGGATTTCAGATGGTAATATAAGTTAAAGTCAGAATAATTCAGTCATGAAATTGTAGGATAGATGATAAGCTGCTGTTTCTAAATTAACAAATATGATAGACTGGACATTAAGTTTATATAATAACTTATAATTTTCATAATGTTATTGTTGTGTTCCATTTATATCCGAGAGAAAGAGCTTTTTAAATTGGACAAAAAGAGAAAAATATTGCTGGTTGCCCAGATGATGTTTTAATTCTAATGTTAACTCTGCTTCCTCAAGAGGGGTTGCCCCCAATGAGCAGTCAATTATGTTCAGGTGAGTTCATGTGAACCTTCTTCCCATTCTAACTGGTTAATAATATCTAGATCCTGTGATAGAGCAGTAGAGAGGAATGATGCGAAAGAGGTTATGGAGAAAGAGATCAGGAATGAAGGAAGGGTGGAGGAGAAGGAAGAAAGCCATGATGGAGCATAACTAGGTAGCCAGGAGAATCTGCAAGTAGCAAAGTTTCTTATAACTTGGGAAAAGATTAGTACAGTACTAGATCTGCCTAATCTAGGCAAGTATCTTATCATTATAATAACTTGATTGTATGTTTTTATATGAGCTTATTGGGGTTAGAAATTACTGTAACAATTTTGTGTGTGTGTGTGTGTATGTGTATCTTTTCATGTATATGCTGAAGATACAAACTTACTTCCTCACACTTGTGCAATAAATACTTGACCAACTCAGCCATCTCCAAATCCCTCTATCATATTCTCTTGTAACACAGAAATTTCACAAATCCAACCATTGCTGGGCACTATTCTTCAGTGCTTTACCTAGACAATCTCACTGAACCACATGGTGATACAAAGAGAAGGTTGGGTGTTATGATTAACCTACCCATCCATATTTGTAATTACAAACAATGACTATAAAATGCATGGGAAATATTTCTCTCAGCAAAGTGTTTGATATATAAACATGCAATTCTAAGTGTAGGTCGTGAGTATACACTTAGAAAATAAGATGTGTCACTAAAGGAGGTAAGCTTGTAAGAGTGCTGTTCTCAAAAGGTGGAGAATGATAAGGGGATGACAAGGTAAGACATCCAGTCCTTAGTCTCCAGGATGAACACAAATCCACATATGCACATGAGGACATACATAACAGTCCTCAGCCAGTGATGGATGAAGGGGAATCAATGAACAGGCAATAGAACTATTTAGAATAACTGAATAAATGTTTGAAAGTATGCTTTCTTGTCTTCTCTTTTGCAGAGATTTCAGCTCTTTTTGATTCTGGCACCTCTGTTACATACATGTTTCAAGAACCATATCCAGTAACAAAGAACACAAGCCTCTCATCTTCTGCTATCTACACAGATACAGCTCCATCCAAGGAAACCATCATGCTGAGTTTCATGACAGCACAAGCCCCAACCCTCTTGCTCTACCTTAATTTCTCTTCTCAGAATTTTCTGGCTATTTTGCTCTCCAACAATGGTGAGTATTGGTGGCATAAAGTCACAAGGTCAGCCATGCCTAGAAGAACAGTTTATGTTGTTCTGAGATACCCTGCAGAGACTCACGGCTGGACAGCATCACACTAAACTTCTTCCACCTCACCTTTATAGACATAATTGGTATCTTGGGTCTGTGCTAATTTGCCATTGAAGTCTAAACTCATTGGCTTTACTTTGTCTCAACTGTGCTATGGTAACTATTTGTTATTTCTTCCATGGTGAAATCCATTAAGTATGAAAGTTCATAAGAAGACCTAAATTCCGTGGGATACTTGCTACATGTATTCTGTCATCTTTGCTGCCATGCTCCTCAATGGGGCTTGTAATGCATAAACACTTGCTGTATATGGTCACTGACTAGGTATTTGAGAGAAATAGAGTGTGCAAGCTATAACTCTGTGGCACATGACCTCAATTTTGAGAGTCTGATTTTCTTAGAGGCATCAATTCTTTTTATCATGACTAACTACTAAATTGTGATATTTGCCTCTCAGAAATGGCAAAATCTGGAGTATTTTACTTGGCCAAATGGTACTAATACTTCACAAATAAAATTATGTTATTTCTTTTCTTTCCTGGAATTATTAAAATTAGTTATGAAACTCATACATTCTTAGAGGGAATATCCCCTGACTTCACATAGATAAACTCAAGTGTCTTCTGAAGGCTGCTGTTCATTGTTATCTGGGATTCTTTGTTGGTAGAATTCTCGATAAATTAGAATTTGCAAAATAGAATTTACTTCTCACATTTTTTAGATGTCTGTAGTATGTAGGTTTTCATGATGATATTGCTGATTGTGAGCATTCAATAAGTATGTGAATACAAAGGGAAGATAGTGGATATAAGGTGATTAAAGAATGAACATAAACGATACCATATACAAAATAATGATGATAATCTCATATGAAGGCTGTTGGATGTTAAAAATGTCTTATGACTTTTTATTGCACTGTGCCAGGAGAAAACCACCTAATAGAGCCATAACCAAGTATACTACGAAGTCAGAATCTACCATATATAGTAATTGTTTGATAAATGAACAGAGGGAATAGACATATATCCCTATGGTATGATCTCAAAAACACTCTTCTTTAGTCAAGAATATGGTCTTATTCCTCTTGGAATATTCTTGAACCATGACAGGATTCTAGACCAATATAGAGGGCAGAAAGAAGGCAGGGGCAGGCAGACAGGCAAAAAGGAAGGGATAGAAAGAGAAGAATGAGAAGGAGGAGGAAAAAGTGGAGGAAAAAGAAGAGGAAGGGGAAAGGAAAAATGAATAAGGGGAAGAGGAATGCAAAAAGGAGGAAATAAAATAGGAGGACTGATTTTTTTTAAGTCCATGGGCCATTTATTGGTCTACTTATCACTAGTTTAAAAGTATATGGCTGAAAGCATGCAAACAGTTCAAAATAATCAGGTTTGTCAATTATATGAGGCTGTCTTTGGATCCTGAAGCATGGCCAGTTCAAAAAGGTACATATAGGAGAGATGGCTAATGCATGGAACCACCAAGAATGTCTCCTAACATTGAGCAAAGTTATTTTACTTCTAACAAGCATCACCTTCTCCTAATATATTTGGACTGTATTAAGATGGTTACAGAGAGGATTACCCTTGAAGTCTCTTTAGAGTAGGCCTTCACATATCTACATCAGTCATAGCATACCTCTGATAATATGACTGCCAGGTCATATATATATACATGGCAGGTCATTATTTTAATGAACCCACACTGTGCTTGACACTCCTACTGATTCTGGTTAGTCATTGTTATTAAGATAACTATTTTGCCAAGATTCTACAGTTGTAGGAACTGAGGCAGGAGGACATCATGATTCATAATATCACAGTGTGTAACAGTCAGAAAAGGACTTCAACCTCCTTTACCCAGCCCAGTAGCATAGTCAGTTATTTGTTTTTTGCTTGTTTGTTTATTTGATTTTTTTTTTTTAACCTTCTGGTCAAATCTCGCTGTAACTTCCATGTCTGCTGTCCAAACCACTAAATGCTGGAATGATGGGATTTTAAACTTTGAAACACATAATTCTTTTAAATAATTGACTTTTCTTTAGATGATAATCATTCTTTAAATCCTTCCTTGCATCTTTTCTTGTGTTTTCCTTTCAAGAAATTCTTAAACTCCTTTTATTAGAAGCTTCACATGACTCTATAGATATTGTCATTTTAAAATCCCTAAGTTCAGGAAACAAGGAAATGCAAAGGTCCTACCTGTTGATTGTGTATGTCTCAGGTTGGTAAAAAACAATCAGGTTTTGTGGTTAAGACAAATTCTGATCCAGACTCAAAATGTAATTTTTAGCTCTGTGTATATATAGGGGGAACACCCAAAGACCCATCCTTTGTTTTGACTGTATTCTGCTTTGTATCAGCTGGATTCTGTGGAAAAACAAGCTCAGGGGCAGTCTGCTTCTCCAAGAAACTCCAGGTGAAAGGCAGGAGACTTCCACCTAGGTTGGAAGACTCCACCCTAGGTGGGCTAGGTCAGTGGAAGACTGACTGTAGCAAGCAATTAAGTTTTAATTAGCCTGCTCAGGTCTGGGAGAAGGGCACAATTCCTCTTTTTTAATTTTTTAAAAGTGAGCAGAATGGGGGCACAAGATTTAAATGCATCCCATGATCCTGTCTAGAGAATATGGTGGCTAAGCGACTGTGTCTGTCTTAGATCTGTGTCTACATCATTCCTTCTTACCCATCTCAGAGAACAAGCGCAGCCTTTTGGTGTTTGTTTGGAAAAACATGGCCATTTATCGCTTGTCTTTTTTCTTAGATTGATAGGAGCTCAAGAATGCCAGTTGCCTGTCTCTGGCCACCTCATAAGCATACCTTTTTTCCATTCAGACCAAAGCCATGAAAGACATATAAATATGCACTTAATGCATTTTTTCATAGAGATGAGTAATTGCCATGGTGAATAATTGAGCTTGCTAAAGGTGATCCTGTGTAAAGCCAACCATTCTGCTTAAGATACAAAGTCAAAAGTAAAAAGAAACAAGATTAAGGTATTCAATTCAGCTGCTAATTAGCAAAGATAAGACACAAAGTTTAGCTACCAGGTGTATAGGAGGTGGCTTAGAGAATTTATAGAAAGCACTTACTTCTCTGTAACAGTGGAGACTATGCTCCAAGTTAATTCAGCTGGCTGATAGGGATTTTGATCCCTATTCATAATTGGAATCATAATTAGTAGAAGACTCAGGATCTGTGTACATTTGGTGGATCAATCTTTCAGGCAGCCATCAGGTTCCATCTTCTTTTTGTGAAAAAAAAAAAAACAGACAGAACTTAACCGCTATTATTAAAATAGGGTCAGGACCATTCCATGCATTGGCTAAGGGGTCCTGCTATTTAACCATGCCATATGAGCTTAACATCAGTTTGCAAAAAAAATTAAACAAAATAAGACAAAAGCAAGGTGTGCTTTTTGGTGGCCTTGGAGAGTATAACTCCCCTTTTTTGCTTTTCACAACCAGTTTTTCAGAGTGCAATGCACATGCTCAACAATACCTTGGCCTATTGGGGTATAAGAAATTCCAGTTTTGTGCTCAATACCAAATTCCTTAAAAAAATGATATAAAATTGTTTTCAACTTATGCCCATTATCTGTATTAATGATTTTAGGTAGTCCTATAGAATTAAAGGCTTGTAAGTAATGATCAATTATATAAGTAGAGGCTTCTCCCCTATGTAGAAAGGCAAAAAGGAATCCTGAACAAGTGTCAATAGAGACATGTATATATTTCAATTTTCCAAATTCTGCATAATGAGTTACATCCATTTGCCAAAATGATTGGGCATAGGCCTCATAGATTAACCTCTAAATGAGATAATGTAAGGTAGTTAGGACATTGTTTTACAATCATTCTAGCCTACTCCTTAGTGATCCTAAGTCAGGGCTTAAGGTATGACAAGAAAGATGGGTTTTATTATGATTACATCTAGCCAATGCAACAGGATGTGAAGCTAACACTACTTCTATTAACTTCTATTTCCAATAGTTGCACCTGGAAAGCCTGAAAAGGTGTCAATAGTCACATGTGCATGTTTTACTTTTCCAAAATCAGAAATATGAGTACCATTCATTTGCAAAAATTGATTAGCTATAAATACTTGAGGATTAACATCATTATATGGTACAGGTAGAAACTGAGGGCACAGAATAAGTTGTTATAATTTGATGTGCATATTTTCTAGAAATACCAAATTATTATTTCAAGCCAATACTATTTTGGTGATGTAAAGAGTAAAATTGTATGGCCAGTTGTTCCTATGTAAGGCCTATAATCTGCCTGGGATAAAAATCTGCTGTGGCATTGCCTTACCAGGTCTTGTCCAGGTGTTCGAGTATGAGCTCTTAAATGTCCAAAGATACTTCTTTAAAGGAACAGTACTTTCTCCTAACTTGAGTTGTATTTGCATAAGTGATTTTAAAATTTGAGAATGAACAGTATCTAAAAAAGTAAAAATTTCAAGCAATTGCAAACCTGGAAATAATATTAGCTATCAGTATACAAATTGAAAGCTTGATTTTTCAACACTTTAAAAACAGAGGCTACAACATGTAATTCAATTCTTTGTGCTGAATCAGGGGGAAACTCAATAGAATAAACATGAGATTCAATTACATATACTGTCTTCCCATTAGAAAAGCCATCTGTAAATACAGTAAGCATTTTCTCCTTTGGCTATATATGCAAAATTACAGGAAATACAAATGCATTCATAGAAGCAAATTGTAACAACTTGTCTTTTGGATAATGAGTATCAATTTTGCCTAAAAAGTTTTCCATGCAATAGGCAAAATATCAATATTCTGCAACAACCAATTTAATTGCTGTTTGAAACAAGGAATAAATGTTTCATCAGGTTCTTAAGACATACTTGCCAAAATACTTTCAAAATTCCATCCTACAATTCTTTATTGACACAGCAATAACTTCATAATAGGATGTTAAAACTTTACTTAGAGATGAAGAAAGATAAATGCAGATTAATGCTCCCTTTTGCCAAAGAATTGCCATGGGCACATAAATAACATAGACAGCCAACAATTGATTACAGTAGCTTCTTCTACTATCTGTACAACTATTCATCTCTCACCAGATAATTTGCATCCCCCTTGAGATTATCAAACAAAGGATTAAGTCCTCCTGTGGTGAGAATAATGCGAGGTCTTTGCCAATTTACATTTCCTAGAAGCTTTTAAAAATAATTTGAAGTAAGCAAATCATCTTTTCTTTCAATTTTCTGTGTCCCAATTTTTTTAATATATAACTGTGGCCACAAATATTGCAAAAGATATTGCCTTTGAATCTTCTCTGGAGCAACAATTACTCCAAAATTTCCTTGTAGTAAAAATCCTTCAGAGGGATCAGCTAATAAATACCCTCCATATAATAAATAATATACGCTGAAAGATTCAATGTCCTAACTTCTTTTATTGAAGCAGAGACTTTTTTTTTTACAAAATATAAAGATATTAGCCATTCCTAGAGGCAAAATATTCCAATGATATTGCTTCATGGGCTTTTTAAAATTGCAAGCTTACTAAAAACAAACCTTTTACAATCATCAGGATACAAAGGAATAAAAAGCAATCCTCCAAATGCATAATTCTATATGGAGTAAGCAGGCCAGATTGTAATGTCTCTACAAGTTACATGGCCTCATTAAACTTTCAAAAATCTTAAGTTTGAACAACACTTGGATAAATCTGAAATAATGCTGTTTTGGCTTAGATATAAGGTCCTTAAAACTTCCATGGTCAGGGTTTGCAAGACAAAAGGAGTGTTACACAAGACTCTACTGAGATTTCTCTGAGGTTTGCATAAAATCAAACATAAATATTTACAGTAATCTCCTACAAAGCAGCAGCCTCCTCCTGCTTGATATTTCTTTAATTTCAAATTTGGGCAAGTTAAAAATCTTGATTTGTTTTTCCCTGATGACTCAGGATGTTGAACATTTCTTTAGGTGATTCTTAGCACCTAAATTTGGTATTCCTCCATTGAAAATTGTATGTTTAGCTCTGTCTCATATTTTTAATAGGGATATTTGGTTCTCTGGAATTTAAGCTCTTGATTTCTTTCTTTCTTTCTTTCTTTCTTTTTCTTTTTCTTTTTTTTCTTTTCTTTTCTTTCTTTCTTTTTTTTTCTTTTGATATTAGCCCTCTATCAGATGTAGGATTGGTGAAGATCTTTTCCCAACCTGTTGTTAGCCATTTTGTCCTATTGACAGTGTCCTTTGCCTTACAGAAGATTGGCAATTTTATGAGTTCTTATTGCTGATTGTTGAAGTTATAGCATAAGGCATTGGTGTTCTGTTCAAGAAAATTTCCCCTGTGCCCATGTGTTTGAGGTTCTTCCACAGTTTCTTTGCTATTACTTTCAACGTATCTGATTTTATTTGGAAGTCCTTGATTCACTTGGACTTGAGCTTAGTACAAGGTGATAAGAATGGATAGAATTGCATTCTTGTACATGCTGACTACCAGTTGACCCAACTCCATTTGTTGAAAATGCTGCCTTTTTTCCATTGGATGGTTTTAACTCCTTTGTAAAAGACCAAGTGACCATAAGTGTGGGTTCATTTCTGGGTCTTCAATTCTGTTCCAGTGATCTACCTGCCTGTCTCTGGACCATTACAATGCACTTTTTATTCCTATTGTTCTGTAATATGCCTTGAGTTCAGGGATAGTGATTCCCCAGGAGTTCTATTATTGTTGAAAATAGTTTTCAATATCTTGGGTTTTTTGTTATTCCAAATGAATTTGCAAATTGCTCTTTCTAACTCTATGAAGAATTGAGTTTGAATTTTAATGGCAATTGCATTGAATCTGTAGATTGCTTTCAGCAAGATAACCATTTTTACTAAATTAATCCTGCCAATCCATGAGCATGGGAGATCTTACCTTTTTCTGAGATCTTCTCTTTCTTTCTCCAGAGACTTGAAGTTCTTGTTATATGGATCTTTCACTTGCTTGGTGAGATTCACAACACAGTATTTTATATTATTTGTGATTATTTCATAGGGTGTTTTTTTTCCTAGTTTTATTTTCAGCCTCTTTATCTTTTGAGTAGAGAAATTTTACCAATTTGATTGAGTTAATTTTTTTCCCAGTCACGTTGCTGAAGTTGTTTATCATATTGAGGAGTTCTGTGGTGGGATTTTTGGGGTCACTTAGCTATACTATCTAATCATCTGCAAATAGTGATAATTTGACTTCTTCATTTCCAATTTGTATCCCTTTGACCTACTTTTGAATAGTCTAATTGCTATGGCTAGAACTACTGAATAGGTATGGGGAGAGTGTGCAGCCTTTCTTAATTCCTGATTTTAGTGGGATTGCTTCAAGTTTCTCTCCATTTAGTCTGATGTTGGTACAGGTTTGCTATATATTGCTTTTACTGTGCTTAACTATGTGCCTGCCTTGAATTCCAGATCTTTCCAAGATTTTTACCGTAAAAGCAAGTTGAATTTTGTCAAATGATTTCTCAGCATTTAATGAAATGATCAAGTGCTTTTGTTGTTGTTGTTGTTGAGTTTTTTATACAGTACATGAAGTTGGTAGATTTCCATATGTGAATCCCTGAGATGAAGGCTACTTGATCATGATGGATGATCATTTTGATGTGCTCTTGGATTCAGTTGGCAAGAATTTTATTGAGAATTTTTGCATTAATATTCATATGTCAAATTGGTCTGAAATATTCTGTCTTTTTACGAGAGTTTATGAAGTTTAGTTATGAGAGTACCTGTGGCTTCATAGAATGAATTGGGTAGTGTTACTTTTGTTTCTGCTTTGTGGAATAATTTGTGAGTATTGGTATTAGGTCATCTTTGAAGGTCTTATGGAATTCTGCACTAAACCCATCTAATCCTGGTCTTTTTTTTTTTTTTGGTTGGGAAAATATTAATGACTGCTTCTATTTCTTTAGGGGTTATGGGACTGTTACTGATCCTGACTGTTACTGTTTACCTGATCCTGAATTAACTTTTATTCCTGCTGTCTAGAAAACTGTCCATTTCATCCAGATTTTCCAGTTTTCTTGAGTATAGGCTTTTATAGTAGGATCTGATGATTTTTTTTTAAGTTCCTAAGTTTCTATTGTTATATTTGCCTATTCATTTCTGATTTTGTTAATCTGGGTACTGTCTCTGTGGCCTCAGCTTAGTCTGGCTAAGGGTTTATCTATTTTATTGATTTTTCTCAAAGATTCAGCTCCTGGGTTTGTTTGTTTGTTTGATTCTTTGTCTAATTCTTTTTGTTTCTATTTGGTTGATTTCAGCCCTGAGTTTGATTTTTTCCTGCTGTCTACTCCTCCTGGGTGTATTTGATTCATTTTGTTCTATAGCTTTTAGATGTGCTTTCAAGCTGCTAGTGTATGCTCTCACCGGTTTCTTTTTGAAGGCATTCAGAGCTATGTTTTCTCTTAGCACTGCTTTTCATTGTGTTCTATAAGTTTAGGTATGTTGTGGTTTCATTTTAAATTCTAAAAAGTCTTTAATTTCTTTATTTCTTGACGAAGTTATCATTGAGTAGAGCATTGTTCAGCTTCCATGGGTATATGGATTTTCTGCTGTTTCTATTTGTGACCCTTTGTACAGTTATTGGAGTAAAAGTGCTGATCTCACCTCTGTGGTTAGCAATATTAACACTCCTAGTAGACCAGGTTTCTCCCAGTGACATTTGTTTGTGGAGGTCTGTGGGCCAACCTTAGCTCTGAGTGCAGATGGAGACCAGAAGGTCAAGCAAGCTTTTAATTGGTCTCTTAATTTTAATTGCCATTGAAAGAAACAATGTAAATTAGGAGATGCACAAATAAAGCCAACAATCTATACTGAACTGCCTTAAGTGCACAGCATTGAATGATGCTCCCAGATCACCTTTGCTTTGTGGTTGCTCAGCTGCCTCTGGCACTGAGTGATTTGTGTGCCTTTACTAAAGCATTTGTCTTTTGTCAAAATTCTTCTGAGCTCAATAATTTATGAGGTTCAAGCTCTGAATTTCTGATTGCCCACACTGCAGAAAATTATAATTGTGCTTTAAGATACTATATATTTTATATGTGCTTGCTCAAGAGAAACAGAAATAAGAAAAGACCAAGACAGGAAATGTCTACAGTATGTGAAGCCTAAGAGTTTTCCCATATCGTCAAGTTGACAGTAGGATGTCCTCATTGTCACTGCTTTTTCTCACTGAAGTACTTCAGAGGAAACTTGCCTTTTGTTACTCACATGTTGGACCCCAATATATCCTTGAGTTCCTGTGGGTCGAAGAAATTCTGAAGCACAGAGTTGGAGAAGCATGTCCCAGAATGTTTGGTTTGGTTTGATTTGGTTTTTGGCCTCACTCAGCCTTGACTATGTTTCAGATTCTGGGATTGTTCTGTCTAATGCTAGTTTCCAGGTTAGACTTGAGTGTATCATTGGACATATGCAAGTGCTTTAAATAAATTCTTCATTTTCTTCCATAATCCATCTCATAATAATGTTTCTCTGATGCATGTGAACTTTCAATAATGGCTGTATGTGCTCCTCAGGCATATGACCTGTCCAGTATTATATAGTTAACCCAAAGTGCTAAGCAGTGGGTCTGATCAGGTTTGTAAAGATATGTGGATAGAATGATATGCTTACACTATTTATCATTTTTCTTTTTGTTGTTGTTGTTGGAATGAACACTTTTTTTTTTTTTGGTTTGCTCCTAAGTATCTAAATATTATTATGAACACAGTTTTGACCCTACGTCCCAGCCTGGTTGTTGAAGTCCTGATTTCACTCTCTTCAGTTAAAGTTAGATTTGGAATTATAGAGTGATTGTATCAAATGAGTTGAGGGACTTTAGAGCTCTGATTTCCCCTCTCCCCCCCCAAAAAAAAAAGCCACTGGAGGAGGACTTTATCATTCATTTTCACCTGACATGTAGGTACAAAGTTGGCAAGTCAGCCTCATCCCAAAAATATGAGATTCCTTTCTAGGAGGAAAGACTAAACTGCTCAAACTTGAATTTCCTGCTCTTGGAAGTATAAGAAAAAAAGGTCCCATAGTTAGGTCAAGGGTTATTCAGTATGTGATATTTTAACAAATTGAGTAAAGACAAAATCAAATCATATACCTGTTTGTATCTCCTAGACAGTAATTTACAAAGCATTTCATCATCTTATTGATAGCAGTAATAATATGAATTATTAGCTTAATTTTGGGTTATCAGACCAACTCTGCATTGGATATTAAAGTATAATTAAAAGACAAAATGGAAGCTGCACAGAGCCTAGAGGGTGAACACTTCACAGGCAGGAAATTAATTACGGATGATGAAAAATAAAGCTATGAGTATTGTCATATTAGGTGGCTACCATTGCATAAGGAAAAGCAGGTTAATCTACACACAAGAATGAAACCAGGAATATTTAAGAATGGTTTATTTTCTAATGCATTGTGTAATATGCCCTATAATGAGAGGAAAGGGGATCATCAGAAATGATGAAAACTGAAGAGAGAGTGTACATGAAGGTCTAAAACAGAGTTTTGTGCACTGCTAGGCCATACCCTTTAATCCCAAGTCAGAAGATAAACATGGTGTAAATTCTCTGTAAGTTTCAGTCATGATGAATGTGGAGCTACTTGCCTTGACAAACCATCATCAAAGGAAACCAAAATAAGTAATGTAGAAATTCCTTTATTATTATTATTTTTATTAGATATATTCATTATTTGCATTTCAAATGATTTCCCCTTTCCTGGTCCCCCCCACACATACTCCAGAAAATTCCATAAGCCATCTCCCCTCCCCCTGTTCCCCAATCAACCCTCTCCTGCTTCCCTGTCCTGGTGTTCCCCAACATTGCTGCCTCCTATCAGATCACTATGGAGTAAGGGCGTTCTTCAATAACAACAAAAACAACAGAAAGCCCACAAACACATAGAAGCTGAACAATGCTCTACTCAATGATACCTTGGTGAAGGAAGAAATAAGGAAATAAATCAAAAACTTTTTAGAATTTAATGATAATGAATGTAGAAATTCTTAATCATTCCTGTAAGTCTCTATACAAGGACTACGACTCAAAGGCTTACATAGAAAAGAATCTAATAAAATATTAGTTATAATTAACTCTACAGACCCATACTAAGGAGAGTTTTGCCTGTGTGAGCTGTAGGGAAAATGCTTCATTTTAGCTAACTTAATGGGGGAACTCATTTCATTGTCCTCATTTGAAGACAAGGTACTGAGGAATGCTTGGGTAGAAATATGCTTTATGTTATTAAAGGAAAAATTATCCTTTAGCTTGGCTTAATGTGAACCAGCATTCCTAAAGGGTGGTCCTTTGGACAGGTGCTTAGCCATCCCAGTTTGATGGGGGGATGTAATAGTATGTCTCCACACAGAGGTAGTTTCTATTCCTAGTGTTAACATTTGATCTTAATTATCTTCTTGAAATGTAGGTACATTGAATGACAAACTTCAACATACACATTTTATTGATAATACCTAAAATGTACTAGATACTCATCAATGGATATGTAATAGAAAAATGAATATAGTATTACTGACTTTAAGAAAATTAATGAAGTAAAAATCTATGTTTGGTTATTTTTTTATCTTAAGTGTATTTATTTATTTATTTAATTTTATTTTATTTTCTAAGTTTTTTTTATTTACATTCAAAATCATTTCCCCTTTCCCGTTTCCTCCCTCCCCGAAAGTCCCATAAGCCCCCTTCCCTCCCACTTTTCCCCATTCAACCACCTCTCGCTTCTCTGTCTCGGCATTCCCCTACATCCAGTCTTTCCAAGACCAGGGGTCTCTCCTTCCATCTTCTTGGAAATCTATTGATAGCGAATTGTGTCTAGGGTATTCCGAGATTCTGGGTTAATATCCCCTTATCAATGACTGCATACCATGTGTGTTCTTTTGTGATTGGGTTACCTCACTAAGGATGATACTTTCAAGATCTGACCATTTGCCTAGGAATTTCGTGAATTCATTGTTTTTAATTGCAGAGTAGTATTCCATTGTGTAAATATACCACATCTTCTGAATCCATTCCTCCGTTGAGGGATATCTGGGTTCTTTCCAGCTTCTGGCTATTATAAATAAGGCTGCTATGAACATAGTGGAGCATGTGTCCTTATTTCATGCAGGTAAAGCTTCTGGGTATATGCCCAGGAGTGGTATAGCTGGTTTAACCACTCTGGAAAGCAGTCTGGCGGTTCCTCAGAAAACTGGGCATGACACTCCCAGAGGATCCGGCTATACCACTCCTGGGCATATACCCAGAGGCTTTACCTGCATGATTATTTTAATAATAACATCATTGAGGGAAACAGCTTAGCTCCCAGAATGCTCTCTTGTTGAAATATGTATTCTGTCTCTAGTAAGACTCATACAACCAGCAAGTGTAGGAAGTCTCCGTAGTCCAGGAGCAGATTTTGTAAAGAAACGTGGTTTAGCCTCTTGATGCCCACAGAGTCAATTAAAAAAAAAAAGATAAAAGAGTGAAGTGTCAAAATAAACACATGTTTTTCATCTCAAAGGGAATATGATATATATTATTCTAGAGCTAGTTATAAGTGACCAAGATTACAAAAAACAGTACTCAGAGAACCTAGATTTGGTGTACCTCAAATTTTGTGTTTCAATATGGTAACAGTTTGATGAAGTGTTTATGGTAACAGAACAAAGAAAATCATGAATGAAAGCCCTTCTTGAATACATTTGGGTACTATTACGTAGCATGGTTAAAGAGATACTATCTGAGGACCTTCAGTCTTCTTGTTGGTGAGAAGGTCATGACCTCTTAAGTTAATATATCCCAAAAAGTTTCATTTGTCAGTCATAAAGATGTTAACTCAAACACAATGACTGTTGACTATGGTCTATGACAAAGTGTAAAAAGTTCGAGAGGATCTGATTCATTTAAGAAAATTTTTCGACAGAGGAAAGGTGTTTCATTCTATCTAGCAATTCTCCAATCAGTGCCGGCCCAACAAAAGTAAAGGTTTTAGGGGATTGACATATATACTCAAGTTCCAGGTCAGAATCCCTTGTTCAAACAACTGGCAGAAATGATCGAGTTAAGGCAGAGAATTTAGTGTTAAACTTTCCTGCCCCTGGTTTTCTAAAGGGAATCAGAATGACTTGAAAATTTTGGCTGTCTCCTTACAAGTTTCTCCAGACAGGCTTAGCTAAAAGAGGGACAATCTGAAGGTGAATGTACAACTACTTAAAGAGCAACACTGTCCCCAAGTCTCCAAGTGTCTAGGAGATAATAGTGTCACAGATTGCAGTGGACTAAGGAGAGAATATGCTACCTTCATGGTCTGAGAATGATCAAAGGCTTCTGAACAAATGTGGTCATGGGCAGCAGAGGCTGAACTGAACATTGTGGTTCCACAAAGTATTCTCTCTTTAGATCTAGTTGGCCACCTGTGGTGTGTGTGCAGAGATGAAGTTTCTGGCTCTGTCTATTGACCAGATATTCTTTGGCTGTATTTTCTAAAAGCCTCTGGATCTTCTCACTTTTTACTTTCCCAGTTCAAACAACAGTCAAAAAATTATCTTTGTACTGTGCAATTCTTTTGGTTTTTCAAGCAAGTTTGCTTTCTTACCAGTATAGTTTTAGCCTCTAAGTTTTATCTTTCCTAGTGATGCTTATTTGTTGGAAAGGGGAGAGAGGCATGCTTGAGGCACCCAATATTTCATGTGTAGATTTAGGGTAATTGTGTTGGTCAATGGTCTCACAGCAGGTTTTGGGAACTAGTGAGAAACTGTTTACAAAGTGTTTGTGGAACTCAGGTGAAAGATGTGGGACAAATACATAACAAGGTTATTTCACAATGCAACATAAAGCTGGTTTTAAATGCCACAAAGGAGATATTTGGGGATTACATATTTAAGTTTTGGGATAGACCTCAAATGCGAGGTTTAGAGATTAAGAAAATATTTATCATCCATGTGAAGAAAGCCTTTCTCAGATAAAAGGAACGCTGTTTTTCTCCTTGCTGCACTTGACCAGAAAATATATCTTGAGATGGAAAAGAACTTCTACTTTCTTCTATGCACTTCATTTTCTATTTTTGTGGTAAGAAAGTTTTAAGTGGTTCATAATTTCTTTGGCTCCTCAGTGCTTTAACATATAGATGTCTGTGTTCTGTCCACTTCCCTCTGTGAATATGATGTGTTTATCTCCTGTGACAGGCCATTTATCTCCTAGGTTTGTTTGAGGATTCATTGAGTTGCTTGATGTGGAACAGTTTGTTTGATTGCTTGTACCCAACTCTATCTCTGGTGATACTGATTGTGTTGGTCTAGGTTTAGACTGAGTGTTTCTAGGCCTCTTATTCAAGAATGAAATAAAAACATAAAGCAATTGTAAAGTATGGAAGGAAACTGGCCAAAAATAAAGCAATGGTACTCATTAGAAAGAAGCAAATGGACAAACTTGATAGAGGACATGTAAGGGAAGATTCTCAAGCATCCCTGGTAGTTCTCTGGGATCTCCTTTTGTTCAGCTTAAGAAAAAAAAAAGAATAGGATGGGGTAGTTTCTAAGTGGCATAGTTTGGTGGGTTCTATTTTGATAAATATATTAAATTTTATAATCATTTTTCTACTCTGATTGTCAGTTCCCATAATGCATCTGATTTTAATCATATCCTTGCATGGTTATATATAAGCAGAGAATAGAAAAATAAAAGTTTCTCCATAGAACATTACTTGACAACAGTTTTTCAGTATTACATATAAACTCGAAACAATTTCAGACCAAATTAGAGAATATGATTGAAGAGAATCTTTCTAAGTTTAATCATCCTTAGGTGGCAGAAAGCTTATCCTATTGGTTAGAATGTGGTAAACATGCATCTGGATGCAGGTAGGGTCTGAAGCTATTGACTAATTGCTGTGCTAACTGCTCAGTGTTGGGAGAGAGTATACATAGTATCTGCATGTAAATGTCTCTAGCTGCTATGTGTACTAACATTATAAGAATGGTGTACTTAGTCATAGCCAAACCAGGTTTCTGGCTGCAAAAGTAGTCCTTATATTTCCTTATATTACTACCTTACTTAAGAGACCTTTCTTTTTAAAAGAGGGTTCAGTTTGAAATTGTGGATGAGATGTTTACAGACAATAATGAAAATGGATTACACAATCATTCTCTTGCTGTTAGTTTTGATGAAAGTTTACCCTCTCAATGTATGTTAAAGATTCATGGGGAAAAATTCTGTAAGAGATACAGGTAAGGGATATGGATCAGTTGATAAAGTACTTGCTGTTCAAGAATGAAGTTCTGAGTTCCAATTCCCAGAACTCACATAAAATCACTTATACTAGTATGAGCATGGGTCTTTAGTTCCAGTACAACTATGATGAGATGGGAGTTGGACACAGAAGAGTCCCTGTAATCTCACAGACATGCTTAACTAATAAATGCATCACAGAAGAAGAGATCCTGTCTCAAAGAATGTGGAGGGTGAGACCCATAACTGAGGATGTCCTCTGACTTTTCTATGTCTATTGTGGTATGCACATGTTTACATCTGCAGACACACAGGTAATCACATACAAACCTTCACAGACTTATGAAAAGTTTTAAAAATTGAGGTAACTTGAAATCTATGAAATATACTACACTATAGAAAAAAAGAGAAAGTAAAGAATATCCTCCTTATGTTAATAAATCAGTTTTGTGTCTATGTTTGCATTCTCCCTTTTGGATGGGCCTGAAAAAAGATGAAGATTACATTGAGCATTCAAATAAATCTTTAAAATGAAAGCAGTACAATAAAACTCAAACAACACGCAGATTTCTTCTTTTAAGGTCCGGACTCTCATCTCTCCTAAGAATAACTAAATAAGCCTGGGTATCTTGGAACATAGACCACTGACAGTTGTCAGGCTTCTCAATAAATTGCCAATGAAAATCTAAATCCTTGAAAATTGAGAGATAAATTAACACACTGCCAATGCTACTGAAAAATGCAGTGCTTGTTTTGTGGCTGAACTACTTTTTGATAAAGTAATAATCTTTCCTTAATCTCTCTCCAGCTTTAAATAATAGCCCATCTCTGTGCTCAAAGTTTAATTTAGATGGATGCCTCTTTTTTGCAAATATATTTCATGGAGTCTGGAATATAATTTCATGCTGAAAACTGAAGCTTTTGTCCTGGCAGAGTGGACCAAAGGTAACAAATCAAGGACAGCATGAAAAAGAATAGAAATGGGCTATTGGAAACTTATTTCCCCGAGTAAGTCAGCTCTCTCCTTCTGCCTGCATGTGTACTGCATTAGGCACATTTTCCTGCGAATTGCCTTTGTTGTAAGGATATTGACTTATAGCAACACTATATATTAACTCTCATTGCCCCAAGTACATTAAGTGCATGCATGAAAAATGCATGCTTAAAAGTAGCATCCCTAAACAGCTTCTTACCCAGCTCTTCTTTCTCTTATCTTCTCCTCTTTGAGTAGTGTCCTAAACTGTCCAACCTCATTTTCTTCCACTGCTTTTCTATTTTTCAGTATGATTAATAAACAAAGGATTCACAGGGATATGGGGACAATAGAAGATTATAAAACCAAAACCTGTTATTGGCATGGTCTATGTTTGTTAGGTTGGTCAGTCTATAGAATGCATTATTTAGAAAGGACAATAATCAATCTGTCAAGTATCTGTTATGGTGTCACAGAGTTGACATGTAAATAGTGTCGCATTATATTTTTCTGAGAAGACAAACATATTTTCATTCCAGGTGGGAACCAACAAACCAAAGTACAATTGCCTCAAAATCCATCTTAATGGATCAATGACTTTTTTAAGACTTGCTTACAAAGTACAGGTAAAAGATTACTTGCAGAAGCATGAATAACCCCTAAATAGTTGCATCACCATAAAGTCCCACCACAAAATTGTTGCTTCAGCACAAAGTCACAACCCACCATAAATGACAACTTCAAGGAAAGTACATTATGGAGTCTTGCTTTAATTCATTTTTCTGTTTGTGTATAATCTAGCACCTCCCACCTTTACTCACAGCTGCATAAAGGCAAAGGAACAAGAGATAAAATCTTCGGTGAGAGGTTTTTTTTTAACTCTCTAGTCCTCCATGTGCTAGGAAGTGTCAGTAGCTCCATTACCATTATCATGGACCTAATTGCCACTGGATTGTCCTACTGTAGTGACTATCAATACTGGTTGATTCTATAATAGCATCTTGTCATGAGTGGAGTTACAAGTGCTCAGTCTTGATGAGCAACTTGATTGAAACACATTTCTGGGCATGAATGTGAGAAACTTTTCTACACTAGGTAAATGATTTGGGAAAACTCATCCTAAATATGGCTAGCACCACTCATGTGCTTTCTACACAGCTAAGAAAGAAACTAAGCACAAATATCACCTTTCTGGTTGAGGACACAGGTATGTGCAGCTTTGGTGTCATGAATCCCCTATTATGATGGGAGTCCATTTTATCTGAGGGATAAAAATATTCTTTCTTTAGTCTTTTTTTTGGGTGGAGGGGTCATTCAGAAATTTTGTTCTCTTCAATGAGGAAGTTAGCTTATACTACATATTAGCAGACTTTTTCTGGATTTGTGGATGCTACATGAATGAAATCCAGACGTCCTTTTGTCTGTGTACTCAAGGAATCCTCTGCTGAGATTGTTGTCCCAAACTCCCTTAAGTTGCTGGTTCCTTGGTCTTAAAACCAGTGTTGTTGGTAGGCAGAAATATTATAAGAGCCAGAGGTGGTGGTTGACTCCAAGGAAACACCAAAAGATACACACATATCAACACTATGTCTCAGAGAATTCCGTCTCCTACCAGCCTAAAATCATATTCTGACTAGCATTCACATTGCTGGAAGGTACTCAGCATGTTACTGGATGATAATGATATCATCAATACTTTTTTCACAGAGGTATGCTAGCACATACAATATTTAAACTGGTTCAAACCAGAAAATTAAATAACTAAATAAATAAATAAATAAGGACAGAAAGAGAAAAGTGGATATCAAGTTTCAGCCATAACAACGAAGCTATTTACAATTGAAGCATTTTTGTGAAAAGGGAAATTAATTTTCTCTTATGGATTGTCACTGGGTATGTCAACCATATTCAGATTAGATTTCATTGTTGTTATGTGAAATATTTAAAAACGCAATCCACACCATGCTGGCAGACCCCAGGAGGCTGGCCTGCCAGGCACTGGAGGACAGGACTGGCATGTTCTCATCTAGTGGAGATTCTCTAACTCAGTTTTCTGAAATCTCTCCACTCAGCTTACTAAGTTCTCACTAGTGGGTCATTACCATGCCTGCCTTATGCTTCAAAATTCCCACAGACTTTTGGGATGTGCTTCTTGCAAATCCCTGCTTTGCCACTGTACCTTTCTCTCTGGAAATCAGTTGAGTCACTGTGTGAAGGAAAATACCACTCAAACTTAGTTCAAATTCAATGGTAATGCAATTTCTGGGCACAACTCACATCCTAATTTATAAGCCCTTATAAGTTAGATCCTCTGGTAGCAGATCCAAATGGATCAGCCACCTGAAACAGGGTCTCTGCTGTCTACATTTTCACCTCATTTCCTGTCCTCCAGTACCCTCTATTCTGCTCCACTGTCCCTCTGTCTGACCCAGAAGTACTACTTGCTCACCCAGTGATTGGTTTCTTTATTCATTTGAAGGGTCATGTGAAGTCCAGAGTACAGGATTCACTCTTTGTCCTAGGCAGCATCTCTTGGGGAAGCTGAATTAGCATCAAAATATAAACAGCACGAGGACTATCCACAATACTTCCTATTTTCTGACAGATTAAAAGACTCTTAAAGACACAGAAGACTACATACTGTATGTAAAGACTACATACTGATCAAAGGAAAAATCCACCAAGAAGAACTCTCAATTCTGAATATCTATGCTCCAAATGCAAGGGCACCCTCATTCATAAAAGAAACTTTACTAAAGCTCAAAGCACACATCGCACCTCACACAATAATAGTGGGTGACTTCAACACCCCGCTCTCTGAAATGGATCGTTGAGTAAAGCAGAAACAAAACAGGGACACAGTGAATCTAATTGAAGCCTTGGACCAAATGGAACTAACAAATATATATATATATATATATATATATATATATATATATATATATATATATATATAATTTCATCCTAAAGCAAAAGAATATAGTTCTTCTCAGCACCTCATGGTACCTTCTCCAAAATCGACCATAAAATTGGTCACAAATCAGACCTCAACAGATATAAGAAGATCTAACTGATCCCATGCCTCCTATCAGATCACAATTGAATAAGGGTGGTCTTCAATGGCAACAAAAACAACAGAAAACCCACATACACATGGAGGCTGAATAATGCTCTACTCAATGATAACTTGGTCAAGGAGGAAAGAAAGAAAGAAATCAAAGACTTTTTAAAATTTAATGAAAATGAAGGCACAACATACCCTAATTTATGGGACACAATAAAAGCAGTGCTAAGAGGAAAATTCATATACATGAGTGCCACCAAAAAGAAACGGGAGACAGCATACACTAGCAACTTAATGGCACACCTGAAAGCCCTGGAACAGAAAGAAGCAAATACACCCAAAAGGAGAGAAGGCAGGAAATCATCAAACTCAGGACTGAAATCAATCAAGTACAAACAAATAAAACCATACAAAGAATCAACAAAACCAGGAGTTGGTTTTTTGAGAAAATCAACAAGATAGATAAGCCCTTAGCCAGACTAGCCAGAAGGCACAGAGACAATATCCAAATTAACAAAATCAAAAACAAAAAGGGAGATATAACAACAGAAACTGAGGAAAGTCAAAAAATCATCAGATCCTACTACAAAAACATGTATTCAACACAACTAAAAAATGTGGAGGAAATGGACAATTTCCTAGACAGATACCAAATACCAAAATTAAATCAGGATCAAATAGACCATCTAAACCGTCCTATAACCCCTGAAGAAATAGAAGTGGTTATTGGAAGTCTTCGAACCAACAAAAGCACAGTTCCAGATGGTTTTAGTGCAGAATTCTATCAGACCTTCAAAGAAGACCTAACACCAATACTCTTCAAACTATTCCACAAAATAGAAACAGAAGGAACACTACCCAACTCGTTCTATGAAGCCACAATTATGCTAATACCAAAATCACACAAAGATCCGACAAAGAAAGAGTATCTCAGGCCAATTTCTCTTATGAATATCGAAGCAAAAATACTCAATAAAATTCTTGCCAACCGAATCCAAGAACACATCAAAACAATGATTCACAATGATCAAGTAGACTTCATCCCAGGGATGCAGGGATGGTTCAGTATAAGGAAGTCCATCAATGTAAACCACTAAATAGACAATCTTAAAGAAAAAACCACATGGTCATTTCATTAGATGCTGAGAAAGCATTTGATAAAATTCAGCATCTTTTCATGTTAAAGGTCTTGAAAAGATCAGGAATTTGAAGACCATATCTAAACATAGTAAAAGCAATTTACAGCAAACCGGTAGCCAACATCAATCTAAATGGAGAGAAACTTGAAACAATCCCACTAAAATCATGGACTAAACAAGGCTGCCCTCTCTCTGCATATCTTTTCAACATAGTACTTGAAGTTCTGGCTAGAGCAATTAGACAACAAAAGGAGGTCAAAGGAATACAAATTGGAAAGGAATAAGTCAAACTATCACAATTTGCAGACGATATAATAATATATTTAGATGACCCAAAGAACTTCCACAGAGAAATCCTACAGCTGATAACTTCAGCAAAGTGGCCAGATATAAAATCAACTCAAGCAAGTCAGTAGCCTTCGTATACTCAAAGGATAAGCAGGCTGAGAAAGAAATAAGAGAAATGATACCCTTCACGATAGCCACAAACAATATAAAGAATCTTGGTGTGAATCTAAACAAACAAGTGAAAGATCTGTATGACAAGAACTTCAAGCCTCTGAAGAAAGAAATTGAAGTAGACCCCAGAAGATGGAAAAATATTCCATACTCATGGATTGGCAGGATTAATGTAGTAAAAATGACGATCTTGCCAAAAGCAATATACAGATTCAATGCAATCCCCAACAAAATCCCAACTCAATTCTTCATAGAGTTAGAAAGAGCAATTAAAAAATTCATCTGGAATAACAGAAAATTCACGATATCTAGAACTATTCTCAAGAGTAAAAGAACTTCTGGTGGAATCAATATCCCGGACCGCAATTAGTACTACAGAGCAATAGTAATAAACACTGCACGGTATTGGTACAGTGATAGGCATGTAGATCAATGGAATAGAGTTGAAGACCCAGAAATGAATACACACTCCTATGGTCACTTGATCTTTGACAAAGGAGCTAAAACCATCCAGTGGAAAAAAGATAGCCTTTTCAACAAATAGTGCTGGTTCAACTGGAGGACAACATGCAGAAGAATGCAAATTGACCCATTCTTATCTCCTTGCACTAAGCTCAATTCCAAGTGGATCAACACTTCCACATAAAACCAGAAACAATGAAACTAAAAGAAAGGAAACTAGGGAAGAATCTTGAACATTTGAGCACAGGGGAGAATTTCCTGAATAGAACTCCAATAGCTTATGCTCTAAGATCAAGAATTGACAAATGGGACCACATAAAATTACAAAGTTTCTGTAAGGCAAAAGAAACTGCCAAAAAGACAAAGCGGCAGCCAACAAACTGTGAAAAGATCTTTAATAACCCTACATCCAATAGAGGGCTAATATCCAATGTATACAAAGAACTCAAGAAGTTAGACTCCAGAGAGGCAAGTAACCCTGTTAAAAAATGGGGTACAGAGCTACACAAAGAGTTCTCACCTGAAGAATATGTAATGGCTGAGAAGCACCTAAAGAGATGTTCATCGTCCTTATTCATTAGGGAAATGCAAATCAAAACAACCCTGAGATTCCATCTCACACCAGTCAGAATGGCTAAGATCAAAAACACAGGAGACAACAGTTGTTGGAGAGGATGTGGAGAAAGAGGAACACCCCTCCACTGCTGGTGGGATTGCAAGCTGATACAACCACTCTGGAAAGCATTCATTCTGGTGGTTCCTCAGAAAACTGGGCATGACACTCCTGGAGGATCCTGCTATACCATTCCTGGGCATATACCCAGAGGCTTTCCCTGCATGCAATAAGGACATATGCTCCACAATGTTCATAGCAGCCTTATTTATAATAGCCAGACGCTGGAAAGAACCCAGATGTCCCTCAATGGAAAAATGGATTCAGAAGATGTGGTATATTTATACAATGGAATACTACTCTGCAATTAAAAACAATGAAGTCATGAAATTACTATGCAAATGGTCAGAACTTGAAAATATCATCCTCAGTGAGGTAACCCAATCACAAAAGAACACACATGGTATGCAGTCACTGATAACCCAGAATCTCGGAATATCCTAGACACAATTCGCATATCAATAGATTTCCAAGAAGGAGAGACCCCTGGTCCTGGAAAGACTGGATGTAGGGAAATGCCAGGACAGAGAAGCGAGAGGGGGTTGAATGGGGAACAGAGGTAGGGAAGGGGGCTTATGGGACTTTCGGGGTGGGAGGAAACGGGAAATGGAAAAGGATTTAGAATGTAAATAAAAAAACTTAGAAAATAAAAAAAAAGTCTCGAGGTACAGTTTATCAACAAAAAATAGACATTTTGTTTGTTTGTCTGTCCACGTGTGTGTGTTCCTACGTATTTTATGTGCTTTTTAATTTACTTAGTTAAATTTTAGTCCTCCTCTTTTTCAGTTTGTCTGGTTTTATTTTTCTTTTCTTTATTCCTTAAGAGAAAGAGAGAGGAAAGGATGAATGTGGAAAAATAGAGAGGTTGGGAGGCTCTGAAAAATATTTAGTGAGAGGAATAAATATAATATAATTATATAAAGAAATAGTAAAAATTTACAAATTAATTTTATAAATAAAATCCTGTAGGGCATTCTGGCCCTCATGTAATACCAGCACTTGGGAAGCTGAGAAAGGATGCCCAGAGCAGGCTGGTTAAATAAAATAGTTTCATCAAGAAACTTTCTCTCTTCAATAACATGGGAAGTTTGATTGAAGAAGAGGTCAGTTATCAACCTCTGACCTCAACATGCATACACATCCATCAACTCCCAAATGTCAAACCTCATACATATGAGCATCCATGCACCCAATGTGCATATCACACATATGTGCATATGGAAAAAGATTTTTCATCCTCCTCTTCTTTAGAAACTTGAACCCTTATCCTATTTAACTCATCAGTTTTTGAGATGATGATAGGTAAGGGGACATGTGGTGTAACTCTCACTGATTAGTGATAATGCTCCATGGAACAAGCTCAGCTTGCCTAAATGGGATGCTATGGTCCAGTGAGCCCTAGATCAGAGCCAAGAAACTATCTGTAAGGGGTTGGGAAAGACAGTTTACTCAATAAAAAGCTTGCTTCATAAGTCATTTATGGGACACTGGGAAGATGCCACTGACTATGAAAGGCTTGCAATATTAGCACATAGACCTGCGTTCCACCTTGGGAATCCCTTTGTAAAATGTGTGGTAGAGATGCATACAATACCCTTATAATCCCTATTCTGGGGAGGTAGATATAACTGCATCCTTAAGAACTCATGGACCAGGCTAATGTAATTAGGAGTGAAATCTTCCCAAAGTTATTATTTACTCCAGCCTTTAAGTGTCAACTTGGCATAGCCTCACTTGATGTGGGAAGAAAATCTCAATGACAAGAGGTGCTTTGTTTGTGTTTATATCTGTGATAATTTCCATTGTGGGCAGCGTTGTTCCAGTGCTGAGGTAATTAAGATTGGAGAAGACTATATGGAGAAGCAAGAATTCAAGAAATTATTCCCTCTTCTTATGACTGTGAGTGTGACATTTTAAGTTCATACTTTGATTTTTCCCACGGGGGGGACCTTATCCAGGTATCTATTTTACCTGAAATAGACTCCCTTCTACCCCACATTGTTTTGGTTTTAAAGTATTTTATCACAGGAACAGAAATGCAGTAGAAAAGTCTTTAACCATATTTCACTGGTATTTTAACATTGAAAATATTTTGATTGTCTCTAGCATATGCAGCCTTATCAGCAAATGTTGATTTTGGTTGAATTCCAACTTAACAGCAGGTGAAAGGCTCCTTTCCTTTGCCATGATAATAACTTTCTTACTTTTTTATTCTTCCTCAAACCCATGAGATGTTTGAAACTTGACTGCCAGTATTACTGCAAAACCTTTGTGAACTGAGACCTTCTGCAATTGTCTTCTTTATCATACAGCACCTTAGACAACAACATTAGCTTTTCTAAACTCTGAGCTTCATGATGGCAGAAAGGTGTCTGGGAAGAGAGAATGAAGGCATCAGAAAGGCTGACTTAAGAATAAAGTGTCCCTATTTCAGCATGCATTTAACAATGAAATATCATGATTATTTTAGACCTTGTTAGGCTATTTATAAGGCATCTGAACTTTTTATTCTGTTTTGTGTAATTTTTCGTGATGTCAGCTATTTCTTTTCAAGAGTTTTTGAAAGCAAAATTCCTTTATCTTGTTGCCTATAGTTGCCACTAGTCCTGTTGCCTCTAAATTCCTGCAGCCAGAGAGAAATGTTTAAGCCAAAATAGTCCAAGTCGCACCTACAAATTTCTTTTCCCATCCACCACTGGGAATGCATTCCAACTGTTAAGAGAAATACCACTACTACTACAACCTTGCTAGAATGATTTATTGTCTCAGAGATTCTAACCATAAAGTTTGAGAGCAATGTCAATGTCACAGTTTGAAGCTGAATGTGCCCCTGAGGCTTACATTTTCAATGATTGGTCACAGCTTGTGGCACCATTTTAAGGCAGTGTGTCTTTTAGGAATTGGGGTCTGACTGATAGAGAACCTACCTTTAATATTCTGTGCAGGATCCAGCTTTGTATCTCTGCTTCCTGCAATGAAGGAAGCAGACAGCTCCTGAGTCAGTGCAGACATATATGGGGTGGGCTGCCTGGCTTCTCTGCCGTGGTTGATTACAGTTTCTCTGAGATCATGAGCTGATTAATGTTTGCTCTCTTCATTTTCCTTTTTTTTATTAGATATTTTGGTAGCATGAGGCAAAGTAACTAATAAAAGGTAAGGAGCTAGCTCAGTCAGTAAAATCATTGTATCACAAGCTTGAAAGCCTAAGTTGGATCTCTAACATTTATATAAGACATTTGTCTATGATAATGTATGACTTTAACCCCAGTGCTAGGACCTAGAGGCAAGCAATTCTTAGGTCCAACATTTTAATGAATCTGTGTGTTTCCAGTGCAGTGTGAGACTCTGTCTCAAAACACAAGGTAAAAGCAGTAAAGAAAGATAGCTTTTGTAAATCTGTGTTCTATACGCATATATACTTACAGCTACAGTCACACTCCACACACACAAAGGCACATATATACATATATGAATACAAGGATAGCAAATACAGTTTCTGTCCACCATCAAAAGTCACGATATAGTATTTGAAATGAACCAAACAAGAACCACAAGATTTCTCTTATGTATGAAATTGAAAATGTTCATCTAATTGAACTTGAAAATAGAGTAAGTATTATATATTGGACACTTGGAGAGCAAAGAGTGCAGTACAGTGGGAAAAGTTACTAACCAATAGATGCTAAAGTGAACAGTGGTTACTAAATTAAGAGCAAGGAGTGCATCTGTGTGTCATTCATTATAGCGATTATAAATCACAATAAAATGTCCCTTTAAATAAGCTAAAACACAATATTTCATTTTTTTCATCTTAAGGAAACAATGAATGACAAGCATGTTTTCCCTAAACTGATTTAAAAATTGCAGAATGTGAACAAATAAATGAATTATCACATGACACAATGTATAAGGATTCTGAAGTGTGATCTGACACAATGTGTATGGTTATTACAGTATCACAGGACACCTTTTTCAGTGTACATGGCTTCTGTTCAGTGTGACAACCAGAAAAGAAATTTAGGGACAGGGATGTAGCTCTGTTGGTAAGGAGCTGTCCTTGATTGTACTGCATAAAACTGTCCATGGTAGCACATGTATATAAGCCTCATACTTGTCAGGTATAGGTGAGGCAAGAGTGGGGGATTTTCCAAGCCTTACCCAATACCTTCTTGTATTGCAGTTGCTGGGCTAAGAGGACAACCTCAGCTGTTGGCTCTCAACTTCCACCTTGTTTGAAGCAGAGTCTCTTCCCATACCATGTGTACTGAGCAATCTGATTCAAAACCCCTGAGATTCTCCTGATGTTGCTTCCTCTCTGACTGTAGAAACACTAGGATTACAGATATATGTTACCTTATCTAGATTTACGTGGGTCCTGGGTATCTGAAGACTTGTACACATGTTTGTAAGGAAAACATTTTACCTACTGAGCCATCACCACAGTTCTATTAGAACTCTTAGGATAACTCACAACCAGCAAATACTTAAGGAACAAAATTAAACAAATGAATATTAAAAACATTGCCAAATATCCTCAATCATAGTATACAGATGGGCTAATATATTTTTCTTTTAGAACTAATGCTTTAGCTACATGAAGACCTAAGGTAAATGTTCCAGAACAAATTTTTTTTTAAGTCAGTCAGGGTAGAATGAACTTGTAATCCTAGCAATAAGCAACAGAGACAGGCAACTCCATGGACGTGGGGGCTTACTAGCACAGTGTGCACACATAGACAAATAGATGAAGACAGTCACACACAAATATAAATGCTCACACACACACACATACACACACACCAAACTCAAAAGATTATTTGGTGAATATCTGTAATAGATGGCACAGGCCCCTTTACTTTTTGTAAGAGTCTAACAGAAACCTCTGTGCAGCAGATATTAACATCCTCTTTCTGTAGCTAAGAAGCAGAGGTGACTGATTTACAAAATTTATAAAGTGAAGGATGACTTAACTCTTTCTTTTCTGAAGGAACTCATAAGACATAATGTTGCCTTTCTTTTGGCCCAAAACACACATAGTACCTTCGTAGTAGGATGCCAGTATCTCATCCACTGTATAGATACTCCCATTCCACTCCATTGGGCATCAAAAAAGAGAGAAAAGAGGAGTTGGAACTGAGATTGTTATTTCCTGAGAGCAGAATATACTTTTGTTTTGTGGTTGGTATTGAGTAAGAGCTGGGATAGAAAAAAAAATGTGATCCTGAAAAGAACTTTTTTCCCCAGAAAAATGAAAGTATTGCTTACCTTTCTCATTGCTACGAAAGTATAGCCTACAAAAGCAACTTATGGAATGAGCAGTTTACATTAGCTCACAATTTTTAAAATATACTGCATCTTGGCAGGAAGACTGTGGACACTGGAGCATGAGGTAGCTTGTTGCTTTTTATCTGCAGTCAGGAAGGAGAGAGAGAGAGAGACAGAGAGAGAGAGAGAGAGAGAGAGAGAGAGAGAGAGAGAGAGAGAGAGAGAGAGAGAGAGAGAGAGAGAGAGAAGAGAACGCTTGTGCTCAGCTCACTTTCTCTTTGTCCAGGATGCCATCACATGGAACGATGCCTTCCAGATATAGAATGGCTCTTCCCACTTCAATTTACCCAAACTAGATACTGTATAGCATCTAGGTAATTCCCAGAGGTCTGTCTCCTAGGTAATGCTGGATCCTGTAACATTGATAATATTAACCATTGCAATGACTATAGGAAAATATATTGTAAACAAAATAAAAAAATGATTTAAGGAAGTTATTCTCTTCTCGGTGCTCATGAAAATTTGAGAATTGAATGAATGATACTTATGCATGGAATATGATATGCCAGGGTATATATTGAGATTACAATACCAATGAAAATAAAATCATGCTCTAAAATAAATTCTTCAACCTTGCAAATTGTATGCTATCCATCTGTACTGGTCAGTGGTTCTCAATCCATGGGCCATGTCCCCTATTTTGGTAATATAACAGATACCCTATATATCAGATATTTACATTATAATTCATAATAGTACCAAAGTTACAGTTTTGAAGTAGCAATAAAATATTTTTATGGTTGGGAGTTACCACATCATGAGAAACTTTAATAAAGGCTTGAGAACCATAACACAGACCTGATGTCTCCAATTTTATGTACTTAATTATAGAGGAAACACTTGAAAATGCTGACTTGGTTCTCTGTTCTGCATCATGGTTAGGAGAGGATTTCTGGTGCAGTTTAGTAACTATGATACTCAAATCCTTCTTTTCTGTCCTCAAGTATTACAGAATCTCTTTCCTTGTCAATGTACAGGAGTGCTGATGTGATAAATTGTGGAAGTCTGCTGTGGTCTCTGAAGTTGGGAGTAGCTTTCAATATATTATACCTGTGATTAGTTTCCACTGTGCTCTTGAGTAGTATATAAATGAATTTACCCTACAATCAGGCAAGACTATGGCCTGATATTTTTTAAATTATTTAAGTATTTTGTGTGAATGTCTTTATATTAATACTCACTTCACAGAAGAGGCTGTGATCCCCATTGAAGTACTACTAATTATGCACACACCTTGGGTTTGTGTGAACCTACTTTACTAGTACTAATCAAAAAAAAACAATAAATAATGCTTTTGATTTCTAAGACACAAATCATTGATAGCTTAAGTGTTTGTCTCCCTAAGCATTCTAACAGTGACAGCAAATGTACTACACCAGGAAAAGAGTAAACACGTCTAGTTTCCTAGCGGAAGAGGATTGCATACAATTATCAGGCATATTTCACAAACGTGACCTTGGATATCGGTGGGAATAGTTATAGAAACTGAGGATGAAAGGTCACTGAGTTGACAGAAGTGGAATTCAGTATGAAAACCATGATCCTGTTTTAACTTTAGCCATTAAATTCTATGTTAATCAGCCATAATGATGAATGGGGAGCAATAGTTTAAAGCAGAGGCAGTGAGAACACAACTGGAGGCTGAGAAAGTTTATGTGAAATGCCTCAGTGACTGATTTCAAGCTGCCGCTGGAATCTCTAGGCTTCCTTCAAGCGAAGCGAGTCTTTAGATGAAATGAATGGAGACTGGAAGCCTCTGTGTCACGGCTTGCTCTACTTTTGTAAAGGAGATGAGTGAGTTCTTTGCTTACCATGGAATTCAAGTATAATTGAGTTATAATTCACAAATGTGTTTTGAGTCATACATTTTTCCCTTAAAACATGAACAAATAAAAACCAATTCTTTCTATATAAATTTGCAATACAGTATTCATCTGTTTTTAGAGTTTCTTATCAAAGCACAGAAATCTAAACCTGAGATGAAGATTAGGTCTCTGAGAGTTCTGCTAGGCTGCTGCCTGCCCAGCAAACTGTGCACACTTAGCTGTTAGTGGTTGCTAAGGAGACATCTCCAGGCAGCAGTTTCTGTGTTTAGCTCTGCACTTGTATCTTTTGCAGATCCCTGTGGTGTGAAAGGAGTCTTTTTTTGTGATACAAAATTAGAAGAGATGTAGTCAGAATCATTTTAATAGTGACAATTAAAATGACACAGAGGAACATCATGTAGTGTGATGAGGATAGAGAAAAAGTAGGTGGTGATGAATGTGAGGATGATAGTGATGAAGGCCTGCAGTATTCATCCAGGTCTCTTTTTCAATTACTGAGCATGTAGCTTCAGACAGTACAAAAAACAAAATGAAAATGATAAATGCAATGCAACTTAACATTTCTTAGTGTTATATTCCATGAAAACCAAAGTATTTCAGATAGTGTCATTCTGCCCAATTTTATGAACTATATACTCCTTTTGCATCCAGACTGCAATGCACTAGGATGCTTTTGCATTGACCAGAGCCATCTAGACAACAGATGACCGAGAATCTGATAAAAACTGATTATCTGAAGCTATTAGTGTTCTTTCTTGCCTCTCAGAAAAAAAGAAAAAAGAAAAAAAAACCCTGCGGATGAATAGGTGTTTGAGCTCAAGATTTGAATGGGATCCAGATACTATGGAGCTCTATAGTGATTCTGTTATTTAAGAAGTGCGGGGTTGCTTAAGGAAGAGCATGGTTTTCAATCTCATATAGCATAGCCACACTTTAGTTTGATGACCCAGGAAGAAATAACCTAAAGTTAACCTTGAAGAATAACTTTAGTATAATGTCATATTATGTGTGGCTGACTATGAATGGAACAAGTTACTCATCTGTCTGTAGCAGCTTCTAGTTCATGGGTCTAAGATTAGCAACTTTATTCTCCACCTTTCTCCAAAATGCCTGTCTTATATTTCTTGCTAGTTATTTAACTGATAATAATATTCTAGGCATAGTGTGGTTGTTTTATCTCTCACAAAACCTTTTTATTTTTCTTTCATATTATATTCAAGGTATCTGTTGGTTTTTTAATTAATTAAATAATTTTTACACTACATATTTTATTCCCACCCACCCCCATCTACCCTCCCACTGTTCTATATCCCATATCTCCTCCCCACTCTATCTCCACATAGATGTTCCCACTCCCAACCCACCGGACCTCTAAACTCCCTGAGGCCTCCAGTCTCTTGAGGGTTAAGGGCATCATTACTGACTGAATTCAGATGTGGAAGTCTTCTACTGTATGTGTGTTTGGGGTTTCATATCAGCTAGAGTATGCTGCCTGTTTGGTGGTAAAGCATTTGAGAGTTATGGGCGTCCAGATTTATTGAAACTGCTTGTCCTCCTACAGAATTGCCCTTCTCCTCAGCTTCTTTCAGACCTCTGTAATTCAACAAGAGGAGTCAGCTGCTTGTGCCCACTAGTTGGGGGCAAATGTCGGCATCTAACTCTTTCAGCTGCTTGTTGGGTGTTCCAGAATGTAGTCATGCTAGGTCTCTTTTTGTGAGTACTCCATAGCCTCAGTAATAGTGTCAGGACTTGGGACTTCCACTTGAGCTGGACCCCACTTTGGGCCTGTCTCTAGACCTTCTTTTCCTCAGGATTCTCTCCATTTCCATCCCTGTAATTCTTTCAGATGGGAACAATTATGGGTCAGAGTTGTGACTGTGGGATAGTTCCCTTCTCCCTCATTTGATGCCCTAACTTCCTGCTGGAGGTGGGCTTTATAAATTCCCTCTCCCTACTGTCTAGAATTTCAATCTAAGGACCCTTTGAGCCCTGAGAGTCTCTCACCTCCCCGGTCTCTAGTGCATTCTAGAAGGTCCACAATCTCTTATCTCCCGAGGTTACTTGCTTCCATTCTTTTTGCTGGCCCTGAGGGCATCAGTCCCTTTCCCTCACTCAATACCAGATCAGGTTCCTTTCTCCCATCCACTCCCTCACCTCCCCCCACCAAGTTCACTACACCACCCAGGTCACCCTCCCTCCCCAAATGTGATTGCTTTGTTTTCCCTCCCAAGTGGGACTGAGACATCCTCACTTGGGTACATAAGCTTGTTGATTTTTTTGAGTTCGAGTTCTGTGGACTGTACATTGGGTATTCTGTAATTATTTTTGGATATCATCCACTTATTTGTGAGTACATACCATGCATGTCCTTTTGGGTCTGAGTTACCCTACTTGGATGATATTTTATAGTTCAATCCATTTTCCTGCAAAACTCAGGATGTCTTCATTTCTAATAGCTGAGTAGTATTCCATTGTGTAAACAAATCATATTTTCTCTATCCATTCTTCCGTTGTGGGACATCTGGGTTGTTTCCGGCTTCTGGCTATCACAAGTAGGGCCACTAAGAACATAGTGGAACATGGGCCTATGTGGCATAGTGGGGCATCTTTTGGGTATATTCCCAAGAGTGGTATAGGTGGTCTTCAAGTAGATCTAGTTCCAATTTTCTAAGGAAAATACAGATTGATTTGCAGAATGGTTGTACCAGTTTGCAATCCCAAAAGAAATGAAGGAGTGTTCTTCTTTCTTAACATCCTTTCCAAAATGTGTTGTCACCTGTGGTTTTGATCTTAGCCATTCTGATAGGTGTTAGGTAGAATCTCAGGGTCATTTTGATTTGCATTTCTCTGATCACTAAGGACTTTGAACATTGCTTTAGGTGCTTCTCAATAATTTGAGATTCCTCAGTTCTGAAATCTTGGTTTAGTTCTATACCCCATATTTTGATTGGATTGTTTGGCTTTTTGGTGATTAGTTTCTTTTTTTTTTAATTTTATTTTCTAAGGTTTTTTTTATTTACATTCCAAAACATTTCCCCTTTCCCATTTCCTCCCTCCCCGAAAGTCCCATAAGCCCCCTTCCCTCCCTCTTTTCTCCATTCAACCCCCTCTCATTACTCTGTCCTGGCGTTCCCCTACATCCAGTCTTTCCAGGACCAGGGGTCTCTCCTTCCATCTTCTTAGAAATCTATTGAGATGCGAATTGTGTCTAGGGTATTCCGAGATTCTGGGTTAATATCCCCTTATCAGTGACTGCAAACCATGTGTGTTCTTTTGTGATTGGGTTACCTCACTAAGGATGATATTTTCAAGTTCTGATCATTTGCCTCGGAATTTCGTGAATTCATTGTTTCTAATTGCAGAGTAGTATTCCATTGTGTAGATATACCACATCTTCTGAATCCATTCCTCCGTTGAGGGACATCTGGGTTCTTTCCAGCTTCTGGCTATTATAAATAAGGCTGCGATGAACATACCAGAGCATGTGTCCTTATTGCATGCAGGTAAAGCCTCTGGGTATATGCCCAGGAGTGGTATAGCCAGATCCTCCAACAGGGTCATGCCCAGTTTTCTGAGGAATCACCAGACTGCTTTCCAGAGTGGTTGTACCAGCTTGCAATTCCACCAGCAGTGGAAGAGTGTTCCTCTTTGTCCACATCCTCGCCAACAACTGCTCTCTCCTGTGTTTTTGATCTTAGCCATTCTGACTGGTGTGAGATGGAATCTCAGGGTTGTTTTGATTTGCATTTCCCTAATGACTAAGGATGATGAACATCTCTTTAGGTGCTTCTCAGCACCTAAGATATTCTTCAGGTGAGAACTCTTTGTTTAGCTCTGTACCCCATTTTTTAATAGGGTTACTTGCCTCTCTGGAGTTTAACATCTTGAGTTCTTTGTATATATTGGATATTAGCCCTCTGTCGGATGTAGAGTTGGTAAAGATCATTTCCCAGTTAGTTGGTTGCCGCTTTGTCTTTTTGACAGTATCTTTTGCCTTGCAAAAACTTTGTAATTTAATGAGGTCCCATTTGTCTATTCTTGATCTTAGAGCATAAGCTATTGGAGTTCTGTTCAGGAAATTCTCCCCTGTGCCCATATGTTCAAGGATCTTCCCTAGTTTCCTTTCTACTAGTTTCAATATGTCTGGTTTTATGTTTAGATCCTTGATCCACTTGGAATTGTGCTTAGTGCAAGGTGATAAGAATGAGTCAATTTGCATTCTTCTGCATGTTGACCTCCAGTTGAGCCAGCACCATTTGTTGAAAAGGCTATCTTTTTTCCACTGGATGGTTTTAGCTCCTTTGTCAAAGATCAAGTGACCATAGGAGTGTGGATTCATTTCTGGGTCTTCAATTCTGTTCCATTTATCTACATGCCTGTCAGTGTACCAATACCATGCGGTTTTTAACACTATTGCTCTGTAGTACAGCTTGAGGTCCGGGATACTGATTCCCCCAGAGGTTCTTTTACTCTTGAAAATAGTTTTAGCTATTCTGGGTTTTCTGTTATTCCAGATGAATTTTTGAATTGCTCTTTCTAATTTCCTTGACAGATACCAAATACCAAAATTAAATCAGGATCAAATAGACCATCTAAACCATCCTATAACCCCTGAAGAAATAGAAGTTGTCATTGGAAGTCTTCCAACCAAAAAAAGCACAGGTCCAGATGGTTTTAGTGCAGAATTATATGAGACCTTCAAAGAAGACCTAACACCAATACTCTTCAAACTGTTCCACAAAATAGAAATAGAAGGAACAGTACCCAACTCGTTCTATGAAGCCACAATTACACTAATACCAAAATTACACAAAGATCCGACAAAGAAAGAGAATCTCAGGCTAATCTCTCTTATGAATATCGATGCAAAAATACTCAATAAAATTCTTGCAAACCGAATCCAAGAACACATCAAAACGATCATTCACTACGATCAAGTAGGCTTCATCCCAGGGACACAAGGATGGTTCAATATAAGGAAATCCATCAATGTAATCAACTATATAAACAATCTCAAAGGAAAAAACCACATGGTCATCTCATTAGATGCTGAGAAAGCATTTGACAAAATTCAGCATCCTTTCATGCTAAAGGTCTTGGAAAGATCAGGAATTCAAGGCCCATATCTAAACATAGTTAAAGCAATTTACAGCAAACTGGTAGCCAGCATCAATCTAAATGGAGAGAAATTTGAAGCAATCCCACTAAAATCAGGGACTAGACAAGGCTGCCCTCTCTTTCCATATCTTTTCAATATAGTACTTGAAGTTCTAGCTAGAGCAATTAGACAACAAAAAGAGGTCAAAGGGATACAAATTGGAAAGGAAGAAGTCAAACTATCACTATTTGCAGATGATATGATAGTATACTTAAGCGACCCAAAGAACTCCACCAGGGAACTCCTACAGCTGATAAACGACTTCAGCAAAGTGGCTGGATGTAAAATGAACTCAAGCATGTCAGTAGCCTTCCTATACTCAAAGGATAAGCAGGCTGAGAAAGAAGTAAGAGAAATGATACCCTTCACGATAGCCACAAACCATATAAAGTATCTTGGTGTGACTCTAACCAAACCAGTGAAAGATCTGTATGACAAGAACTTCAAGTCTCTGAAGAAAGAAATTGAAGAAGACCTCAGAAGATGGAAAAATCTGCCATGCTATTGGATTGGCAAGATTAATATAGTAAAAATGACCATCTTACCAAAAGTAATATACAGATTCAATGCAATCCCCATCAAAATCCCAACTCAATTCTTCATAGGGTGATTAGTTTCTTGAGTTCTTCATATATTTTGGATATTAGCCCTCTACTAAATGTGGTGTTAAGATTTTTTCCCCAATCTCTAGGTTGCCGATTTGTTTTATTGACTATTTCCTTTGCCTTACAGAAGCATTCCTGTTTCATGAGGTCCCATTTATCAATTCTTGATCTTAGAGCATGATCCATTGGAGTTCTCTTTAGGAAATTTCTCCCTGTGCCAATAAGTTAAAGGCTCTTTCCCCTTTTTCTCTTTTATTAGATTCACTGTATCTGGTTGTATGTTGAGGTCCTTGATCTACCAGGATTTGAGCTTTGTGCAAGGTGACAAACGTGGGTTTATTTTAATTTTTCTAAATACAGAGAGCCAGTTAGACGAGCAAAATTTATTGAAAATGCTTGCTCTTTTCCATTATGTATTTTTGTCATCTTTGTCAAAGTTCAAGTGTCCATAAGTGTATGGTTTTATTTTTGGATCTTCAGTTCTATTCCATTGATCAATGTATCTGTCCCTGTACCAAAACCATGAAGTATTTTTTCACTATTCCTCTGTGGGAAAGCTTGAGGACAGGATGGTGAATGCCCCTGAAGTTCTTTAATTTTTAAGAATTTTTTTTCACAATTCTGGGTTTTTTGCCTTTCCAGATGAATTTGAGAATTATATTTTCCATGTATTTGAAGAATTTTGTTGGGATTTTGATGGGCATTACATTGAATCTATAGATTGCTTTTGGTAGGATGGTCAATTTTACTATGTTTATTCTGCCAATCCATGAGCATGGGAGATCTCTCCATTTTCTGAGATCTTCTTCTATTTCTTTCTTGAGAGTCTTGAAATTATTGTCATACAGGTCTTGCACTTGTTTGGTTAGAGTTACCCCAAGATATTTCATATTATTTGAAGCTATTGTGAAGGGAGTTGTTTCCCTAATTTCTTTCTCAACCTGTTTATAATTTGTATAAAGGAAGGCTACTTATTCATTTGAGTTAATTTTATATCTAACCACTTTTCTGAAGATGTTTATTAACTAGAGAAGATTCCTGGTAGAATTTTTGGGGTCCCTTACCATCTGCAAATAGTGATACATTTATTTCTTCATTGCTAATTTATATCCCCTTGATCTCTTGTACTTCTCTTATTGTTCTGGCTAACCATTCAAGTACTATATTGATATATATAGGGAGAGTGGGCATCTTTGTCTTGTCCCCAATATCAGTGGGATTGCTTCAAATATGTCTCCATTTAATTTGACATTGGCTGTTGGTTTGCTATATATTGCTTCTATTATGTTTAGGTATGGGCTTTGAATTCCTTATCTTTCCAATACTTTTTACATGAAGGGGTGTTATATTTTGTCAAATGCTTTTTCTGCATCTAAGGAGATGATCATGTGATTATGTTATTTTAGTTTGTTTATATAGTAGACTACCTTAATGGATTTAGATATATTAAACCAACCTTATATCCCTGGGATGAAGTCTACTTGATCAAGGTGAATGATGCTTTTGATGTGTTCCTGGATTTGAGTTACAAGAATTTTATTGAGTATTTTTGCAGCAATATTCATAAACAAGATTGGTCTGAAGATCTCTTTTTTTGTTGCGTCCTCCTGTGGTTTAGGTATCAGAGCAATTGTGGCTTCATAGAGTGAATTGGGTATTGTTTCTTCTGTTTCTATTTTATGGAATAATTTGAGGAATTCTGGTATCAAATCTTCTTTGAAGGTCTGGTAGAATTCTGCACTAAAGCCATCTGTACCTTGCTTTTTTGGGGGTGGGAGGTTTTTAATGACATCTATTTCCTTATGGGATATGGGCCTGTTTAGATCCTAAAACAAAAGAATATACCTTCTTATCAGCACCTCATGGTACCTTCTCCAAAACTGACCATATAATTGGGCACAAAACAGGCTCAACAAAGAAGATTGAAATAATTCTATGCATACTATCAGATCACCACCAACTAAGGCTGATCTTCAATTATAACAAAAACAATAGAAAGCCCACATAAATGTGGAAGCTGGACCACACCCTACTCAATGATAACTTGGTCAAGGAAGAAATAAAGAAAGAAATTAAAGACTTATTAGAATTTAATAAAATGTTGATACAACATACTCAAACTTATGGGACAAAATGAAAGCAGCGCTAAAAGGAAAATGCATACCTCTGAGTGCAATCAAAAAGAATCTGATACATTAGCACTTGACAGCAAATCTGAAAGGTCTAGAAAAAAAAAGAATCAAATATACCCAGGAGGAGTAGACAGCAGGAAATAATCAAACTCAGGGCTGAAGTAAACCAAGTAGAAACAAAAAAAGTTATACAAAGAATCAACAAAATCGGGAGCTGGTTCTTTGAGAAAATCAACAAGATAGATAAACCTTTAGCCAGACTAAACAGAGAGCATAGAGACAGTATCCAAATAAAGAAAATCATAAATGAAGAGGGATAAATAACAACAGAAACTGAGGAAATTCAAAAAATCACCAGATCCTACTACAAAAGCCTATACTCAACAAAACTGGAAAATCTTGATGAAATAGACAATTTTATAGACAGATATCAGGTACCAAAGTTTAATCAGGATCACAGAAATGATCTAAACAGTTCCATAACCCCTAAAGAAATAGAAGAAGTCATTAATAGTCTCCCAAACAAAAAAGCCCAAAGACCAGATGGGTTTTGTGCCTATTCAATATAGCACTCTAAATCCTAGCCGGAGTAATAAGACTACAAAAGGAGGTCAATGTGATACAACTTGGAAAGGAGGAAGTCAAATTATCACTATTTGAAGATAATTTGATAGTATACTTAAATGACCCCAAAAAATTCCACCAGAGAACTCCTAAACCTGATAAACAACTTCAGCAAGGGGGCTGGATATAAAATCAACTCAAACAAATCAGTATCCTTTATCTACTTAAAGGGTAACAGGCTAAGAAAGAAATTAATGAAACAAAACCTTTCAAAATAATTACAAATAATATAAAATACCTTGGTGTGACTCTATCTAAGCAAGTGAAAGTTATGTATGACAAGAGCTTCAAGTCTCTGAAGAAAGAAATAAAAGATCTCAGAAGATAGAAAGACCTCCCTTACTCATGGATTGACAGGAATAATATAGTAAAAATGGTCATCTTTCCAAAAGCAATCTATAGATGCAATGCAATTCCCATCAGAATTCCAATTCAGTTCTTCAAAGATTTAGAAAGAACAATTTGCAAATTATTCTGGAAAAACAAAACACCCAGGATAGTGAAAACTACTCTCAACAATAAAAGAACTTCTGGCAGAATCACCATTCCTGACCTCCAGCTGTACTGCAGAGCAAATGTGGTAAAAACTGCATGGCATTGTTACAGTGACAGGCAGATAGATCAATGGAATAGAATTGAAGACCCAGAAATGAACCCACACACTCCTATCATCACTTGGTCTTTGACAAAGGAGCTAAAAGCATCCAGTGGAAAAAAGACTGAATTTTTAACTTATGGTGCTGGTTCAACTGGCAGTTAGCATGTAGAAGAATGCAAATCGATCCATTTTCCTTTTACAAAGTTCAAGTCCAAGTGGATTAAGGACCTCCACCCGCATAAAACCAAATACACTGAAACTAATAGAAGAGAAAGTAGGAAGGAGACTGGAGCAGATGGGCACAGGGGAAAGCTTCCCAAACAGAACACCAATAGCTTCTGCTCTAAGATCAAGAATTGCAAAATGGGGCCTCATAAAATTGCAAAACATCTGTAAGGCAAAGGAAACTGTCAATAGTACAAAATGGCAATGAACAGATTGGGAATAGTTCTTTACCAATCCTATATCTGATAGAGGGCTGATATCCCATATATACAAAGAACTCAAGAAGTTAGACTCCAGAGAACAAAATAACCGTATTAAAAATGGTGTAAAGAGCTAAACGAAGAATTCTCAACTGAGGAATACTGAATGGCTAACAAGCACCTAAAGAAATGTTCAACATCCTTAATCATCAGGGAAATGCAAATCAATACAACCCTGAGATTCCACTTCACACCAATCAGAATGGCTAAGGTCAAAAACTTAGGTGACAGCAGGTACTGGTGAGGATGTGGACAAAGAGGGACACTCCTCCACTGCTGGTGGGATTGAAGCTGATACAGACGCTCTGGAAAATCAGATTGGAAGTTCATCAGAATATTGGACATAGTCCTACCTGAGGACCCAGCTATACCACTCCTGGGCATATACCCAGAAGATGCTGCAACATGTAATAAGGACACATGCTCCACTATGTTCATAGCAGCCTTATTTATAAAAGTCAGAAGTTAGAACTCACATATTCCTCAACAGAAGAATGGATACAGAAAATGTGGCACATTAACACAATGGATTAATACTCAGCTATTTAAAACAACGAATTTATGAAATTCTTAGGCAAATGGATGGAACTAGAAAATATCATCCTGAGTGAGGTAACCTGTTTAAGGATGGAGCTGAGAGTGAGAGAAAGGAAGTGCCCATGATGTGGTAAATAAAGTTGAACTAGTATTTATTAATAACACTTGGTAGATAAAGTTGCACTAGTATTTATTCATAAGCAACAATGAGCAAATATAAAACGAAAAAGGATCACATTCATTCACATACACACCCTCACCTCTGGTATGGTAAGTGTTGTAGTCTAGTTCTAATGGAAGTGCAGTCAAGTCCTACAGCGTTTCCTCACTATGCATTGGATCTGAGCTGGAGGCTAGTTCCAGATTTGGGGTGTCTGGAATTGGTGGGCTTGCTCCGGGGATGAATCAGTCTCAACATGAAGATTCTCCTTGTAGCTCTCAGGAATGAGCCAAACCTTAGCTGTCAGACCATGGTTTTAAAGTCTCTTTTAGATTTGGCCTACAGAACCACCTTATCTAACACAAGGCTTATCAGTCTCAACACACACTCTCCAGTCTTGGAACACATGGTATCTTTTTAGTCAATTAAAATTGAGGTGTTCATTGAGTCAGGGCATTTACCTTTATCACGTTTCACACTCACAAACTCTGGGCTGGGTTACATTTGTAGTTTCTTTTATATCGCTTACATTTATTCCTTACATAACCCAATCACAAAGGAACACACATGGTATGCACTCACTGATAAGTGGATATTAGCCCAGATGCTGGGAATACCCAACATACAATTCACAGACTACATGAAGCTCAAGAGGAAGGAAGACCAAAGTGTGGATATTTAAGTCCTTCTTAGAATGGAGAATCAAAATGCATATGGGAGGAGATTCAGAGACAATGTATGGAGCAGAGACTGAAGGAGACTCACTCATCTGGAAATACAGCCCATATACAGTTACCAAACCCAGACACTATTGTGAATGCCAACCAGTGCTTGCTGACAGGTGCTTGATATCATTGTCTCTTCAGATCCTAGGACCATACCTGACAAACACAGAGTTGGATGTTCACAGCCATCCATTGGACTGAGCCTTAGGATCTGGAAGTAGCTAGAGAAAAGACCCAAGGAGATGAACGGGTTTGCAGTCCCATATGAGGAAGAACAATATGAACCAACCAGTACTTCCAGAGCTCCCAGGGACTAAACCACCAACCAAAGAGTACTTATGGGACCCATGGCTCCAGCAGCATCTGTAGCAGAGGATGGCCTTATCATACATCAATGAGAGGAGAGGCCATTGGTCCTGTGAAGACTCGTGGCACCTGGGGAATTCCAGGACAGGGAATCAGGAGTGCATGGGTGAGTGAGCAGAGCGAGGGGGAATGTGATAGGGGGATTTCAGGGGGAAAAGGAGGAAAGGGAATAACATTTGGAACGTAAATAAAGATAATATCTAAAAGAAATAAAAAGAGGTTTGAGCAAGCTATGAGGTGCAAGCCGGTAAGCAATACTCTTCCATGGTCTCTGCATCAGCTCCTGCCTCCAGGTTTCTTCCTTGCTTGAGTTCCTGTCCTGACTTCCATCTGGTTGAATTCAATGTGAAAGTGTAAGACAAATAACCTTTTTCTTCCTCAATTCTCTTTTTGTCATGGTGTTTTGTCACAGCAATAGTGCCCTACACAAGGCAATACCAGGAGTAAGATATTATATCTTCCTGGTTGTTTTGAGGAGGATTGTAGAAGGACTTTGGATCTTTGGGCTAAAACGCTCGTTGAAGGGTGATAACTTCCTGATAGGAGCTTGGGAGGTAAGAATATTAAAAAGAGTGCTGATGATTGAGGCCTAGTTGTGAAGCTTCAAAAGGAACCAAGCCTTTACCAGGCCATTTGAATTAAGAATTTGTGGTTCTGCTTAGTAGAATGCTGAAGAATTGGCTTTCATTAGCAGAACTTGAGAACTACTAAAGGAAACATTTAGCTTTGCTGGCATAATGAATACTGGGGAGCTGGGACTGAAGAAGTAACTGTGATTAAGAAGAGAACACAATAATTGAGGTGACATCTTCTGGGCAGCAATTCCTCAGGGTTACCTTACTGAAGCTGTGTTCCAGAAGTGGTCAAGGTTGTACCTCATTTGGGTATCCACACTTAGTATTGTGAGTTTTATGACAGTTGTACTTGTTTTGAAGTCATGACAGAGTCATAGAAATGTCAGACTCAGTCTTGGTCTGAAGTCCTGAAAGAGGGCCTAGGAGAGCATAGTGAAAGGGAAATTTAGTTGTAGAAGAACACTTCAGCAATTTGGATATACCAGTAACATGGAATGATTCCAAGAAAAGCAGCAACCATGTCATGGAGTCTTGGAGTTCTACTCCACCTAGAAGGCAAACTGTGTGTCCTGCAGAAGGGGGATCTAAAAAAAAGTGACCCAAAACCTTTGGAGGATTCCAGAAGATCATGAGTGGATCCAGATATTAGATAGTGGGTTATTTATACTGTTGGGAGTATGGTTTGGTTTTGTTTGGATTGTACCTGTGCCCAGGTTCTTCTCTCTTGAAATAGCAAACCATTTATCTTAATTTTGATTTTTACAGGAACTCAGTTGAGATACTATGAACTTTTAAAAGAAATTTTATAGAGTTTTAATTTAAAAACACTAGATATTTTAAAGAGGTTGAATTTGTAATACACTTGAATTTGTAAGGACTATTTAACTTTTAAGATTATGTATATTTTTAATGTGAGTTCATGCGGATGAATGAGAGATAAATGTGCTTTAATGATGCTGATTTGTTTGTCAAGTGGACAAGGGGTCAGTTGTGCTGCATAGTCTCATGTCAACTTGACGCAAGTTAAATTCATCTGGGAGGAGAGACCCTCCATTTAGACAATGACTTATAAAATCAGGTTGTAGGCAAGACTGTTAGACTCTTTCATAATTAGTGATTGATGGGGGAGGGCCAAACCTATTGTAGGTGGTGCCATCCCTGAGCTACTTCTCTTGGATTTTTTAAGAATGCAGACTGAGCAAGCATTGGGGAATAAAGCAATAAGAAGTATTCCCCTAAAGCCTCTGCATCAGCTCCTGCCTTCAGTTTCCTGCCCTGTTTGAGTTGCTGTTTCGGCTTCGTTCAGTGATGGACTAAGATTTAGATAAGCCAAATAAAGCCTTTCCTTCTCAACTTTCTTTTGGTCTTTGTGTTTCATTACAGCAATATGAACTCTAATAGTTTACAAAGAGACCACTAAGTGTAGGATAAGATGCATCACAACTGGTTATTGAATAACATTGGGAGAAGTTGCTCTTGAGTGGGAAGTATAACCTCTCAAAAGAATTCTACAGAAGTACCAATCCTCTGATGCTCTCTTAGTATTCCCTCATTCCATCACTATCTGTGGAAACAATACTCAAAAGCGTATTCAAACACACATATAAGAGACATTACTGTAAGTTTTAAGTGTTGTTTTAAAAATTGTCTATTATTAAAAGAAATTGGATCATAAAACATAATTTGAAATGCATTAAACTGCCTCAATGGGACTTCTTTAAAAATTACTGCATTGAATATTAATGAGTTTGCCTTTAAATAACATAAATCTTAAACAAATAGGAGGAATGTTTTCCTTTTAATGGAAGTGAATTCTAATATAATCCCCAAGAGAAAAACACACATCTTTAGTAGTTTAATGAGATGTATAAGTACATAACAGATTTCTAAGTATCTCAAGTATCTCTTCTGGAACCAGTATCTCATATACATGTGAAGCCTGAGCACTGTTCTAAGATAAGGAGCTGGATTAGATTTGTTCACATCTGGTTGAGTTTCATTTTTGTTTCTGTGATAATATACCCTGGCAAAAAGCAACCTGGCTGATAATTCTACAGTTCTACATCACAACCCATCATTACAGAGACATCATGGAGACAGGTGACAGAAACAGCCATTCACATTGTATGTACAGTCAAGAGAATTCAGAAGTGCATGGGTGCATGCCTGCTTGTTTCATTACTTGCTTGAATTTTCCTCTCCTATAGATACAGTTCAGGATTTTTTTTCTAAGAAATAGTGTCACTCCAAGGTAACTGGGTCTTCCTACATTGATCATAAGTAAAGATAGTGTACCAGTGACATGCCCAAAAGATAAGATTATGTGGACAATTCTTCAACTAAGGCTTTCTTAAAATCAACAGGTGAATCTCAATATATATCAAGTCAGAAGTTAAACTCTGAATTTCATCATTTCGCATAGTTTCCTGTCTTTCAAGAAAGCCTCTTTTTCCAAGAACAAAGACATAGGGAAATAGATAAAAATAGAGTGTTCCAGAAATTGACAATTGGATTTCATTCAATTGCAGTAAAGGGATTTGATTCTGTACAACACATTTTGAGCAAAAGGTAAGATATGTTGAGGGATATTTTGTGCTAGTGTAAATAGAAGCAGTGAAATAGAAGAAGATAATTGTTTCTTATTAAAGTGCTTAGAATGCAACTCAATATAATAAACTGGAGCTCATCCACTGAGTGTCCTGAAGGGTTTGATGGCCATTTATTACTTCCTGTGAAGATTTTCACAGTTACTTTGAATTAAGAATTAATTGAGCCAAAGAAAGTCATAAGAGCAGAGTGAATGAGGGTAGCTTAAAGCCTTGAAGTTACTGATTTAGGAGAACTTCTCAAGGAGCTCTAAGGTGGTTAACTTTCTTCCTAATAATCTGCCCTCCCCTCATCCAAGATAGAAATGGTACATAATAAGTTTTGTATTTGTCTTTGCTACAAAGAGTACTATAACTTCCACAGATGACAACTTTGCCAGAAGAATTATGAATATTAGACTTAAAAGAAACAGAAAAAAATCTCATTGCAGTTTTAAAAATTTATGTTTTAATAGTGTGTGTTGGTTTATGTGTGTGTGTGTATTTGTGTGTGTGTGTTTGTGTGTGTGTGTGTGTGTGCCCTTTTGTCGGCATAAGTCTCTATAGGCAGGTGTCCTTAGAGACCATAAAAAGGCATCAGGTCTCTGGAGCTGGAATTATAGGCAATTGTCACTGTCTAATATGCATGCTGTCAATTGAACTTAGGCCCCCTGTAATAGCAGCACATGCTTATAAATGCTACGCTTTCCAGTTTCCCATCTTACTTCTTTAATTTGATAAAGATTCAGTATATGTAGGGTAAATAAATCATGATTATGTAATAAAATGCTACAGTTATTGACAGTTCAATTTCCAATTATCAATGCACGATGCCCTCAAAATGTGTTCTTACTCTTATGGTCTCTGGAGGTATGTGCTCTCTGATAATTATCTCTGTTTGTTCCATCCCATACAATCACTACTCCCTTCTGCAAGTTTATAGGTTTTAACTTTTTACAATCTATGTATAAGAGGGATCCAATGTCACATGTTTTTCTGTGTCTGTTTTTTTTTCAAATACGGAAGCATTCATGTTACAAATAGATGGGTTTCCTTCTTTTTTTTTTACAAGTCACTGTGTATACTAAATACATGTCTTTCCTTCATACCTGAGCAAAACATTAAGATTAAGTTCATATCTGGAGTATGTCTCTCATAAAGTAATTCAGGTGAGATGTGAGGATTTCTTTGAAATACTATTTTTCCCATTAGACAGAATGTATAAATATATATTTTATATATGGAGTTAGATGGAATATAGACACATATACATGCATACATGTATACATGATAGCTAAATCATTTGCTAGTTCTAGGTTAAGATTTTTCTATATATTTATTTATTTGTGTTTATTTAGCGTGTGTGTGTGTGTGTGTGTGTGTGTGTTTGTGTGTGTGAGAGAGAAAGAGATAGAGAGTGAGAGAATCTGAAAAGAACAAACAGAAAGGACAGCAGAACATCCAAATTCTGGAGGTGACAAGTCACCGTACATGCTGAGTAGGAATTACAGATATTAATGTTTGATTGCTTCAGTTGTTTAAAATCCAAGGGAGAAGGCTTGGTCAACAAAATGCTTGCCCTGCAAGCATTAAGTACTGAGCATGGATCCCATGTGTTCATGAAGTTGCAAGGTCCGGTGATCAACAACTAAAACCCCTGTTTTGAGAATTTTGAGAGCCAAGGAATTAGAGAGCTCTATGGACAACCAGTCTAACAGTCATAGTCGGTGACCCAATGACAGTCCTTGTTCCAAACACTAAGGTGAAGATAAAACAAGTGAGACACTATTTGTTTACCTTTGGCCTATGCAGGTGCACAAGTGGATATGCATATGTATAAGTTAACCATATGGACAAGCTCTCACATATGCACATGCATGTACACACACACACACACACACACACACACACTAACATAAAGACACCAATGATATGTTCTGATTTCTAAGTAGTTTACAGATTACAGCAAATATAGCAGAGTGTATGTTAGGATATTATAACATGGCTATGACATTGGAGAATCCAGATAGTTTCCAGAAAGAAGCAACTTTATGCTGAATTTTGAAGGAAGAAGGGAAAGGAAGCTATGTGAAAACTTCTCTCATTGAAGACCCCTTTGCATAGGGAGGATTGACTCCTTAGGTCTGTTGCATTCTACCGCAAGTTCATGTTCATCATGGTTATTTAGAAACAGCTAGATTTAATTTCTGTACCACAAGACTCTAAAAATTACTAAGTAAATACATTAAAAATTCTTCTTAGGAGGTAGTTTTGTTTCATGAAGTACATTCCTGGAAGCAGGCTTTGGGAGTTTAAAAAATCCTGCCAATCCTAGTTCACTCTTGCTTCTTTGTGCTTTGTTCAATATATGAATTTTTAACATCTTGCTCCAGCAACCACACCAGGTGCTTGCTACCATTACTCCACTCTGCCATCATGGACTTCTACTCCCTCTAGAACCATTAACCGAAAATAAAGTCTTCCTTAAAAAAAAAAAAGAATTCTTCAATTCAACACACTTTCTTTTTCTCTGTCTCTGCCTGCCTGCCTCTCTCTCTCTCTCTCTCTCTCTCTCTCTCTCTCTCTCTCTCTATCTATATATATATATATATATATATATATATATATATATATATATATGTGTGTGTGTGTGTGTGTGTGTGTGTGTGTGTGTGTGTGTGTGTGTATGTGTGTGTGTGTATGTTTGTGTGTGTGTGTGTAAAAGAAAGTGGGGAGGAAAGAACTTTTCAGATGAACATGAAATGCAGGAATTCAACCATGATGAAATATATTTAGTAAGGCAAATGATGCAATTCTGTCCAGTTTGATGAGAGCATTTTTAGTATGTGAATGTGATTCCTTTAAAGAAGGATTTTCATCAATGGGTTTAATTCTATTTTTTTAAGTATAAGTTTTACACTACCATTTCCAATAAAAGATGTTTTATTGTATTAATATATTAACTTGTGCTTCTGTATGAATGCAATATAACATGACATTTTATGGGGTCATAAAAGCAAGTATGAGACTAAATTCTCTCATGCTTGTGTATGTGATCCAGGGATGGGATCCAAGTAATAAAACACCTTTACCTATTGAGACATCTCATCAGACTTTACCATTATTTTTCTAACTAGCAATTTACATACACACCCAGAGAGAGAGAGAGAGAGAGAGAGAGAGAGAGAATTATTTGTTGCAAAGTTATAAAAAAGGAAGAAAAGGAAGATAAAAATTGAGTGCATCAGTATTAAAGGGGCCCACTATCATTTCCTGGGGTACTTGAGGAGACCACAGTGCATTCTATTACAAATGTTTATTTCAGAAATATATTGGGAAAAGAGGAGATAGCTGCATCTCAAAAAAAAATTACTTTTATTTCTAATTTGTGTACTGTAAGTAGAAATCTCTACCCATATTTATGAAGAGAAAGTATCCTTTGAATGTACAGGATTGATAAAGTGTAGTAGATATAAAAATGAGACCATGTATGAGATAAATTCAGAATGATATATTGCTCACAGTGCACTTTTGACCTGGCATTTAGCCTATTCATTAGGTTATTAAGTTGATAGTACATTCCCAGTGATAGTCTGCTACCTCTGGAACTGTAAACCTAAAATGTTTAGCATTGTGTAGGTTTAAGAGAGAGTACAGGGATAGCAAACCCTAGGGAAGGAAGAAAGAGTAAATATTATCTTTCACAGACGGACACAGAGGAAAGGGAATTAAGCACTGGCACAATGACTAAGAATATCAACCTAGAACACAAGCCTGTTGTTTTCCTAGGATTGCCAGTGATGTGAAAAATGAGTGAGCCGAGGAGGGTCAAATAAATGTGAATATGTGAAGGAATGGATTGGAGTTCATCTTCTTGGCCTCAATTTGTGTAAATATGCTTTTTCTCCTTAATGCTCTTCATAATATGACACTTTACTCTGTTCATAACATTTTCTGCTCTCTTGTGTACTCATGGAGAAAACTTCTGGAGTGTAGGGGAGACTCAAGATCTACAGTGCAGCTGGCTCCACTGAGTTCAGTCATACATGTTGGAAAATTGAAATGAGCACATTCCTATAACAAGGAAGCCAAAGAATGTCTGCCTTCCATCTCATGGTTTCATATAGAGGATCGTTCAAATTAAAAAAAGGATATACATACAACATTAGCCATTCTGTTTATGCTGTAATTCTTTGTCTTCCTGGATCCCTCAGTCCTCTTCCCCATCCTCTCACATAAAATGGCACAAATGGAAAGCCCAGCAAATACATTTCCAGAGTCTTCTGAATCTCTTTTAATATTCATTGTACTGGTAGCCTGATCTCATGGATAGTGAACATGTGCTTGAAAAATACTCTCCTGATAAAATTTGGAAGTCCAAAGGATCCATGAAGGTTTTCATTGTTCACCTTGCCTTAAACACACTTTACTTAAAATGGTGATATTATTTTACATCTCAGAAGGAGGAAGGTGCATTTGAGGGAACCATATCATGGGAGTAACTGTGTCATGATCAGGTTCTCACATTCCAGTTACAAAACAGTCAGCAGGTGTGCTTGTTAAAGTGGATCTCTTACTTCCACTCTCCTTTTCCCCTTACCACTTCTCAGCCCTCCCCCCTCCACCCACCCACCCTCCATCCCCCCTCCCACACCAGCCCACTATCCTTTCTCTTTCTTTTTACTTGCTTTTGGGGGGCAAATTCTCACTGTTTAGTCCAACTGGTATGAAAGGCTGACCATTCTGTCTCAGTGGGCAGAGTGCTGGGATTACAAGTCTACATCATTGTTCTGATTTCAAGCTAGCATTTTAATTTAAAACAGCACATACACAATACAGCAATAACAACACCACAAAGAGACACACTCACTTTAATTAGTACCTGTATTCAGAATTTTATACTTCAACTGTGATGACCATATGAATTTTTTTAAAAAAATGCAAGTTATTGTTGCCAAGAAAACAGAAATAACCAATGATCTGATTTATGAACAATTTGGTGAGATCTTTCTTTCTATGTTGTGCTTGCTATTCTTTTTTTTTCATTAAAATTATACAGATAAGATGGTAGGCATACAAATATTCCTAAATTGATTGAAAGTAGAAGTAAAAACATTTTCTGATAAAATTGAAGATTTACATGGAAAATATCTCTGATAAAATTGAAGACATTTATACAGATAAATTGGTAGGAATTAGAATATTCCTAAGTTGATTGAAAGTAGAATTATAAACATTTTCTGATAAAATTGAAGATTTATATGGAAAATATTTAAGATAAAATTCTAATCCCTTCTTTTTTCTTTCAAGGAAGTTTAAAGATTCAACTAAGCAAGGGAGAAAGTCATGTGTTCACCATCAGCACAGAGAATCTTGCCAATAACAGAGTGCACCAGGTGAAGATGAGTCGAGATGGGGCAGAACTTTCCATTCAGGTACTTCACTTCTCACCTTTTCACACAGCCTACATGCCAAGGCTTCTCCATCAAACATATCTGAGCTCCACCAAATCACATACTCCACAGACTCTAGCTCAGCCCTTCACCCTTAGCCACTGGTATTGCCATCACTTGGGAAAGAACTGGAAATCAAATTCTTGAATTCCCCACCAGAGCTATTCCTTCAGAAACTACTGGAGAGGAGGAAACACCGGGGATTCTGGTTGTGATCAAGTTTAATGAGCTCTTAACCAGATTGAGAGAAAAGGAAGAATGGATACAAGAGATGTAGGGGACATGGGCAGAGGGTACAGATGATATAGAAGCCCCTGGGAAGGCACAGGTCACTTCTACCCATCGCTGCTACTTACTTCCCAGCATGAACTTGGCCTTGAAGACAAGGAAAAGCTGCCAGAGTAGAAAAAACAGAGAGTTTTGAAGGGTTATGTATGCACAGGCAGAACTTTCTTAGAAAACAGTGTGATAGGCTTCTGTGAAATATTAGTGACGCTGTATAAAGAACCAACAAGACAGATCTTTTTTTAAAAAAATACTTATTTATTAATTTTATGTATATAAATACACCTTTGCTCTCTTCAGACACACATGAAGAGGGTATCAGATCCCATTGCAGATGGTTGTAAGCCATCATGTGATTGCTGGGAATTGAACTCAGGACCTCTGAAAGAGAAGTCAGTGCTCTTAAACACTGAGCCATCCATCCCTCCAGCCCAACAACCCAGCAAGGTAGATCCTTGTAAAGTCTATTCAAAGTCTAAATTAGTCCTCTTTTATCACAAGTGAGATTGTTAACCAGCTTATCATTCACTATTTTGCTTAGGTAAATTTAATCCATTCTTCTTCTATCCTCCAAATTTGTCACATCAAATGCCATCCTCTTTCATTGCCATCAACAGAAGCAATGCCACCCCTCTCAGAAGATAACTTTTCTCTATTTCTTTGTGAACTATGTATCCTTTAGCAGAGGCATCAGACATTTTCAGGTCGGCTTGTCTCCTCCTCCCTGAACTTGAGAGCTTTTGCACACAAACTCTCTCTACCATGGCTGAGCTCAACAAGCCAGCCCTCTAAGACCTGACGTTCTACATATGAGTCAGATCTCATGACCTTCTCACAAGCACATCGCCAATACGCTTATACCTTCTTGCCTTTTAAACACTTTTCCAATTCCACCAAATAGTTGCCTGAAGCACAAACCAAGTAATTATTGAATATATCAAATATAGTAATAAAGTATAATAAATAAATAAAGTAATAAAATATAGATCTTTCTTGCTCAGGGAAAGAAATCCATTTTTCATTATTCACAGTGCTAGCTTTTATCATTTTATTTTAAAATTTCTTAGAAAAATAAGTTATATCCTGATTTCCTTAGCTCATCTTCCATATGCATTACTTTATTCATTGTAGTGACAAAATATCTGAGAAAGAGCTTAAATAAACTTTGGCTAGCAGTTTGAGAGTGGAGTCCATAATTGCCAGGCATTTGGTCACTATCCATTCCCAGTAAGGAAGGAGAGAGAGAGGAATGCTGGGGCTCAGCTCACTTTCTACTTTGTATTTACTCCAGAACCCAGCCTTTATGATGGTGCTGAACTCATTAGAGGCATGTCTTCCTATCTCAATTAATCCAATCTAGAAACTCCTGCACAGATATACTTCAATGTTTGTTTCTATGGTGATTTGAAATTCCATGTAGTTGACAATCAAGATTAACTCCTCTACCTTCCTTCCCTTTAGTTCTACCATGTTAAACAAAAAATTGTACTAGTCAAGACATGACTAAAGTTACTTGTGCAGAACACAAAGGTGGAGTGTTTTGTAAAATATTTCTGGGACGCAGGAACAAACTTCTCACTACATATAGAGATCAAACAGCAAATCAAGATAACGACACCACTAAGGGTAAAGTAATGAACCAATGAGTTTTATTGAAATTATTACCAGGAGTATGGACGAGGGGTTACAGGAGTGGAAATAACTCAAAGACAGTTATATCATCAAAATCCACTCTAGCATTGGTGGCAACTCACTAAAGTTGGAAACCTGGCATATACTCTACAACTTCCAGGCAGAGCAATAGGTACGAAAGTGTTTGTTTCAGGCAATACATTTTAGGGAGCTAAGAGCCCAGTCTTAATGTACATGGGAAGTTTCAAGGACTTCCTGAAATCTTTGGCTTGTTTACTTTCCAAATTTAATGAGATTTACTGTATAATGTAAGATTTCATTTCCCCAAGTGCTTACATAACAGGCAAATGCTACCTGATATGTCTAGTCTAAGAATAATATCAGGCTCAGACTGGAGGGACTGCAGCACAATTGTAGCTGTGACAATTTTATTGAGAGCAACCAGACATTTTATACCCTTTTAGGAAACAGAATACAGTGGTGAGTACCAGGACAAATATTTTAGTTGCCAGAAAAAAATATGTTTGGCATTTGTACAAAGTATAAAGGATTAATATCTAATATCAATTAGACTGTTAAGCTTACAAGGGAACATACAGAAAACAACAAAGCAGTTTAAATACTTCAGTGCCTGAGGGAGTGCCATAGATTCTCAGGAAATATAAGGCACATAGTGGCCCAGAACTCACAGAATCTAATTGGCAAAATCTACAACACATGCCTCTCCCAGCTACTATGCCAGGGGAATGCCAGGGTTCCCTGCACCCAAGATTTCCTCCAACACCTGATGTTGCTACAATAAAATGGGTTCATGTCAGCCTAGATTGTTCTCAGTCTTTGGGGCTTGACTTACATTTTGTTTGAATAGTACCCTTCTTCCCTGAGGTTTATTTCTATGCCATTAGATGATCACTGCTGTCTCTTTGTGGGTCTTTAGTTATCACTCCTATACAGTGTTTCACTCAGGACTCTGTCAGACTCCGGCTGTTTTGTAGCTGTAGTCATGTGACAACTTATCTTATTTAATCTCATAGTGTTGAGTGTTCTGCCTTTGTCAATATGCCAATGTCTATCTTCATCTAGACCTCTCCTAATCTTCAGCCCATTCCTTTGAATTTTCCCATACACTGCTCACTATCCTTGTCTCATTTTCTTCTTTTTTTTCTTAGTAACTCATGGTATTTGACATGGAATATACTTTATTTCCTGTAGCCTTCCCCAAGAATGCAAATTGATGAAAATTGGAACTTGGTTTGTGCTTATTATTTCAGCATTCCCTCTTTACCAAACAGTCCCTAGATGCAAGTTTTCAGTGTTTTGTGAACTAAGCGAATTGATACTACATGGTTGCAGTTGCTATGTGATAATGATTTCTGTGACCTTGTGGAGAAGGCCAGGTGTTTTAGTTTTGTCTCTGTTACTGTAATAAAAATCCTGAAAAAAAAAGGTCAAATTAAGTCAGAATGGGTTTATTTTAGCTCATAATTCCAAGTTACAGTTCACCATAAGAATGAATTCAAGTGACAGAAACAGCTAGTCATATCAATATTCAAGAGCTGAGAGGAATGAATGTATCCATACTCCATACTCAGTTGTTTTATTGTTTTTTGGGGTTTTTTTTGTATGTTTGTTTTGTTTTGTTTTTTTTTTTTTATACAGCCAGATTTCTCTACTTTTATACAGTTTAGGACTCTCTGCCTGGGAATGGTGCTACTGACAATGGGCTGGGTCTTTTCAAATCAATCACCTTAAGATAATTCCTTAAAGACTTGCCCAATGGTCAATACAGAGTATGTAATCCTTCACGGTAGGTGTCTTCGTCAGGGTCTCTATTCCTGCACAAACATCATGACCAGGAAGCAAGTTGGGGAGGAAAGAGCTTATTGACCTTACACTTCCACGCTGCTGTTCATCACCAAAGGACATCAGGACTGGAACTCAAGCAGGTCAGGAAGCAGGAACTGATGCAGAGGCCATGGGGAGATGTTACTTACTGACTCGCTTCCCCTGGCTTGCTCAGCCTGCTCCCTTATAGAACCTAAGAATACCGGCCCAGGGAAGGTACCACCCACAAGGGGCTCTCCCACCTTGATCACTAATTGTGAAAATGACCCACAGTTGGACTTCATGGAGGCACTTCCCCAACTTAAGCTCCTTTCTCTATGATAACTCCAGCCTGTGAAGTTGACACACAAAACCAGCCAGTACAGTAGGGAATCTCATTGAGATTCTATTCTAGGAGATTCTAGTTTGTGTCAAGTTCATTATCAAACCAAGACAAATCATACGTCTTCAGTGTTTAAGCTTCGGAGTATCCTGGCTTGAGCCTCTTTTTTGAACTCTTTGTAATCACTGCATAGAAAGATATTATAACTGTTTGACATAGGGCAAAACTGAGCCAGAAAGATTCTCCATTTCTTGAAACATACCACATAGAGAGCCAGGGAGAGAATTTCAGGGGACAGCACTGGAAATTTTTTGATGCGGCCTATGGGAGAACATAGGAATGGTTATTAGTTATCCTAATTAGATGGAAGTTCTGATATAAGTTTTGGATATATAACACAAATGACTCACATAATGTCAGAAATTTACCACTTACCCATTACAATATTCCTGAAATGAGAAGGGGGAATAACTTTGATTTGTACATGTATGGGTTTGGTGGGAAGTGCAGCTGCTTAGCTGGTGAATGACAGAAGTTATAGTCATAATTTCCTGTTAATGTAGTGTATGTGGTTACCATGTGGAGTACAAAGTACAACCTCAGATCCCAGTGCTGAGGAGGTGCTGTTCTCCCTTTATTTTATTTTTTTGTTTTTATATTTTTTATTTATTTTTCATTTCTTAATTGATACAGAGACTCTCATTGATCTATAAATCACAGAAAAATAAGCTAGATTGGTTCTCCAGTGAGCTCAAGAGCTCTCTCTGCCTCTTTCTACCAAGTACTGGGATTATAAATGCATGCCACTACATTTGCCATTTTTCAAAGGTTCTGGGAAAAATCTCAGGTCTTTGTACTACTGCAGCAAACACTTTACTGATTGACCTAGCCTTGATTGGAAAAGGGGGCATGTTCAATTGAGCATTTGGTGAATAATATTATAATACTTTTATATTTTCTATTCTCTTCATAAGAAAATGTCACGTAGAACACAGAGTGAGGCAGTATATTCACCTTTGTTACTTCTCTTTTTCTATTAATAAGTTGGTCTATTTCACAGCATTGTGAGGAGGAAGATATTCAAAAGTATGCATTTGTGTCCTGTTTCATACAGTGTTTACTCAATAAATATTATAGTCTAACAAAAAACAATGAAATATCATTAAATCACACACTGTGGATAATAGTTTGTACTAAAATTATAGGATATACTACAATGTCAGGAGTTTCCTGAAAAGAGTCACTCAATGAATGTGTGTAGATGGAAGAATTAGATGGAAATGTTAGTTATTCATCCTGATCCATTTTCTTTTCCCCAAATACAGCAAACTCACTCACCCCATCATATGACAATTTTTCTTTCTAATCTCTGCACTATAAAATGATGAGAATAGTATCATTTAGATGTTCATGATGGAGACTGCAGGGCTGAGGTCAGGGCTCAGTTGATGAAGTATTTGGTTGCCAGAATGAGGATGTGAGTTCAGATCATAGAAGCTTTATAACAACCTAGGAGAGATGACAAGCACACACTTATAATCCCTGTGATAGTGAGGGAGGAGGTTGAGAAAAGCTGTGTTAGGATTCTGTCTAAGATGCAACCCACAATTACCTGGCAACAGACAGGTAGGTCTGGCCCACTATAAAAGGGAATACTTGCCCCTCCTCTCTCTCTTGCCTCTCTTGCCTCTTACTCTCTTAGTTTCTCTCTTTCCCTTTTGGGCTCTTTCCTTCCCCCTTCCCCTGTCCCCTCTCTCCTTGTGGTCATGGCCGGTCTCTACTTCTCTCCTCTCTCCTCTGCCTTTCTCTGCCTCTACTACTCCCTTAACTCCCCTCCCCATGCCCTGAATAAACTATATTTTATACTATACTGTTGTGTCTGGTCCCTCATGGGGAAGGGATGCTTCAGCATGGGCCCGATTAGGCATCCCTTCCCCCACACCCCCCATGGAACATATTCTTATGCATCTTTCTCCTTTTATGATCACATCAAGTGTGCAAAAGCTTTCACTAGAAAAAAATCTGCCCATTTATCATCAGTGAACTCATACAGGAGAGAAACCTGATAACTGTGATATATGTGGCAAAGCCCTCTCTACAAAGTCTAGTCTCACTGCACATATAAAAATTCATACAGGAGAGAAACCTTATATATGTAATGAATGTGGAAAAGTTTTTATTGAGAAAAGGTGTCTTGTTGCACATCATCGAACTCACACTGGTGAGAAAACATTTATACGCAATAAATGTGGGAAAGGCTACACACTAAAGAACAGTCTTAATACACATCAGCTGATTTATGCAGAACAGGAAATACATATGTGTAATGAATGTGGAAAAGACTTTTCTACAAAGTTTAGTCTTGCTGCACACCAAAAAACTCATACAGTAGAGAAACCTTATATATGTATTGAATGTGGAAAAGGCTTTATTGAGAAGAGATGTCTTTTGGACATCATAGAACTCATACTAATGAGAAACCCTTCAACTACAGTAAGTGTGGGAAAGGCTTCACATTAAAGAATATTCTTGTTGTACATCAGTGGATACATTCTGAAGAGAAAGAGGCATAAGAATATGTTACATGTGGCAGTGGGGAAGGAGGTGCCTCAGTGGGTTCATGCTGAAGCATCTCTTCCTCATGAGGGACCAGACATAACAGTATAGTATAGAATAGAGTTAATTCAGGGCATTGGGAAGGTAGTTAAGGGACTATTAGAGGCAGAGAAAGGTAGAGAGAAGGAGAGAGTAGAGAAGAAGAAGCTGGCCATAACCACTTGGAGAAATGGGGCAGGGGAGTGGGGAAGGGAAGAGCCCAAGAAGGCAAGAGAGAAGCTTAGAGAGTAAGAGGCAAGAGAGGGAAGTGGGGAGTGGGGGCAAGCAGCTCCTTTTATAGTGGGTCAGACCTACCTGGCTGATGCCAGGTAACTGAGGGGAGAGGCATACTTGGCTGTTGCCAGGTAACTGTGGGGTAGAGCTTAGACAGAATCCTTATCCTGGGATCCTCGTGACCAGAAAGCCTAACCAATTTGCCAAAGTTCTAAGCTAAAAAAGAGACTCTATTTTAAACAAAAAAGTGGAATGGTACCTGGAGTTGTCACATTGACTTTTACATAATATACCTATATTGACACTCATCCTTAAAAAAATGGACTGGAAGAATCTACTGGATCTGACTAGATTGAGAGAAATGGAGTTATATTTGTGGTACAGTTCAGGGAGAAAGGGGGGAGGGGTGCAAACCAGAATCAGCAGTACCTGAAGCCAGGAGTGATTTCCAAAAGGACACCCTCGAATTCAAGGCCTGGAAAATCAAACAGTGACTTCTGTTCTGTCATCCAGTGCAGAGTGATCATCAACCAATTCTGTCAGTGGAAGCAATATTTTCATCCTTTCCTAAAGTATTTACCAAACTATGTTTCATGACTAGGATGTCCTACAGTCCACACCAGAGAGCACATCAGGGATATGGAGAGAAAGAAAGGGGTGGTGACTATACCAACTAGAGGAGAGGAAGGAGGGAGAATGGGCAGCACAGTTGGGTAGCAAATGGGCTTCTCTGCTTACTTGTTTTCAGAGAAGAATTCTGTGAAAATTCCCAGTGGGGAGATTAATAAATGACAATAGCCCTGTAGGGTTTCTAAGGGAATGGAAGCTCCATCAAAGACCTTATTTTACAAGGAGTAAAGAAAGGATATTTTATGTGAACTATGGGACAACTGCTGGGACATTTCAAATCTCTCTTCAGAGTAAATTCCAGTGAGGATCCTGCCCTGTGTGAGACTGTAAACTCTTCACAAATAGGATTGCCTTACACTTTCTCAAAACCTGGGCTATGGCCTTGTTTTGTTTTCCTACAGATGGATGAGCAACTCTTCAGCTATAATTTCTCACCAGAAGCTGAGTTCCTGAGAGCAAAATCGCTTGTCCTAGGCAAAGTCACAGGTTTGTTTTTTCTTCTATACTTTTCACTGGATGTTGTTAAACTTGATAAATTTGTTTCTTCTGTTTGTGTGTTCAGTGATTCACATCTGAAGGCATTACTTCTATCGGTCCTCTTGATATAGTAAGACACATATGTGCTAATGGTGCAGAATGCAATCCGGGCCTGTTTTATTAATTGGTTAGTTCATTTGTGGTAATTATTATGTTTGTAAATTGTTAGTAATCCAGGTAGAAAGGTAATGAGGTAATAAAGCAAAATAGTATTTTTAATTTAAATTATAATATTTTTTTAGATAGTCAACTTTTTACGTGCATTTCTTTAGCTGTAATCTAAAGGAATGAAGTAAGAAGCTGCACTGCAGAATGAGAACTCAAAGCACACACAGGAAGAGTGGGTTCTCTTCTTCTTTTCACATAGGCTTGGTGAATTTTCATTTCTTGTTTCAGAATATTTATTGCCTGTATAACACTGAACTTCTTTTGCTTTCCTGAATAATTGGATGTCTTAAATGATATTTGATCTTTACCAATGCCTTTTAGAGCTTAAATATGATGTGGCTACAATTAATCTAGACAACAGCCCTTTGTTTTGGTCACAATTTATGCCTTACCTTTACTCATTTTTTTCCTTTTAATATTTTTTTTCTTTTTAAAGCCTCATATATGATTTTGTTAGAATACATGGTTGACTTTTAAGTATTGTTCATGTGTACATGTGTGGTGTGTGAACACATTCACATATATGACCATGGACAAGTCTATGGCAAGGGATGTTTTGGAGATTAACAACATCAGGTGTTGTTTTTTCTACCTTGTTTTAGGCAGGATCTCTTCTTCTGTGCATTGTACATGAGTGGAGAAGATTCTGGCTTATGAGCCTGCAGTATCTGTGTTTTACAAATTAGCAAGTGTAGGTCTTCTTCAGATTTTGACATTATTTGTACATTTGGACTTCTGCCTGCCCCTTATTTACTACTGATTATTATTATTACTACTACTATTATTATAATTATTATTATTATTATTATTATTATTATTATTATTATTATTATTCTGAGACTTTATCAACTTCTCTGTTTTTCTTCTGGTCACAGAACAGTTTAGAAAACATTGCCAATTTTGAGAATCTTAAGTTGGAATAAATTTAACACAAGAAATCACTATCCTATAAAATTTTTGCTGCCCTTAACTCTGATTCATTATATCACCTTTTGGAATGACTCTTCAGAAACTCTGAGGGGCTTTGTAGGTCATAAGGGGTGCTCTTGGTTTCTTAGTATTTCCTGAGAGGAATCTAGAGCCTGCTCTGACTCATGAACAGAATGTAGATTTGCAAGGCAGAGGAGATATTTTCTGAAAAACTCCTGCAGACATTGAGTTCTGCTAACATGATAGCAGCTTAAATAAGATAAGAAATGATTCACTGTGATTTCAGTCTTCTAGATTCATAAAGAATATAGTATTTCTAGAACATAATCTGAATGTATAAGTCTAGACAATATCAGTTTTCCAAGTGTCAGACATACAAATCAATCAATACAAATGACTTCAAGATAGGCTATTTTTCAACCCAATCCCTGATGATGATGATGATGATGAAGATGATGATGATGATGATGATGATGACATCATCATCATCATCATCAACATAATCATAATAATAAAAGTGCTATTTATGAGGCTGTTTGTTCAGGTTCACTAATGAGACTTGGTGAAGCTTTAATTCCTCTTCTCTGTATCTTAGACATCTCTGCTTTGTACAAAAATGTGATTTTTTTTCTTTTCTGAACCAATCCTTTTTTTTAAATAATTTTTTTATTAAATATTTTCTTCATTTACATTTCAAATGCAAAAATCTTTCCTGGATTACCCTCTCCCAAAAATCCCTAACCCCTCCTCCCACCCCTGCCTCCAAGTATATGCCCCTCCACCTGACACACTCCCACTTTCCCCCCCTCGATTTCCCTTTGGTGGGGCATCTATTGAGCCTTAACAGGAAACCAAGGACCTCTCCTCCTACTGATGCCTGACAAGGCATTTCTCTGCCACACTTTTGACTAGAAACATGTTTACCCCTTGGTTGATGGTTTAGTCCGTGGGAATCCTGGGGCATTTGGGTGGCCGAAATCGTTGTTCTTCCCATAGGGCTGCAAACCCCTTCAACTACTCCAGTCCAACTTCCAACTCCTCCACTGGGAACCCCACATGCACTGTCCAATGATTGGCTGCAAACATCTGCCTCTGTATCTATAAGGCTCTGGCAGAGCCCCTCTGGAGACAACCATAAAAGGCTCCTTTCAGTATGCACTTGTTGTCATCCATATTAGTGTCAGTGTTGGGTGATTGTTTATAGGATGAGCTCCCAGGTAGGGCATTCCTTGGGTGGCCTTCCCTTCAGTCTCTGCTCTACTCTTTGTGGGCACAATTGCCCCTGTGAATATTTTGTTCCATTTCTCAGAGGAATCAAAGCGCCCCCTCTTTAGTCATCGTTCTTCTTGAGCTTTCTGTGGTCTATGAATTGTAACTTGTTTATTTTGAGTTTGGGGGCTTATATCCACTTATCAGTGAGTGTATACCATGTGTATTATTTTGTGGTTGGATTACCTCCCTCAGGATGACACTTTCTAGTTCCATCCATTTGCCTATGAATTTCATGAATTCATTGTTTTTAATAGCTGAATAGTACTCCATTGTGTATATATACCACAGTTTCTGCGTCCATTCCTCTGTTGAAGGACATCAGAATTATTTTCAGATTCTGGCTATTATAAATAAGGCAGCTATGAACCTAGTGGAGCATGTGTCCTTATTATATGTTGGAACATCTTCTGGGTATATGCCCAGGAGTGGTGTAGTTGGGTACTCAAGTAGTACTATGCCTAATTTTCTGAGGAACCACCAAACTGATTTCCAGAGTGGTTTTACCAGCTTGCAATCCCACCAACAATGGAGAAGTGTTCCTCTTTCTCCACATTCTCTCCAGCATCTGTTGTCCTCTGAGTTTTTCATCTTAGCCATTCTTACTTGTGTGAGGTGGAATCTAAGGGTGGTTTTGATTTGCATTTCCCTGATAACTAAGGATGATGAACATTTCTTTAGGTGCTTCAGAGCCATTCAGGTTTCCTCAGTTGAGAATTCCCTGTTTAGTTTGGTGCCCCATTTTTTTAATAGGGTTACTTGACTTTATGAAGTCTAACTTCCTGAGTTCTTTATATACATTGGATATTAGCCCTCTTTTGGATGTAGGATTGGTAAAGATCTTTTCTCAATCTGTAGGTTGCTTTTTTGTCCTATTGACAGTGTCCTTTGCCTTACAGAAGATTTGCAGTTTTATGAGGTCTCATTTGTCTATTCTTGTTCTTAGGGCATATCCCATTGGTGTTCTATTCAGGAATTTTTCCCCTGTGACCATGTGTTCAAGGTTCTTCCCCACTTTCTCCTCTATAAACTTCAATGTATCTGGTTTTATGTGACGATCCTTGATCCACTTGGACTTGAACTTTGTACAAGGAAGCTGGAAAGAACCCAGATGTCCCTCAACGGAGGAATGGATTCAGAAGATGTGGTATATCTACACAATGGAATACTACTCTGCAATTAAAAACAATGAATTCACGAAATTCCTAGGCAAATGGTCAGATCTTGAAAATATCATCCTTAGTGAGGTAACCCAATCACAAAAGAACACACATGGTATGCAGTCACTGATAAGGGGATATTGACCCAGAATCTCGGAATACCCTAGACACAATCCGCATATCAATAGATTTCTAAGAAGATGGAAGGAGAGACCCCTGGTCCTGGAAAGACTGGATGTAGGGGAACGCCAGGACAGAGTAACGAGAGGGGGTTGAATGGAGAAAAGAGGGAGGGAAGGGGGCTTATGGGACTTTCGGGGAGGGAGGAAACGGGAAAGGGGAAATGATTTGTAATGCAAATTAAAAAAAAATAAAATAAATAATTAAAAAAAAAAAAAAGAATGGGTCGATTTTCATTTTCTGCATCCTGACCTCCAATTGATCCAGCACCATTTGTTAAAAATGCTGTCTTTTTTCCACTGGATGTTTTTAGCTTCTTTGTCAAATATCAACTATATCAAATATAGGTCTGTGGGTTCTTTTCTTGGTCTTCAATTGTAAACTATTGATATTCCTGCCTGTCTCTGTACCAATACCAAACATTTTTTTCTTATCACTTTTGCTCTGTATTAGAGTTTGAGGTCAGGGATGGTGATTCCCCCAGGAAATCTTTTGTTGTGGAAAATAGTTTTTGATATCCTGAATTTTTTGTTATTCCAGACAAATTTGAGAATTGCTCTTTCTAGCTCTACGAAGAATTGATTTGGAGTTTTGAAGGGAATTGCATTGAATCTGTAGATCGCTTTAGGTAAGATGGCAATTTTTACTATATTATTCCTGCCAATCCATGAGTGTGGGAGAGTTTCCCATCTTCTGAGATCTTCTCCACTTTCTTTCTTTAGAAGCTTTAAGTTCTTGTCTTACAGATCTTTCACTTGCTTGGTCAGAGTCACACCAAGATATCTAATATTATTTGTGACTATTGTGAATGGTGTCATTTACCTAATTTTTTTTTCAGTTTGTTTATCCTTTGAGTAGAGGAAGGCTACTGATTTCAGTTAATATTATATCTGGCCAATTTGCTGAAGTGGTTTATCAGCTTTAAGAGTTCTCTGGTGGAAGTTTTGGGGTCACATAAGTACACGGTCATATCATCTGAAAAGTGTTATTTTGACTTCTTCCTTTCCAATTTGTATCCCTTTGACCTCCTTTTGTTGTCTGATTACTCTAGCTAGGACTTCAAGTAGTATATTGAATAGATAGGAAGAGAGTGGGCAGGCTTGTCTGGTCCCTGATTTTAGTGGGATTGATTCAAGTTTCTCTCCATATAGTTTGATATTGGCTACCAGTTTGCAGTATATTGCTTTCACTATGTTTATGCATGTGTCTTGAATTCCTGATCTCTCCAAGACTTTTATCATGAATGGATGCTAATAGAATTCCCCGTTAAACCAGTCTGGCCCTGAGCTCTTTTTTGATGGGAGACTATTAACAACTGCTTCTATTTCCTCAGGACTTATGGGACTATTTAGATGGTTTATCTGATCTTATTTTAACATTAGCACCTGGTAAGTATCTAGAAAATTGTCCATTTCGTCCAGATTTTCCAATTTTGATGAGTATAAGCTCTTAGAGTAGGATCTGATGATTTTTTGAATTTCCACCATTTCTGTTGTTATGTCTCCTTTTTCAATCTGATTTTATTAATTTGGATAGTGCCTCTGTGCCCTCTGGTTAGTCTGGCTAAGGGTTTATCTATCTTTTTGATTTTCTTAAAGAACAAGGTCCTGGTTTTGTTTCTTCTTTGTATAGTTCTTTTTGTTTCTATTTGGTTGATTTCGGCCCTGAGTTTGATTATTTTCTGCAGTATACTCCTCTTGCATGTATTTGCTTATTTTTGTTCTAGAACTTTCAGATGTACTGTCAAGCTGCTAGTGTAAGCTTTCTCCATTTTCTTGTTGGAGGCACTTAGAGCTATGAACTTTCCTCGTAGCACTGCTTTCATTGTGTCCCATAAATTTTGGTATGATGTGTCTTCATTTTCATTAAATTCTAAAAAGTCTTTAATTTCATTCTTTCTTTCTTTAACAAGCTATCATTGAGAAGAGCATTGTTCAAAGTCCACAGGTATTTATGTTTTCCATTGTTTTTGTCTGAACTTAAGACCAGCCTTAATCTGTGGTGATCTGATAAGGGGCATGGAATTATTTCAATATTTCTGTGTCTGTTGAGGCCTGTTTTGTGACAAATTATATGGTCAATTTTGGAGAAGGCACTATGAGGTGCTGAGAAAAACGTATATTCTTTTGCTTTAGGATGGAATGTAAAATCAATATCTGTTAGACCCATTTGAACCGTAAGTTCAGTTAGTTTCACTATGGCTCTGTTTAGTTTCTCTTTCCATGATTTGTCCAAGGTTGAGAGTGGGGTGCTAAAGTCTCCCACTATTATTGTATAGGGTGCAATGTGTGCTTTGAGCTTTAGTAAAGTTTCCCTTATGAATGTCGATGCTCTTGCATTCAGAACATAGATGTTCAGAATTGATTGTTCATCTTAGTAGACTTTTCCTTTGACCAATATGAAATGTCTCTCCTTATGTTTTTTGACAACTTTCATTTGAAATTTGATTTTATCTGATATAAGAATGGCCATTTCAGCTTCTTTCTTGGGACCATTTGCTTAGGAAATTGTTTTACCTTTGACTCTGAAGTAGTGACTGTCTTTGTCACTGAGGTGTGTTTCTTGTATTCATTAAAATTTTGTGTCCTGTTTATGTATTCAGTCTATTAGTCTATGTCTTTTTTTTGGGGAATTGGGACCATTGATGTTAAGAGATATTAAGGAAAAATGATTGTTGCTTTCTGTTATCTTCTTTGTTAGAGGTGAAATTCTGTTTGTGTGGCTATCTTCTTTTGGGTTTGTTGAAAGAAGATTACTTTATTGCTTTTTCTAGGGTGTGGTTTCCTGCTTTGTGTTGGCATTTTCCATTCATTATCCTTTGTAGAGCTGGATACTGTGTAAATTTGCTTTTGTCATGGAATATCTTGTTTTCGAAGTCTATGGTATTTCAGAGTTTTGCTGGGTATAGTAGTCTAGGCTGATATTTATGTTCTCTTAGAGTTTGTATGACATCTGCTCAAGATCTAGCTTTCATAGCTTCTGGTAAGAAGTCAGTGTAATTCTGATAGGTTTGCCTTTTATATGTTACTTGACCTTTTTTCCTTAGTGCTTTTAATATTCTTTCTTTGTTTAGTGCATTTGGTGTTTTGATTATTATGTGTCAGGGGGAATTTTTGTTCTAGTCCAGACTGTTTGGATTTCTGTAGGCTTCTTGTATGTTCATGGGCATCTCTTTCTTTAGGTTATAGAAGTTTTCCTCTATAATTTTGTTGAAGATATTACTGGCCATTTAAGTTGTAAAATTTCACTCTATAGGTATAGACCTATAATCTTAAGCTTTGTCTTCTTATTGTGCCCTAGATTTCCTGAATAGTTTGGGTTAGGAACATTTTGCATTTTACATTTTCTTTTACTGTTGTATCAATGGTTTCTATGGAATCTTCAGCATCTGAGATTCTTTCTTCTGTCTCTTGTGTTCTGTCGTTGATGCTTGCATCTATGACTCCTGAATTCTTTTCAAGATTTTCTATCTCCAGGGATGTCTCACTTTGCAATTTCTTTATTGTTTCTACTTCCATTTTTAGATCCTGGATTGTTTGGTCAGTTCCTTCACTTGTTTGTGTTTTCCTGAAATTCTTTAAGGGATTTTTGTGTTTCTTCTTTAAGGAATTCTTCCTGTTGACCCATGCTCTCCCATAATTTCCTATGGGATTTTTGTGTTGCCTATTTAAGGGCTTCTACCTGTTGACCCATCTTCTCCTGTATTTCTTTAAGGGAGCTATTTATGTCCTTCTTGAAGTCCTCTATCGGCATCATGAGATGTGATTTTAAATTCAGCTCTTGCTTTTCCAATGTATTGGGGTATCCAGTATTTGCTGTTGTGGGAGAACTGGGTTCTGATGGTGCCATGTTGCTTTGGTATCGGTTGATAATGATCTTGCATTTGCCTTTTGCCATCTAGTTATCTTTTGTGTTAACTGGTCTTGTTGTCTCTGACTGTGGCTTCTCTGTTCTGTAAGCCTGTGTATTTGTACTACTGGGTTTCCTTCTTTCAAATGCCCTGTATGTGACTGTTTCTCCAGAAGTATCAGGAGATAGGGGTCTTCACTGTAGCAGACCTGGCAAGGGTCTACCACAGCAGAATGGGTAGGCAGCAGTGGAGGAAGGGGGAGAAGGAATGGAAGGGGAGTGGTATTCTAATGCCCTGCGTGCTCCTGCTTTTCTAGGAAGTATGAGGAGATGCGGTCTTCCCTGTGACAGAACTGGCAAGGGTCTACCACAGCAGAAGGATGGGGCTGGTGGAGGCAAAGGAAGGAGGAGAAGGAACAGAAGGGGAGTGGTATTACGGAGGACAGGGTTTTGGTGGTTGCTGGCTAGAGATTGCCAGTGTCTCTGGGTCTCCAGAGGTGGGGTGGTTCTTACCAAATGCCCTGCATGCTGCTGGTTCTCCAGGAAGTATCAGGAGATGGTGTCTTCCCTGTGGCAGAACTGGCATGGGTCTACCACAGCAGACAGTAGCAGTCCCAAAATACGTTTTAACAATTAAAGCTTAGGAAAAGAAAAAAGAATGTCAGATATCTTAACAATAGAGTTACTGAGAGGGGCCAGAATCCTTATTGTTGCAATCAAATCTATAGTGAAAGGCCAAGATTTTTAGGGGCTCAGGGTGTGAACACATGAGCTGTGAAATGCAAGTAACTTGCACCTGTCATCTGCAAGAAAAACTAAACCTAAAAAGAAAGAAAGGAAGAAAGAGAGAGAGAGAGAGAGAGAGAGAGAGAGAGAGAGAGAGAGAGAGAGAGAAAGAAAGAAAGAAGGAAAGAAAGAAAGGGAAACCAGCTTGAAACCATACCTCCACATTAATTCCCTTATGTTTCTTTTGCGAGCACATGCATGTGCCCAACATGTGGCTGTCTTCCTCTGGGCCCTTCCACGTGATGGTGGGAAAAGAAGAGCCCCTCCCCTCCTCCAATTAAGAAATGACACTCATCCCAAGTGATATTACTGAACATGTTGTATTTGTTTGAGTTTGTATAGGAGAAGGAAGCATTTGTATTTTGCAATAGAAAGAAACTGACACAAATCACGAAGAACTCAGGTCATTGCCCAAACCTCATACTGGCTCTTTTTTTCCTTGTTTCTCCCCTGTCTCTGGTCTATTTTTATACAGCCTACCTCACCTGTGATTTAGCTTCAAGCTGTATCTGCTTCCACATAATGAAATCATCCAGTACCAGGATCCACTTAGTTTTCCTGTCAATGGAAGAGTGAGGATAATACATGATAATATTCATATTCAAATGTTTTCATTTTCTATAAAGTTTGGGAGCATGGAAAAATAAAAATATTAACTTTAATACATGCAAAAAGGGAAGTCAGAATACTCAATAGCCTTTAAATACTTTAAATACTTTATCAGTTTTCTTTTTTGTTTCTTCAACAAACATCCAAAACTCCCTACTCTGAAATGAAAGCTCCAATCTTCTCTAAATTCATTTGTTGAAGCCCTACCTCACAGTGTAGTCCTATGTGGTAGATGCTCTGTGGAGAAGAAATGAAGATTCAACCTGATATAATCCAATAGGACTGGAATCCTTCAACCACAGGAAAGAGGCACCAGCTTTCTCTCTGACAGATGTGTGAAACAACAACAACAACAAAAAAAAAAAAAAAACCAGCAGCCCTTACCAGGAAGAAGTTCTAACTCACACTTTCAATACCTCTGCTGCCTCTTTGGTTGCAGATCTATTTCATTCACACCAAATTTATGTCATAGAAATTAGTTCAGAGGCACAGGGTCAGACAACCTGTGTCTAAGTTCCTACTCAGATAAATGCTAACTCTGTAGACAATAAGTTCACGATGAGACTCAACTACCTTACATGTAAAATGAAGGCAACAATGACTACTTTTGTGAGTATTTGAAAGATAAAATTGATGCAGGTAAAATGCTTAGCACAAAGTCAAGTGTATATAAAATACTCCATTATCTCTCTAGATGGGCACATCTGTAAAGAAAGGCACAGAGAGTCAGTTCAAAATTTCATTTCTAAACTTCCTCTTTCTTACTTTTAAGAGGTTCCATTTATGCATGTGTCTGGCTAGAAGCAATGAACAATCTTTTTCTCCCTCCCCATTAGTGCACAGAAATGCTCATGACACTCAGGTTAATCTAATACCCTGGGCTCATGAGCAAGGCTACAATGAGTGCTAGAGTAGAAATATCTGTTCCTCTGGATCGAAGTACAGTATTAAGATTTATGACTCATATTGTACTTCCAGTTTAAACATTTTGAAATATTATATTGATATTTGTATGTTCATTTTATACTTGGCAATTTTACTTGATTTACTTTTTAGTTTTAATAGAAATGGACTTATTCTTTTGTATTTTCTGCATGTAAGACCACAGCATCTCTGAAGTGAATAATTTTATTTTTTCTTTAACAGTTTGGAAGCTTTTTCTATTTTTTTTTTGTTTTCTTTTTTTTTTTTTTTGTTTTGTTTTGTTTTGTTCTTATTTTTCTATAATTGTCCCACCTGGGACTTCTAACACTGTATTGAACAGGACAGGTGATACAGGCATCCTCGCTGTGCCTCACATCTTAGAAATGTGGGGGTGGTTCTTACCAAATGCTTTTCATGCTAGTGGTACTCTAGGAAGCATCAAGTGATGGGGTCTTCCCTGTGGCAGGCCTGGCAAGGGTCTACCATGGAAGAACGAATGGAAAGGTGGCAGCAGAGGAAGGCAGAGAAGGACCAATCCTTTTTGACATATTATTTTTTCTGTCTTCAAGTCGCTGAATTATAAATGTTTATATGAACAAAGATATTTTTCTCATCTTGACCCTCAGAAGATCATTTTGCTAGATGGCTGAAGGGTGTTCTATATCAGATTAGGGGGGAGAGAAAGAGAAGGGTGAAATGGAGAAAGAGAGAGAGGGAGAAAGGGAGAGGAAAAAGGAGAGAGAGAGAGAGAGAGAGAGAGAGAGAGAGAGAGAGAGAGAGAGAGAGAGAGAGAGCAGGTACAAGTGCATTCTGAGTGGTTATAGAGACAGAGGAACTGATTCATGATGGCAATCCTTCTTCTAACTCTGCATCCATGATGTTTTGACAGTAGCTAGAAGCTATTTATATGAGGAGAGATAACACTGAAGAAATCATAGCTGTACATACCAGTCACTAACATCATTCCTACGAGTAGATTTGAAGTACAGAAATGCCAATGAGCATACTGCGTCACTCTTTTCTACTTGTGATGGAAGTCTCATCACTTTGTTCTAATTTTGAACGTTCTAATGTACACATGCCAAACACAAAAAAAACTTCTTTGATCATATGTTCTTTAGCATAAGAAACTTAGTTTATAGATGTGTTGATGTTGTTCACTGAAATGGAGAAATCAAGATGGATTTGGGCAGAAATGAGTACATGAGTAGAATGGCACAGAGAGTAGAATGTTTGAGCAGAAATCAAGGTTAGAACTGATAACAAATGATACCCACTCTGCAATCTTAGAAAAGACTCCTCTGAGGAACAGTTTTTACTGTAAACAAGGATCTTCAAGCACTTTTCATAATATAGTCTAAGGGGGAAAGGAGTATAAAATTTATCTCGGTTTTCTTCAACAGCACTCTATTTCAAAGCCAAACCAAATCTGTTCATTTTATTCCTATGAAAGGAAGGAATGATTCACTGTCCTAATGTCTAATGATTTAGTGCAAACACTGTAACAGTCTTCGTGCTTTAGGTACAATGAAAAAGGGAATGGATTATTTTTTGAGGGCTCCCAAAATGGAGATACTAGCCCATGAAGAGACCCAATGCAACGGTGTATATTAAAACTTAATTGGGACTGACAAGAGGGTTTTGGTGGGTAAGTTCCCTGACAACAAGCCTAACAATAAGTTTAATCTCTGGGTCCCACAAGGTAGTAGGAGAGAACTAACTTCCCACATTGTCCTATAACCTACATATATGCAATGTTTCATGTAGGTACACATATCACATAACAAATTAATAACAAAAATGAGGAGGCAGCTCCACAGCATTCTGTACTTAGTCCACCAGAAGAGAATGATCTCCCAGCAACGATTTCACTTCTGAGTGCAGAGATGAGATCTCCACCTTCTCTCTGGAGGGGTACAGCTAGGAGTGCACAGGGCATATGATCAGTGGAGCAGCTGAGACAAGAGTCTTCCCTTACAGCCGCCATCTGCAGCAGAGAACCAGGCAGCTCCAAAGCCATCTGTGCTTAGCCCACCAGGAGAGAGTGATCTCCCAGCAGTGATTTCACTTCTGAGTGCAGAGGTGAGATCTCCACCTTTTCTCTGGAGGGGTACAGCTAGGAGCGCACAGGGCATATTTTCATTGGAGCAGCTGGGACAGGAGTCTTCCTTTCCGGCCGCCATTTGCAGCAGGGAACCAGACAGCTCCACAACCTTCTGTGCACAGACACTGCCAAAAGAGAGATGGTCTCCCAGGAGTACAGACACATGTTTACAGGCCCATAGGAGGGGCAAGCTCCAACCAGAGACAACAAGACTAACTAACACCAGAAATAACCAGATGACTAAAGGCAAGCACAAGAAACCTACCAACAGGGGCCAAGGTTACTTGGCAACATCAGAGCCCAGTTCTCCCACCACAGCAATCCCGGATACCCCAACACACTGGAAAACAAGAGTTGGATTTAAAGTCTCTTCTCACGATGCTGTTAGAGTACATCAAGAAGGACATAAATAACTCCATTAAAGAAATACAGAAGAACATGGGTCAAATGGTAAAGGCCCTTAAAGAGGAAACAAAAAAATCCCTGAAAGAAATACAGGGGAGCATGGGTGAACAAGTAGAGGCCCTTAAAGAGGAAACACAAAAATCCCTGAAAAAATTACAGGAGAACACAAAAAAAACAAGTGAAGGAACTGAACAAAACCATTCAGGATCAAAAAATGGAAGTAGAAGCAATAAAGAAAACACAAAGTAAGATATCTCTGGAGATAGAAAATCTTGGAAAGAATTCAGGAGTCATAGATGCAAACATCAACAACAGAATACAAGAGATAGAAGAAAGAATCTCATGGGCTGAAGATACCATAGAAAACATTGACTTAACAGTTAAAGAAAATGCAAAATGCAAAAAGCTCTTGAGCCAAAACATCAAGGAAATCCAGGACACAATGAGAAGATCAAACCTAAGGATTATAGGTATAGAAGAGAGTGAAGATTTCCAACTTAAAGGGCCAGTAAATATCTTCAACAAAATTATAGAAGAAAACTTTCCTAACCTAAAGAAAGAGATAGATGTCCATGAACATACAAGAAGCCTATAGAACTCCAAACAGACTGGACCAGAGCAGAAAGCCCTCCCAGCACATAATAATCAAAACACCAAATGCAGTAAACAAAGAAAAAATATTAAAGCAGTAAGAGAAAAAGTCAAGTAACCTATAAAGGCAGGCCTACCAGAATTACACCAGACTTCTCACCTGAGACAATGAAAGCCAGAAGGTCTTGGGCAGATCTCATACAGACCCTAAGAGAACACAAATACCAGACCAAACTACTATACCCAACAAAACTTTCAGTTACCATAGATGGAGAAAACAAGATATTCCATGATAAAATCAAATTTACACAATATCTTTCCACAAATCCAGCCCTACAAAGGATAATAGATGGAAAATGCCAACATGAGGAGGGAAACTACACCTTAGAAAAAGCAAGAAAGTTATCTTTTTCCAACAAACCCAAAAGAAAGTAACCACACAAACATACAAAGAATGTCAAAAATAACAGGAAGCAACAATCACTGTTCCTTAATATCTTATAATGTCAATAGACTCAATTCCCCAACAAAAAACATAGTCTAACAGAGATGTTTTTCATGTGGATTTTCGATTTTATCAGAAAATGTTTGTGACTCCTTTTCAATTTAGTAATGCTTTTTGTGTCTACCATTTTGACTGTATTATTTTCCATGATAATCTTTAATTTTAACATTTTTTCTGTGTTTCTTGGATTTTGTCGGAGGTGTTTTTCATGTAGATCTTCGGTTTCATTCGGTTGTGGGGGGGTGGCTGTTTGTAGTTCCACTTTCAATCAATTTAGGAATGTTTTTGTGCCTACCATTTTGTCTGTATAATTGTCCATGATAATCTTCAATTTTAATATGTTTCTATATTTTTCTTCAATTTTGTCAGAAGTATTTTCCATGTTGGTCTTTAGTTTTATTAGACAATGTCTATAATTTTACTTTCAATCAACTTAGGAACATTCTTATACCTTCCATTTTATCTGTATAATTTCCCATGTAATAAGTCAGTTTTAGCATGTTTTCTATATATTTCTTGAATTTTTTAGGAATATTTTCCTTGTAGATCTTCAACTTTATCAGAAAGTGTTTATAATTCCACTTTCAAACAACTTAGAAATATTTTTATGCTTACCATTTTATCTGTATAATTTTTCCATGAAATACTCAATCTTAACGTGTTTTTTATATATTTCTTCAATTTTATCATAGATATTTTCCATGTATATCTTCAATTTTATCAGAAAATGTTTATAATTTCACTTTCAATCAACTTAGAAATATTTTTATGCCTACCATTTTATCTGAATAATTTTCCAAGATAATCTTCAATTTTAATGTTTTTTCCATATATTTTTTTCAATTTTATCAGAAATATTTTCCGTGTAAATCTTCAATTTTATCAGAAAATGTTTATAATTCTACTTTCAATCAACTTAGGAATATTTTAATTCCTACCAATTTATCTGCATAAATTTCTTCAATTTTATCAGAGATATTTTCCATGTAAATCTTCAATTTTATCAGAAAATGTTTTTAATTCTACTTTCAAACAATTTAGGAATATTTTTATGCCTAATATCTTATCTGTATAATTTTTCATGAAATAATCAGTTTTAATGTGTTTTTCTGTATATTTCTTGAGTTTTATCAGAAATATTTTCCTTGTAGATTTTCAATTTTATCAGAAAATATTTATAATTCCAATTTCATTCAACTTAGGAATATTTTTATGCCTACCATTTTATCTGTATAATTTTTCCATGAAATAGTCAATTTTAACATTTTTTTATATATTTCTTCAATTTTATCAGAGATAGTTTCCATGTATATTTACACAATGGAATACTACTCAGCAATTAAAAACAATGAATTCATGAAATTCTTACATAAATGGGGAATAGGGGTAGGGAAGAGGGCTTATGGGACTTTCAGGGAGGGGGGGAACTGGGAAAGGGGAAATCATTTGGAATGTAAATAAAGAATATAGAAAACAAAAAAAAATAACAAAAATGAGATATGTTTGCTCTCCATGAATGAAGATGGTTTTCTGTAGTAAGTCATAAGATGGTGCTAACTTTTATTTTTAATTATTTACTGTCATTTGCTTATCTCCAAATATTTTACTTGGTTATAACAAATATTATATCAATGACATTAAGAAAAAGTCACATTAGGGACTGATTAGGTGAGTCAGCAAATGATTACCTTGAATGGGAGCCCCAGAACCTGTGTAGAAAAAAAAGACATAGTGGCATGTACTTCAAATCTCAGTTCTGGGGAGGCAAAATGGATTCCTACAACTCTCTGGTCAGCCAGTCTACCCTAATTGCTGAGCCCAGGGCAATAATATAACCAGGAAAGAAAAGAAACAAAAATTGAAAAAAAAGTGATAAGTGTATGAGTGTCTGGGTGATGACAGTTAAGGTGATTTTCTGGTACACACACACACACACACACACACACACACACACACACAAACTCACATTTGTATATAATCATGCACCCATACAGATATGTACATACCCACCAAAAAGAGAAAAATTAAGTACCATTTTACAAAGCGAGAGAGGAATATATTTTGGCAATTCAATCATTTGAATAAAAACATCTCTTTCTGGAGATGCCTCAGGAATTACCATTGGGCATTCATCAGAGTCAACTCACCTGGGTATTTCAAGGGCTTTGCTTTATTTGGTTCTTTTTTTTTATTAGATATTTTCTTTATTTACATTCCAAATGTTAGCTCCCTTTCCATGTTTTCCCCTCTGAAAACTTCCTATTCCGTTTCCCCTTCCCCTTTTCACTAACACACCCACTCCAGCATTCCCCTACACTGGGGCAATTCTCTCATTAGAACCAATAAACCGTCAAATTCAAGAATCTTGAAGTTTGCAAAGACATAGAAAACATAAACCCATACCAACTATAACAGCATTGCAGTTGCTGGGGCCTTTTATGGGAGATTGAACACAGGGTCTTCACTACATCAGAAAATGCTTGATTCCTTCACCTGATCCCAGAACAATTTTCCTAACCTATTTTCCCTGGAAGTCAGAACTAAAGAATCATTATTATGGTTTTCTAAAGAAATAGCTTCATGATTTATGAAAAAAAAAGCACTTTCAAAATGTGGAAACATGCTAATATCAGATGGAAAAGAACCATAACTATCAAATTCTAAATTGGCAATAAGATGTCGCTCACAGCATACTGATGGTTATTTAGTTCTACATTTAGTATTGCCTAAACATCTGTTGTTTTGTTCATTTAGTGGCTCAAATCTTAAGCACATCAGAGACATTATGTCTTAGAGCTAAATGGGCCAAGCATTTGTTCAAGTTGAATCCTGGATCCACCTGACCCTAAAAATGAAAACAAAAATGTGATAAATTCTATGAAACCCTGGTTTGAAACCTGGAAATCACAGAACAATGAATAATAACCTTCAAATGCTTTTGATCTGGTAAGCTGAGACATGGTCTAAGGTGCCAATTAAAGAACATGGTTGTTTAATTCTAGGATAGGAGTTCCTCCATTTGTATTTAAAGTTCACAGAATTTTCTTCAGCAGCACAGTAAAACTGAGGGAGACACCTGAATGCTCCATGAATCTTTTAGAAAGTGACAAAGGAGAGAGTGATACTATTAGTGAAAAATATTCTTCAAAGTTCTCATTTTGAAAGACTTCAGTTTCATTTTCACTATATGCTCAGTTGGGCTTGTCTTATGATTCAAGTCTGGTACAGTCAATATAAAACTGAGAAACAAAATTACAAAGTGGATGATAGTTGGCATATCTGATGTTACATGTATCTGCAGGCATACTTGTGTTTGTTATTTGGATGAATACTATGCATATGTGCCTGCCACAAACACATGTAGAGGTCAGAGGACAATCTTAGATATTGGTCTCTGGCTTCTACATCCTCAGGGGAAATGTACAACTACTTGCTATAGCAGGCTCGCTGGCAGGAAAGCTTCCACAGATCTTTCACATTCCTATCTCAAAGGAAGACCACTAGTATTCCAGAGTCATGCTCCCATCCATATCTAGCTTTTTTTTTGTGTTCTGCAGATTATTCTTCCACTGTGCATTACCCACTGACCCATCGACCAAGCTCAGATTCTGAGTTTTAAAAATTATAAGAACATTAAAGTGAACTGACTTTGTAATGTATCTAGCAAAGCCATTGCAAATTGAACTTGCAAATCTTTATGGTTATATTTTTAATGAATGTGTCTCTCTGATACATTACAAAGTGGGTGCTACTTCTTATCTGCTAGTGTATTAAGGATGTGTCACATCTAGGTCACCATAATGATAGAGAATCTAAGGGGGTGAAATCAAAGTACTGATTTCTGCTGAAATTGGAACACAATTGCCATCATCAGGGTGTTTCTGGACCTGTCTCATTGTTTCTCTCCTCACATAACACTATTCCTCTTTTTGTGTAGACTTAATCATAGACAGAATGTTAATAACAAAAACAATGAAACCAGTAACCCAGGAGTTAAAAACTACCCATTCACTGTGTGCCATGGAAGGAAGGGCTCCCCTTTGCAATACAATAACAGCAACAAAAAATCTCTCAGAAAACTTCTGGAGTGAATATTCTACCATCAACTTTTCCATAGACAACTGCAAATTATTACAGTGGTAAGGTTTTGGGCAGACATTGAACACCATATATCCTGATCATCATCAGCTATGATTAGGGTGGAGAAAAGTTCACTTTGGTTTTAACTATTGTAGTGCTCTGAATGAGAATGTCCTGCATAGGCTCATGTATTGAAAATTTGGTCAACAATTACTGGACCTTTTGTGGGATGGGGACTGGTTGGGGGAGGTGTTCCAATTGGGGTGGATTTTGAGGTTTCAAAAGCCCATAGCATCTCAAGTTAGCTCTCTCCCACTCTGCTTAGTAGGTGTTGACTCGAGGTGTAGGCTCTTAGCTACTGTCCAGATAATATGCCCACCTGTCTTGCTGCCATTTCCTCATCACAATGTTCATGGATTCACCCCCTAAAGCTGTAAGCAAACTCCCAAATAAAATGCCTTATTTTTTAGGTTGCTTTGATCATGGTCTCTTCACAGTAATACAAAAGGAACTTAGTCCATTATATATACTTGAAACAAAAAAAGACTGTGTGTTTAAAAAAAAGGTTAGATATTCTTTTCAGGGAGCTATGGACTGTAAGAAGTAATAATTAACCTTGATTCAAAAACAAGGCAGAAGAAATAGGTTGCAGCTTCAGGAGACACTGCTAATTATGGGCAACTGTAGCCTTCGAATGTTCTTATCCTTAGTTCTACTTTGTTCTCTAGAACTATTTTGTCAATTTCTTTCTTCAGAGACTTGAAGTTCTTGTCATACAGATCTTTCACTTGTTTGGTTAGAGTCACACCAAGATTCTTTATATAGTTTGTGGCTATCGTGAAGGGTATCATTTCTCTTACTTCTTTCTCAGCCTGCTTATATGGGAAGGCTACTGACTTGCTTGAGTTAATTTTATATCCGGCCATTTTGCTAGAGTTGTTTATCAGGTGTAGGAGTTCTCTGGTGGAGTTCTTTGGGTTGCTTAAGTATACTATCATATCGTCTGCAAATAGTGATAGTTTGACTTCTTCCTTTCAAATTTGTATCCCTTTGACCTCCTTTTGTTTTCGAATTGCGCTAGCTAGAAATTCAAGTACTATATTGAAAAGATATGGAGAGAGAGGGCACCCTTGTCTAGTCCCTGATTTTAGTGGGATTGCTTCAAGTTTCTCTCCATTTAGATTGGTGTTGGCTACCAGTTTGCTGTAAATTGCTTTTGTTATGTTTAGATATGGGCCTCGAATTCCTGATCTTTCCAAGACCTTTAACATGAAAGGATGCTGAATTTTGTTAAATGCTTTCTCAGCATCTAATGAAATGACCATGTGTTTATTTTTCCTTTGAGATTGTTTATGCAGTGGATTACATTGATGGACTTCCTTATATTCAACCATCCCTGCATCCCTGGGATGAAGCCTACTTGATCGTGGTAAATGAACGTTTTGATGTCTTCTTGGGTTCGGTTGGCAGATCTTTGTGTGATTTTGGTATTAGCGTAATTGTTGCTTCATAGAAAGAGTTGGGTAGTGTTCTTTCTGTTTCCATTTTGTGGAATAGTTTGAAGAGTATTGGTGTTATGTCTTCTTTGACGGTCTGATAGAATTTTGCATTAAAACCATCTGGACCTGTGATTTTTTTGGTTGGAAGACTTCCAATGACCACTTCTATTTCTTCAGGGATAATAGGACGGTTTAGATGGTCTATTTGATCCTGATTTAATTTTGGTATTTGTTATCTGTCTAGGAAATTGTTCATTTCCTCCAGATTTTCTAGTTGTGTTGAATACAGGCTTTCGTAGTAAGATCTGACGATTTTTTGAATTTCTTCATTTTCTGTTGTTATCTCTCCCTTTTTGTTTCTGATTTTGATAATTTGGATACTGTCTCTGTGAAGAAGACCTAAGAAGATGGAAAAATCTGCCATGCTCATGGATTGACATGATTAATATAGTAAAAATGACCATCTTGCCAAAAGCAATATACAGATTCAATGCAATTCCCATCAAAATCCCAACTCAATCCTTCATAGAGATAGAAAGAGCAATTCAAAAATTCATCTGCAATAACAGAATAATAGTATTAGGATAGCTAAAACTATTCACAAGAGTAAAAGAACTTCTGGGGGAATCTATATCCCGGACCTCAAGCTGTACTACAGAGCAATAGTGTTAAAAACTGCATGGTATTGGTACAGTGAGAGGCATGTAGATAAATGGAGCAGACTTGAAGACCCAGAAATGAATCCACACTCCTATGGTCACTTGATCTTTGACAAAGGAGCTAAAACCATCCAGTGGAAAAAAGATAGCCTTTTCAACAAATGGTGCTGGCTCAACTGGAGGTCAACATGCAGAAGAATGTAAATTGACCCATTCTTCTTTCCTTGCACTAAGCTCAATTCCAAGTGTATCAAGGACCTCCACATAAAACCAGACACACTGAAACTAATAGAAAGGAAACAAGGGAAGAACTTTGAACATATGGGCACAGGGGAGAATTTCCTGAACAGAACTCCAATAGCTTATGCTCTAAGATCAAGAATTGACAAATGGGACCTCAGAAAATTACAAAGTTTCTGTAAGGCAAAAGACACTGTCAAAAAGACAAAGCAGCAACCAACTAACTGGGAAATGATCTTTACCAACCCTACATCCAACAGAAGGCTAATTTCCAATATATATAAAGAACACAAGAAGTTAAACTCCAGAGAGGCAAGTAACCCTATTAAAAAATGGGGTACAGAGCTAAACAAAGAGTTCTCACCTGAAGAATATCTAATGGCTGAGAAGCACCTAAAGAGATGTTCATCAACCTTAGTCATTAGAGAAATGCAAATCAAAACAACCCTGAGATTCCATCTCATACCTGTCAGAATGGCTAAGATCAAAAACACAGGAGACAGTAGTTGTTGGCGAGGATATGGAGAAAGAGGAACACTCCTCCACTGCTGGTGAGATTACAAGCTGGTACAACCACTCTGGAAAGCAGTCTGGTGGTTCCTCAGAAAACTGAGCATGACACTCCCTGAGGATCCGGCTATACCACTCCTGGGCATATACCCAGAGGCTTTACCTGCGTGCAATAAGGACACATGCTCCACTATGTTCATAGCAGCCTCATTTATAATAGCTTGAAACTGGAAAGAACCCAGATGTCCCTCAATGGAGGAATGGATTCAGAAGATGTGGTATGTTTACACAATGGAATACTACTCTGCAATTAAAAACAATGAACTCATAAAATTCCTAGGTAAATGGTCAGAATTTGGAAATATCATTCTTAGTGAGGTAACCCAATCACAAAAGAACACACATGGTATGCAGTCACTGATAAGGGGATATTAACCCAGAATCTTGGAATACCCTAGACACAATTCGCATATCAATAGATTTCCAAGAAGATGGAAGGAGAGACCCCTGGTCCTGGAAAGACTGGATATAAGGGAATGCCAGGACAGAGAAGCGAGAGGGGCTTAAATGGGGAAAAGAGGGAGGGAAGGGGGCTTATGGGACTTTCGGGGAGGGAGGAAATGGGAAAGAGGAAATGATTTGGAATGTAAATAAAAAAACTTAGGAAAAACAAAAGAAAAAATATACAAACAAACAAACAAAAAAAGAACTATTTTGTTAGTAGTCCAACTGACCAAATGATATTTTGTTAGAGACTTTTAAACTTAATGTCTTTTTTTTTTCGTGGTGTGCATAGATGCATATGTACTTGCATATGAGTGTACATGTGCTCATGTTTGTGTATGTGTATGTGTGATTTGGTGTGTGTGTGTGTGCATGTGTGTGTGTGTGTGTGTGTGTGTGTGTGCAAGTGTATGTGTGAAAGAAGATTGGAAGTTGACATCAGAAGTCTTTCTTGATTATGCTCTTCATCTTACTTATGGAGTCAAAGCTCTGTCAAATCCATAGCTCACCTATGTCGCTAGTCTAACTAGTCAGCTTGCTCCAGGAATGTTGTCTCTACCTTCTGAATCTAAAATGAAAGTGAAGGTTGCCACATGCCTACCCAGCACTTACCATGCTTCTCCAGATCCATAAGTGCTATTTTCATTATATTTTCAAAGCAAGAACTATTAACCCTGAGTCACTTTTCCAGTCCCTGGGTTGCTTGTTTTCTTTGAAATATGTATGCATATTTTCTTGTAGCAAGATTTTTCCTTTTCAAGTGTCCTAGTGACTTTTCTATTGCTGTTTAAAAAACAAAACAACAACAACAAAAAAAAAAACATGGCCAGAGGCAACAGGAGGAGACAAGGGGAGAAATAACAGTCTGTGAAGAAAGCCAAGACAGGAACTCAAACAGCACAGGAACCTGGAGGCGGGATCTGATGCAGAGGCCAAGGAGGGGTGCTTTTTACTACCTTACTCCTTATGACTTACTCAGAATGCTTTCGTATAGAATCCAAAACCACCAGTCCAGGAGGGGTACTACCAGGACGTAGTTAGATTCTCCCACATCAAATAGAAGTTAATAAAACATCCTACAGACCTACCTATAGCATTATGGAGCCATGTTCTCAACTGAGGTTTCTTGTCCCAATGACTTATCTTATGTCAACTTGAAGTCAATTCTAGCCACCACAATTGATTCCTTATCAACTTTGTACAAACATATTACTGATAAATGATAACCTATTCTTCTTTGCTCATCACTAAAATCAGAAATTTACGTCAACACCACAATATAAACAACTTATAAACCTAAAATATTCCACAGTCCTTTAAATTCAAACACTTAAAAATTCAAAATTTCTTTAAAATTTTCAAAATCTCTCTAAAATTACAGTGTCTTTAAACATTCAGTCTCTTAACTGTGTGCTCCTGTAAAATCAAAAATAAATTAAATACTTTCTTATTCCAAGAGAACTAGGGCATAGTCAGAATTGGTTTAAGGTAATATTAAACCAAACATTAAATGTCTTAGGATTTTATTGATGTGAAGAGACACTCTGATCCAGGCAACTCTTACAAAGGCCATCATTTAATTTTTACTGGTTTACAGTGTCAAAGTTTCAGTCCATTATCTTCATGATGAGAAGCATGCCAGCATCCAAGCAGACATGATGATGGAGAAGGAGCTGAGAGTTATACATCTTGAATCAAAGGCAGTCAGGATACCATTGGATCTTCTACACTGGGTAGAGCTTGATTATAGGACCTCAAAGCCCATCTCCACAGTTATTCATTTCCTCCCACAAGGCCACACCTACTCTAACAAGGCCATTCCTCCTATTAGTGTCACTTTCTATGGGCCAAGCATATTTAGACCACTCCACTAACTCAATGTCTAAGGCCTGGGATACACTTATGATATTTTGAGTCTTCCAAAAGACCTGGATAACTTTTCTGGCTATACTCTATGCAACTCTCACAGATTTTTTCCTAGGCTCAATACCACTGCATTCCATGACTGCTGCAGTCTTGGCAGATGGTTCTCATATCAGACATTTTCAGAACCCTGAGGTCTTTTGCTGTTACTGGGCTGTGTTTTCACCAATAACCTCTCCTCGGCCATCTTTAGGGATGCTATCCTTCTCCCCAAATGCAAAGCCTCAGAAGATTTCCAAGACCCCATAAGGCCTTCAAAAGCAGTGCCATGTAGACAAATCTTACACTACCAAATTTGTCTTCCAGCATGGAGTACAACTTTGCCTGGCTCTGGAACATAGCTTCTCTGTGCCGATCTTAAGAAAATACTTCCCAAAATACTTTTACTGCATAATACTAGTTTATTCTTAATCACCACCAATTTTTCATCCCCCACTGAGCAACTTTGTTGTCCCTGCAAACCAAAGGTTTAGTGGTTTCCCTATCTTTTTAATCACAGGCAAATTTTCAGCCCCATATAACTCCATGGGTTTTTAGTTTAAAACATGCAATAGCCCTGATAGACTTGTCAAGCATCTCTCAAATTTCTCTTTGGAATTTTCCAAGCCAGGCATCTCTTGTCTGGACTTCTCCCAACATTCCATCTTCTCATTAATGTGCTCAGTTCATTCATAGTCCTTCATCCATAACTTCCCTGCTATGATTGTCTGTACCTTCAAGCTGTAAGCAACCCTTTCTTCCTTAAACTGTTTCATAACATCAACAAAGAAAGTAACTAAAACAACCTCAATGTGCTTCAATTTCCTGATATATGATTTTAGGGATGGTGACAATCCCTTACTGGATTCATGTGATGGTAGAGCATGGTAGAGATTGATTTGGCATAAAAATTGGGGAACCATGCAGCATTTCAAGAGAGAAATTATTCCTAAGCTCCCACAATGCTACTACCTTTTAGTCTTTCTTGCTGCCATTTCTTGTCCTGACCAGAGGCACTGGTATTGACTTGTTTGCCCTTTCCTTGAAGAGTCTGACCTAGTATTGTAAATGTCAATGCTGAAATGGTAATGAGTACATAAGAATTTTGGTAAAAGCAAAAAACTATGTGAGCAACTTTGGAGTATCTCATTGAAGTGTTCTGATTTAGGAGACCCAACATAACACATTATAAAACTGCTTGTTGACTTCCCCCTTGAAGCTCTTCCATTCTGTTCTGCTAATCTACACCAGAACAATCTAATCACAGGAAGAAATAAAAATATCAGCTTTCCATGGAGTGAGCCTGAGTTAGAACCTGTATAATGTTATATTACTTATCTGTGCACAGTAGAAATGGGTCTTTCCATCTCAATTAACTCTGTCTTAAAACTCCTTTACAGACATACCCAAAAGTTTGTCTCTTGGTAGTGATATTCTGTCAATTGACTTTGAGTAAAATTCTTCACAATGGCGATCTTCATATTAGCCCACAGCTCTTGAGAATTGTCCAACTCCCCAGAACCCAAACTAAACCTTGAATTTGCTCAGTATTATTGTCTTAGATTTCTTACCTACTTTTCCCCTCAGAGACTGTGATCTGTCTGTTATCCTCCTTATCCACACTCTTCTTGTTATTGATGTGCAGCTCTCTTTGTTTTGAATTTATTCCATGCATATTTTACTCTCTAATCCTTTTTATTAGTACATTGCAAACAGACCTGGATTCATTTCACTGATTTTTAAAATTCATACAATTCTTTTCACTTCCTGTGATAAAATACCACAAAAAAGAGTAACTTGTGAAATACTGGTCTTATTCTGGATTACAGTTTCTTGGGGACAAGTGTTGGTTATCCTGTTAACAAACAGGGAAGGCAAGGCAAGGCATCGGGAGCAGAAAGCTGTTCAATCACACTGAATCTATACCCAGGAAGAAAGAGGAGAGCAGGAAGTGTAGTTGAACTTTACTTCTAGTACTTCTTCCTGAAAGCTCTACTTCTAAAGTTCCATGACCTTCAAAATAGCAGCACCATCTGGGAAGTGAATGATCACATATAACAGCCTATGGGAGACATTTCACATTAAAAATGCCAAAGAAACCATTCTTGTCTTCCCTAGACTGAGGTATTTTTCAGGATGTGTGACTATGCGTGTGAAGACTGAAGTGGACTTAGAAAAGGAGGGACAGTAGATCACCCCGAATCTTGCTCAAGTTAGTGAATTTCAGCAGAATCTTTTGTTTTCTCATCTGTTTGTTTGTTTGTTTGTTTTGCAACTGTTGAATCTTGCTGCACTGTCCAGGAACCTGTGTTATCAGGTAATTTAGGAGAGGCTATAGAAAGAGTGAAAACTAATCAATGAGCTCAGGGTGACTGGCAGTTACTGAGTCTCAGTCAGATACACTGAACCATCAGTATTGAAAGTTTGAATTAATTTCTGTTCTTAGTAATCCATTTCTAATAGTGAGATAAAATTATGCACAAGGAGCTAATTACAGAACAAGTAGTCTTTAAAGAATAAAGGTTGTTGTCTCTAGAGAATGGGGAGATCAAAAGTGAAAACATTGTCACAAGGCTCTACCTGACTTCTGGCCTGGATAGAGAGAGGCCTGGGCTGTTCTTTGAGAAAAGTGATCCCTGCATACTAGGTAATATGGAGCAGCTTCACTTTAGCATGGAGAAAGGCCAAGCTCCTGTGTCTAAATATGGATATGCAAATATGTATATATACTTGTGAATCTGTACTCATATACATAAGTATGTCTGGTAACATATAATTGGCTCTTGTCTGTGTATACACACATACATATATATCCATACATACTTATACACTTCTACATGAACATGATTCAGGATTAAAGTTTTTACTTATTTGTATGTGGATTAGTTTTTGGCTCTTAAATTTTATTTCTCTGTTTCTCTGACTGTCTCTGTCTGTCTGACTCTGTCTGTCTGTCTGCTCTCTCTCTCTCTCTCTCTCTCTCTCTCTCTCTCTCTCTCTCTCTCTCTCTCTCTCTTAATAAAGTTTCCCACTACCATTGAATTTGCAAAGTAGTCTACGCTGGCTGTTCAATGATTCCCAATGATCCTCTTGTGTGCATCTCCCAAGTGCTAGGATTTCAAGCATTTGCCACCATGTATGGATTCTTATATTGGTCTTGGGGCTCAAAAGTCGGTCTTTATGCTTACAAGGAAATCAATGTACCCACTAAACTTTCTTGCCTGTCTCCTTGCTTTTTCTTATGGCTTTAGTTGCTTTTTCCCAGTAAATTCCTCTTCAGTCTTACTGCATATTGTATTTCTGCTAATCTTGGGTTATTTCCTCATGTTTCATAAAAGATTGCCAGAGTACATTAGCAGAGAACTTCCATGATCAAATTGTCTGAACCTTTAAGTAGAAAGTCCCCATTGTTTATTGTTAGGTCAATCTTCACTGGACAAGAAAATTTACTAGGAATACATCTATTCCTAACTAGAGAAGAAGAAATGCTGAAAGTCATGACAGAAACCTGGTGCATCTGATGTTGAAAATTATGTTAATTCAGCAATTTTTATGGACATAGTTGTTTATGTTTCCTTGATGTGTCTATTACACAAATGAAGTTTCATAGCACCATTTTTTCACTGAGAATTATGTGTATTGCAGGAATAGGAGTGTTAGTTCAATGGGTCAACCCTTACCACATAAACATTAAGACTGGAATTTGGATTCCAACTCAGGTAAAGTCAGACATGATAGCTTGCATGTGCAATTCCTATGTTTTTCTGGAAAGATAAGAAGTGGACACAGAGGATACAAAGAAACTATCAGAACAAATCATTTGGGATAAATAGTGGGGAGCAAGAGACCCTGTTTCAAACAGGGCAGAAGTTGATGATTAACCCAAGGTTATTTTTGATCTCCATATGTTTATATGGAATATACATACTTTCATTCTTTCAACACAAACATATGGGGACACAGACACACACACACACATTCCACACACAAATACACACACACACACACACACACACACACACACACACATATACACACAGAAAGAAAGAGAGAGAGAGAGAGAGAGAGAGAGAGAGAGAGAGAGAGAGAGAGAGAGAGAGATCCTTGCATCTTTCTTTGCATGTGGTCTATGTAGCATTGCCTGGAAAAGAATGACATAATCTAGATAACAAACCATGGGTCGAACAGTAAACAAGAGGATGAAAGACTTTAGATAACAATCCTCCTATAGCATCAGCCACAATCAAAGAGTGAACATGTTCAGTCTTGATAATACGCTAAGATTTGTTGTTCAGAATTTGAGCCTGTGATTCTAGAAGTAGACTAAAATCTAAGGATTGAACCATTGCAAAGCACAAGTTAAGCACACAGTCATAGGGTTTGTTAATCAAAGATCAAATGGTCTGCTCCTAAGGAAAGCTAAGAGATACCCTGTTTTTAAGGCTTAGGCCTTTATAGCACTAGGAAAACTCATATATTAGTGTTATCTGGGGTAGCATCTTTTTTTCAAAAGATATATTCTTTATTTACATTTCAAATGTTGTCCCCTTTCCCAGTTCCTCTCTCCCCCCAAAATCCCAAAAGCCATCTACCCTTCCCCTATCAACCCTACCCCGCTTCCCTCTTCTGGTATTCCTCTACACTACTGCATGGCATCAACTCTTTCCAAGACCAAGAGCCTCTCCTCGCTTTGGTATATAAAAAGACCATACTCTGCTGCCTATGTGTCTGGAACTATGGGTAAATCCATGTGTACTCTTTGGTTTATAGTTTTTGTCCCTGGGAGCTCTGGGAGTACTGGGTGCTCATATTGTTCTTCCTCCTGTGGCACTGCAAATCCCTTCAGCTCCTTGGATCCTTTATCTCCCCCATTGGGAACCCTGTGCTCAGTTCAATGGCTGGCTGAGAGTGTCTACCTCTGTATTTGTGATGAACTAGGAGAGCCTCCCAGGCTATATCCAGCTCAAATCAACCAGCAAATGTGGGCATCTACAATAGTGTCTGGGTTTTGTAACTATATAGGATGGATCGTAGGGAGGGGTGGTCTCTGGATGGTCTTTCCCTCAGACTCTGTTCCAATTTTGGTCTCTGTATCTCCTTCGGGGGTATTTTTTCCCCTCTCTACAAAGGACCCAAGGACCCATACTTTGTTCTTCCTCCTTCTTGGGCATCATTTCATATGTGAAATGTGTCTTGGGTATTCCAAGCTTCTGGGCTAATATCCACTTATCAGTGAGTGATGCCATGTGCATTGTTTTGTGATTAGGTTACCTCACTCGGGATATTTTCCAGTTACATCCATTTGTCTAGGAATTTCATGAACTCATTGTTTATAATAGCTGAATAGTACTCCATTGGGTATATACACCACATTTTCTGTATCCATTAATCTATTGAGGGAGATCTGGGTTCATTCTAACTTCTGGCTATTATAAATAGGGCTGCTATGAACATAGTGGAGCATATGTCCTTATTACATGCTGGAGAATCCTCTGGGTATATGCTCAGGAGTGGTATAGCAGGGTCCTCCGGTAGAATTATGACCAGTTTTCTTAGGAACTGCCAAATTGATTTCCAGGGTGGTTGTACCAGCTTGCAATCCCCACAGCAATGGAGGAGTATTCTTTTTTCTCCACAACCTCTCCAGCACCTGCTGTCTCCTGAGTTTTTGATCTTAGGGTTGTTTTGATTTCCATTTCCCTGATGACTAAAGATTTCTTTAGGTGCTTCTTAGCCATTTGATATTCCTCAGGTGAAAATTCTTTATCTCTCTACCCCATTTTTAATAGGTTTATTTGATTCTCTGGAGTCTAACTTCTTGAGTCCTTTGTGTATAATGGATATTAGCCCTCTGGTGGATGTAGGGTTGGTAAAGATCTTTTCCCAATTTGTTGGTTGCCATTTTGTCCTATTGACAGTGTCCTTTGCATTACAGAAACTTTGTACTTTTATGAGGTTCCATTTGTCAATTCTTGGTCTTAGGGTATCAGCTATTGGTGTTCTGTTCAGGAAATTTTCACCTGTACTCATGTGTTCAAGGCTCTTCCCCAGTTTCTTTTCTATTAGTTTCAGTGTGTCTGGTTTTATGTGGAGGTCCTTGATCCACTTGGACTTGGTCGTAGTACAAAGAGATAAAAATGGACTGATTTGCATTCTTCTGCATGCTAGCCACCAGTTGAATCAGCAGCATTTGTTGAAAGGCTTTTTTCCACTGGATGGATTTGGCTCCTTTGTCAAAGATCAAGTGACCATAGGTGTGTGGGTTCATTTCTGTATCTTCAATTCTATTCCATTGTTCTTGCTGCCCATCATTGTACCAATACCATGCAGTTTTCTAACACTATTACTCTGTAGTACTGCTTGAGGTCTGGGATACTAATTACCCTGAAAGTTCTTTTACTGTTGAGAATATTTTTCGCTATCCTGTGTTTTTTGTTATTGCTGATGAATTTGAGAATTCCTCTTTCTAACTATATGAAGAATTGAGTGGAGATTTTGATGGGGATGCATTGAATCTATATATTGCTTTTGGCAAGATGGCCATTTAAACTATATTAATTCTGCCAATCCACCAGCATGGGAGATCTTTCCATCTTCTGAGCTTTTCCTCGATTTCTTTCTTCAGACCCTTGCAGTTCCTATCATAGAGATCTTTCACTTGTTGGATTAGAGTCACACCAAGATATTTTATATTGTTTGTGATTATTTTGAAGGATGTCACTTCGCTAATTTCTTTCTCAGCCTGTTCATCCTTTGAGTATAGTAAGGCTACTGATTTGTTTGAGTTAATTTTATATCCAGCCACTTTGTTGAAGTTGTTTATCAGCTGTAGGAATTCTCTGATGGAGTTTTTTGGGTCACTTAAGTATATATCTGCAAATAGTGGTAATTTTGACTTCTTTTTTTTCAATTTGTATACCTTTGGCCTCCTTTTGTTGTCTAATTATTTTAGCTAGAATTTCAACTACTATATTGAATAAATATGGAGAGATAGGGCAGACTTGGCTAGTCCCTTATTTTAGTGGGAATGCTTCAAGTTTCTCTCCATACCAGTTTGCTGTATATTGCTTTTACTATGTTTAGATATGGGCCTTGAATTCCTGAACTTTCCAAGACTTTTAGCATGAAGGGATGCTGAATTTTTTTCCAAGGCTTTTTAAAAATCTAATGAAATGACCACGTAGATTTTTTCTTTGAGTTTGTTTATGTAGTGGATTACATTGATGGATTTTTGTATGTTGAACCATACCTGCATCCTTGGGACAAAGCCTACATGATCATGGTGAATGATCATTTTGCTCTGTTCTTGGATTCCGTTGGCAAGAATTTTATTGAGTATTTTTGCATCAATATTCATAAGGGAAATTGGTCTGATGTTCTCTTTCTTTGTTGGATCTTTGTAGGGTTTTTGTGTCATTGTAATTGTGGTTTCATAAAACAAGTTGGGTAGTATTTCTTCTGGTTCTATTTTGTGCAATAGATTGAAGAGTATTGGTCTTATGTCTTCTTTGAAGGTCTGATAGAATTCTGCACTAAAACCATCTGGTCTTGTGCTTTTTTTGGTTGGAATACTTTCAATGACCACTTCTATTTCTTTAGGGGTTATTGTCTATTAGATCCTGATTTAATTTTGGTATTTTGTATCTGTCTAGGAAATTGTCCATTTCCTCCAGATTTTCCAGGTGTGTTGAATATAGGCTTTTGTAGTAGGATCTGATGAGTTTTTGAAATTCCTCTGTTTCTATTATTATTTCTTCCTTTCATTTCTGATTTTGTTAATTAAGATATTGTCTCTGTGTCCTCTGGTTAACCTGGCAAAGGGTTTATCTATCTTGTTGATTTTCTCAAAGAATCAGCTCCTGGTTTTTTGATTCTTTGTCTGGTTCTTTTTTCTGTTTGGTAGATTTCAGCCCTGAGTTTGATGATTTCCTGCCTTCTACTTCTCTTGGGTGTATTAGCTTCTTTCTGTGCCAGAGCTTTCAGGTGTGCCATTAAGCTGCTAGTGTATAATCTCTCCAATTTCTTTTTGGGGGCACTCAGGGCTGAAAGTTTTCCTCTTAGCACTGCTTTCATTGGTCCCATATGTTTTGATAAGTTGTGCCTTCATTTTCATTAAATTCTATAAAGTCTTTGACTTCTTTCCTTATTTCTTCCTTGACCAAGTTATCATTGAGTAGAGCAGTGTTCTGCTTCCATGTGTATGTGGGCTTTCTGTTGTTTTTGTTGCTATTGAAGACCACCCTTACTCCATAGAGATCTAATAGGAGGCATGGGATTATTTCAGTTTTCTTATATCTGTTGAGTTCTGTCTTGTGACCAATTATGTGGTCGATTTTGGAGAAGCATGAGGTGCTGAGAAGAAGGTATATTCTTTTGATTTAGGATGAAATGTTCTATATATATCTATTAAATCCATTTGGTCCAAAACTTCAATTAGTTTCACTGTGTATCTCGTTAGTTTGTGTTTCTTGATTGGTCCATTGAGGAGAGTGGAGTGTTGAAGTCATCCACCATTATTGTGTGACGTGCAATGTGTGCTTTAAGCTTTAGTAAAGTTTCTTTTACAAATGAATGTTCCTCTGGGCAGTGGTGGCTCATGCCTTTAATCCCAGCACTTGAGAGGCAGAGGCAGGCTCATTTCTGAGTTCGAGGCCAGCCTGGTGTATAGAGTCATTTCCAGGACATCCAGGGCTATACAGAGGAAACCCTGTCTCAAAAAACTAAAAGAAAAAACAATTACAAACGAATGTTACCTAGCATTTGATTTGGAGCATAGATGTCCAGAATTGAGAGTTCTTCTTGGTGGATTTTTCCTTTGATGAGTATGAAGTGTCCTTCAGTATCTTTTTTGATGACTTTAGGTTAAAAGTCAATTTTATCAGATATTAGAATGACTACTCCAATTTGTTTCCTGGGACCATTTGCTTGGAAAATTGTTTTCCAGTCTTTTACTGTGAGGTAGTGTTTATCTTTGACAATGAGATGCATTTCCTGGGTGCAGCATAATGCTGGTTCCTGTTTACATATCCAGTATGTTAGTCTATGTCTTTTTTGGGGGAATTGAGTTCAGTGATGTTTAGAGATATTAAGGAATAGTGATTATTGCTTCCTGTTGTTTTGATGTTATTTTTATGTTTGAGTGGTTATCTTCTTTTGGAGTTGTTGAAAGAAGATTGCTATCTTGCTTTTTAGAAGGTGTAGTTGCCCTCCTTGTATTGATGTTTTCTATCTATTATCCTTTGTGGAGCTGTATTTGTGGACAGCTATTGTATAAATTTGGTTTTGTCATAGAATATCTTTGTTTCTCCATCTATGGTGATTGAGAGTTTTGCTTGGTATAGTAGTCTGGGTTGGTATTTGTGTTCTCTTAGAGTCTGCATGAGATCTGTCCAGGATCTTCTAGCTTTCAAGGTCTCTGATGTCTGAAGTCCGCTGTAATTCTGATAGGTCTTCCATTACATGTTACTTGGTCTTTTTCTCTTACTGCTTTTAATATTCTTTCTTTGTTTAGCACATTATTTGTTTTGATTATTATGTGAAGGGAGGTATTTCTGTTCTGGTCCAGTCTGTTTAGAATTCTGTAGGCTTCTTGTATATTCATGGGCATCTCTCTCTTTAGTTTAGGGTAGTTTTCTCCTATAATTTTGTTGAAGATATTTACTGGCCCTTTAAGTTGTAAATCCTCCCTCTCTTCTATACCTATGATCCTTAGGTTTGGTCTTCTCATTGTGTCCTGGATTTCCTGGATGTTTTTGGTTACAAGCTTTTAGCATTTTGCATTTTCTTTGACTGTTTAGTCAATGCTTTCTATGGTATCTTCGGCACCTGAGATTCTTTCTTCTATCTCTTGCATTCTGTTATTGATATTTGCATCTATAACTACTGATTTCTTTCCAAAGTTTTCTATCTCCAAAGTTTTCTCCCTTTGTGATTTCTTAGTTGTTTCTACTTCTGTTTTTGGATCCTGGATGGTTTTGTTCAGTTTCTTCACTTTTTTGCTTGTGTTTTCCTGTAATTCTTTGAGGGATTTTTGTGTTTCCTCCTTCAGGCTTTTGCCTGTTGATGCAAGTTCTCCTGTATTTCTTTAATTGATTTTTGTGTTTCCTCTTTAAGGACTTCTAGCCGTTGACCTATATTCTCCTGAATTCCTTTAAATGATTTTTGTGTTTCCCTTTTAAGAGCTTCTACCTGTTGGCTCATGTTCTCCTATACTTCTTTAAGGGTGTTATTTATGTCCTTCTTGAAATCCTCTATCAGCATCATGAGATGTGATTTTAAATCCAGGTCTTGCTTTTCTGGTGTGTCGGGGTATCCAGGACTTGCTGTTGTTGGAGAACTTGGTTCAGATGGTACCATGTTGCCTTGGTTTCTGTTGGTAATGTTCTTGCATTTGCCTTTTTCCATCTAGTTATCTCTGGTGTTAGCTAGTGTTGCTGTATCTGACTGTGGCTTATCTGTGCCCCTGGGATACCTGTTCTCTCTATGTATAACTTTATGTAAGTACTCCTGAAAGACCTACTCTCTTGTGGTTGTATTTGGGTATGTAGCTCTGTGGCCCCGATCAACTCTGTGTGCAGATGGCATTCAGAAGACTCCTGTCCCAGGCTGTTCCTAGGCTCTTGTGACCTCAGGGTTTCCAGCTGTTTCCTCTAGCAGCAGGGGTGGTCCTACTTGTGCTGCCTGGCCTCTCGGCACTCCTGAGTGGTTAGCTACCTCCCCTGAGCTGCAGAGGATCACCTGTGTTGACTGTCGGCTCTATGCTGCTGGGTGGATGGCTAGCTTCCTGAGCCACTTGAAGATGCTATGCTGTGGCAGAGGATGGTCCCAAGTCAGAAACAGAAACCTGAAGGCTTCTGCCAAAGGGTTCAGGACAGGATCTTCTGAGCTGTAGGACCCGTCTCATTGTGCTGACTGTCTGCTCTTTCGGGTAGTATTAATTCTTCCCTAAATTCTACTGACTAAAGATTTCATTCACATGTAGTGCTTGTAATGTTGTGTTTAATAGCTGAGAATGGTACCTTGTCAACATGAAACATGACATATTGACAATCCATTATGCCAAATTTTCTCCATTTGTATTATTTCCACTAAAGTAAAATCCATATAACTTACAATTAGTCATTTTAAAGACAACTATACTCATTTGGCCATTAAATATCTCTTGCATGTAGCAAATTACTTATTACATGGTATTTCATTGCAATGGTGAGCTTTAATTGCCAACCTGATGCAACTTATAATCACCTAGATAGACAGCATCAGTCAGCAGGTCTATAAGTGATTGTGTTAATTATGTTAATTGATGCAGGAAGACCTAGTCAACTATGGGAAGTAGGACTCCCTAGTCAGGGGGTGTGAAAATGTGTAGGAGTAGAGAAGTCAAGCTGAGCTAAGCAAAAAACAAACAATAACAAAACATCAAACAGCAACAACATATATGCATTCATTTCTCTTTGCTCTCACCTTAGGTGTGATATGACTAATTGAACCTACCTTGATTTTCACATGACAATGGACATTAACCTAGAACTCTAAGCTGAAATAAGATCCTTTATCCCCTAAGTTGCTTTTTGTTAGGGTATTTTACCAAAGCAACAAAAGTGAAACTAGAACACACACATTTTGTAGGTATAATTAATAATGAATAGTAAACTAACAAAATTAATATAACTAGATAAAAGCAGAAAGCAGACATTCAATGATTACTCAAATAGAGGTGAAAGTGAAATGCAAACAAGGCAGTTTTGTGTTGCTGAGAGATTGCTGCGTTGGATGTGGTCTCCTTCCATGGTTGGGCTATTCAGTGTGATAATGTGATGTTTAAGCATTGAATGTTACCTACGTACCTTTCAGTGAGTTATAGCAGCTTGACCTTCAGTGCTGCATTTAATGTTCAACAAATATATAATGCACCATTCCAAGAATCTGGTACTCGGTATTAAAATAACACATTGTCTAAGAGAATAACTGATTTGCAACATCCCACAAGTTTGAAGGTTAAGAACATAAGATATTCCTGCTGGGATAGCTTGGATTTTCAGGTCTTTTGATGAGTAAGTAATAAGGATAAGAGAAGCTTACTCTTCAGAGTCTAAAGGATTCACTCCCATGCATGTTGCCTCAATCAGGCATGTGTAAAGCTGGTAATCTTTAGAGTATCTTCACATGGTCTTTCTGTGAGGGACAAGGCTTGACCTGGAGCTTATAGCATCATTTCCAGGGAATGCCAATGGAGAAATCTACCATAACTCAGTGCAGGCACAAATGGCTAGAGAAAAAGACCCCGTCTGTTGAGAGAACATATGAAAAGTCACTGTTATTTTAGTTACTTGATTTCTTATACATATATATGATATGATATGTGTGTACATATATATATATATGAATATAGATATAGAGACAGAGGCACAGGGACATGGACAGAGACAGAGATAGATATATATGCCCATGCATATATATGTATGTATGCATAAATTTAAAAAGGCCATAGGTCAACCTTGAAAGTCTTTTCTCAAAAGCTATACATCTTGATCTTAAAAGGGTCTCTCACTTGGGCCTGGGACTCACAAGTTGGTATAGAGGGATGACAAGTTAACTTCAGCAGTCCTTGTCTCTTCCACTCCAGAGCTGATTTCAGAACTCTTTAGTACCACTCCACCAGCATTTAATGCATGTTCTGGCAACATACTCAGGTCCTCATGCTTGCATGGGAGCACTTTACCAATTGAATCACCTTCCCAGGTCCTCTCCTTTTGTCTTTAGTTAGCCATTTTCAAGGAATATATTCAATCTTTATTTCACAGTTTTAAAAAGTAAAAAAAAAAAAAAAGAAAAAAGAAAAAGAAAATGTAAAATGTATAAAGAAACAGTGCAAATAGATAGGAAAACTTCCAGTTCATGGATTCTGATTTACTAATGAACAAACCCGATGTCTGAAGGATGTGTTATATGTTTAATTAAAAGAAAATATGAAAAATAACATTTTCAGAGAATGTTTATTAGACTTCCAGGTATTAATTTTTGTTTCTTAGTAGAATATTATAACATTTGCCAGTATAAAGATTTCATATTATTTTTAAGGGACAGATGTTCCTAGATTTTAAAACCTGGCACACTTCCTAGTTTCCACTGAATTAAAAAAAAAAAATTCCCAGATCCACTGATTCTTAATTATGGGCTGACTATAGGCAAAAGTGCTAGTATTTTCCAGAAGGCCTGGCTTGTCAAGTGTGCACATCTTTTATCTTTTTTACATGCCTCAAAGATAGGTAATGGCTGAAGTTTCTCCTAACATTTCCTACAGAGAAAAAGAAATGCTGTAGTTTGTGGAGAATGGAGCAACAATTTAGGAAAAAAGAAGTTTGCATATTTATAGACAAAGTGAGATACTAACTCTAGCTTGCTTAATGGTGAGTGTTCTTATAAATTTGACTGCTTTTGCTGGTACATATATTACATCAAATATAATAAGAAAAATGTAATTTATGATTTTTGTGACCTATGAAATCAGATAAAAAAAAAAGAAAAGCTTGCGTTCTCATTTTAGATAAATCTCCATGCTCTAAGTTAAAAGTATTTAATAAAAATGACAAGAAATTGTAACTTGAGGCCAAAGGCCATCCCTCATGGGTTACTGGTTCAATCACAAAGTACTAACTTAAGTTTATGTATATAATAAAATGTGAGTGACTAATGATGACTTTAAGTCCAAGGACCATCCCTCAGAGAACACTAGTTCTATTGAGAAATCAGTGAACACACTGACATGCTTCTTTCTCGAAAAGGAAAATGAAAACACTGTTACTAAAGTTTAGCTATAGGCAAAAGATAAGACATCCAGTTCAGTGAGAAACTAGAGACCAAGGAAAGATATATTGCTACACATGATGACAGTTCTCCAGAATGCAGAGAAAGAAGAGCCCTGCCAATGTGGCCACTGGGCTGGTAATCCCAATGGTTAATGTGTGCTGTGATATATGTGCCTCATCTAACTGCTCTGCCTCAGCCTCTGTTTAGATAGCACAGCCAAGGATTTGTGCTTGTTTCATCATCAATTAATAAATCCTAATCATGCTAGTTGTAAACACCTTATATTGAAACTCCCTAATTACATCTCATATTCCCAGGATGTGCTCCAAGAATCATTAGAAGTCTATAGAAAATTGTGTGGAGATGGCTCAGTTGGCAAACCGACTGCCATTCAGGAATGAGGACCTGAGTTCAAATTTCCAGTACCCATATTAAAGCTGTATATGTGTCTGCTACTTGGGGGGGGGTGTAACTATACAGGAGCATCCATGTAACTTTGACTGAAATAGGAGTAATGTCTGGACACCTTAAACTTATCTGAAGTGTGTATCCAAATAAATAAATATCTAAAAAGGCCTGAATCTGACTAGATTTGCAAACAAGTAGAACCAAACTGGTAAGCACCAGGTTCAGTGATTAAGTTTGCCTTAAAAATCTATGTACAGAGTTACTTATGGAAGTGCTTCGGACATTCACCCCATCTACATACACACACACACACACTCACACCATCTTAAAGAAAAGCATACTCAGCAATCATCAAACTTGATTAGCTCATTAATTTTCCAGCCAGTTAAACATGACTTTCCTCAGGAGGAATGGTGATTGGCACTCGGGGACATACTTTGTGGGAGCTTAATGAGGAGGATCCGGCTATACCACTCCTGGGCATATACCCAAAGACTTTACCTGCATGCAATAAGGACACATGCTCCACTATGTTCATAGCAGCCTTATTTATAATAGCCAGAAGCTGGAAAGAACCCAGATGTCCCTCAACGGAGGAATGGATTCAGAAGATGTGGTATATCTACACAATGGAATACTACTCTGCAATTAAAAACAATGAATTCACGAAATTCCTAGGCAAATGGTCAGATCTTGAAAATATCATCCTTAGTGAGGTAACCCAATCACAAAAGAACACACATGGTATGCAGTCACTGATAAGGGGATATTGACCCAGAATCTCGGAATACCCTAGACACAATCCGCATATCAATAGATTTCTAAAAAGATGGAAGGAGAGACCCCTGGTCCTGGAAAGACTGGATGTAGGGGAACGCAAGGACAGAGTAACGAGAGGGGGTTGAATGGAGAAAAGAGGGAGGGAAGGGGGCTTATGGGACTTTCGGGGAGGGAGGAAACGGGAAAGGGGAAGTGATTTGGAATGTAAATTAAAAAAATAAAATAAAAAATAAAAAAAAAGATAAAAAAAAAGAAAATGTTTACTAAATTCTGAGAAAAAAGTTAGAATAGATTTTAGTTTTAAAATGCACATTAATTCAACAAAATATATTGTGTTACCATGTTTGGAAGACAAAGATCGTGTGTGGGCTCAGCTTCCATCAGATGTGCTGAGATGTTAGGCATTTCTCTGAACCTCATAATCTTTCTTTTGTGACTTGGCAGTTAATACTTGCTGTGATGGTTCATTTATGAAGACAGTAAACTTGATAGACTGTAGAGTGATCTTGGAGACACAGCTTTGAGCATATTTGTGAAGAAAGTTTTAGATGGGGTTAACTGTGGAGTGTAGCTCCACTTTAAATGCTGAACTTCTCTACTGAATAAAAAGAGAAAGTCATTTGAGCACCAGAATCTATCTCTCTCTGCTTCCAGACTAGCTAAGTCTAAGGGCACAGGCCATGGTATGGTGCTGCCCACCTTTAAAAAAAATTAAAAGAAAGAAAACAATAAATTCATAACATGATCAACGTTTGTTTGCTAGGTGACTGCACATGGAGCCTAGTTCATAATCAATATTAATCAGCACATTTCCTGTCCTACTAGCTAAATCCAAACTCTGAAAGAATTTTGTTCTCTTTTGAATTCAAATTCTCTAGGAAATTTATAATATCTACATATGGTGAGGACTACTTCCAGATGAATTCAGCTGCATTTCTCACTTATTGATCCAAGAAAACTAGAGGAAAACACTTTGACTTTGGAATCAATGTGACCATATGTTGTATTCCTCCACACAATCATCGTTAACTTTTTCATGCACAATCTCAGATATACAGGAGTAATTTTTCAGAGCCTGTTTTCTCTAACATCACAAGGCTAATTCATGGAACATATACTGCAAGTACTTACTTTAAATGGTGTGGATTTTATTCATACATAATAATCACCACTATATTTGAAAACGTATGGAGATTTATAAAATTTACCTGGAATTAAAGAATTCGTAAAATATCTTGTGGCCAGAATGTCTAAAATTGCATATATATATATATATATATATATATATATATATATATATATATATATATATATATATAGAGAGAGAGAGAGAGAGAGAGAGAGAGAGATGTTTCATTTTCAATGTCATGGCTGGACATAGAATAAAAAGTGGTAGAGTCTAGACAGTAAAAAGATGTCTGTGTAGACTCTGACCGTGAGTTTTGCTCTCTCAGTTTTTAATAGATTTATTGGATGAGGCAGGTCATTCTACTTTCTATTAGCTTTTCCATGTATAAATATATATGTAGAGGCAAGAGCTAGATGCCTGGTATTTTTCTTGATCTGTCTGTCTTACTTTTTGAAACAGGATCTCTCATTGGTCCTGGAGTTCAATTGACTAGCTAGGTTGTTTAGTGAGTGAGCCCCAGTTATCTTATTGTCTCCAATTCTTAATTGCTGAGAGGTGCATCTTGCTAAACTCAGCTTTTAACGTGGTTCTGAGAATACAGACTTTGGTCTTTGCACTTGAATATTACTGATTAAACCATTTTTATGGAACCCTTTTTCTTTCTCCATTTCATTTTTGTGATATCTGGGACTGCGTGATTACTCCAGTCAAGTCTGAGACTGGCATGGCCTAAGTTAGGCTACTCTGAAGTTCTGCAGTCAGAGCTGCCCGTGGCTTAGGCACATTGCTATGTGAAAGAATAACTGTTTTTTAGATTTTGTACACTGAGTTTTGTTACCTAATGTACATAAAATATTCTAATGGATAAAATCTACATGACCTCAGTCTAAGAAAGGGAACACACCAGATCTCTGAAGGTTTGTAGTGTGACTTTTCACTTTTGTAGCTCCTTAACTCTCTGATGTGGTGTCCAACATCAGGGAAGTCACTAAATTTCTATAGTTCACTGAGCCTTATTCAAAGATTTGTCATTGGGACATGAAATGCCTTAATTTTTCCCATTTATTTTTAAAAAGTAAGAAAGAGGAATATACCAGTTCATGGCCCTCATTCAGATCTGACTCTGCATTAAATCAATAAAAAAAATGCCTTTGGAGGAAGAAAACCTTTTTGATCTTTAATCCAAAAGAATGAGTTTTACAGCCATTTTTAAATATTAGCATAAACCCTCAAAACTAATTTCTCAGTGGAAAATATACTTAAGGCAGAATATGCCCTGAGAGGATGATACCTAGAATTTTAAAATTTAGTCATGTTGTTAATGTCTTTGTATTTAAGCATTAACTCTCTTATATCCACAGAGATGCCATTGCATGGTGCTTGTTGCCAGCCAACTAACAAGTGTTCAATTTTTCAACCGTTGAATTGTTAAACTGAAACAATGGATTCTCACATGGTTCACTTTTCTTTTCTTTTTTTTTTTTTTGTGATTATACTTGTATAATTTTTCCCTTTCCTTTCTTCCCTCTAAACTCCTCAATATACCCCTCCTTGATGCCTTTCAAATTCACGGCCTTTTAAAAATTCATATATATATATATATATATATAATTTATATTTATACATATATATATGCATAAATATACCTTGCTCAGTCTGTTCATTGTTACTTGTATATGTATTCAGAGTTGACCAGTTGGTTTTGAATAACAAACTGGTATGTTCTTCCTTAGGATAGGATATTTCTCCTGAACTCAGCATTCCTGTTTTCTGTAGCACATTGTGTGGGGTTGAGGCAGTGTCAACTTCACCCCATCCACTTTAGCATGTCTATTTCTATCCCTATTAGCTCATGCTTAGACAATTATGTTCTGAGTATTTATGGTAGACATTTACTACATAAATTAACTTGATTTTCCCCTGTTTGCTTTCTTTTATTGTATTGCCATCTATGTACCCATCTACAAGATATCAGCTATTTACATACTTCATATTAGTTTTTTGTACATACATCTGAACATATAGTTGTAATAAACATTTTTTTTACTAAAGAAGACATACTATCTACAATCTAAACCCTACTATGGTTTAGACCCTAGCAATACTGACTCCCCTGAACACCCAAAAATGTTCAGTTAGCATTTTCTATGACCAAAGATTTAGAAGTTTAAAGAAATATGCTCCTTTTTACTTGTATAAAAATTTGCCATGATTTCTTCATAGAAATTATCAACTACAATAGCACATAAAAGATGACCCTAAAAGCACACACACACACGTATACACATATACACACACATACACACACATTTGTATGTGCATGTGCATGAATATCCACACAAATGAGTGTGTGTATTTGTGTGTAGGTATCAGGTAGAGAAAGGAGAGGTTAAAGTTATATAAAAAAAAATCACAAGTCAAATTAAAAACTTGGTAATTCACCCATTAAGTTGGAGCTAACTGGATTCCAGATAAAAAGAATTTCAACCAACAATGCTAACTGTGGAAGATGCATCCTTGAAAGGACCTAAAGACTCAGTTCATTTGTCCTTACGTAATACGTAAAGTATTTTGAGTCATTATAAACAGAACAGACAGTGGCATGTGTCAACCAGACACAAAAATTCCAAATGTGGTGTTCATGTAACTTTAGATCTCAGAAGGCTCAGGATATTGGAGAGGAACTTTCCATGTGCAGTCATGGCAGACCTATAAGGAAACCAATGCAGTTGTAGTAACAACACAACTTGCCTGATAAAAGAAAGTTCCAGGTGACATGTCATTAGTATGAATTTCAAAGTAAACATCAAGGCTTTGAGTTGTCACATTGAAAACATTTTAGATACACCAATATCTATATTCCTCATGGGGCTACATTATTGTTGATATATAGGAAGTGTCTTTTTTTTTAAAGATTTATTTATTATTATATGTAAGTACACTGTAGCTGTCCTTAGACACACCAGGAGAGGGCACCAGATCTCGTTACAGATGATTGTGAGCCACCATGTGATTGCTGGGATTTGAACTCAGGACCTTCAGAAGAGCAGTCAGTGCTCTTACCAGCTGAGCCATCTTATCAGCTCAGGAAGTGTGTTTAGTTTCCCCTTATTGCCATTTACCAGGGTTAAGGAAACAGGTGAGAAGGGAGGATTAGGACGAGAGGAGCATTGCAATTGAGATACAAAGCAATTAAATAAATTAATTAATGGAGAAAAGTTGTGGCATGGAAGATAGAGAATTTCATCACCATCAAGCTCCTATCTACTGCTCCAACATTATCTTTTGCCTTTCTGATTCTTCCTTGTATGTGCTTTTTTTTTTTTGCCTTGCTCATGTTTTGCTTCTTTCCTTAAAAATTCTAAGATTTTATTCCATGTTAGAACCACTGCCCCAGTGAGCTTCAGTAGTCAACTGTACACACCAGACTCATCTGAGAAAATCTCACCTGAAACATTGCCATGTTCAGACTGGGCTGTGTCCATATTGATGAGACATTTTCTTGACCATTTCTTGATGAAGGATGGCCAAACCCATTCTGTGTGACATCATCCCTAGGTAGGTATGTCTGGGCTCTATAAGTTAACTAAGAGTGAGACAGAAAGCAAGAGATAATGTGCATGGGTTAAGCATCCTTTCTGCATTGTTCAGGACTTGAGTTCCAATACTGAGTTGGGTCAATGGTAGTTTATGACTTTAAACCCTAAAGAGTTAAACTCTTTCTGTCCTAAGTTGCATTTGTTATCCCAGCAACAAAAAACACAAGAACAAATACATTAGCTCAATTATATTCATTCCAAGAAAATCTTCCTAAACCAGTTGGGTGACTTCCTGTGTGAAGCAAACAAACTTCTATTTCTTCAAGATAGGAGCATGGAAACTGAAAGGCAGCTGAATCAATGAGAATCTCACCCAATCCAGAATGATGACTCATGAAACCTGCATCCCTAAAGCCCTCTGTACAACTTACACAAGAGTTTGATTGGTTGGATTGTCTCCTAGCCCTGGTAAATGATATCTTGTGAATCTTGCAAGTTTTAGAAACTTCCCTGAAATTTGAGGCAGTTTGCTTTCTGATACATATGAACTATATTTAGGTCTGGAGACTCAAGGAGCCTCCCATAAGAAAGAAATGTTTCAAATAGGAAAGAGCTATACCATACTTGTGCTTCTGAAACTCTGAGCCGTGAGCCATATACCATAATTATCTAATTATATATTATAAAATCTAAATGTTTTTATTCTTAGTTTTCATGAATACTTTAATTTTATATAGCATAATATTTACTTTTTAGGTATTTTATTATAACCAAGGGAAAACTTAATTTTTGTATTATTACATTATTACACTTTTTCTCCATCTTATACAATTTTATATTTGTTTATAGTGAATATGATCATGTCTCCACACTTAAATTCCTAAATTCACCTCATACTTGACAGCATATCCCCTCCCATCTTCATGCGGGAGAGAGAGAAATATCCTCTTTTGAGGATGGTAAGTTTGCACCAACGGATGACCTAAGCACCCAGTGCTCTTCACATCACCCTACTGATTGCACAAAGATTCTGATGTAGATTTTACTCATTATTCTGGGGGAGCTTTCATATTGTTTACCACTCCCTGCCTTAGATATGCCAATATACCTTTCAGTTCACTAATACCAAGTTATCTCTCTCTCCTGTAACATGCAACATCTGAAACCATTACTTGTTAGAAGAGAAACACATGTAGAGACTTGGACTTGTCTGTACCTCCTTTTCTACCATTTTTGACAAATTTCCTTGAGATGGGGTCTCTCATAGACCCTGGAGCAAGCTGTCCTCAAACAAGTCCCAGGAATTCTCCTTTCTTTCACTGCACCCAACTCCCATCCCAGAGATGGAGTTGCAGGTGTTTATGCCCTTGTCGAATTTTTATTTGAATACTGGGAATTTGAACTGAGATAGGTCTGAGTTACCTCCCCAACCCTAATGCTGGATATTTTCAGTTGGATAATTTTTCAGGTTGTTTTACCTCTAGTGAACTTCAGAAATAAAACAACTTTACTTGTATTCTCTGCTTATATCTTCATTTAAAACAGTTCCTCTTATTTATGTTTCATCCAGGTACAAAGCTTTACTTCTACAAACCAGGGTCATGTGGTTTTATGACACTTAAGGGATTCAAATATCATAAATGTCTTTAATGTACAGTAATTGCATGTTACATTTCAGAATTTAATCCATTTTGGACAGGTTTCTGGCCTCTAGTACATTTTTCTTTTTTCTTTTTTTTTTAAGTTTATTTTCTGTTTCATTTTTATTTACATTCCAAATCATTTCCCCTTTCCCGTTTCCTCCCTCCCTGAAAGTCCCATAAGCCCCCTTCCCTCCCTCTTTTCCCCATTCAACCCCCTCTCATTTCTCTGTCCTGGCATTCCCCTACATCCAGTCTTTCTAGGACCAGGGGTCTCTCCTTCCATCTTCTTAGAAACCTATTGATATGCGAAATGTGTCTAGGGTATTCCGAGATTCTGGGTTAATATCCCCTTATCAGTGACTGCATACCATATGTGTTCTTTTGTGATTGGATTACCTCACTAAGGATGATATTTTTAAGTTCTGACCATTTGCCTAGGAATTTCGTGAATTCATTGTTTTTAATTGCAGAGTAGTATTCCATTGTGTAAATATACCACCTTTTCTGAATTCATTCCTCCGTTGAGGGACATCTGGGTTCTTTCCAGCTTCTGGCTATTATAAATAAGGCTGCTATGAACATAGTGGAGCATGTGTCCTTATTGCATGCAGGTAAAGCCTCTGGGTATATGCTCAGGAGTGGTATAGCTGGATCCTCCGGGAGTGTCATGCCCAGTTTTCTGAGGAACCGCCAGACTGCTTTCCAGAGTGGTTGTACCAGCTTGCAATTCCACCAGCAGTGGAGGAGTGTTCCTCTTTCTCCACATCCTCGCCAACAACTGCTGTTTCCTGTGTTTTTGATCTTAGCCATTCTGACTGGTGTGAGATGGAATCTCAGGGTTGTTTTGATTTGCATTTCCCTAATGACTAAGGATGATGAAAAAAAAATCCACTAAACCTGACTGAATGTTTTTCCTCGATTAGTCATATTTCTATCTCTGGGAGAACTTGCAACTATGCTGACCATTATGCATTAAGACTAAGATTGGTTTCAGGATTCTTTCATTGGCTTTGCAAACCCTATGGAATATTTGCAAATTAATGTGGAATGTTAGGTTTCAAAATGTCTAAAGAAGAGGCTGGAGAGAGGGCTCAGTATTTAGAACTTGTTGTTCTTCCATGAAATGCTCCTCATTTCAGTCCCCAGCACCATGATTGTTTACTCACAATTAATGTACCAAATCTGTTGCCTTCTTCTGGTTTCTGAGAACACATTCACAACCATGGAGCTACCCCTCCATCTCTCTCTCTCTCTCTCTCTCTCTCTCTCTCTCTCTCTCTCTCTCTCTCTCTCTCTCTCTCTCTCTCTCCCTCTCTCTCTCACACACACACACACACAAACCACATTATCAATAAGAGCAATAGAATCTTTACAATGAATGAAAATGTTAGTCCTCAGTAAGTTATCAGCTAAATCATTTGAAGTTTGTGTAATATTTCTTCAATTATAAATAATTATAATGTGAAAATGTCTGATAAATATACCAATTCTTGTATTTCAAATCTTCAAAGTATTGAAAGCATCAAAATTAAGCAAAGGAGTTTGGAACTGACAAAAATTGAAGATATAAAGATAATAGCAGGTCTCACATTATATGATTAATAACATAATTACTTGGGTAAATGTTAATCAAAAAATCAACATTTGGTGAAGGGGAGTAATTTCTAGAATTCTCTTGTATGTTTCGGTGATTACAGTTAATTAAAATATGGTGTGAATGATGTGATTGGGCTTGTCTCCGCAGCCCCTAGGTGGGTTTGGCAAGAGAAAGCTGTTTCAAGGTAGTCTGAACTGTCTATTGAGACCCTGTCTCAAAGAAACAAAAATGTGAATAAAGAGAATGTGCTATCCATTTGAAAGAATTAAAAGAATATATTTTAGTTTTCTTATCAACAGATAAAGAGGGGAGTGCAAGATACGAACATAATCATATATATTGTGTTTGTTAACTCAAACAGGCTTGTGGAATGTGTATGTGCACTCAAACAGGCTAGAGAAGGGTATCAATGGCTATCCTGTATATTTTGCCACCTTATCCCCATGAGACTGTCTCACAGAAAACCAAACATTTGGCATTTATGCTGAAATTACTGTCCCCGGATTTCTCAGGATCTGCCTATATATATAGATATATCTGCAAATTCTGATGTTACAGGCATAGACTGTCAAGTACATTTTTTTAATGTACTTGAGCTTTGGGAATTCAAACACCAGCACAATTTTCAAGCATATATAATAAATGCTCTTATTTAAGCCACTTCCCCAACTATAATGAAGATAATAGCTTGTTTTGGCCACTTTGTAACATGTGACTATTTCATGTTGGACAATATAAATGTATATAAGAACATGTAAGCAAATATAATATTCACAGAAAATTTATTTCTGAAGACCCAGCTAAGATTTAGAGGTCATGTTTTTAGTTCTTCACTCTTATTGTGTCAAGGACAATGACCTTGATTTACAGAGGACAACATAATAGCTTAGAAATAAGAAAGGAGGTCATCTGTACAGGAGCAAAATGCATCTGCTCAGGTCCACCAGGTGTGCTGGAGTAGGTGCATTAGCATTTCAGAGTCTGGGGTGGAACTAGAAGAGAATGAGAATCTCTTGTTTGTTATAATTTAAAGAGTGTTAAGAGAAAGGAACATTGTTCCCAATAAGGCAGTTAGAAATGCAATTTTCTCTTTCTAGATTTCTGTGGTTCCCAGAGAAGTACATGTGTTATGAATACAAGCTTCATGGTCCTCCTTGCTTCGATAGAAATCATGTATATTAGGAAATGCTTGGAACAGAGCATGAAACTCCTGTATTTTGGGTGGCAAAATTTAAATTTCTGTGCTGAATGCTTGTGAGAACACACTATCTGTTAAATTTGCCTTGCCTCTAATTTTGTTTCTACTTTAAGAAAAGTAATGAGATGCCTTGAAGAAAATGCAATATTTAATCTTGCTGTGAATTCAAATTGATTGTAATTCCATTATATTTTCATTCTTGTATTTTTTCAGTAATTTATTTACTTTAAATTCCAATATCATCATCACCCTCTCCCTTCCCTATTACTTCCTTCCAGAGATCCTCCACACATTGACCCTTCTGGTTTGTTTTTTGTTTTTTGTTTTGTTTTGTTTTGTTTTTTATTTGAGAAAGGGGAGACTCCCCGGAAATACCCTTAATCCCTCCCCAAACCACAAGTGATTGCTAGACTAGGTACATCCTCTCCCATTAAGGCCTGACAAGCCAGCCCATTTGGAGGAATAGGATCTACAGGCAGGCAACAGAATCAGGAACAGCCCTAGTTCTAGTTATTGGGGAACTCTTTTGAAGATCAAGATACACATTCGCTATGTAGGGGGCCTAGCTCCAGCCCATGCTCCCTCTTTCCTTTGTGCTTCAGTCTCTGGGAACCCCCAAGGGTCCAGGTTAGTTGACTCTGTTGGTCTTCCTGTGAAAACTCTGTTCTTTCTGGGTCTCTCATTTCTTCCCCTAACTACCACAAGACTTCCCAAGCTCCATCTATTGTTTGGCTAAGGGTCTCTGCATCTGTCTTTGTCCACTGCTAGGTGAAACCTCTCAGTGGACAGTTATGATAGGTTCCTGACCGCAGGAAGTGATCACTTAAGTATTCATATGCCCCTTTGCTATGTGTTTCAGATAGAGTTGTACCCATAGACATGCTAGGGCCTGCCCCTCTTGTGTCTCTAGCATATACTAGGAATGCCCCTCATACAAGCAATCTCCATTCACTCTTTCCAGCTCTCTTTATACCTGATGCTACCCCTCCCCATTTCCTCTCTTGCTCATCTCTTTCCCTCTACCTCCTACATTTACTTTGTCTCCCCTTCCAAAAAAAATAAATAACCGTCCTTCCTGAGGATTTTCACTTCTCCATTGTCCTTTCACTTATTTGGGTCTGTGGATTGTAGCATGGTTATCCTAGACTGTATGGCTAATATCTATTTCTTTTATTTCCTTTTCTTTTCCTTTTTCTGTTTTTTTTTTTTTGTGTGTTTTTGTTGGCATTCATTATTGGGGTAGGAGCTGTTACCTTAAGTTATACCCTATAACTCAGGATATTTTCATGTTCCATCCATTTACCTGAAATTTCATTAAATTCTTGTTTTTAATAGCTGAGTAGCATTCCATTGTATAAATTAACCACATTTTCTCTATCCATTCTTTAATTGAGGGACATATAGGTTGTTTCTAGTTTCTGGATATTACAAGTAGAGCAGCTATGAGTATAGTGGAGGAAGTGTCCTTATGGAGTGTTGGAGCATGTTTTGGGTAAATTCCTAGGAGTGGTATAGTTGGGTCTTGAGGTAGATCTATTCCAAATTTTCTAAGAAACTACAAAATAGATTTCCAAAGTGGGTGTAAAAGTTTGCACTCTGACCACCAATGTAGAAGTGCTCATTTCAGTTGCTCACATCGTTGGCAGGATATGCTCTCTCTTAACTTTTTATCTTAGTCGTTCTGAAGGGTATAAGGTGAAATCTCAGAGATATTTTGATTTGCATTTCCATGATGACTAAGGATATTAATCACTTGTTTAAGTGTTTCTTGGCCACTAGAGATTCTTCTGCTGAGCATTTTGTTGAACTCTGTATCCCATTTTTAATTGGGTTATTAGGGTCATTGAATTATTCTTGACTTATTTATGTAATATAGATATAAGCCCTCTGTCATGTGTAGGATTGGTGAAGATCATTTCTTAATCTATAGACTTTCATTTATTAATTATTAATCATAGTGTCATTGCTGTTCTGATCAGGAAGTTGTCTCCTTTACCGATGAGTTCAGGGCTATCTCCCAATTTCTTTTTTTATTTCATTTAATGTATCTGGTTTTACATTGAGAGCTTTGGTCTACTTGTACTTATGTTTTGTGAAGGGTGATAAATATGGATCTATTTGCATTCTTTTAGATGCAGACATCCAGTTCAACCAGCATCATCTTTTGAATATATGCTCTCCCTTTTCCATTGTTTGGTTTTGGTTACTTTTTCAAAATTCAGGAGACTATTAGTATGTGACTTTATTTCTGGGTATTCTATTCAATTGATCAACCTGTCTGTTTCCTTACAGTACTATGCAATATTTTTATATTAGTACTGTAATACAGTTGAAGTCAGGAATAGTGATACTTCCTTTTTTTTTGTATTGGATTGTTTTAGCTATTCTAGGATTTTTCTTTTTCCATATGAAGTTGAGAATTGCTCTTTCAAGGTCTGTATAGAATCATGTTGAAATTTTGATGGGAATTGCATTGAATCTGTAGATTGCTTTTGGTTAAATGGGCATTTTTACTATGTTAATACTTCTGATCCATGAGCATAGGAGATGGAGATGTTCCATCTTCTGATATCACCAATTGCTTTCCCCAGAGAATTGAAGAACTTTTCATACAGGTCTTTCACTTGTTTGGTTAGAGTTACACTAAGATATTTTATAATATTCATGAGTGTTATAAAGTGTGTTATTTCCTTAATTTCTTTCTCAACCCATTTATGATTTGTGTAAAGAAGGGATACTAGTTTCTTTGAGTTAATTTTGCATCCAGCAACTTTGGTGAAGGTGCCTTTCATCTGTACTTCTCTGGCAGAATTTATGTGGTCACCTACATGTATTATCTTATCATCTGTGAATAATAATACTTAGTAATTTGAATTCTTACTTTTCAATGTGTATCCCCTCAATCTCCTTTAGTTGTCTTATTGCTCCTGATGAGGTTTTAAGTACTATATTGAAGAGATAAGGAAAGTGCTAGCAGCCTTGTCCTTGATTTTAATGGAATTGACTTAGGTTTTTCTTAATTTTATTCGACATTGGTGTTGGCTTGTTGTATATTGCTTTTATTATGTTTAGGTGTACTCCCTGTTTCAGGAATCCCTGTAAGACTTTTAGCATGAAGGGATGGAGGATTTTGTCAAAGACTATTAAAGCATCTAATGAGATGATCAAGTTTTATTTTTTTCTTTCAGTTTGATTATATGGTGGATTATGTTTATAGATTTTCATATATTGAGCCAACCTTGATGAACTGGGATGAAACCTAATTGATCATGTTGGATGATGTCTTTCTTGTGTTCCTGAATTCAGCTTCTGAGTGCTTTGTTAAAGTATTTTTGTATCAAAGTTCATAAGAGAAATTTGTCTGACACGTTCTTTCACTGTCTAGTCTTAGTGTGCTTTAGGTATCAGAGTAAATGTGGCTTCAAAGAATAGGTTTGGCAATGTTCCTTCTGTTTCTATTTTGCAAAATGTTTGAGGAGTATTGGTATTCGCTCTTCTTTGCACACTAAAATCAGGGACTAGACAAGGCTGCCCTCTCTCTCCAAATCTTTTCAATATAGTACTTGAAGTTCTAGCTAGAGCAATTAGACAACAAAAAGAGGTCAAAGGGATACAAATTGTAAAGGAAGAAGTCAAACTATTACTATTTGCAGATGATATGATAGTATACTTAAGCAACCCAAAGAACTCCACCAGAGAACTCCTACAGCTGATAAACAATTTCAGCAAAGTGGCTGGATATAAAATCAACTCAAGCTAGTCAGTAGCCTTCCTATACTCAAAGGATAAGCAGGCTGAGAAAGAAGTAAGAGAAATGATACCCTTCACGATAGCCACAAACAATATAAAGAATCTTGGTGTGATTCTAACCAAACAAGTGAAAGATCTGTATGACAAGAACTTCAAGTCTCTGAAGAAAGAAATTGAACAAGACCTCAGAAGATGGAAAAAATCTTTCATGGTCATGGATTGGCAGAATTAATATAGTAAAAATGACCATCTTGCCAAAAGCAATATACAAATTCAATGCAATCCCCATCAAAATTCCAACTCAATTCTTCATAGAGTTAGAAAGAGCAATTCAAAAATTCGTCTGGAATAACAGGAAACCCAGGAAGGCTAAAACCCTTCTCAAGAATAAAAGAACTTCTGGGGGAATCAGTATCCTGGATCTCAAGCTGTACTACAGAGCAATAGTGTCAAAAACTGCATAGTATTGGTATAGTGGCAGGCATGTAGATCAATGGAACAAAATTGAAGACCCAGAAATGAATCCACACTCCCCTGGTCACTTGTTTTTTGAAAAAGGAGCTAAAAGCATCCAGTGGAAAAAAGATAGCCTTTTCAACAAATGGTGCTGGCTCAACTGGAGGTCAACATGCAGAAGAATACAAATTGATCCATTCTTATCTCCTTGCACTAAGCTCAATTCCAAGTGGATCAAGGACCTCCACATAAAACCAGACACACTGAAACTAATAAAAAGGAAACTAGGGAAGAACTAGGGAAGAAGCTTGAACATATGGGCACAGGGGAGAATTTCCTGAACAGAACTCCAATAGCTTATGCTCTAAGATCAAGAATTGACAAATGGGACCTGACAAAATTACAAAGTTTCTGTAAGGCAAAGGACACTGTCGAAAGGACAAAGTGGCAACGAACAAACTGGGAAATGATTTTTACCAACCCTACATCCGACAGAGGGCTAATATCCAATATATACAAAGAACTCAAGAAGATAGACTCCAGAGAGCCAAATAACCCTATTAAAAATGGGGTACAGAGCTAAACAAAGAGTTCTCATCTGAAGAATATCTAACGGCTGAGAAGCACCTAAAGAAATGTTCAATATCCTTAGTCATAAGGGAAATGCAAATCAAAACAACCCTGAGATTCCACCTCATACCAGTCAGAATGGCTAAGATCAAAAACACAGGAAACCATTTGCCTAGGAATTTCATGAGCTCATTTTTTTTAATTGCAGAGTAGTATTCCATTTTGTAAATATATCACATCTTCTGAATCCATTCCTCCATTGAGGGACATCTGGGTTCCTTCCAGCTTCTGGCTATTATAAATAAGGCTGCTATGAACATAGTGGAGCATGTGTCCTTATTGCATGCCGGTAAAGCCTCTGGGTATATGCCCAGGAGTGGTATAGCCAGATCCTCAGGGAGTGTCTGAATGTGGAGAAAGAGGAATATTCCTCCACTGCTGGTGGGATTGCAAGCTGGTACAACCACTCTGGAAAACAGTCTGGCGGTTCCTCAGAAAACTGAGCATGACACAGAATACCTAAGACAAAATTCACATATCCGTAGATTTCCAAGAAGATGGAAGGAGAAACCCGTGGTCCTGGAAAGACTAAGTAGGGGAATGCCATGACAGAGAAGCGAAGAGGGGTTGAATGGGGAACAGAGGGAGGGAAGTGGGCTTATGGGACTTTCTGGGAAGGAAGAAATGGGAAAGGGGAAATCATTTGGAATGTAAATTTAAAAACTTAGAATTAATAATAAAAAAAAGAAAAAAGAAGAAAAGTATAAAATTCTGCTCTAAAAGATCATACCCTGGCTTTTTTTGCAAGATTTCTACTGTCTACTTTTATTTCCTTAGTGGATATAGAAATATTTAGGTAATGTGACCTTTATTTAAATTTAGCTTGTGATATCGCTCTAGAAAACCATGTGTTTCTTTTAGATATTTTAACTTTGTAGAGTACAGACTTTTTAAGTAAAACTTAGACATTCTTTGAATTTCCTCATTGTTATTTTGTCTCTCTTTTCATTTCTCATTTTGTTAATTTGGGTAGTATCTCTCTGCCTTTTAGTTAGTTTGGTTACGCATTTGTCTATCTTGTTTATTTTTTTTCAAAGAATGAGACCTTGGTTTCCTTGATTATTTCGATTGTTCTCCTTTTCTTTATAGGTTAAATTTTAACTCTGATTTGATTGTTTCCTGATGTCTCCTCATCTGTTTTTTGTTTGTTTGTTTATGTGTGTTTTATGCTTTTATTTATATGTTTTTAATAAAAATAAAGCCAGAAAATCCAAACAATCATTAAATTAAACAATATCTTCTATATTCATCGAAGCATAAAAACAAAAAAATTGAAAAATATTTTGTTATATGAAAATTTTTTTTATTTATTAGATATTTTCTTTTATTACATTTCAAATGTTAACTCATTTTCTAGTTTACCCTCCAAACCCCTTATCACTTCCCCCCTCCCCATGCTCACCAACCTACCCACTCCTACATCCCTGTCCTGGCATTCATCTTCTCTGGAGCATCAAGACTTCACAAGACTCTCCTCTCACTGACTTACAACAAGGCCATCCTCTGATATATATATACAGCTGAAGCCACGAGTCCCTCCCTGTGTACTCTTTGGTTGGTGGTTTAGTCCCTGGGAGCACTGGGGGTAATGGCTGGTTCATATTGTTGTTCCTCCTATGAGGCTGTCAACTGTTTTGGTTCCTTGGGTCCTTTCTCGAGCTACTCCATTGGGGACACTGAACTCTGTCTGTTAGTTAACTGTGAACATCCACTTCTGTATTTGTCAGGTACTCAAAGTCTCTCAGGAGACAGCTATATCAGGCTCCTGCCAGCAAGCATTTGTTGGCATCCACAGTAGAGTCTGGTTTTGGTAACTGTATATGGGATGGATCCCCAGGAGGGGCAGTCTCTGGATGACCTTTTCATTAGTCTCTGTCCTATGCTTTGTCTCTGTGACTCCTTCCCTGGGTATTTTGATCCCCCTTCTAAGAAGGACTGAAGTATCCACACTTTGGTCTTCCTTCTTGAGCTTAATGTGGTCTTTGAATTGTATCTTGGATAATCCCAGCTTCTGGGCTAATATTCACTTACCAGTGAGTGAATACCATGTGTGTTCTTTTGTGATTGGGTTACCTCACTCAAGATGATATTTTCTAGGTCCATTAATTTGTCTAAGAATTTCACGAATTCACTGTTTTTAATAACTCAGTAATGCTCCATTGTGTAAAGGCACCACATTTTCTCTACCCATACCCCTGTTGAGGGACATCTGGGTTTTTTCCAGCTTCTGGCTATTATAAATGAGGCTGCTATGAACATAGTGGAGCATGTGTCCTTATTACATGTTGGAGCATCTTCTGGATATACGTCCAGGTATAGCTGGGTTCTCAGAGAGTACTATATCCAATTTTCTGAGTAACTGCCACACTGATTTCCAGAGTGATTGTACCAGCTGGCAATCCCATCAGCAATGGAGGAGTGTTCTTCTTTCTCCACATTCTCGCCAGCATCTGCTCTCACTTGAGTATTCGATCTTAGTCATTCTGACTGGTGTGAGGTGAAATCTCAGGGTTGTTTTGATTTCCATTTCTCTGATGATTAAGGATGCTGAACATGTCTTTAGGTGCTTCTTAGGCATTTGGTATTACTCAGTTGAGAATTCTTTTGTTAGCTTTTAACCTCATTTTTAATAGGGTTATTTATTTTGTTCTCTGGAGTCTAACTTTTTGACTCTTTGTATATATTGGTTATCAGCTGTCTATCAGATGTAGGATTGGAAAAGATCTATTCCCAATGTATTGGTTGACATTTTCACCTATTGGCAGCATCCTTTTCCTTACAGATGTTTTGCAATGTTATGAGTTCACATTTGTCATTCTTGATCTTAGAGCATAAACTATTGGTGTTATGTTCAGGAAATTTTCCCCTGTGCCCATGGGCTAGAGAATCTTCCCCACTTTCTTTTCTATTAATTACAGAGTTTCTGGTATTATGGGAGGTCCTCGATCCACTTGGATTTAAGCTTTGTGCAAGGATATATGAATGGCTAGGTTTGCATTCTTCTACATGCTAACCACTAGTTGAATCAGCACCCTTTATTGAAAATGCTGCCTTTTTTTCCACTGGATGGTGTTAGCTCCTTTGTCAAAGATCAAGTGACAATGAGTATGTGTTCATTTATGGGTATTCAGTTCTATTCTATTCCATTGATCTACCTGCCTGTCACTGTACTAATACCATGTAGTTTTTTATCAAAGTGCTCTGTTGTATAGCTTAAGGTCAGAGATATTGATTCTGCCAGAAGTTCTTTTATTGTTGAGAATAGTTTTTGCTATCCCATTTGATTTATTTATTTATTTATTTGTTTGTTTGTTTGTTTGTTTTAATTCCAGATGAATTTGGAAATTGCTCTTTCTAACTCTTATGAAGAATTGACTTGGAATTTTGATGGGGATTGCTTTGCATCTGTAGATTGCTTTTGGCAAGATGTCCATTTTTACTGTATTTATCCTACCAATCCATGAGCATGGGAGACATTTTGATCCTCTGAAATCTTCTTCAATTTCTTTCTTCACAGACATGAAGTTATTGTCATACAGATCTTTCACTTGCTTAGTTAGAGTCACACCAAGGTATTTTATAGTATTTGTGACTTTGTGAAGGATGTCATTTTCCTTCATTTCTTTTTCAGTCTGTTAATCCTTTAAGTAGAGGAAGGCCACTCATTTGTTTGAGTTGATGTTATATCCATCCACTTTGCTGAAGTTGTTTATCAGGTTTAGGAGTTTTTGGGTGGACTTTTTGGGGGACTTTTGAGGATACTATATCATCTACAAATACTGATATTTTGATTTCTTCCTTACTATGTTGTATCCCTTTGACCTCCTTTTGTTGTCTAATTGCTCTGGCTAGGACTTCGAGTACTGTATTGACCAGGCAGGGAGAAAGTGGGCAGCCTTGTCTAGTTCCTGATTTCAGTGGGATTGCTTCAAATTCCTCTCCATTTAGTTTGATATTAGCTACTGGTTTCCTATATGCTCCTTCTACTATGTTTAGGTATGGGTCTTGAATTCCTGATCTTTCCAAGACTTTTATCATGAAAGGGTGTTGAATTTTGTCAAATGCTTTCTCAGCATCTAATGAAATGAGCATGTGATTTTTTTTGTTTGTGTTTGTTTATATAGTGGATTACGTTGATAGATTTCTGTATATTGAACAATATCTGCATCCTTGGGATGAAGACTACTTGATCTTTTTTGTTTGTTTGTTTTTTGTTTTTGTTTTTGTTTATTTATTTATTTATTTATTTGAGACAGGATTTCTCTGTGTAGCTCTGGCTTGGCTGTCCTGGAATTCACTCCATAGACCAGACTGGCCTCGAACTCAGAAATCCGCCTGCCTCTGCCTCCCAAGTGCTGGGATTAAAGGCATGCGCCACCACTGCCCAGCAGACTACTTGATCGTGATGGATGATTATTTTGATATGTTCTTAGATTACGTTTGCAAGAATAATATTGAGTATTTTTGCATCTATATTCAAAAGGGAAATTGGTCTGAAGTTCTCTTTCTTTGTTGGGTCTTTTGGTTTAGGTATAAGTGTAACTGTGGCTTCGTAGAATGAATTTGTTAGTGTTCCTTCTGTTTCTAATTTGTGGAATAGTTTGAAGACTATTGGTATTAGGTCTTCCTTGAAGGTTTGATAGAAGTCTGAACTAAATCCATATGGTCCTGGGCTCTTTTATGGTGGGTATGAATGGTTGCTTCTATATCTTTATGGATTATGGGACAATTTGATGGTTTATCTTATCGTGATTTAACTTTCATACCTGGTATCTGTCTAGAAAATTGAACATTTCATCCATATGTTCCAATTTTATTGAGTATAGGCTTTTGTAGTAGGTTCTCATGATTTTTTTTTTAATTTCCTCAGTTTCTGTTTTTATGTTTCCCTTTTCATTTCTGATTTTGTTGATTTGGATACTGTCTTGTGCCCTCTGGTTAGTTTGGCTAACAGTTTATCTATCTTATTGATTTTCTCAAAGAACTAGCTCCTGGTTTGGTTGATTCTTTGTATAATTCTTTTTCTTTCTACTTGGTTGGTTCTATCCATGAGTTATATTATTCCCTGCCTTCTACTCCTCTTGGGTGTATTCGCATCTTTTTCTTCTAGAGTTTCAGGTGTGCTGTTAAGCTGCTGGTGCATGTTCTCTACAGTTTCTATTTGGAGGCACTCAGAGCTATGAATTTTCCTTTTAGCACTGCTTCCATCGTTTGGGTATGTTGTGGCTTCATTTTCATTAAATTCTAAAAAGTCTTTAATTTCTTCATTTCTTCCTTGACCAAGTTATCATTGACTAGACTGTTGTTCAGCTTCCACATATATGTGGTCTTTCTACTATTTTTGTTGTTATTGAAGACCAGTCTTTGTCCATGGTGATAGGATGCATGGAATTATTTCAATCTTTTTATACCTGTTGAGACCTGTTTTGTGACTGATTATATTGTCAATTTTTGAGATTGTACCATGAGGTGCTCAGAAGAAGGTATATTCTTTTGTTTTAGTATAAAATGTCCAATTGACATCTGTTAAATTCATTGGTTCAAAACTTCTGTTACTTTCCCTGTGTATCTGATTAATTTCTGTTTCCATGATCTGTCCATTGATGAGAATGGGGTGTTGAAATCTCCAACTATTGTTGTGTGAGGTGCAATGTGTGCTTTGAGTTTTAGTAAAGTTTCTTTTATGAATGTGGGTGCCATTGCATTTGGAGTATACATGTTAAGAATTGAGAGTTCTTGGTAGAGTTTTCCTTTGATGAGTTTGAAGTGTCCTTCCTTATCTTTTTAGATAACTTTAGATTGAAAGTCATTTTCATTCAGTATTAGAATGTCTACTCCAGCTTGTTTCTTGGAACCATTTTCTCGGAAAACTGTTTTCCAGCCTTTTACTCTGAGATAGTGACTGTCTTTGACACTGAGGTATGTTTCCTGTATGCAGCAAAATGCTGGGTCCTGTTTATATATCCAATCTCTTAGTCTTTCTGTTTATTGAGAAATTGAGTCCAGTGATATTTAGAGATATCAAGGAATAGAGATTATTACTTCCTTTTACTTTTCATGTTTTTTTTTTATGTTTTTGTAGCTATCTTATTTTGGGTTTGTTGAAAGATTGCTTTCTTGCTTTTTCTAGGGTGTAGTTTCCTGCCTTGTGTTAGTTTTGCATCTATTATACTTGGTAGGACTGAATTTGTGGAGAGATTTTGTCTAAATTTGTTTTCATCATGGAATATCATGGTTTCTCAATCTATGGTAACTGAGAATTTTGCTGGGTATAGTGTTCTGGGCTGGCATTTGTGTTCTCTTAGTGTCTGTATAACATCTGCCCAGAGTCTTCTAGCTTTTATAGTCTCTGGCAAAAAGTCTGTTATATTTCTGTTAGGTCTGCCTTTATATATTACTTGACATTTTCCCCTTACCCCTTTTAATATTCTTTGCTTTGTGTATTTGGTGTTTTGATTAATATGTCATAGGAATAATTTCTTTTCTGGTCAAATCTATTTGGAATTCTATTGGCTTCTTGTATGTTTATGGGCATCTTTCTTTAGGTTAAGGAAGTTTTCTTTTATAATTTTGTTAAAATTATTTATTGGCCCTTTAAGCTGAAAATCTTCATGCTTTTCTATTCCTTTTATCTTTTGGTTTGGTCTTTTCATTGTGTCCTGAATTTTCTGGATGTTTTGGGTTAGGAACTTTTTCTATTTTTCATTTGCTTTGACTGTTGTGTCAATATTTTCTATTGTATCTTCTGCACCTGAGATTCTCTCTTTTATCTCTTGTATTCTGTTGGTGATGCTTGCATCTATGACTCCTGATCTCTTTCTTACATTTTCTATCTCCAGGTTTGTACCCCTTTGCTATCTCTTTATTGTTTCTATTTCCAATTTTAGATCCCGGATGGCTTTGTTCAATTCTTTCACCTGTTTGGTTGTGTTTTCCATTAAATCTTTAAGGGGTTTTTTTGTGTTTCCTCTTTAAGGGCTTTTACCTGTTTACCTGTGTTCTCCTGTGTTTCTTTAAGGAAGTTATTTCTGTCCTCAAAATCCTCTATCAGAATCATGAGATGTGATTTCAAATCAGGATCTTACTTTTCTCATGTGTCGTGATATCGAGGGCTCACTGTGGTGGCAGAACTCGGTATGATGATGCCAAGTAGCCTTGATTTCAGTTGCTTATGTTCTTGCCCTTGCCCCCTCACCATCTGGTATTCTCTGGTGTTAGCTGGTCTTGCTCTCTCTGACTATGACTTGTTCCTCCTGCAAGCCTTTTTTTGTCAGTACTCCTGGAAAACCAGTTCTCTCCAGGAGGAAATTGGGTGTGAGGTGCTGTGTCAAAGGGTCAACTTCAGCATGCAGAAGGAAATGAGAAGTATCCTTTCCCTGGCTATTCTTTGGTTCCTGTGTCCTCTTGGTTCTATGCAGGTCCCTTCTTGGCCCTGAATTTGAGTAGAAGTACTTGTCTTACCTGTGCTCACAGGTTTGTCATCACTCTTTTGTGACCAGTTCTCTCCTGATGGTATGTGGGTATAGTGGCACTGTGGCACAGGATCAGCTCCTTGAGCAGGTGGAATCTGGAAGGCTCCTGTCCCAGGCTCCTCCTTGTTTCCTGTGTCCTGAGGGCTCCCTTGGAGCAGAAGTTTTGTCTTACCTGTGCTCAAAGGCTTGTCAGCACTCCTGGTATACCAGTTCTCTTCCAGTAGTATTTGGGTTTGGAACACTGTGGCACAGGTTCAGCTTGGGGCACAGATCGAAACTGGAAGGCTGCTATGATTTTCTTGAAGATATTTTCTGGACCTTTGATTTGGGACTCTTCTCCTTCTTCTAGTTTTATTATTCATAGGTTTGGTTATTTCATAGGGCCCCACATTTCCTTGATATATTGTGTTAGAAACTTTTTAGAGTTAGCATTTTGTTTGAGCAATGTAGCAATTTATTCTTTGATATCTTCTATATTTTCCACTCTTTTAATCTGTTTGTGATGTTGTATCTGTAGTTGCTATTCTCTTTCCTAGGTTTTCCATGTCCAGGATTGCTTGAGTTTGTGTTTTCTTTGTTGCTTCTATTACTGTTTTCTGGTATTGAATAGTTTTATTTATTTCTTTCACCTATGTGTTTGTATTTTCTCATGTTTCTTGTTATTCATTCATTTTCTCTTTAAATAACTCTACCTAATAGCATTTTTTTTAATTTCTTTAAATGATTTATTCATTTCCTCTTTAAAGACTGCATTTTCTTGTATTTGCTTAAGAGTTTTATTCATTTCCTCTACAAAGGCATCAATCATCTTCATAAAATTAGTTTGAAGGTCATTTTCTTATGATTCAGATGTGTTAAGATATATAGGACTTACTTTAATAGGATAACATAGTTCTGGTGGGACCAAATAGCCTTGACTTTTGTTGATTGTGTTCTAATGCTAGCCTTTAGACATATGCTTGTTCCTAGTATTGGTAAGCCTAGTAGTCCTGATGGGATTAGGCCTCTGGGGCTGCAGATAGAGCTTATAGTCCCCGATGTCAGTAGACCTCTGGAATTACAAGATAGAGCTTGTTCCTGATCTTCATTGCAGGCTTCAGTTTGTCCTGAGCAGCAGCAAAAGGCCTCCAGGAATATAGGGGGAATTGAGCCTGGGAAATTGTGTTCTAATTGGGCAGGGAAGAACTCGACACTGCTATGTTTGCCCAGAGGGTTTGACAGACAGGGAATTGGGTTAAAGGTCTTACCCTGTGCTCAATAATGACTGCACTTATCTGGGATTGTGGTTAGAGATATGGACAAGAAGATGGAGCACAAAGGGGATAGGGTAGACCTCATGAATGCTGGGTTTGCAAGGGAGCCAGCAGGCACATATTTGAGCTTGCAACAAAAGATAATGATGGGAACAGAGACACAACAAATTCTCCAAATATCTAGAGTTGATTAGAATATGTCAGGGTTACATTACTCTTTCTACAGTTCATAAAATACATGAATGAAAAAATTAAAGTTTAAAACACTTTTGTTTTAAAGTAGAGATCATCATAGCCCTTTTCTATGAGATATAGTTGAATGATGTATTAATACCTGTAGTAAATGTGTGGTTGAGAATAGAAAGAAAGATATGTAACAAGTTTCTGTATTCAAAATATATCAAGGGCATTGCAATTACTTTAGTTAGTAGTCAAGAAAACCTGCATAGACTATTTTGAAAAACTAAAATGTGTGATTAATTTTATTCATTGCAGAGACTCTTGGGTTGAATCCAGAAGTTGCTAGAACAAACACCTTGGGTTTTGTTGGATGTCTTTCTTCAGTTCAGTACAATCATATAGCACCATTGAAGGCAGCCTTTCGTCATGCCAGCATTTCACCTGTGACTGTTCAACGAACTTTGACAGAATCCAGCTGTGGGTTCATGGGGGACTCTGATGTGAATGCAGTGACCACCGTGCATTCTTCAACAGGTACTTCCTGAGAATGACCTCTTCTGTTTCTATCACTTACTTCTGCTGTTTCTATCGCTTACTTATAGGGCTAAAGAATTGGTCAACGATATTCAGCTCTTTGCCTTGTATGGATATATGTCATTAGGAATTGTAACTAGCTTCTTGTTGGTCATATCTATCTTTCCAAAACACTCTGACAAAAGCAAATTAAGAAATAATTTATTCTGCTTCACAGTTCAAGTGTCCAATCCACTATAGATGAAAGAAGTTTGATGTAGCAGGTACATCACACCCATAATCAGGAAGTGGGGCATGATACATCATGCCAATACATGCCAGTATTCAGATCATTCTCCATTTATGCAGTCCAGTATCCCATCCAGGGAATTATGACAACCACAGTGGGCAGCTCTTATGAAATGAATATAATGCAACAAACATTCCCAGAGGCCTGTCTCCTAGGGGATTCTAGATTTTGTCAAATTGATTAATGTCATTTACCATCATATAAACAATGATGGATAGAAAGACACAATAGAAGGGTATAAGCACTCGAATAACAATTACATTAATTAGTAGTATGTTTTAGGTGTGATGATATTTTACAATATTTCAATAATGGGCATTTATCTTATTGAAAATCAATACTTAATGTGTTAGCAATAAAATTAATTACACATATGTATAATATAATTCTAGTTTCAGGTGATAGGCAGTTATAATTAGTGGGTATTTACAAGTAGGACATATCATGCATATATGTATAAATGTATGTACATTTGTGCACCACTATTGTTTAAGTGGAAACCCATAGTATGATTTATAAAAGAGCTAGAAACATCAGAATAGGCACATAGATAATACTAACTTCAGTATTATTTTCACTAATTCAGAAAGGTTGGCTGGCCATGGAGCCCTAGGTATCTCTTGTCTTTGGCCTGGCACTTGGATACAAATGCTTACTGACACACTTAACCATTTATGTGGGTGCTGGAAATTGTAACTCAAGTCCTCATGAATATACAGCAAGTATTTTAGCTATTAAGTCCTCAAGTCTCCAAATGAGTCATAAAATTCAATAAATAAATTAACTTTGTTAGATCACTCTTAAGCTACAGACCACTATCATATATAGACAAAGAAATGACAGTGTTCTGATACAAATTATGCTTCAATACTCTCAGATTAAAGAAGATTATTCTCAAAGGAAATGTGCAAGAATTGCTGGATATTTCTAGTGAGATCTTGCATACTTATTTTTTTTTTTGTTTTTTGTTTTTTTTGTTTGTTTTTCGAGACAGGGTTTCTCTGTATAGCCCTGGCTGTCCTGGAACTTGCTCTGTAGACCAGGCTGGCCTCGAACTCAGAAATCCGCCTGCCTCTGCCTCCCAAGTGCTAGGATTAAAGGCGTGCGCCACCACCGCCCAGCATAATGAAGATTATTATTATTATTATTATTATTTTTTTGGTTTTTCGAGACAGGGTTTCTCTGCATAGTCCTAGCTGTCCTGAAACCTGTTTTGTAGACCAGGCTGGCCTCGAACTCAGAAATCCGCCTGCCTCTGCCTCCCAAGTGCTAGGATTAAAGGCGTGCGCCACCACCGCCCGGCATTCTTGCATACTTATTACTGGGTGAAAAATACATCCTGGTTTATACTGTAAGCACAGTCTAGTGTTATACTTAAAAATGGAAGCCCTTACACAATGTATACATGCAAACATCTATATTCACACAGTATTATATTTTGACAGAGATATGATAGCTAGATGAATAGATGTGTAGAGAGATGGCAGGTGGAATATAGATGCATAAGTAGATGTTTTTATATATTTAGACTAAGACATTTACTTTTGGAGGAGGGAAAGTTAAAGCTAAGATTTAGTTTTTAAATGTAATATTGAAAGGAAATCAACAGTGAAGAGTAAATGCTTATGAAATATATTATCACTGTGATCAGAGTTATTTTGTAGAACTTGATTACCAAATTTATCTGATACATTATCATATCTGAAATATTTTCTTTCTACCATTAGTGAACTCTAACAAACTAGAATTAATGTAAATCAATCTGTATTAGCCAATCAACATCAAAACATGTTAGAAATTGATGAATGTGTGTTAACATGAGAACTATAATATTTGCAATATTAAAACAACACATGGACTAAATTACATTGGAACCAATATGAGTTGTATCAAGACAAAGGAATTTTATCAACATGAACAGTTATGATTTGAGTAGTCATGAAGAAGTAGAAGGAATTCCAGGAAGAATACTTGGCATACAATATGTCAGAGTAAAAAAAGTCATAACAAAATAGGTGGTGGATCAAAAATATTTGCCATTCCCTCTGCCATGATCCCCTGCTTTTCTGACTGCCCCCCTCATTAGCTTCCTGCTTTGTCTCTGCCTCTGCCTTACTATTTCCCTTCCCTTCACTATCAGTCTCACTGATAACATGTTGCTCCATCTCTCCTCCCTCCTAGTTCTTCCCTCCCATTCCGCTCT